>OZ010676.1:59800675-61000675 GCA_963932185.1 Troglohyphantes excavatus | reverse complement strand
TGGTCTCACATGTATCTCCTGCTCCCTTCCCTTCTGTGTCCTAAAGGGATGATTTTAAGGAGAACAATGGTCAAACAACCGTGAAGACAGAAAAATCGACTTTTTGTGGGGGGGGGACGATGGGGTAGTAGGTCTGTATGATTGTCTTGGTTGTTTGTACATGTAAAGGGTTACTTTTCTTAGCACTTGAAATCAGTGGCGGATTTACATAGGGGCTAAAGGGGGGCTATTGCCTCCCCCCCCCCTTGAGCTGTGGCAAAAAAAAATTCAAGAAATAATGTTTTTCTTAAAAAAAATTGGGGGAAAATAATGGCTATGAGAAGAGGGGCTATAGCCCCTCATATAGTAAGAGTTTTCAGGGAGTTGAGGAAAGGACCAAGTTTTGTGGTTCTCTTTGGAGGTGGGAAGAGGGGGACGGAGACTACGCGTCTTGTCGCACTATCAAGATAACTTTGGACACTGCAACTGCCCAGAAACACATTGCCTGGAGCACTGGCAGATTTACATAGGGGGTAAAGCCCCCTCCTTAGCTTATGACTAAAAAAATAATTATAGAAATAATGTTTTTCTTAAAAAAAATTGGGGGAAAATAATGGCTATGAGAAGAGGGGCTATAGCCCCTCATATAGTAAGAGTTTTCAGGGAGTTGAGGAAAGGACCAAGTTTTGTGGTTCTCTTTGGAGGTGGGAAGAGGGGGACGGAGACTACGCGTCTTGTCGCACTATCAAGATAACTTTGGACACTGCAACTGCCCAGAAACACATTGCCTGGAGCACTGGCAGATTTACATAGGGGGTAAAGCCCCCTCCTTAGCTTATGACTAAAAAAATAATTATAGAAATAATGTTTTTCTTGAAAAGTTATTCTGCAAAATAATGGCTATAAGCTTTGAGACCCACAGTTTGAGTTTCCAGGGAGTCTTGGGGGAAGATCAAGTTTTATGACCCTTTCTTTGTGGGTAAGGGGGGCTACGCGTCTTTTCGCCTTATCAAGGTGACCTTGGCACTGCAAATGCACAGAAACAAAAAAACTGAAACCCTTTGTTGTATCATCCGAGTACGGTCATTCGTTAAGAGTTTTAAGGGATACGGGGAATTCTCTGTAGAAATGAGGGGTCAGTGGATCTGAGATTCTGAGAGTGAAGGAGGGAAATAATTCGTGTCGCTATGATTAGTTTTGATGAGCGAAAACAGCGGAAAAGGCGAATTTTATGCTATTGCTTCATTGATAGCTGGGTTAGATACTCAGGTAATTTTTCTTTCTCTTGTGTTTTTATTTGTGTTTTTTCATGTATTTTAAGCGATGCAAAAAGTGAGACTGCAGTTGTAAATACTATTGGGTTTTATTCAAGTATTTTGATGAAGTAGTGATACCTGAATCACATTATCCTTGACAATCAATTCTTAACCCTTTATATAATAGTTGATCTGCTTAAATTAGGAAAACCGAGCCAAATACCTTTGAATCGTACTTTTTAAAAAACATCAATTTTATGTAAATTGAAAAAAAAAATTCAAAGAACTAAACATGCTTAATGATGATATTTTTAAACTTTAATATGACATGTACAAAAGAAATATTGTACCATATATGAAAAGCAAACAATCAAAACGTATTTTGTTAAAAAAAATTCAAAACATTATTTTATACATCACTGATTTCGCCACCGAATTTTCTATCTAAGGTATTTTATTTGTCCAAAATACGTTTTGTCACATTGAAATTAAACTTGCAAAATTGAAATCTGTCTATGCGAATTAGAAAAATTAATTTGCGTTTTCCCAAGATTCGCTTCAAAGTGACAAAACACGTTTTGAATTTTTTTTATTCCTGTCAATCATTTGTCTGCATTTGTGTGGATTGAAACAAGTACTAATAACTGTTAGTTGGTTTTCTTATTAAAAGCGTAAAGTCTTCCTTTGCATAGTTTAAAGTAATTTATTATTTTGACCAATCTACTAACTATTTCAGTTCTAACCATTTATTAAAATTTAAGTTCAATAGTGATATTTCACATATCACTATTGTATTTAAATTTTCGTAATCTACGAAATTTAAAATTCTTCGAGAGATTTGGTGAGATATTGTTTGTCTCTTGCTCTGTCAATTAACCCAAGAATATTTATATTTAAATGATTTCCACAACCATACTAATTCATTGATAGAAGTCTATTACTCATCAGTGGCGAAGATTGCTGCATATAATTTTAAATGGAGCCGAAGCCAATTTTAATTAAAGAAAATATCATATGGGCTGGACAAAAAAAAATCAGGAACAAATCAATGAATATATATTTCCGAAATTGAAATCTCTATTATATTAAAATTCAAATAAAAATAACCGATTGCACTGTTTAGGGAGCATTCTTTTATTATGTCTAAATATTTTTCACCTTTTTGTACACCCCCCTCCTCCCTATGTTACTTCATTTAAAATTTTTGTTGTTAAAAATAGTAATTAAAACTCTCATTCTGTGTATTTTACAAAACATTTCAACCCATTAGGAAAATATAGTGAAAATTATAGTTTAAGTCTAATTTGCTCTCATTTGAATTTTAAGAGGCCGTTTATTTATTACGACTCACACCCTTGGAGAAGAGTGTCCATCATGCGTGACGGTGGTGTGACATGAGGGAAAAGGGTCTCGAGGATTGCGTGACGTAGCAAAAGTTCCTGAAACATTTCGTTCACAAACTTTGAGATAAGAAACTTTTTTTATAGAAATCACTATATTTTCCTAATGGGTTGAAATGTTTTGTAAAATACACAGAATGAGAGTTTTAATTACTATTTTTAACAACAAAAATTTTAAATGAAGTAACATAGGGAGGAGGGGGGTGTACAAAAAGGTGAAAAATATTTAGACATACTAAAAGAATGCTCCCTAAACAGTGCAATCGGTTATTTTTATTTGAATTTTAATATAATAGAGATTTCAATTTCGGAAATATATATTCATTGATTTGTTCCTGATTTTTTTTTGTCCAGCCCATATGATTTTTTCTTTAATTAAAATTGGCTTCGGCTCCATTTAAAATTATATGCAGCAATCTTCGCCACTGATGAGTAATAGACTTCTATCAATGAATTAGTATGGTTGTGGAAATCATTTAAATATAAATATTCTTGGGTTAATTGACAGAGCAAGAGACAAACAATATCTCACCAAATCTCTCGAAGAATTTTAAATTTCGTAGATTACGAAAATTTAAATACAATAGTGATATGTGAAATATCACTATTGAACTTAAATTTTAATAAATGGTTAGAACTGAAATAGTTAGTAGATTGGTCAAAATAATAAATTACTTTAAACTATGCAAAGGAAGACTTTACGCTTTTAATAAGAAAACCAACTAGCAGTTATTAGTACTTGTTTCAATCCACACAAATGCAGACAAATGATTGACAGGAATAGAAAAAATTCAAAACGTGTTTTGTCACTTTGAAGCGAATCTTGGGAAAACGCAAATTAATTTTTCTAATTCGCATAGACAGATTTCAATTTTGCAAGTTTAATTTCAATGTGACAAAACGTATTTTGGACAAATAAAATATCTTAGATAGAAAATTCGGTGGCGAAATCAGTGATGTATAAAATAATGTTTTGAATTTTTTTTAACAAAATACGTTTTGATTGTTTGCTTTTCATATATGGTACAATATTTCTTTTGTACATGTCATATTAAAGTTTAAAAATATCATCATTAAGCATGTTTAGTTCTTTGAATTTTTTTTTTCAATTTACATAAAATTGATGTTTTTTAAAAAGTACGATTCAAAGGTATTTGGCTCGGTTTTCCTAATTTAAGCAGATCAACTATTATATAAAGGGTTAAGAATTGATTGTCAAGGATAATGTGATTCAGGTATCACTACTTCATCAAAATACTTGAATAAAACCCAATAGTATTTACAACTGCAGTCTCACTTTTTGCATCGCTTAAAATACATGAAAAAACACAAATAAAAACACAAGAGAAAGAAAAATTACCTGAGTATCTAACCCAGCTATCAATGAAGCAATAGCATAAAATTCGCCTTTTCCGCTGTTTTCGCTCATCAAAACTAATCATAGCGACACGAATTATTTCCCTCCTTCACTCTCAGAATCTCAGATCCACTGACCCCTCATTTCTACAGAGAATTCCCCGTATCCCTTAAAACTCTTAACGAATGACCGTACTCGGATGATACAACAAAGGGTTTCAGTTTTTTTGTTTCTGTGCATTTGCAGTGCCAAGGTCACCTTGATAAGGCGAAAAGACGCGTAGCCCCCCTTACCCACAAAGAAAGGGTCATAAAACTTGATCTTCCCCCAAGACTCCCTGGAAACTCAAACTGTGGGTCTCAAAGCTTATAGCCATTATTTTGCAGAATAACTTTTCAAGAAAAACATTATTTCTATAATTATTTTTTTAGTCATAAGCTAAGGAGGGGGCTTTACCCCCTATGTAAATCTGCCAGTGCTCCAGGCAATGTGTTTCTGGGCAGTTGCAGTGTCCAAAGTTATCTTGATAGTGCGACAAGACGCGTAGTCTCCGTCCCCCTCTTCCCACCTCCAAAGAGAACCACAAAACTTGGTCCTTTCCTCAACTCCCTGAAAACTCTTACTATATGAGGGGCTATAGCCCCTCTTCTCATAGCCATTATTTTCCCCCAATTTTTTTTAAGAAAAACATTATTTCTTGAATTTTTTTTTGCCACAGCTCAAGGGGGGGGGGAGGCAATAGCCCCCTTTAGCCCCTATGTAAATCCGCCACTGATTTCAAGTGCTAAGAAAAGTAACCCTTTACATGTACAAACAACCAAGACAATCATACAGACCTACTACCCCATCGTCCCCCCCCACAAAAAGTCGATTTTTCTGTCTTCACGGTTGTTTGACCATTGTTCTCCTTAAAATCATCCCTTTAGGACACAGAAGGGAAGGGAGCAGGAGATACATGTGAGACCAGGAAATGCAACGTGTGTTTTTTCTATAGAAATCAGAGATTTATTATTATTTTTTTGACTTGTTGTTTTTTTTTTTAAAAAAAATGATTTTAAACTGGCTATGGGGGAGGGCGTGTGGTTCTAACCCAAGGTACGCCACTGCAAGAGCTGATAACCGACATCCCCTCTTAGGATGAAGTGAAGGGTCAGGACATGGCCAACTATGGTCAGGGTTGGAACCTTATATTTTAAAGTTCGTGGGAAAGTCTTATACGAAACAAATTATTGTCAACTAGATGGCGATTGGTGGGACATAGTCGGTCATTACCATTTTTGTACTCGACAGTTGACAGTACATCAGTAATCAAACTAGTTTAAAAAAGATTGTACAAGAATATAGTTATTTCATACGGCACATCTTCCAAAAGTAAGTAAAATGTTTTAATTTTTTAAATATATATTATTTACCTTAAATTTGCCCACTGTGTTTGATTAATTAACATCTTACTGGAGCTGCACCGCGCTAGAATTCTTAGAAAACGTGCGTGAACCTGCAGCTCCCCCCCCCCTCCCCACATACACAATCGCTGCCATCTTCCCTCAAGTCCTCTCACCATCTTTGGTCAGTTCTTATGGCATTCTCATCTCTTTACGGGTTGGAATAGTGAGGTAGGCATCGCAGGGAAAGAGGAATGGGAGAATTTTGACGGTAAGTTGAATGAATGGGGGGATGTGGGGGAAAGGTAGGAAGTGATAAGTTCGTCCATTTGAAATATTCATCCATTTGTGCCCTATATAAGTTCTGCAAAATTATTAGTTATGGTTTTTCATGTAAAATATATATTCTGCCAAATTGATTTTTTTAAATTACAATCTTGTTCGGCCTTGCTCGAGGGAGCAAAAATTTTTCTAGGATGGACATTGACCCCCCCCCCCCCCCCCCCCCGATTCCTATATACAGCTGCAGGCCCGAACACGTTTCGGAAACTTTACAATGAAGTCCCCATCTTCATAAGTTCCGGCAACTTCAGCAACGTATTGGGGAACTGTGGGTTTTTAAGCAATCTTCCCGATAAGAAAGCTTCGTTCTTTCACATCATACTTATTATATTCTAAATTTACTTGTTCCTCTGATTCATCTTCAGAAAGTGGTGGTGATGTGTTACACATTTAATATTTTACCATATTTGCTTTTTTTAGTTACTAGAAAAAAAACCAGAATATTTTCTTACCGTCTTCCGAACGGTATTCATCCGCGCTACACGGTAAAGTACATTTCTCCCCAATAGAAGGGGAGAAATCTCGTCTTGTTTCCATCTTCGCTCAAAAGGACAAGGTGGTAAGAAAATTTGTAATTAAAAAAAATTGTTTGGAGGGAATTTATGTTAGCAAAAACATTATATATATGATATATAATGCTAATGCAACGAATTACATTAGAACGCAATGGTCCGAACGAGAAAGCGGAGCGACGGAAAGTTCTACGTTCCTCTAATCCGTTCTCACTCCAGTGATTATATTATTTTAGCTCGATATTTAGGGGTTGAACTCTTAGGAACAGGATAAATCTTAGCTTTAGGATTTGTCTTCACCCTAAGCGCTTGTCCAATTTGAGTACGGGAGTTCTACGTTCCTCTAATCCGTTCTCACTCCAGTGATTATATTATTTTAGCTCGATATTTAGGGGTTGAACTCTTAGGAACAGGATAAATCTTAGCTTTAGGATTTGTCTTCACCCTAAGCGCTTGTCCAATTTGAGTACGGGAGGAGTGTTACATTGAGACGATCATATGTTTATTGTTTGTAATATTTTTTATATGAGTAATGATAAAACGTCAGAGTTAATTTCAAATGCAATTTGAATTATTTTGTATGTGCGTGAAATTTTACTTTTATAAACTACATAACTTTAATGTTATTTGAGATGGTGAATTATGTGAATATATTGCACTGTAAGTACATGAAATTTTATTTCTCTGTCTGTATTAAATATAAAAGAAAATTTAGGGATGCTATACATTTACAATTTCAATTCTTGTAAATTATAATTATCGTTTAAATACTTGCGTTTGAAAAAAATTTAGTTTGTAATTACGAGATAAGTAATATTTGTTCCATAAGACTTTTAAGTTGTGTCTCAAGGATAGAAATCAAGTAACATGTATTTGAGGTAAAGAAAAAAATATTTAAAAACTGTTTCAAAATAACTTTATTTTCTAGTTTTAATTTAATCATAAAAGCTTTGTTGGGAAAGCAAAATGTTATTTGACTGTACATATTATTCTAACAAAAACAGATTTATTCTTTTGCGACACAATGTGCCTTAATTGCAAAGACTGTGTAAGGTTTTCATGAAGGGGGGCATAACATTTGTACTTGTCATATAAATCAATCTTTGCAACAGCAGCAGCTATCCCTTTGCCACAACATTTCACATGTATTAACTATTCATAACCGCACTCAACTATATTTAAAAAAAATAAAAAAAAAATATTTATTTTACCCTTGGCTTCTCACCCCCTCATTTTAAAAATTGTTTTACAATTAAAATTTTAATGGATCATATTGAAATTGGATGCTATTTAATAGGACTGCTCGAAATGGCAGTTAAAAAACTTTTTTTCAAAATTCAAAAAAGAAAAATGCTAAAAATTGGTCTATATTAATATCTATTCACCCTGAAAAATTTCAATTTAATAGTATAATATTTTCCGCTATTGCCACGAGATTGAAAATTAAAAAAAATCGAAGGAAATATTTACTAATATAAATAAAAATTATTTTATCTTACACAACATGACAGTAAAATGCTAATAAATAATATAAAAGAAGAAAAAATATTTGAAAGTACAGTCAAACCCCGTTATAACGAACCTTCAACGGAGTGGTTCAGAAGTTCGCTATAGCTGAGGGTTCACTATATCCGAATTTTTAAATATTGACGATATAAAAACTTCCTAAAGTCCTTAAACACGTTTTGTGCGAAACAATTACACTGAACACTAAATTGCAATTAGTAATGGGCAATAATAAAGTAAAAAAAATATTTGTTCTTAAAAAACAATTAAATTAATTTACTACTACTTAAATTTATTTATCTAAAGTATGAAAAGAAGTTTTGATTTTTTTGTTGAAAGCATCAAAAGAGTCCATTACATTCTTATCCACAGTTTCTGTTGCAAAGAAATTATGCCAAATGTTCACAGCTGCCTTACCCTTATTATCAGAAATTGAAGGACCTGAACTAACATCCCCTTCGTATGCAATATCTGTAGATAAACGATAATCACCGTTTTCTATTCTCTTAATAATTTTCGCTTTATCCTCAATGGAAAAGGCATTAGCAAACAGGAGCGATTTTAAACCTACGCGAAGTCCACAAGTTAAACGATAATCTTCAGCAATAGAATGAAAGGAATAGGCAAAGAATGTATGCTAAACCAGTTGAACGGGGGAAGGGGAGAGCTGAGCTGGGGAGTCTATTGTCACCTTTGAGGAACCTGGCTTCTGTCAAAGGAACAATGGGTATGGAATGTGGTCGGGGCGAGTAAAATTTTTGGGAAAACCTGAAACTAAACTGGAAAAGTGTTCATTTTAGTTCGCTACATCCGAATTCCTTACTTTTGAAGATCGTTATAAGCATTTGAAAATACATTAGTGACATAGGAGTTCGGTTGGGACCAATTGAAAAGTTCGTTACAACCGAGGGATCGTTATATCCCGGGTTCGTTATACCGAGGTTTGACTGTAATTAAAACAGATTTTTTTTTTAAATTTCATTTTTTGATAAAAAGAAATCCATAATCTAATAAGCCATATCTTGCGCCTAGTCTCCTAACTTTTGCATAAGCTTGTGTTACAAGTCTAATACATCGTTCAACTGTTTCGGAATGACAGAAAACTCTGAAGATTTGATGCGTCTCAGTTTCGTTGTCTATAATGTTTTTTAGACGTTTTTCTGTGAAAGCTTTTGTAAAAGTGGCTCTGAAATAGTTTCTGTCTTCCATTCAATTATAACATAACCTTTGGCATCAAAATTAATCGTGTGCACCTTGAACTTTCTAAGCATTTTTGTGGACGACTTTGAAGATCGGACTTTAAGTATTCTTTGCACAGCCAGTTGTCTGATGTGTCGTGAATTGTCACAGACCGTAGCAGTTAAAATATTTTCAGGGTGGGCAAAGTATCCATTAGTCTGAATCTCTTTATCAAAAACAATTCTTGCATCATTTGACAAGTATCGAGATCTTTTTATGTTATTGTATAAGTAAATTAACCCATCTGTACGCTTACTTTTGGTTTTAACTATTTGATTGCCATGTCGGTTAATGCTCCAATTAATGTGAAATGCAATGTAGTGAGTTGTATTTAACTCGTGCAGCAGTCAAAGTGTTAATGTCGAACCAATTAAATGCATACACCTTCATTATAAATTGCACCAAAGTTTTAAAATTTTTGGATGTATCCACTGTTGCTGCTCATTTAGATGTTGAAGGAATTCATTAATTTTTTTTTTGTACGATACTCGTATAAGTTTCTTTGCCATTTTTCAAACAATAGGTACCACCAATAAACATTTTTCTATCTTGGCGTTGAACCAGCAGAAAATTTCTATCTGTTACAGGAATTTTCTTTTTGCATTTGCAAATCGTAAAATTGCTACACTTGCACGCAGATACATTGAATAATTTCTTTGCACTAATTTATTAAAATCATCAATTGTCGGAGAACTTATGATTTTTTTTACGTTTTGATATATTTTATGATATTTTTTTATCCTATTTTTTATTCGAATGTCCGATACAGTTGAAAAGGAAGCTATCAATTTAAGTTATAACTACACTTCAGAAATTTGTAATAGAGTTGGCCTATTTTTTGAAGACTTCAATAAATGTTCACTGGCATATAAATAGTTCCGAATCACATTAGCATATGTAGGTAATACATTAGCAATAAAATTGGGAAGGTGCATCAGTTGGATTTTTTTCTAGTTTTAGCCATATTGAAATGGCAATTTCAACGTTTTCTACAAAAATAATTATTATAAAATAACTTGCATGACCTGCGTTCATAGGCGTAATCTTGTATTGGGCTCATGGGCCCAATTATATTGTGCAAGGGGTAAAACATTCCACTAATTGATCGCATGGGGCTTGTATAAGAACTTCAGAGTCGCCTAAAGCCCCAGGCTCAAATCGAAGAATGGGAACAAATACTTGCCCCTTTACTGTAAATGAATCCACCTCAATTTCTCTCTTGTGTGACTCTGAGTGGCCCAGGGGCGAGAGTGTTTCATGCAACTATCTAAAAGAGATATTAGCACTGCTCTCGAGTAAAAGGCTTTATGGGCTTTTTTTAGCAGTAGACATGATGTGTCTCCGACTAACAGATGTCTACTGCTTCTTCTGTCGCCTCAAAGTCGTTGTATTGTAATGTAGTGTAAATCTCAAAATCTTCATTTTAATGTACTTTGAAATTACTATTTCGTTTAAATGCATTTTCTAACTGAATATTTTTTTAAGTATAAATTTGTTTATTTTGTAATGCAACTTGTAGCAAGTTCATTAACAGGTAACTTATATATCTTTATTATTCTTGAATATTTAAACCTTGCTGTGTTAATTAAAATGAGATACACTTATTAAAAACTGTCAATTATTTATATAGGAAATTGTAAGGTTTTTTTATTAGTTATAATCCTATGCCAGTGTCCACTCTTGGTGTTTTTTGAAGGGCGGCCTGTCCTTTTTAAATCTCAATAAGCGCCCTCATGCCCTTTTTGGAAAAATTTCACCCTCTTTTGAAAAATTTCCGCCCCTTTTCAATAAAAAAAATCATACTCGTGCGACGTCAATTAACCAACAAATCGAAAGTTTTTTGTTTGTTTGGTGTATTAACATTGCAGTAGAGCTGTGCAGTGGGATGTTGGCGGCGGTTCTAAATTTATCCCGAATAAAAGACCCGGGAATACTGTCTCATAATTTTGAACAATTGTTATACGATGAGGACAACAGTTGAGCTGGTACTCCACGCAACCTGAATAGGTATGAGGACATTTGGATTTCAACAGGTTTTTCCTCTACACGGCGGATTATTTTTGGCATGCGATGTTTTCCAACCAGATCAGATCACTACACCTAAAAATCAAGCACCCATGCCTCCGGACACTGGTCTAATGTGTTAACATGTGGACAAGCCCACCCTCCATTTTTTTTTTCCTGACAATAGCGCCCTGCTCCTTTTTATTTCTAGAGTGAACACTGCCTATGCCTATATATGAGAATACAAAACTCAAATTTACAAATATAATAGGGTAATTATATGGGAACGTCCATTGTTACTCTTGTGACGGTCAGAGAAAATTTTCAAAAAACGTACATTTTTTACAATACTAAACATATTTAGGATAAAATTCAAAATTACTATTTAAAAGTTCATGTCATTCCGCTTCATAAAACATATCTAATATGTAATTTACTATATTTTAGTTGTCTAGGAAATAAATCAAAATTTTGTTACTCTTGTGACCACTGGAAAAGGCAAAATACAAAAAGTGTTTTTAAGGTAGAAATCCTGTGAATTATATGAGAATACAAAACTCAAATTTACAAATATAATAGAGTAATTATATCTCTTCAAAAGGGAAAAACTTTTGAATCTCTTTGACAAAATCTGAATTAATGGCATTGTTTTAAGTAGGCTAAGCGTTACTCTTGTGACATTTTGTCCACAATTGAATTTCTGCTTAAACACCTCAAAAAATCATTAATATATGAGCTAATTCTCGAATTTTTTTATATACAACAGTTTTAAACATTGATAGGAGTCTAAAATAGCTTAAAAGGGTATATAATTATTATATTAAAAAATAGTTTACTAAAAAAATATTTTACAAATATAAGAACAACAAAATTAGCCACAATTTGGTTTCTTTTGTATCAAATAGCATGATCATAAGGTTCAAACTTTTGAATTCCTTTTACTTTTGTGTGTATTAAAGCACCTTATTTGATATTCATCATATACTGTTAGAATTAACGGACCACAACATAGTTTACATTCACCTACTGGTTATATTGCAATTTCTCGGCTCCTTTGCATTCTGCTACTGAGCAGAATTGCTCTTCGTCTTCATCATCGGTTTCACTTGCAGTTTTATTGCTGTTTGCTTTATAAAATATGAACTCTTTGTAGGAATTATCACGTGTTATGGTCAATGGTAGATAGTGGCATTTTTGGTAGCTTCGACAAAGTGTGTTTTTGTGTGCCCTTAACTATACAATTTCTCCAAGAGTAATACGGAAATGAATTCTTTTTTTTTTTTTATCATTTGGTACATAAAGTATGTTTACCTTTGTGCAGCATGAACAAGTTCTGCAAAATCAGCAGCTTTTTGTATTAGCTTTTTTACCATGCATTTCATTTCATAGACATCACTTAAAAAAAGAAAAACAGCACCGATTCCATCTACAGCACCCGTATCATAAGCTGTTGGAAAAAAATGTCTATGAAAACTTTTAATATTTAAGTTTGATTTAAGTGCTGACATGTTTACAAAATTATATTTTTGTTTAAATTGGTCTGTGCAACCATCGGAAAAAACTGGATACACTTTTGACCGATGCATTTTCTTGGAGATGCCGCATTAAAATATTGTGCAAACACATTTACAGAAAATCTGTCTTGTATTATATAATAGTCTTTCTATATCTTATAAAAATGCACATTCTGAATATCTACCAACATTCAAGTAAGGTGTCACAGCACCAATGCCGTAATACAATTTGGGGGGGGGGGGCTTGAAACAACAAATTTCTCAACTTAACGATAAGATAACCTTAACCTTAAGATGCATATAATACTCCTGCAATCAAGGATTTTGTTATTCTTAGAGAACTGAACAAAAAAGGAGAAGACCTAAGAATAAGATAACAACCGAGAAGAACTTAAAAGTGGCAACAGGGTATAGGTTTCATCAGTGCCGATACACAAAAGATATTTTGGGGGGTTGAAACAAGAAATTTTCCAACTTAACGATTCGAAATTCTCAACCCTACTATACGATATTCACAACTCAACAGTGCTGAAATCCCAACAGTGCTGAATTCCCAGTTCTAAATTATCAGCATTTTTCATCTTTTTTCATATATATTTTAGGTAATATTAAACAGTTCTCTCACAACCATTGATTTGTTGCACCCATATTCTAATGCAGTGTCCCTTCTGAGGTCTAATTTAAATGTAATCTTAGAAGTTGGGCGATTTCTAATCTTCCCTAGCTTTCATTTGTTAATAATATATATTTATTTAATTTTATGAATTTTTTTTGGAATATCAATAAGAGCATATTGATGTTACAAAAAAATATTTCACTCCCCAAAATCAATATAAAATTTCAGGAAAAAATTTGAAAGAGGCAAGTATTTGATTTTTTTGTAGAAAAACTTACTGTCTAAATTATTAAAAAGAGGGTCCTCCACAATTTTACTTTTTTTTTATATATGAAAATAATTGTAGGAACAAGGTTTATCATAATAAAGAATAAAATTGATGGCTATTTTACTCTTTATAGTAAAAATTTGCACTTTTGTCATTCTGTAACTGTTATATAATTATTTGTCATTCTGATAGCATTCATAAAACGTTTGAATTAAATAATTTTTAAATAAACGTTTTGAAGTTAATTTAATTAAAACTTAATTACAAGAAATTTGTTTTCTAGTCTATAGCCATACTCAATTTTGCAACTTTCTTTTTTTTGGTGATCACAGACAAAAAAAGGAAAATTCTCATAAATGTATGTGCCTCCATGTGTTGTAGACATTTGATTGGGACTTAATGTAAACACTTGAGCTATGGAATGTTCACATGGAGATGGTTGAAAGAGATGGACAGAAAAGAAGTTGGGAATGAACTTATTGGTCACACTTTTATAAAGAATATCTCAGAAGGATAATTTTAATTTTGGTTAGTTAAATGGTTTTCAAATTGTAGTTAAGTTTAAAACTGAAAAATGGAACCTTCAAAATGTAGTGTGGGAAAGATAACATCAAGTGAATGCCCTTTAAGTTATCTTTTAGTGGCAATAAAGTAATTGAAGAAATTGATAGTTTGAGTTGACAGAGAACTATTGATTTTAAGAATACTTTGAATGCTATCAAAGTGCTATTAATTTTATTCAAAGTTTTTTTTTTAATATTTAATCTATCTAGATATTTTAAATAAGTAAATGGTATCAAAATAACAAATATTTATGTAAAAGTTTTAGCATTATAATTTTATTGATAAATAAAAATGTTACTTTTTTTTTAAATTTCAACAAGTGAGATTTTTTAGATGGCCAACAAAAGTGCAAACTTTTACTATAAAGAGTAAAAAAGCCATCTATTTTATTCTTTATTATGATAAAACAAGTTCTTACAATGAGTTTTATGTATAAAAAAATAAAATTTTGAAGGACACTGTTTTCGATAATTTAAATTTAATAAAGTAAGTTTTCTACAAAAAAAGATCAAATACTTGCTCTTTTAAATTTTTTCTTGAAATTTTATATTGATTTTGGGGAATGAAATATTTTTTTATAACATCAATATACTTTTATTGATTTTCAAAAAAAAATTCATAGAGATACAATGAATGAATAGTTCTGGAGAAAGAATTTTATATCTAGATATATGCGCCTCATTTTGAAAATCTTAAACGTGTAAGATGAGCTAAGATTTTGAATGGCTGTAATACGAAAACTATTTGAGATACAGCAAAATAATTTTGTATATATAGTTTTATCTACAAAGAAAGAATTTACACTAATTTTGATTAAAAAAAACGGAGGTGGTAAGTGCCATGGTCTCGTTGAACTGACGTATAGACTAGAAAACAAATTTCTTGTAATTAAGTTTTAATTAAAGGGACTTTAAAATTGTTATTTCAAAATTATTTAATTAAAATATTTTATGAATGTTATCAGAATAACAAATGA
Organism: Troglohyphantes excavatus; assembly: GCA_963932185.1. NCBI lineage: Eukaryota > Metazoa > Arthropoda > Arachnida > Araneae > Linyphiidae > Troglohyphantes > Troglohyphantes excavatus. The sequence goes on along the minus strand of OZ010676.1, from coordinate 60,985,760 downwards.
TTATATAAAAATTTCAGTATTATAATTATATTGCTAAATAAAAATGTGTTTGTTTTTAAAAAAATTTCAAGATGTGTGATTTTTCAAGATGGCCGACAAAAGTGAAAATATTTACTATAAAGAGAAAAATAGCCATCAATTTTATTCTTTATTATGATAAAACATGTTCTTACAATTATTTTTATGTATAAAAAATTTAAATTGTGGAGGACCCTCTTTTAGATAATTTCGATTTAATAAAGTAAGTTTTGCTACAAAAAAAAATCAAATACTTGCCTCTTTCAAATTTTTTCCTGAAAATTTTTATTGATTTTGGGGAATGAAGTATTTTTTTATAACATCAATATGCTTTTATTGATTTGCCAAAAAAATTTCATAGAGATCCAATGAATAGTTCTGGAGAAAGAATTTTATCTCTAGATATATGCGACTGATTTTAAAAATCTCAAACGTGTAAGATGAGCTGAAATTCTGAAATTTCGAATGGCTGTAAAATAAAAACTATTTGAGATACAGCAAAAAAATTTCGGATATTTACTTTGACCCACAAGGAAATCGTTTTCACCAAATTTTAGAAAAATCGGAGGGGGTGGGTGTCAAAATCCTTTTTTTTTCGTTGATTTGATATGGAATGACCCTATAAGCCAGGGGTCGGCAACCTGCGGCTCTTTTGATGTAAAGTTGCGGCTCTCCAGTTCCATACGAAAAAATTAATAATTTATTACCAAAACCCTTAAAAAAAATATATATATATATATTTTTAAGTACCTAATTTCTCAATAGCTTCCATTTTCATAATCGTTAATTACAAATTGCCACAATTAGTTTCATTGTGGTATCGGTACCACAGTGAAACTAAATGAACTAATTCTAAAACTGCAAGGAAAGGGCAACCTAGTCTGCGCCTTGCTTGAAGCAGTAGTTTGTTTCGAAAAAAAATTACTTCTTTTTGTTGAAGACATGGAGAGCGGTAAATTACTTCATTTTAAAAATCTGAAGCAATATCGCGATGAGACTAATGCAACTATTGACACGAATTACTTCAGCATAGCTTTAAAAAACATGAAGGATATGGATTCGCTGAGAGATTCGAGCAATTCAAAACAAACAAAAGTACACTCGCGTTCATAGTAAATCCTCTCAACACAAATACAAATGAGATCAACATTGAACCATTTGGAATTGATGCTGGATCGCTCCAAATGCAATTGCTAGATTTAAAAACCAAAGACTTGTGGAGTGGCAAGTTCACAGAACTCAAGAGCAAGTTGGAAGAGTTGGAGGTCCAGAAATGCATGAACATCGCGCAGCACAAGGGGACAGCTCTAAAAGAAATTCCGCGTGTTGAAGCCCTCATATTTGGCGCATGGAATAGTCTTCCAGAATGCTAAGGCCTCCGTGGCCGAGTGGATTAAGGCGTCAGCTGGGAATCCAAAGGGACCCCTGGTTCGAACCTTTGCGCGGACTAGACTAAAGAATAGTAAAAAGTAGTGATATTGCGATCGGAGGGTTGAAAACTTCGCTACCAATATACTAGAATGTCGTCCAGAACATCCACAAATATTAACGGCGTGTATACGGGACTGGTGCACGATAAATCTGATCGGGTCCAAAGTCCCGACGTCTATTGAAGGCGTTGGGTGCCAGCTCAGGTGTTGTCCTCGTCATCTGACCATGGTTCAAAAATGTGAGGCATCGTTCCCGGGTCTTTCCTTCGAGATAGGCCCCGAACCGTTGCCAATAGCCCACTGTGCAGCTCTAGTGCGACGTTAATTTAACCAAACCAATCCAGAATGCTGCAGTGAGGTGAAGAAGTTGGCATATGGACGATTTTCAGGTTGACATATTCGTGCGAGCAAGCGTTCTCTTGCATGAATATAATAAAAAGTAAAGTTAGAAGTCAACTAACAAAAATATTTCTAGAGTAGTGATTAAAACAACAAGTTATAATCCAGATTTAATCAAACTTTCAAAAGGCATGCAAAGCCAATAGGAATGCAACCACTGGATATATATATATATATATATATATATATATATATATATATATATATATATATATATATATATATATATATATATATATATATATATATATATATATATATATATATAAGTAAATACTATAATATTGAAACGAAAAATTTTAGTGGCTCTTTAAAAATTGGGAAATTTTGTAAAATGTAACTTTTGGCTCTACCGTTTCAATAGGTTGCCGACAGTAGAATCATACATATTAGATGTACTAGCATTATTTTCAAAGTCATGCTTCACATTGCTTAAGTCTACTTTCTTCTAATAACAGTTCTTGAAGGACTGCATCAAATTTAAATTCTTTATCGGACCACCTATAAATAGTTTGAACTATATTTTGATAAGTTTGAGGTAAATACCTGATTAACTGGAAACCTTGATATAAATCTTCAATTGGATGTCCTGCATCTTTTAGTTGTTCAACATTCTTCTTAATACGGGCTGCGTATAGTCCGATATTATCGCCGACTTGAAACTTGTTTTCAAAAAATGAGTCCAAAAGATTAATCACACGAGCACAGGATTTTGGCTCAAAATGTTCTTTTAGCATTTTCCACGCTTTTTCGCCTTCAGTTGTGTTCGGAACTGCTGATCCAAACACAAATATATCGTTGAATATGCACAGTCTTTCCTTAAGTTGAAATCTCTCTTGTCTTTAGTTGACGCGGATTCTTCCAGTGCAGGCTCAATACCGGTTACGAAGTTCCAGAGACCCTTTTCCATGAGTAGAACCTTTACATCTTCTTTCCATGTAGCCCAATTCTGGCCATTCAGCTTTTCAATCTTTTCATTAGAAAAATCCATCTTGTTGGCGGTTTTGACTCACAGCACACACGTGGCAATCACCATAACACGGTTCAATTGATCCGGAATACACTGGCTATTAGCAGGCGATGGCCTTCGTCGAACACGTCTTCCGGTTGACAACATGGCGGCATGAAACACATCGCTAGCGGTAGCCGGCTCCCGTTGTGAAGCACATTACAATGCAACTTATTTCATCAAATGCCAAGTTTTATTTTTAGTTTTTTATTAGAATGCAATTTAAAAATGCCAGAAAAAAAAAACTGTACTTGGTACGTGGGTGCATGGTCATTTCAGCATATGTAGTGGCGGCCCATAACCATATTTGATGAACGTATTTGAAGTTAGAGAAACCATGACCCATACAGAAATATAAACTTTTATCAAATTATTTAATCATATTAAAAACAGACACGAATTAAAAGAAAAAAGGAACAAGTACAAGTAACAATAAAGTTACAAAATGTATAGCTAACCCAGCTGCATAAATACTCCCAACTACAGATTGACATGTTCCGATACGGTGCTGTGGTTTAACATATCGAAAGGCAAAAAATATTTTTTACATGTTTTAAAATGAGTCGCGGACGCCAGTGGAACGGCTACTTATAAATAAGACAAGTCTAAAGTAGACAATAGAAATGTATATTTATTTACTGTACAATATATGACCATATCAACAACAGACAATCACGTGGACCGATCACTAACATAGTGGAAATACCTGAAGGGTCACTGGAGCTAGGCGGCTCGAGCCGTGCACGGAAGCTAGCACCGTACTTCCAGGGAATCAAGATGGTGATCCTCAGCAAAGGACCAGAGGTGGCGCCACTAGGGGGGCTGGGGGGGGCTGTAGCCCCCCTGTCGGGCAAGCCAAGCCCCCCCGTCGGGCAAAATTTTGAAGTTCGTCGGGGGAAAGCGTTATTTTAATTGTTAAAACCAAATTTTAATGAAAGGTTGAGTCGAATTTGCTTTTTTAATGAAATGAATCTGGGCCATATACCCGACAGAGCGAATTCCGACAAGCAGGTTACAATCCCGACAAAACTATAATTCCGACAGACCGAAATCCCGACAAAACTATAATTCCGACAGACCGAAATTCCGACAGCCTGTGGTGGCCGAATGGTTAGGAGTTCTTACGAGTACTCGATAGGCACAATTTTTATCTCTAGCTTGTGTGTAGCGATTCAGTAATCGGAGAGTTGTCAAATCCGTTCCTTTCGACACCAAAAAATATCCACCGCGTATAAGGGACTGGTGCACCCGGGTTTATCTGATTGTGGTCCACTGTCTTGGCGCTTATTGAGGTAGATTGCACTGGATGAGTTGATCTCGTCATCTGACCGTGGTTCAAAAATACGATCAAACAGTGTTCTCGGGTCTTTTCTTCCATATAAACCCTGATCCTTCGCCAATAACCCCCAACTGTGCAGCTCAAGTTCAATGTTAATACAACCAACCTATTCTAACAAACTAAATTCTCGACAATACAGTAATCCTATATAACCAAATTCTATAAACCAATATTTATTATTTTAGATAAAATTGTCAGTATTTTTATTATTTTATAGCTTTTTATACAAGGTTATGTATAAAGGTTCCACACACACACGTATACTATAGATATACTGTTATCATAATTTCAATTACGTTATTTGTTACATATTTTACAATAAAAAGCAACACCGAAATTTCAAACTAAAACCCATGTTTCAAAATATCACCATTAAAAAAATGTAATATTATTCCAAATCATAAACTAAAGAAATATATGATCATATAATTAAAACATCATATCATCATGTACACGATATTTCATCACGCATATCATTGATTTTGTGCCAAAAAACAATCGCGATTTATTAAAACCACGCGGCGAAAGTATTTTTAAAAACTTTTATTAAGTCGGCCATCAATAAGAATTTCAATGAAACTATTGCTAATACTCAGTGGCGGATTTAAAGAACGGTAAATATACGCAATTAGACAATGCCATTTGGGTCCCTGCAAGATCAGTCAGAAAAAAAAATAAGGACTTGAGGAAAAATATACTTTAAAAGTTTTAGGAAGTAAAGTGGTTAAAATGAATTTGTCAATATATATCATGAATGAATTTATTTTATAAAAGGAAAATTTCAAAAAGTTAGCATGTGTGTCGAAACTGTGCATTAACGAAATTATTTTGTGATCGTTCAAAAATTGAAGAACACGATTCAAAATTTAATTTAAAGTAAAAGATTTCATGTAAAAAATTAGTTCATTTTTTAAAAATGTTCTTTTAAGACCCAACATAAATCTTAACAGTGCTTATTTCACATGCTATATTTTTTCTTCTTCTGTTGGATTTATTTTGCGCGTATGAGCAGGATATGATTTAGAAAGTTCAGTACTATAGGCCCTACATCATTGAAGAGGGCCCTCTCGTAAAAATAGTCTCGAAAAATTAAAAATATCGCAAAATAAGTTTATTATTCATTTAAAACACGACTTAATTCTCACTTTTTTGGATAAATTGCTGAAAATTGCATTAATAATAACAACAATTTTGTCAAGTATTCGCCGGGGCCCCAAATCAGTCCCTGCGTATGAGACACGAGTCATTTTGTTTTAAGCAAAGAGCAGAGCCACAGCTCAGACATGGAACCACAAACGAAGGCCTATTCAGACGGCAGTAGCCAGATTTGCGTTGCCGCAAGCCTGATTGTTTGTACTTGGGGAGTGACGATCCTGGGGACAAAGCATCCCCCGTTGTAAAAGTTTAACCTTGAGAAGGTCAGCTACCAGCTTTGGGTAGACAAAATCGCCTTCGGGGATATATGTTTGTATAGCAATAGGATATATGTATAGCACGCCGCTGTCTCCCCTAAAAAAAGAGATTGGGCAGTGAATGGTCAGCTACAGGGCCGTCTCGACTCTCGAAAGTAAGTGTACTTGTAGAAGTAAGTTTATGGTTCAGTTCTATTTTGTTGTTGGTGAAAGGCAAAACGTTTTTTTAAAGAGGAAAATTATAGAGTGTCAACATTGCATTTAGATTTCAACTTTGATACTAATTCGGAAAGGTGAGATGTCTTAATAATTCTAGTGAAAAAATTTCTTATAAAAATTTTATTTGTGCCTGTGACTACTTAATATTACATTTATTTCGTTCAAAAAGAAGTCCAACCGTTTATTGATTTTTATGTTTTCCGTATTTAGAAGAACCAAACTAGTTTTGTCATTACTATTTCAGTATAGAAGATTTATTTAACCAATAAATTGTTTCGTCGTATGAGCTAGGTTTAGAAATGACTCTTATTTCAATTTTTGTTGCCACAAATTTTGTGCAATTTCAAACTATTTGGAATTTAAAAATAAAATATAATTATGGGAATCCTTTTTTTATCATTAAAAAAACTGCGTATATTGTTATATATAAAAAATCAATTCAGAAGAAATCAGGTCATATTCTAACGAAGCAGTCATGGTTCAGTACGGCGGTCCTAAATTAAAAATAGGCAATCGTAAATCCATTAAATTGTCAATTAATACTACTAGCTAAACGTCTATAAAATAAGGTATCAGGATAGGAACACCATTTTATGCTTTTAAGAGGATTGATTCCGACATTATAACTCCGTTGCAAATGACAATTTTTATCTCGTTTGATAAGAAATTAGGCGTAAAATAAAAATAAAATACTGCAGAATTTTTACGTAATGAAGTTCTCCAATACATATAACTACTGCTGCAGCTCTATTCTCTGAAAAGAATTTAATAAGGAAATAGCTCTCAATAGAAAATTTCTTTCGTAGAAATAGTCTAAATTTCGTTGCTAGAGATACAGCCTTTTGTACGTAGTAAAAAGCCTTCTCACTGTTTATAGATTTAAAAAAAAACCCACTAAATTAAATGACAAAAAAAGCACTAAAACATAGCACCGTTTTACATTGCATAGCTACCAACAAAAAATAAATTAATTTCGTAAAAGCATGGGGATTTTACAAAAACTACTTGCATAATGTAGTGATTTACCACATTTCGTTTTACCTTCACTATTACTTACTTTTTATTTATTTTATTTGTTGTCTTCTCGCCGTCCCTTCTTTGAACAACCCAACCACTTCAAATGGTTACATTTATAAAGGTTTTGAAAACATTTTGAGTACGATTTGTACAGTTTTTTTGGTACTTATCTTTTCTCCATGATTGCAACTCAGAATATTCAGAACACTACAATTATTTAATAATTAATATATAAATATTATAAGCCTTTTGTTTCAACTATTTATCTCAACAAATTTATTTCGTTATTTATGAATATTTTATACGCTTATGTGCACATTTTACGTCGGGGATATTAGCCCCCCTGTCGGGGAAGTCTAGCCTCCCCGTCGGGCAATTCTTAGCGCCACCACTGCAAAGGACATCCGGACTGTCCTCACCAATGCAGCATCTGAAGGATCTTCTAAACACACTACTCGGCCCGACTAAATTGACACACTGGTTACACCAAGAACGTCGAGAGAGACCGACACTCCTGATACTGACTCGATTAAGCGAGACTGGGACTGACGAGAGGTGTGAGCGATCCCGCATATATATATATAATTTACTAAATGCACACTGGTTGGCCACCATAATTAGCGTAATTAATCCTCTTAAGTTGGGTCGATGGCAAATATGCCCTAACCAATCGGGCCATGCAAAAGCCAAAACTAAGCCGATCGGACAAATGGAACCATCACAAGTTGGTATCAGACAACGACCCTCAGCTGATTTCAAAAGAGTTTAAAATGTTCCTGAAGTCGATTAGTGTTTAAGCATACTCTCATTCTAAACAAACCATCCACAATCCAATAGATTAGCAGAAAGAACAGTGCAGACCATCAAAGAAGCTTTTACTAAAATGAATGAACACTAAAAATCATAGAAGTGTTAGCTCATCAGGAAACTAGATATTTTCTTGCTATCGTTCAATGCTTCTCGAAACGTTCAATGCTTCATACAACCACAGGATTATCACCAGCAGATTTGTTCCTGTCAAATTCAAATTCACACATCTTTAGCTGTGGTACATCCTAGTACACTAGCTCGTGTTCAGCACAACCAAAATAATGACAAGGAGTACTATGATCAAAGTTACTCAACCAATAGATCCTTTGTTTTGGGTCAATAGGTATTTAATTATTCCCATAGAAACCAGCGACAGAGCAGTGGAACGTTGATAAGTTCAAAAAGCAATAAAATATGGATTGTTGAGACCAGCAATAGCAAATATCTCGCTCACATTGACCAGTTGCGTGGAAAATGATTGAATGAACCTGACAATCTGACTGACATTTCAAAGAGTTACAAGTATTTTAATTTGCCTGACAACATGAGTGAGCCTGAACCAGTAAAGGATATGCTTGTAGAAGACAGCAGTGTAGTCGTGAAACACAATTATATTTTTTCAGATATAGTAGCAAACGAAACAATTTCAACCATCCAAGAATATATCTGAATTAGAAGAAAACTTGCCAACGAGTCAACTTGCTCTTGTTCATAGAAACCCCTCATGAAATCGACGAAAGCCTGTTCGTTTATACTTGTGAACTCTCTTTTACATTTTCATTTATAACTTATTGAACTTTAAAATGTGAAGGAAAGTAATTTGATATGTTATATTGTGTTAACTGTAAGTACTTAACTGCGAACTTACTGATATCAAGATTACCATTTCTGATTAAAATCTGCATTGTCAATAATTTTGTTTCTTAACTAGTATTAGTTCATTCTCGACTATTAAATTGAATATATAATAAGGTGGGGCCCGCTGTCAATGTGTTAAATATGTTTCCCCCTCTGCATTTTGGGTATTTATATTTTTTTTCTGGGTATTTCTACTTTAAATTTTTTCCCCATATATTACAATAATTTTATATTAAACTAATTATTATATAATTATTTATAACATATTAGAAAAAAATTACAGCAAACAACTTATATACATAACATACTGTCATTTAAAAAAATATCTATGTAAGTTATGATTTTATGAAACTGAATTGTTTAGATTACCATTTTATGTAAAGGAACACATATTTAAATAATTTTCTCCTTTTTAGGAGGTGTCTTTCATAATGACCCCAAATGTGAAAGTGCCTATATTCCTATATTTATTTTTGGTATTGTCAAAACTTTCCTTTTTGTTTGCTGATAGTAAGTATGTCACTTTATTTTCTATATTTAGAAATTTAATTTGCATGATGCTTAAATATTGTTGATACAATTTCATTGTGATACATTTTAGTTTTATCCACACAATTACTCCTTAAGAATGCATATTAGTTAACAGTAAAGTACAGCGTTCAGTACATGAAACTTTTAAAATGACAAAACAAAAATATTATTCTGATACATGTGCAGCTTAAAAAAACTGTTTATAATTAGAAGAAATGTTATAAACACTATACTTCATATGAATTAAAAAGTTATAAATATAACTACATATAAAAAAAAATATATTTTGTATACATCGTTACCACTTAATATTTTTCTGAAAATCATTTAGTAACCCCAAGAGAGTTTGTTGCAGCTGGATACTTATGGCCTTTGTGTTTATAAACTTTAAACAAAGAAAGTAATACAAGAAACTTTTTCACTTTTAAGATTTAATTTAGATAGTACTGATTTAGATGGCCCTGTTCAAGTGGACTTCATTTAGATATTATTGACTAATGAAGAGAATAATATTATAATTTTTCATAATGTATATTAGAAGGGGTTATTAATTTATGTTCCTAAGTCCTCTTATGTTGAGAGTTTTTATGTTTTTTTTCTGTTTTTAATTGCACATAAGCGAGAATTCCACTTGAACATAATCATGCATTTCTATATCTAAAACTGTATTTTGTTAATACAAGAAAAATTAAAAATATCCTTGAGAGATCAAGAAAGATTAGTTTTAATTTGGATTGGGAAATTTCACTATAAGCAGTGATTGTTGACAGGATTCTCCCTTTATTAAGTTCCATAGATCCTAATATACAATTCACTGCCGAATCCGAATCCAACAATACTCTTCCTTTGCTTGATGTTTTAATTACTCGTAAAGATGAACATTTATCCACCACCATATACAGAAAACCCTTTGCTGTTTCTTTGTCCCTTCATTTTAAGTCCTGTCACCCTATACAACAAAAAATATGGCTGCTTTTTACACTTTTGTTAACTGTGCTCTTAACATCTGTTCTTCACCAGATTCACTCCAGCCTGAACTTGATTATTTGAGAGCTGTCGCCGTGGATCAAGGTTTTTCACCCAACGTCGCGTTGACAAGACCCTACATAAACTTAAAAACCTACTTAAAAATTCTAATCTATCTGAGCACTCTAGTGCTTTGGTTGTTTTACCATATTATCCCCAAATCAGCCATAAAATTTTTTAAATTCTCGGTAGGTTCGACATACATTCCATTTTTTCACCTATCAATATCACCTTCACACATCTTAAAGACACCATTGACGACGACCTTAATAATTGGGGTATATACATTATTTCATGTCAATGTGGCATGTCATATATTGGTCAAACAAAGAGCATTAGATTTCGTATTAAGGAGCATCAAGCACATACTGTCAAACAAGAAATAAAAGTCCTCCATTGCCAAGCACTCTTGGGAACATAGCACTCTTGGGAACATAATCATATTTAATTTTTCTAACCCATATTTAATTTGCAAACCCAAATCTCCAGTTGAACTTGCCTTTCTGGAGGAGTTGCATATTTTTAGCAATATTGATTCTATTGTCAATGAAACATTTGCGGTCCCAGTATTTCCCGCTTGTTGGCACACAATAGTTAACTGCAACCGATTGAGATAGTTTTTGTTCTTTGGCAACACTTTTGATTCTGGGTTTATTTCCATTTTATTATACACACAGACTTTTCATTTCTGGTGATGAAGAGAGATGTATCTCCCGAAACATGTCCAGATCTCATGGAATTTTTATTGCGTATTTTAATAAACTATATGTGACGACGTTTTTACAGATAGACCGGAATAGCATACCCTTCTCACCCTAGTCTATTTCCTCATTTACATTTGTTACAAAATGCAATAGCAAGATGGAAAAATTGTTTACATTTATGGCCCTACTCAAATCAGCGGAATTTGTAAACATGTGGTCATGACTCAGGAAGTTTACTACACAACAGCCTCTCTGGTTGTGGTATTTTCATGGTCAGACTGTGGGTTTGACAGCCAGAGCACTTGTAATCTGAAACTTCCACTTCTGATTCTGAAATAGAAACTTGTTGTGGGAGTAAATCTATACTTAGCAATAAATCTTCTTTTCTTCTTCACCAAACCCATTTTCAAAATTTCTGGTTAATTGAATGCCGAATAAACAGGCATTTACTGATTGATTTACTACTTGATTGATTTTTTTTTACTAATACACAATGTTATTAGTACTTTGTATAGTAAATTTTTTTAATTTACAATAGAGTATATATTTTTTATTAAATTGATATAAAAAATAAACTGCTTAATGCATATAAAATAGCTTTTGGTATTAAAAGCAAACAATTTTTATCATTTAGTTGTATGTAATCATCTGCCTGCAGTGAATCATGGAAGATTGCAACTTGATGGAAAATCACCACCATTCACACCTGGAGATTGGATTAGGTACATTTGTGATGCTGGATATTTGCCTGATCTAAGGAATCCTAAAATTATCTGTACAAATGAATTTGATGTGGCTAACTGGACTAATACAGAGAATGCTTGCAAGCGTAAGTAATGATAAATATATTCCCAATATGAATAGTGAAAGTCTAATTATGTAGAATTTATTAACTGGTAAAAGCAATTATTTCATATCTTTTATATGACTATTAAACATTTCAGCATTCGAATCAACTCTTTATTTTTAGGTTTGTTGTATCCTTTAACTATGTGTTGATGAGCGAGAAAACTCGTGCGATATCCGTGCAAGAAACTCGATTGATCGTTTCCACGGGCAGGGCGATTTTCCTTGCTGAAAGTCGCTTGCAATTAAACTATATTAATTAGATTCTTCCTGCTAGAACTTGCAGATCAGTGTCCATGACACAATGACTTGCACTTGTGGGGAATGTCGTTTCAGCAGAGTTGTCCACGGCAATTGTGATTGATAATGGAGATTCGATTGAAATTTATTGTTATAATACGAATTATTTAAGTTTTTTTTTAATTTGTGTTTAGGGTGTGAAGGAAATTTAGTTGTTTAATTTAGAAATTTATATATAAATAATAAAATTAAATCCCATATAATCTGAAAGATATAAATAATTATTTAATATAACGTTTTCATTTTGAAAAATTAGAAACGTATTGGAAGTAATGTTTTTATTTAGTGCAACTAGAAACCACATTGGGAACAATGTTTTCATTTTGAAAAACTAGAAAACGTATTTTAAAATAATTGTCTCCAAGAACATGATTGTTCAAATCGTTCTTTCAGTTTCTTTTACTAAAAATCAAATACTATGATCTTGAAACGTTTTCTACCCAATCATTCATGTGTTTCATAAAATTTTAAAGATAATTTAAAGAGTTTAAAATGATAATGAAATTGTTTCTGTGTGTTAATTAGAACAGGAGTTATGGCCTATGAGGTTAAAATTTTGCATGGTTTGCGTTCTTAGTAGGTATAACAACTTCACCAAATTTAATCAAAATCTGACATGGTGAGGAAAATGACTGTGTTGATTTGATATGGAATGACCCCTTTGCATCTTATCCTGATACTATTGTGTCAGGTTATGAAGCATGTTTTTTAGCTTTCTAAACCTGACACATTTTAAAAATGTTCAGTTTAAGGAAATTGTGGAAGCTAATTTATAATAATTTTAGACCTACTGTTTGCAGTTCATCCATGAAAAGAGCTGGTTTATGCGGTAGCCAACATTCTGCTTTTCATGGTTGGACTATAAACGTTTACTAAAGGTTCCATAATTTATCAAATATAGCCTTAAACTGAACATTTTTAAAATGTGTCAGATTAAGGCTGAAAAAAAAAGTGCTCTATAACAACTATGCACTATGGTGTCAGGATAAGGGGCAAAGGTAAGGGATCATATCTTAAACATGACACCCCCTCTAAAGCCTATTTTTGAGGTTACGTGTCTAAATAACAATACCACAAGTTATTTCACTACAAAAATATCAATATTCGTTGTTTGTATAACAAATTAACTGTATTATATATACCTTATTAAAAATGTACTCGCCTCTTAATGGTTTTGTCAAGAAATGCACAACAGAACATCCACCATGAAACTTTTCCTCCAAAATGATAATAACTATAGCAATCATTTATTCACTTGAAAATCAATTCAGTATAACCTATTACAATAGATAGGTGATAGATACAACCAGGGAAAAAAAAAAGAACCACCCCTGGTTTCTCGGCCACTATTTATTGTAGGACTAAACTTAATATACCATTTTGTATGGAGTAAAGTCTACTGCACATTGATATACAAAAAGTTTGCATAGAGGACTATCTTCATACTCGGATCCACACCAACTTCAAAATTTTCAATAGCAACACCTACTTTTGATAGCACATATATGTTCCCCGCCCTCAAAATAATCTAAATATAAATTTCCATTAATTTCCTTATATACAAAGAAATTAGACAATATGTATCGATCTTAATTAAGGGATTACCTCCACATTGAACAAAGTATTAGCTGGACTACGGAATGAAGGACTCTGGTAGAAAATGTTTTGGCAATTTTTATTATTTGTATTCTTAGGATGTTCTGAAATTATGTAGACAAATGACAAACTTAATATTGTAAGAAAAATTAAAAATAATAGAATATATCTTGAAAAAATTATTTATTCCAGGTTTAAAATACATATACCAATGATTTACTTTAATTTAAAAATTTAGATGGAAAAAAAATATTTTTATTAAGGTTCTACTAATACATAGTTTCTCAATTCTAAATTTAAATGAAATATTGTAAATGTTATATTTACACACTCACTTTGAATTGAGGTTATATAATTACTTATTTTTTTTAGCCATACAATCATGCTTGTTTTAGGTTATACAGGGTGTCCCAAAAGTATTTTAATACTTTTAAAACTCATTTAGAAAACAAAAATATGTACATATGTTTTTTTTTTGTATTTAATAAAGAAATAATCAATGTTTACAGCACTACAATGTGCACAACATTTTTGCACCTTTAAAAAAATCAGATTTTAAATAAAGCTACATATGCTGCTGTGGTCCAAAAACCTTACAATAGCTAATATTCAAGTAATAGCAAAGTAAATCAGATTAGGGGTGATGAGCGGAAGCAAGAGCCACCCTACTTTTTGAAAATTTAAAACTAGCTAATTGTTTTTTCGGCTGGTTCATTGTTTGTTTGGTTGAATTAAAGTCGCACTAAAGCTGCACAGTGGGCTATTGACGATGGTTCGGGGTCTATATCGTTGGAAAGACCCGATGAACGATGCGTCGATTTTTGAAACATGGTCAAATGACGGGGACTGAGCTGGTACCCAAACCTCAATAGTACGACAGGACATTGGACTTGGGGCATATTTAACGTGCACCACTCCTGTATACCTTTCACCGGTATTTAAAATTTTATGCCAACGCTATCACAGCGCTTTTAATTCGCAAAATTGCCGAAGATTTCTTTTAAGTACTGTTGACTTTAAATTTATGTATAACCCCTGAAATGATCATTTGATGCACATTTTAATATAGCAAAAAAACTACAAATATGAAAATCACGAAATTTTAGATATGCATATAAAACATTTTTCTGAATCCATCACTATCAAAATATAGCATGGTATTCATAAATTTTATGAATATTAATATTATAATTTAAATAAAATTAAAAAATATACATATAAGTAATGAAAGTTAGTGTATTTTATTTGGGTTGTTTTGAAGTAACACAGATAAAAAAATATACATATAAGTAATGAAAGTTAGTGTATTTTATTTGGGTTGTTTTGAAGTAACACAGATAAAAATATATGCTTAATAAAATTGTTATTTCAAGAGATATGATTAAAAGTTTAAGAAATTCATTTAACATTAAGAGTTCTAAACTTTCGATATTCATAATTAAAAAAACTACTTGACCAAATGACTTGCAAATTCATATCCAACCCTAAATTTTGTCGTAGATTCTAAATATTGAGTCAAAACTGGGTGTTGATATTGGAAATTTTAAAGTTGGTGCGAATTTTAATATGAAGATAGTCCCTTATGCAAATTTTTGGTATATCAATGTGTATTAGACTTTATTCCTTACCCAAGCGCGGATCCAGGTGGGGGGTAAAGGGGAAATTACCCCCCCCCCCTAACATCTAAGATTATATTTTCAAAAGCACCTTAGGCAACGAAAAATTTCAAACTATGGGGGTCAAATTTGGTGTTCATGATAACAATATAATGTATTACCCCCCTAACAATAATCTCTGGATCCGCCCTTGTCCTTACCAAATGGTATATTAAGTTTATCCGTACAATGAATAGTAGCCGAGAAACCAGGGGTGGTTTGTTTTTTCCCCTCTGGCTTTACCAGCCTAAGACATCTGAATTATGGTACTTTCTTATTTAAAATCAATTAAACAGTAGGTGTCAGCTGTAGGTGAAATGTCAGGTTTAGGTGCCTTAAATAATTTTCACATACCTTGAAACTCAGGTTGCAAGTACTTGATTAGTTGAAATACTTGGTATAGATCCTCAAGATGATCTGCTTCTTGGATATGCTTTACAATGCTCTTGAGTCTTGTACATTAAAAGCCTATTGATGCATTTTTGCTATTGAAACGAAAGTTGAAGAACTGTTTTAAAAGCTGGATGACCCTTGCTTTACACACTGGTTCAAAGTATTCTTGGAAGATTTTCCATGCAGAAGCTCCTTCAATTTCGTCGACAATGAGTTAACGCAGAAGTAGACAAAAATTATTTTGATGTACTTAATTCAAAATGGTATCAGAATATTGTAAAGCCGATTCATTGTGTATCTCCATAGCCGATTTGGTAAGGATTACTCTGATTGTATGGTTATAATTCTTGCAACTATTAATTTTTTTAAATTTAAAATGGAATTCATATGGCTAAATATTCTATTGTATGGCATGTTTTTAATAGATATATTTGGATAGGGGTTTAAATTGGGTCATAAGATTTAACTATACGACACCAAAGTTAGTTAAATAAAAGTTAAATGAAAAAAGTGAGTTAAATAAAGTTAGTTAAATACTTTTTTTACCAATACTAAAATGGGTTTAAAACCTATTGTCAAAAATATGCTAACTGAAATTCCCATTTAGTGTATTTATGTCTATTTTTTTCTGTTTTACAATTTTTTATAAATTTAAGAAAGTTTTCATGTAATCAGAAACAAATCTGTAAATGTAAAGCTGGTGTTTTTATATTTATAGTAAATATATTTAATTTTCTGCTGAATATAAAAATTGGCATGCTATTTGGATTGACCACATATTTTACATTTTAGTGGCTTTGGTAAGTTGTAATGATCCTGGATATATAGAAAATTCTGATCGTATTGGCAATGTCTTCACATTTCCTCACAATATTACTTATGTATGCAATGAAGGATTCAAAATCATTGGAACTGCTACTAGGTATTGCTCTCCGAAAGGCCAATGGTTACCTAAAGCTCCTGTTTGTGAAGGTAATAAGCTTTTAATATTTATAGTTTTTTTTTTTAATGTAGAATAATTAGTTTATTATGTGTTATAATACTAGGGGGCTCCACCACCAGCTCCGCTGACCAGGGTTCCCATGCACTGTGAATTGTCAGGGAAAATGAGAAGGGGTTAAAAAGTCAGGGAAACTCGCAGAATTTGAACAATTTCTGGAAAAGTCAGGGAATTTCTTCAGTTGGCTAATTTTTAATCTCACCGAAACCGTTCATCGTCGTTCAATATGTTCCATAGTGATGATACCATACTTCACTTTTCCCATTCTTTTTAATGATAGTAAAACTGTGCACTTGCAAGTATCTAGCTTAGCTGTGTACCTTCTATAATGATTGTCAATCTTTATTTGTTAACTAACGTCGCAAATGCTTGTTTTTTCCCTCGTTTAACTCATTTCTAGAAAAGTCAGGGAATATAGCAGATTTTTATTTTCTTAAAATCTTTTGTCTCAAACTGTATACCGCAAAATTTTTAATGCCCGTATTGCCAAATTTTGTGATACATTATTTTAGAAGCGATGCAGATATAGATAATCGTTTTCTGCATACTTTTTGTAGGTGATGTGCGCACCATGATTGTTTCTGCAATAGATCGCTTTTTTGTTGCCGAATTTTTTAATGAATAATTTTAGGGATCATCTTTTATATTTCTGCAAACTTTTTTGGTTTCTAATACCATGCAATAAGAATATTTCAACTAAAGCCCTTATTGCCAAATTTCGGAATTCTATCTTTTCTAGAGTTGTAGATTTTTATTTCCTACATTCAAGTTTTTCTTTAATTCTGCAATAAAAAATATTATTGTTTTCATAGTATATGGAATTAAAAATATTAATTCCATATACTATGAAAACAATAATATTTTTTATTGCAGAATTTTATGATGCATTATTTGTGTGGCTATCTTTTGTAAATTTTGTTTATAGCTTGATACCCTTTTCCATGATTGTGTTTACAAAGGATCATTCCGCTATTGAGTAATTTTGCTGATGCATTATATTTAGTCAATCTTTTCAAGGGTCCTACTTTTCTTGGGCTAACCTGGAATTTAAATTTTTTTAAATTGAAGACTGAAATTACTCTTAAATTTGAGATGGTTATACCTCTAAAGCAGTGTTTCTAAACCTGTGGTTCATGGACCCCTTGGGGGTCCATGGGTCATTTTTTGGGGGTCCGCCGACTGATCCTAATTTTTAAAATGTTTGCATCAATATTTAGCCAGCAGTGGTAACCCGGACCTACTTCATCTTTAGCGCGCTCTGTATGACAACCCTGTTTCTTTTTCCGCTCCTCCGGAGAAGAGAATTTGAGGCGCTTTTTCGCGCACGCTCATTTATTTCTCTTTTGTTTTAGCCTTTTCATTGGTCGATAATTTGTTTGAGTTTGAAATAGCGGTATAATTTTGAACTTGATTCACGATTTTATTTCCGTTGGATCTGCCCTGGGGGTAAGACGTACATTTATTTTTGTCTTTCATCTGTTTGTGAGTAGCATATTTTTTTGGTGTTTTCTTAGCTTATATTATTGCTAAATGCTTGATTTCACTATGGAATTAGCTCTTACTGAAGTTTTGAATGCGAAAAATAAATATTCAGTTGGCTATTTTAGTGTTTTACCAGTCATGGGTAAGAAAGCGTTGTTAGAATAATGTATGAAAGAGGGAATGATTTCATCGATGTATAAATGTCCAAAATGTGGATCACAAATGAGTTTGAAGCCGAGACATAAGGGTATATCCTCCATCGATACAAGATTCCTTGCCGCTTTTTCAAGTGTTTTTTTATGTCTTAATGTTTGTTCTTAATGTTTCATTTGATTATTTGAAATAAAACTATTACTATTACTATTGAAATAAAAATATTAAAATAATTAAATAATAAAACAGAATATATTTTGTAATAAATGATGTTTAAGCAATTTTTTTTTCACAGAGGGGTCCGTGACATATTTTAAATTTTTAAAGTGGTCCATTGTGCCAAAAAGGTTAATAAACACTGCTCTAAAGCTATGCTAATTTCCTTGCGTCTGGTAAATGCGACCAAAAACCTAAATTTATAGAAATTTACTAAATGCGATTTGCTACGATGTCCGTTGAAATGCTTTCAATCTTTTTGAATCTCATAAATAAATGCTTATTTTTCAGTACTTCCTAATTTATCATGATTTGCACTGCACTAGTTAACAAATTGCTTTAATTTTTTTTTTCTTCATTTTTCGAATATAAAATTTATTTTACTAAGTTGAAGTTTGGGACTTGTCTTTTTATGTTAATACGATCATCGACTTTTAAAAGTAGCATGTCTCTTTATGTTTAGCTAGTAATTATTTATGGCATTAATATTGGGTTGAAACTTTTATGTTTTTAGTTTATTTTAAGTTTAATTTTATTTAACTTTTTGAAAGTTTTAAATTTTTTCATAACACTATATATTTAGAGGGATTGAAAAGCGAACCCTGTACCGTAATTCCAATTGATTAATAGAAGAACAAATACATTTTGTATATTTTCATGTCTGTCTTATGAAATGATTTATTTTAGCAGTAATTTTTTTGTTGTGTAAGAAGTTTTTTTTCCTTCATATTTTTGTAATTATAGAATTACGTAGTTAATTTTACATAGATTGAGTATTTGCTGCAGTGTAGTATTTCGTCCATTTTTAAAAAAAATTATAACTGCAAAACTAAATTAAATTGTCAAAAACGCTCTGGATCATTTATGTATAATAATTTAAACTATATCCTGTCAAAAAAGTTAACAGTTTAAATTGTTTTCGAAATTTTGCAAAATTATGACTAACATTAAATAACGTCTACATTTCTGATCGTATTGATACAAAAATATATTCACCTTATTCCTCAAAGATTTCTTAACAAACTGACTTAATTTCATAATTTTAGTTCATTTACTTTTTGAGATCCAGTGAAAGAATGAGCAAAAACGTTGCAAATTAAAATGTTACCAAATAAAAAAAAAATGTAATGAACATTAATATATTTTTTAAATAAGAAAATATGTATTTTTAAATTAGTTACAGTAGTTTAGAAATAATTTATTTTGCAAACATTAGGTAAAATCACTTCAAATTTAAGTGTTTACAAAATTCATAAATTCAAATTTTAAAAAATGCTTACTTGGTTTTCAGTTTGAACCTATTCTTAGATACCTAAAAAAAATTAGAGCTCTCCTCTAAAAATTCTAGGAGGTACTCGAAGGACAAAATTACTCGTAAGCAAAATTTTATGCAATGACATCTTTAATAATTAAATAACTTCTCAACTAATAATTGTATTGAAACAAAAATATATTGGTCTTATTTTCCAAACATTCCTTAAACTGACTTAATATCGAGTTTTTAGGATTTGTACTTTTTGAGATACAATCTAAATAACAGCAAAAGAATTGAAAATTCCCCTAGGGCTTACTTTTTTTTTTAAATAGAGAGATTTTTGATTCCCCAAATCAAATTAATTTTGTAAGTGACAGTTTTTTTTAGTGACAAGGCATTTTTGTGGAAGTTGAACTAATTTTTCGATGCTTACTTATTGATAAAAATTTGCAACACTCATATTACTTAAATTCTGACTAATTTTTTTAATAAAAAAAATTATTTCTCTTAAAGAAACTATTGTGTAAGATTTATTTTATCATTGTGTTCATATTAAACTCTCATTATACAGCCTTTTTCCATCCTAATTATTCTTTTAATTTCATATAAAATGTTGTATTTAATGTAGTATTGTATGGATTGTAAATGTACAGATTTGAACCTGTTTGTATGATTAGCTTATTAGTTGATTAAACAAGATTTTAAAACAAGTTGAAATTCATGAACCTGTTAAAAATGAAACGATTTTTTGGGTGTTTTGTAGAGAATTTCCAGGTTTACAATTTGTATTTTTAATTTAGAATAATTATAAAATAGTTCATTTAAAAAATTAAGTATTTTCAGTGATGACTTAGTAGACTCAAATGACTTAGTTTGTTGCTAATTATGAAACATAATACCGTAATAATATTTTTGTCATATTTTTGGAATTTTCAATTGCACTGTTATTTTGTGTGTATGTGTAATATATATACGGTATATACTTCCGTATAAGTCGAGAAATTTAAGTTAACATTTTAATCAATAAATGGGGGGGGGGACCTGTATGCGGGTCAGTTATATTTTTTATACAATTTGCCTAAAATGGGAGAAGGAAAAAAGTTGAATTCAAGCGGATTCTTTTAGATCCGTTCCGACATATTTCCCCGATCCCAGATTGACAATGTGCTTACTGAAGACCATTCTGCACATCGCAATCGTAACACAAAATTGCGCAGTTCGCATAAATAATCGGTTTAACTAAATAAAAAGTATACATTTTGATAAATATTTAATTCGTTTGTTGAATCTATGAAGCTAGTATACATTATTTTAATAGGATTTTGGATGGAAGACTAAGAAGTTGACATTGTGCGTGGCGAATGACACCACTTTAAAGTCAATGTCTTTCTTATTTGAATGTAATAATTTAACAAAATTTATTTCCCCAATTCAGATTTAATTCCTTGATAATATTATGTATAGATATTAATAGTTATCTTATTAGAATTTTGAATGGAATTGACTCTAAAGCGATAAAATTGGGACGTTGCTAATCCGCGAATTCAAGCTCTTCCTTCAAGTCATTTGTTTCGTAATTAAAAACTAAATATTTTAATAAGAAGTATACATTTAATTATATTATACTTGTATTTCCTTCTGAGATGGATAAAAAAATGCTCACCTTCGTTATTAATATGCTTCTTATATAAAAATTCAATTTTTTTTAAAGATTTTAATAAATTATTTATATTGTGCAAGATAACTTTTTATTATAAAAATTACTCATTAAAATTTCTGCTTTTAAAATTCTCATCTTTAACTTTAAAAAATAAAATTCAAAGTAGCTTTTAAAAAGTTTTAAATAATCTTTGTACCACAAAATGAAATTTTTATCAATCATAATTACTTGGATTTCTAGTAGTACTAGAAGATACTTGATGCCTAAAAACGCATATCCTTCATTTTTGCCATGACCTACAAAAGAAACATTTATTTAGTAATTTTCTTTTGACTACCAAATAAACGTTCAATGTAACAAATGTGACTACCAAATAAATATTATGACTACTATATAATAATAGGTAAAAAAAAGAAGAATTATGCCATAAAAATATGAAAATAAACTTATATTGCATATTAAAATAAAATTGTATATTAAAATAAATTTATTCAAGACATTTTGTCAATTAGAATATTAATAGTTAAGTGCATATTTGTAATTTTGATTATTGTACTTTTTAGCCATTATTTGTCCATTTCTATCAGAACTTCAAAATGGGAAAGTTGTCTCCTCACATAGAAATCTTCACGCTGTAGCAAGATATGAATGTGATCGATATTTTAAGCTTTATGGGAATTCAGAACGTATGTGTCAAGAAGATGGGACTTGGACAGGAGATGTACCTACTTGCAAAGGTTGGTTTCTTTAAATAAAATAAATTATTGTATAATGCCTATGTAATTTTTTAATAAGTCAACCCCCTTTTAATTTTTTTATCAAACAACTGTTTAACAAAAATGGCAGTTTTAATATCTTTATAAATGAAAAAAATATATTATGCATATTACTGTATAGACCGTGTTGGCCCAATCAGGCCGCACATGCGGGTTGCTGCGCCACCTGCCGTGAGTCAATCTGCACCTGTGCCGCCTTGTTGGGCCGACGTGGTCTGTACTGCGTTGCCTGGTTGGCCTGCAGGACGCTTGGTGCCCAGATGACTGGATCGTCACAACACTGTAGATCCACAATTACATTGTGGACTCGTAAAACAATTTCAGGAGTGCGCTTTCCAAAGAATATAGTCGTAAATAACATGAATTGTTGAAATGGTCAAATGACTGCTCGTGGTAGACTAGACATGCTATAAATTTTTTTGGGAAAGTAAACAATAAAGAAAGTTAAAATGGGTTGTATGTATGTTATTGGAAAAGTCAATAAGTTACATGGCGATACAGTAACGTTGTATACCAGAAATTCTGAACGAAATTTCAAAAACGGTCATTTGACCGCTCTTGGTAGGATTAGGTATACATGAAATGTCTGTTAATAAGACAACCATTAATATACTTACATAATATTATCAAGGAATAAAAACTGTATTGGTGAATTAAATTTTGCTTAATTTTTGCTATCGAGTAAGAAAAGTATTGATTTTTAAGTGGTGTCATTCGCTACACAAGATGTCAACTTCTTAGTCTTCCACCAAAATCTTATTTATTAAAGTCATGTTGGTGCGGTTCAACAAGATTCTGCTTGATTCCAACTTCTTTCCTTCTCTCATTTCAGGCAAATTGTATTATAAATTTTACTGACCCTTGTATAAGCAAAACCCCTCCCTTCCACTTTTTGATGAAAATTTTAACTTACATTTCTCGGCTTATACTTAAGTATATACAGTATATATATACACATACATACACACACACAAAATAACAGTGCAATTCTGAATCCCAAAAATATGACAAAAAATCTACTGAGCATTTTCTTCTCATCATTAGGAGGGCCAAGAAAAAGTAGCAAATTAAGTGTTTCTAATAACCACAGGTGTACTAGTATTGTTTACCTGTAGTTATTAGAAACAATTAATCTGATGAGTACCTTTTCCTCCTGGTGACGAGCCTGGAAGCAAAAATGCAGTGACGCGCGACGTATTTTTTTAAAGGTCTACAGACAAATTTTTTCAGAAGTCTATCGTATGAATTTTTCTTTACGTCTGCACTACTTTAGAACATTTTCTTAAGATTCTTTTTAGGTTATATAATTACTTTTCTCTCAATTAAGACAGTCAGGGGGTGGAGGAGAAGTCCCGATAATAGAAAGTCGTAATCGCAATGCTCGATAAATTACACATGTTTGAACAAATCTCCGCAGACGTTTCTTTGTTGTCGATTCACTTTTGTCAACTCTGTGGTACATTTCAGTCATTCTTTGAGGAGATACATTACTAGAAAATAATTAACAGAACATTCTTTGAGAAAGTAATTTGCGCTAACGGCATTTTATACAACTTCCACAGCAGATTTCCGAGTTTGGCGATAATTTTTTTTTACTCAATTTTTTACTTTAATAGCTCATTTTTTTCTCTTTATTCATTCTTATCTCATCTATTTAAGAGTCAATAGGTAATCAATGATACAAGTTCTTCAAAAATCGGCAATTTGACGCCGTGATTTATACGATTTTGGTGACTAAAAATGCATTTCTTTTGCATATTTATTAATTTTTGTCTAGCTTTCACATGGTTTTCTTAATCTCTTATTGAGTTTGTTAGTAATTTGATTAATATGAGCTAATCACAGTTGCCAATTTTATCATAAGTCAGCGTTTAGCCCGGTGACTTTTCCGATTTTCAGGACAAAACTTGTTTTACTACATTTTTAAAGCCATTTTTCTCGTTTTAAAAGGCATTTCTTTTAGTTTTAATTTATTTTTATATTTTTTTTACTATTGTGAATCAATTAGTTTTACCAAGCTTGAAAATCGGACTTCGCTAATTTGTCCATCTTTATAAATTGGAATATTTGAACATTCCTGGGGATATTGTGTGAATTCTAGTATTTTATAATAAGCTTATACTGCAAAATATTTTATTCTTTATGTCATGATTCTTTTACATGTTAAGTGAGTTTGAACATTAGTTTGACAGTTTGCATTTGATTTCATTAACTATGCTATTTTTCAATGAAAAGTAAAGCATGATTTATCAGACTTGCATGTTATGAAATGTCTAAAAACATAATAAATAATAATTTAAATTGCTTTAAATGTTATTTTTTGCAATTTTGAGACCTGCATATTAAAGTACTAGCAGATAAAAAAAATGCTTTCTTTTTTGCACCCTTCCTTTTTTTATTTCCAGTATGAACTCTTCATTTTAATTTACCAAGGAAATTCGGAAAATAAACTTTATTTTGTTTAATTTATAAATTTAAAAAATGAAATAAAATTTAAATTTGTATTGTTCTTTCCATAGAATATTGTTAATGTAAAGAGTTTTTGTTTTAAAAGCTGAAACTATTTATTAAATGGGTATGTGTTTGTTTACAAAGATGGTAAATATTTAAATAATTGGTACTTTATTATTTAAGTGATGAATACTTATATTCTAGCAATGATTAAACAGTGCATGAAAAAAAACGTGAATAAGAAAGAAATACTATTGCTTAGATTCTCTCTTTAATCGTATCGGCTGCAGTTTTTAACCGTTTTATAATATCTAATAAAACAAATGCATTTTGTTCACCTCCGAAATTTATGCGGTGTATATAACAATAACAAAATTATCTCATCTTATTTACAAGAAATTCATTATATATACTGATTCGCGTAGTTGTATCGAAGCATTACAAAATATCTCTTACAATAGTCATCCTCTAGCTTTACAAATAGTTAAAATATGTAACAATCTTTCTGAGCAGTCTTTTGACATAATTTTTTGCTGGATTCCGGCACATGTGGGAATAAAAGGCAATGAGAGAGCTGACACAGCAGCAAAAAATACTCTCATTTGCTCTGACAACTTCGTGCCTTTGAATGATGCCAAACTAGCTGTTAAACAAGCACAAAATAAAGTATTAGAACTAAATTGGAATAACCAAATTAACAAACTATTTTCTATAAAACAAACAATGCAACCATTTAAAGCAATATCGTCAAATAGACGAATGGACGTAGTTTTAACCAGACTGCGCATAGGTCACACATGTCTCACGCATGCATATCTTTTACTTAATAAATCAGCACCGGTTTGTACCCGGTGCAACTGTCTTTTATCTGTTAAACATATTTTGTGTGCATGTCCAAATTTTAATATTCCAAGACTAAGCCATTTTGGTAGTACTGTTTTAACATTAAAAGATTTATTAAACGATGACCCTCATAATTTTTTTTTTTTTTTTTTTTTGCAGAACATTGGTTTTAGTGGTCAGATTTAATTTAGATGATTTCGTAAGTTAACATACGTTTGGCGCAGCTTTGCCGAATTTGGCTCTTGCGCCATAAAACTCCAAGTAACCAACCAACCAATCTCTCTTTAATCGTTGCTGTCATACTTGCTCATGAGAGGTATACCAATAGTTATATAATAAATTAAGTTGCAGACAAATCTTATTCATTAAAATCTTGCCACAGACTGTTAAGAAGTTTTCTGCTACTGGGATGACGACAGGGAATGCTCAATAAATTTTTTCTTGTATTTACTTATAGCTTTTTCTTTCCATTTCTTTGTAAAATCCAATTTTGCATTGATTTGATTTAATCTGTACTGCAGGTGAAGTATATTTTAGGTGATAAGAGTAGAGTACTCTCACTTACATTAGTAATTCTTTAACAATATTAGTTAATGAGTAGGTTTGACAAGAAAGTGTTTATATATACAAATTTAAAAGATAAAATTTATTTGAAGTATCCATGAAGTTGATTTCAGCTGACCTATAACATCATATTGAGCACATACTTCATGTTGGTATCTTAAACAATAATAGTTTTAGTTGCAGGAAATCTAGCTAGAATATATTTTTCTTTATTTCACTAACACACACCTGTGATTTAAATAATAAAATTTTTGATTGAAAAAAAAACTTAATTTTTTTAAAAACTTTTATAACACTAAGAACTGATGAAATTCTTTATTTTTTGCAGAAATAACTTGTTTGGATCCAGGTGCTATTCAACATGTTCGTGTTATTTCAACTCAACCACAATTACACAAGGCTGGAGATCTCGTAATATTCAAATGTAAATATGCCTCTCATCAAACATCTTCAAAATGTCTGGAAACTGGTGAATGGAGTAAACGTCCACCTGTGTGTCCAGGTATACTCTTTAGCATTATTCTTATTGCACAATTTTATTGCTTGGGATTATTTTGATTTTTCTAATTATGTATATTTGATAAATAAAATATATACCTGCTAACTAGTACAGATTATCTGTAATGCACAAATCTTAACAATTTTGTCTGCTTAGTAAAATTGTGCGTAAAGAAAACAAATTCTGGATAATTACCTATTATAATGTTCTTTAAAATAAATTTTACCATATAATTGCTTATTTACAAAAAAATCAATTTTCATACCTAATTAAAAAAAATTAACCCTGAGTATTGGTATTCGATCAGCAATCCCATTCAATTTTTGCAAAATAAAATCTATATACAATTTTTTTAAAATTATTTATGTACCACAAAAGTGCTTTTAATGTTATTCATTCAAATAGATTTTAAAATCATGTTTGCTATTCTATGAAATAAAGTTTTTCTAATAAAAATCAATTAATGAAGGTATATAATAAAATATTCCAGAATAGTATATAATATAAAAAAATATTCCAGATTTGGAAACCAAAATAGTCACACTTTTCAGAAATATTCATGCCAAGTTTAGTTTAACAGCCTGTGAGCTTCCTCACATTTCCACGTAAATAATGACATGTCAGTAATCCAATGTTAAGATTTTTAACGAAATTAAAAATGTACCTACACCGGACACTCTTGAGACCACCGGACACTCTTGAGACCAACAGACACAATTGAGACCACCCGACCCAATTGAGAACACCGGACACTTTCTTTTTTTCCCTTTCAACCCGCGTCCCGTTCGTTCATTCTTTTGAATCCGCAACAACCAAAAAAAAAACACTCACCCCTCCGCATTACGTCACTTCCTCTACACACACCAGTGCCACTCTGTGAGTGGCAAGAGCAACATCTCACAATATTAGACTTCATAAGTTTCTTATTTTATTAGGACCCTCTGTAACAGAACCTGTTCTCTATTCAACACTACCTACTTCACCTTCAGAAACTGATGAAATAAATATCCAAAAATGTAAGTATTTGCCTCAGTGGTTCTCAACCTTTATATGGCTGCGGACCATCAAATTAAAAGCTAGACAACGTGATAATATTAATTAAAATTCAGGTGTAATAATTCAAGTATTAAATATTGTATTTTGGTAAATGAAATTATAAATATTTTTTTATCGTAATTAAAACTAAAATTATTTTAATTGTGTTAGTTTATGTTAGTCAAATTACGCCTCATTCCTCAAATAATATAGGTAACATTTTAGTTGTGGGCCATTCTCGATAGTCCCCTTCATAAGTTTCATGCACAGGATTTCCATGGTCCCTGTAAATCCTTGAAAAGTTCTGGAATTTAATTTGGTGAACTCGGGGGGATGGGGGGGGGGGGAATACTACCTCAGAAAAATACTAGAAAATTACCAGAAAATGGACAAAGTCCTTAAAAATTAAAAGATTTTATTTTCCATTTGTGGATTCCTGTGAAACGATATCTCAAAATTCCGTGTTCGAGACTAGCGCAGGTGAGCTACTTATCCAAGTCTTACCCGAAATTCCGGGTATTTTAAATTTTCTGAACCCGAAATGTTTCGGGTGTATATGAAATATTCGAATGCAGAATTCCAGATTTTGATTAAAAATTTTGTCAATTACAATTTTAAGCACATTTTTTAAAGTTGAAATATATGGTTCGTATGGCGCTGTTTTGACCGATATACTCAATAGTGCAATAAGGCAAGGCGAGAAAGATGTGATTAGAGCGATTTTGAGGCAGAAAAAGAGACCCTTTTGTCCGATTTTTTAGTCAAATGTATTTCATTATCATTAAACACTTCACCATTGGAATATCACAGTTCGTTAGTTGTTTTGTGAAGAATCGATGCTCAACCTAGAAAAACAGAATTTATCACGAATGTAGCGTAGAAATATTTGTGAACTGTATGAAATGGGGATGATATGATGGAAAAGTTGAGATGGTTAAAACTGTTAGGAAAAACGCATCAAATATTAGTTTACTTGCCTTTGCCCGTTCTTCACTCTATATAATTTTTCCTATGTCGTTTGTACGTTTGGATTTGCCAGAGTTTCACTGTTGATAGTAAACAATCCAGAGATCAATTCACTTCACTTCAGGAAATATCTTTTCCAAAAACGATCTTCTCATATCGGAACAGATTTATTTTATCTGATCATATAAAAGTTGTATTTGATCAGCTTATGAAGTATTTTCTTTGTTTTTGAATGTTACATAGAGTAAAACAAAATCCGTTTTACTTTATGCAAATACTTGTATAACTTTTATATATTGTATGCAAATGTAACTTTGCGTTTAACTGTGCCCTCATATGTAAATAAAGTTGGGATATAAGTAACTAACCCAACTTCATTCTTTGTCATTGTCATATATATGTCAATCTCTTCCAGCACTCTCATCTGCTCGATCGATCGTGTACCTCCGATTGTATTATGGATGCATGCTGCAGCCACTAGCTGCTATTATTTCCGTATAAGATGTCATGTCACATGTGGCGTTTTTCCTTTATCTTAGTTGTTAATTTAAAGTGCTGGAATAAATTATATTTTAAATAAATGATTTAGTTTTATCCGAGTTTAATTTATTTTATAGTTTAATAATAGTAGACTTTTAATATTAAACTTGGCACCGCTGCACTCTGCTATCATATGGGACTAATTTTAATATCTTAGGTTGCAATAATCCTAACAAAAACAATATTTACCTTATATACTCGCGTATAAGCCAGGAAATGTAAGTCAAAATCTTCATCAAAAAGTAGGAGGTCGCTTATACACGGGTCAGTAAAATTTATAAAATAATTTGCCTAAAATGAGAAAAGGAGAGAAGTTGAAATTAAGAGAATTAAGGTAGAACCGCTCCGACAGATTTCCCCGATCCAAGATCAAGAATGTGCGTGACATGTGCTGACTGAAGACCATTCTGCGCATTGCAGTTTAATCGTAACGCAAAATTGCACTACTCAGAGATAAATAATAAGTTTAACTAAATAAAAAGTATATATTTTGATTAGTATTTAATTGGTTTGTAGAATCTATGAAGCTAGTATACGTTACTTTAATATGATTTTGGATAGAAGACTAAGAAGTTGACATTGTGCGTAGCGAATGACACCACTTAAAAGTCTGTCTTTCTTACTCGATTGCAATAATTAACAACATTTATTTTTCCCAATAAAAATATTATTCCTCGATAATAATATGTAAAGAAATTAGTAGTTGTCTTAGAATTTTGGATGGAATTGACTTTAAAGCGGTAAAATCAGGACGTTGCTAATACGCAAATTCAAGCTCTACCTTCAAGTAATTTATTTAGTAATAAAAACTAAATATTTTAATAAGAAGTATGTATTCATCCATAATATACTAGTATTTCCTTCCGAGGTGAATAAAAAAAAATGCTCATCCGTATTTAATTGCGACAATAGTCAACGATGTTGATCGAAAATAGTTGATGTTTTCTAAGTTTTTAAATCTTTACAAAACAATGTTATGAATTAGAAATTGCACATTTTGGTATTTAAGTTTATGGTTTAAAATATTTCATTATGATATTAAGATGGATGTAATTTAAGAAGTCCGATGGAGGATTGAAAGGCACAAGAACGTCGCGAATGGTATATACTTTTCAAGCATGATGTATCGTCGCGAATTTCGAAGAGTGCTGTTTCGCCAGACACTTTTTTTTTATTTCTCCCCTTAAATATTTATTTTAAGAAATAAAATTATACTCTAATTACAATGATTTGCCGATTTTAATCTGAATTTTTCCTGGACGAAAATACAACTCTGCTTATACGCGAGTTTTCAATTTCGGACAAAAAATCACCCTTAAATTAGGGGGTCGGCTTATACGCGAGTATATACGGTACTGTTAGACATCGATCACGTTTTCGGATCTTTCGAACCTAAGTTCAATAAAACCAAACTCTTTCGATCTTGATCTCAACGATGTCAAGTATTTCCGCGAATCTCGTACAATCTTAGATGTGAAGTGAAGGGATTTATTTTGTTACGTCATAAGCAATTGACGGTATATAACAGCAGGCATATCACGAGCCCGGTACCTTCCTTACTTGGTTTTGACAATCGTTACTAACGATTCTAGTTCGTTGTTGTCTGACGGCTGCAGCTTATTCTTTCATTACAAAATGTAATTGATTATTTTATGGGAGCTTTTTATTGCTCTTATTTATTTGGTTAATTGTGAACGTATGTATTGTTGACTTTTTATATATAATTACATCTGGCAAATGCAACTTCCAAATAGCATTGTTTAATTAATTTATTTTAATTCATGAAAATCTTGAAATTTAAAAAATTTACTAAAAGCGATCTGCTATGATCTTTGTTGAAAGGTTCATTTCTAATATTATTGAGCGAAAAAGATCTTGGGAAATACCTTTTGCCACCCTAAAATCCTTTCTTCGTCCAAAGAAGGTCATGCAAATTGTCTAGTGGAATTGGAAAGGAATCCTGTATTAAGTGCTTTTACCAAACAACGAGACAATAAATTCAGAGAAGTATTGTTCTCAATTATACGAATTAAATACAGCAATTGAACAAAATCGTCCAGAAATAGCAAATCTTAAGGGTGTCGTGTATCATCAGGACAATGTGCGGCTTCATGCGTCTTTGATAACTCGACAAAAGTTGTTGGAGCTCGGTTGGGATGTTCTATCCCATCCACCATACTCACCAGACCTCGCACCCTCTGATTTCCACCTATTTCGTTCGTTACAAAATTCCCTTAATGGAAACTTCAACTCTTTG
Source organism: Troglohyphantes excavatus (assembly GCA_963932185.1). Lineage (NCBI taxonomy): Eukaryota > Metazoa > Arthropoda > Arachnida > Araneae > Linyphiidae > Troglohyphantes > Troglohyphantes excavatus. The sequence continues at coordinate 60,954,501 of OZ010676.1, read as the reverse complement.
GTCGAGATAAAAAATCACGTACGAAAGTTTTTTGTTGAAAACCCTGAGAGATTCTGGAAGGATGGATTTTTCAAGTTGACTGAAAGATGGAGAAAAATTGTAGATCAGAATGGCACTTATATAATTTAATAAATGTATACTAAAATTTTAATGTTCTGCATTTCAATTTTACTTCAAAATCGGCTCGAACTTTCCGGACAACCGTATATATATATATTTTAAACTCCCTCTCCGAAAAACACAAATGTCTCTTAGAAAGTTTTTCAAATTTCTGATGTAACTGTTTTTGTAAATTTTAATAATTTAGATTAACATGTATAAAATAAGTAGGTCCCCAAGGTGGGTGGGGGACTTTAAATATTGATTTTAAAATTGGTCTTTAAAGTTCATTGGGAGGTAAACTGGATTGTGTTACAATAAGAATTTTCAATTTTTTTTATGGCTTCTAGTATGGTATATTTTGCCATTGTTTTTAATTGATATAATTGCAGTCATCGGGACATGGAGGATATTTATATTTTATCATTCTTTTGCATTTTTATTAAATGTATTGACTTATTAATTTTATTTAGTTATTTTTTTTTGCTACAATGGGTATACCAAATTAAAACGGATCTTCAGAAGGTTTTGGTAAAATACATGAGAAACACTTAGATTGCTTTGCATGGTATTCCAAAAAATGTGACAAATGTTCAGAAAATTTTATGAAAACCCAGAATCATCCCTAGAAATTTGTCATTTTGAGTAATAAAAATTGATTTTTTTAAAGAAGATTTTTTCTTTTTGTTTGGCTGGTATTAATATTCTAATTTGTTTCTATTTTGTTTAAATGTTTAATTAAATGAAAATTTTTTTATTTGAAAATTTTCTGCCCAGGGGTCCATGGGTTAATTCTAATTGAGAACCGTTGCCTTAGAGTGGCAATTTTCTTAATTGACTTTTTCATGCACAAGGTACACAAAATTGCCAAATTGTGTTGTATAAACCTTATTTACTAAGAACTTAATGTTTAAAGTTCAGAACACAGTCAAACAGTTTTATGAAGACTGCAAAAGTGAGAAAGAAAAATCTAGAACTAAAACAGATTGACTATTAATAGCACTTGACTTAATGCACTAAAAAAAGTCTGTTAAATATTACTTTATTACTCATTTGCAAGAAAAGTGGCATAACTCTTTTCTCAATAAAATGTTCGGTTTAAAGTTCTCTAGGTAGTAATTTTTCTTGGAATAAAAATATAAATAATTTTTATTTAATTAAATTTTACAATTTAAAATATTTTATGGATATTCGTAATTAGCTTGCCAACTCTTTGATATTTCCCGTTTTTATAAAATAATACTCATTAAACATCAATTAAGGGCTAAGTTAGACATGGAGGGTAGAATTCTTTTGACCCTCTGCCTTGGTTTAAATTTTAAAAAGTTATTCCCAAGATTTCAAAATTCCTATCATGTTTTATTGGCTGATTTTACAGATTTTGTAATGTACATGCTTGTAATGTTAAATTTGTTATTAAACTTAATATTTCATAAATTCTTAAGAACATTTTCTTTTCTGCTGCTAAAAGTGTAATATTAGGTCCTTGAAAAAAATATGTGGGTCCTTGAAAAGTAATTGAATTTTTTCAAAGTAAAAGAATGGGAACTATGCTGCAAATTTTTTTGTTATTATTTAATAATAAATATTAATTCGTGTATAACAAACCCACTAGTAATTTAATTAGTTTAATCCATTATAATTAACTTTTTGAAAAAATTGAAGTTATTTTACGTTAATTAACATATAAAATAATAACCAATAGTTGAGGAGAGGACTGATTGGAATGGCCGTTGAATTAATTTCACCATCTAATGGCAGGATTAAACTTACCATTTCCCCCCAAAACCAAGTTAAACTCATAAAATGTATCAATAGACTAACAAAGATCCCATAAAAATACTTTTTAAAAAATGCTTTATTACCGAGTATTTTTTATGGTTCGCAAATAAATATTGATTCCCTAATTAGATTTTTTTTATAAAAAGCATAAACATCAAACAAAGCCTTTTGAAAATATTTTGGTGGTTAGACAAAAGAATTCTACAGACCGCTTTAGATCCTCTCACATACCTTGATTGGGAACCACTGATTAACTTAAACATTAAATAGCTAAAGAAGTCTGTAAGCATCATAGCCTGTGAACATATTTTCTCAAATTATCAAGTTATGAAGTTTTATAACCTTCATTGTCAATAATTTATTTATTTTTATCTTAGCATCATGTGATGATCCTGGAAAGATAAAAAATGGTGCAAAAATCTTTGCTGGATTGAGTATTAATAGCACTGTTACATATACTTGTGAAGAGGGTTATGAACTCCGAGGTAAAGGTACTTTGCTGTGCATGGAAAATGGAAAGTGGGACCTTGAGAAGCTTCCTATTTGTAAGTTTCAACGATTTTTCTCTGTGTATTTCGTATGTGTTGTCTCTATGCATTTCATATAGTTCTTTTGCACTTTTTAAAATTAATTTGATCTGTTGCAATCAGTCTAATAAAAGATAGTGAACTAGAAGCTGGTATTGGAAAAGTTGATTTAGAAATTTATATAAAAGTAAAATGTGTTTCACAGTTTGATTGATTCATGATTTTCAGTCTCATTAGAAAGAGGAGAAAAAAAATGATATCTATGATTTTCTGCTTGTTTGTCATTTTTAAAATAACTGCATTTTCTTATAAAACATTTTTTTAATTCCTATTTTTATTTGAAAATTAATTTTGAAAAATAGGATAAGTTCTGTATAAAAATTAACCTATAAGTTGTATTAATGACCAATATTTTTTCTGACTGTGTATTAAAATGTAACATTTACAGATTACTGACTGCATTATTCAAATCAACTGACAAAAGGTGTGATTCAAGGGCACAAATTTAACAATAATTTTCTGTAAGGGGGAACAACATATCAAGGGACCAGCCCTTGATTGAAAACGATTGTGTAGCCGGAAACAGCCCCCCCCCCCCCCCCCCCACCCCCACACACACTTTCCACAACCATACATGAACAGAATTTTTTTTATCTTTATTACTCAAACTGAAGATGGTTTGCAGATTAGACATTTTATTACCAGTTTTTAGATTTAAGTAGCCCTTTCATCAATTTTGTAAGTGGTCTGATTATCATTACTTACCGATTTGGTTAACCCTCAAGTGGAGACCAGCGGTTTCAGGGACCTTTAGCATGTATTCGCTAATGTAGCATTTACCACATGTCTCCATTTGTGTAGCATTTACTGCAAGTCTTCTCCGCTTGAGGGTTAAGTGAAAAAAAAAAACTATTTTTAATTTGGTGAAGTGTTTTTGAAAGTGTTGCACGAATTTAAAATTTGTCAAATATTATTTTTATCCCGGTTATAAAAGTGTTTCTGCTAATTGGCCCCTAAAACCAATATTGACAAGTGTATTCTTCTTATTGAAGCCACACAATAGACAATGCATTTAACACTATCACAGCCAATTTTTTCCAAAATTGCGGAGAAGGCACTTTTTAATTTAAACGCTCATAAATCCTGTCAGGAAGAATACTAGAGCAAAATTAAACAATATGCAATTGGCGATGAGGATCTAGGAAATAACTAGAATTTATTGGTCGAAAAACATCACGCTAGATCAGGGGTCGGCAACCTATTGAAACGGAAGAGCCAAAAGTTACAATTTACAAAATTTCCCAGTAATTAAAGAACCACTAAAATTTTTCTTTTAAATATTATAGTATTTGCTTATGTATTTTTGATTTAAAATAAATGGCTTTAAATACGGAATATTATTTATTCATATAAAAACACAAATATAGATAGTTACATCAATGGGAGCATTGGCTTTGCATACCTTTTGAAAGTTTGATTAAATCCGGCTTATAACTTGTTGTTTGTTTCAAGCACGACTCTAGATTTTTATTTGTTAGTTGACTTCTAACTTTACTTTTTATTATATTCATGCAAGAGAACGCTTGCTCGCACGAATATGTCGACCCGAAGATCGTCAGCACTCCATATGCCCTTCTTCACCTCACTATAGCATTCTGGAAGACTATTCCATGCGGCGAATATGAGGGCCTCAACTCGCAAAATTTCTTTTAGAGCTGTCCACTTGTGCTGTGCGATGTGCATGCATTTCTGGATCTCCAACTTGCTCTTGAGTTCTGTGAACTTGCCACTCCACAAGTCTTTAGTTTTCAAATCTAGCAATTGCATTTGGAGCAATCCAGCTTTAATTCCAAATGGCTCAATGTTGATCTCATTTGTATTTGTGTTGAGAGGATTTACTATGAACGCGAGAGTACTTTTGTTTTAAATTGCTCGAATCTTTCAGCAAATCCATTTTTAATGTTTTTTAAAGCTATGCTGAAGTAATTCATGTCAATAGTTGCCTTGGTCTCATCGCGATATTGCTTCAGATTTTTAAAATGAAGTAATTTACCGCTCTCCATGTCTTCAACAAATATAAGTAATTTTTTTTCGAAACAAACTACTTCTTCAAGCAAGGTGTAGGCTGGGTTGCCCTTTCCTTGCAGTTTTAGATTTAGTTTCATTGTGGTATCTACCATGAAGTTAAATTTTTGAAGCCATTTGTCTTCTTCCAATTCGGGATAATCAATGCTTTTTTCATTGAGGAATGTTTTTATTTCACTCAAGCACAAAGCAAAACGTTGCAATACGTTTCGTCTGGAAAGCCATCGCACTTTATTGTGCAGAAGTAGGTCAGAAAACTGGCTATCTATTTCTTCAAGGAAATCATTAAACTGGCGATGGTAGAGTGCTTTTGCCAAGATGCTGTTAATAATCTTAATTACTACGTTCATGACCTCAACTATTTCGGCCGGAAATGTTTGGGCACAAAGCGCTTCTTGATGAATTATGCAGTGAAACGTTAGAATTTCGTGGTTTATTTTTTTTCTGAAGAATTGATGTTACCCCTCTATGTATTCTTGTCATACTTCTGGCTCCATCAGTTGCTATAGAAACGATTTTATTTATATCGATTCAATTGTCTTCCAGGCATTTTTGCACAGCATTTGATATATCTTCTTCACGAGTTTGCCCTGAGAGCGTAGCAATCCTAGCAGTTCTTCTTTTATACCTTTGGACGACATATACCTGACGAAAAGGGTAACTTGTGCCATGTCTTTTATGTCGCAAGACTCATCTATAGCAAGTGATAAGGCAGAAGCCAGTTGAATGTCTTCCACTTGCATATGTGTTACATCTGAAGACATTTTAGCAGCTCTATATCTTGTACTGTTATAGCAGATAATGGCAAATCTTTGATTTTTTTCCTGATTTCTGCTTTGTTTTTAAAATCACGAAACAGTTCTTCGGATGCATGTATAAAACAATCTTTGACGTACTGACCATCTGTGAATGGTTTTCCTCTTTTTGCAATTTCTAATGATATTTCACAGCTTGTCAAATTTACATTATTGGAAGATTGCACCCAGTTACTTAGCATGGAATTTTTTTTTATTTTTTTTTTTAGCTCTTTAACAGCTTTTTTTTTGTGTGTCACCGTTTGGATATTTTCCAGTTATGTTTTGTAGTGAAGTGTCTCTCTAAATTTGACTTCTTATTGTGTGCAAGTTTTTCGAGGCAAATGAGACAAGTGGGAAGTCCATCTGTATTGCATATGAATGAAAACGACTCCGTCCAATCCTGATTGAATTCTCGGTTTTCTTCTTCAGTTCTTCTCTTTTTTTTACCAGATGCCATGCTGGCGGCGGAGCTGAAAAAATGATTTTTTACATTTTTACTTAGCTATCTAAAACGGCAAACAATATATTTACCATTATTACTTCGTTAACACGATCCTCAGATATGTAATCCAATTCTGTTACTGATTTTATTATATTATACGCATGCATATCTTTGAGAAGATAATTCGCTTCTAAATCGTATTCTTGAAACAACAAGAGAATAGACCCGCAAAAACCGCAAGCGATTAAATTAACACACATGCAACGTTACGTCAACCGCGCTATCCGAGGATGACTGACTGACAATATGTCTAGAGTCTAGACGTGTTGTCTAGACTCTAGACAGTGGCTGTTTGGGTGAGACGGAAATGGAATGCAATTAGCTAAAAGATAAACATGGTCACAGAGTCTTATCTCTAAGAACAAAACAATTGTTCAAATTTATCTCATTACGGTCATGTTAAGCGTAGCGATTTGTAATTAACGATTATGAAAATAGAAGCTATTGAGAAATTACGTACTTAAAAATATGTTTTCTTATTTTTTAAGGGTTTTGATAATAAATTATTAATTTTTTCGTATGGAACTGGATAGCCGCAACTTTACATCAAAAGAGCTGCATACGGCTGGTTGCCGACCCCTGTACTAAACCTGCATAATGAGTTGTCGGCCAAATGACCACGTTAACACCCAGGCTGTCATTCCGTTCACTAAAACTAGAAACTATTAAACAGTTAGCAAATATCTCATTTTTCAAACCAATACAAGACCTGCAGTAGCCGAGCAGTTAGAAAAACAACCTTACAATCGGAGCATTGTGGGTTTGAACATCGAATGCGACAGTGCAGCAAGCTCGTACTTTCTCGTCCGTATTTTTTACATCCTTGCTTTAGTGTGGGAACTAAAACACAAACGCTTTTGGCTATGTTAGAAAAGTAAACTAGTGAAGGAGAATTTTTGAGAAAAACCATGACATCTAATAGTAATTTTTTTTATATCTCCCAAAATAATTTTTTTTCTAATTTCACACCAATCATTGTTTATCACATTTTTTGTAAACATTGCAAAGCTAGCTTTTGTTTTTCAATGAATAATTTACTTTATTTTAATTTTGTGATCTTTATAATAATTTTGTTGACTTGAATTTACACAATTTTTTTTTTATTAAAAAAAATTATGCTTTTGTAGAGTATTTTTCATTGTTTTGGTTGCTCTAACAATATTGTAATTTGTCTCACTTTTAGGTGTAAAGCCATTATCGATACCAAGTATCATTGGCATTGTATTTGGTGTGATTATCTTAGCTGCTCTTGGAATTGGTGCTTACTTTTGGTACAGATGGAGAGAAAATAAGCTAAGAGGCTATGGTGAGAAAAGCAAAGCGTTAACAGCTGATGCCACTGATTTAGAAGAAGTTGCTGGACTAGAAAAAATTAAGAGACCCATACCAGTTACTGTTTTATAAAACCTACTTAATGGATCAATACAACTTGTAAACACAAGTAAACTTGAGAGCTTGAAAAAACGAAAGTACTTTAATGTCAGTTTTTATTTGAATGAGGGTAGCATTCTCATTTAGTGTGTTTGAAACATGGACTACACCTTTATGAATAGTAGAATTATATTTTTTAATGGTACAAACTGAGAGATGTTTGATTGTTTTTTATATTACGTCTGTTATTTTTTATATGTTGAAACTGTCTTGGAACAGTTCTTATTGAAAAAACTTTTTTTTTATGGAGTACTTATCATATAGTGCACAATTTATGTGACATTCTCTATTATGTTTGTATGTCTCCATTTCCAAAATTAATATATATACATCTAAAGTTATAATTTGTATTGGACTATCACTCACTATAATTATAGAAAATGAGTATCAAATATGTTTTCTTTATATTAATTTTTACTTTTTTAATTTTTAATCTGCTATTTATTATAGTAAAACAGTGTTTGTAGTATTTTTTAGTAATTTTTTTTTTTTTTTTTTTTGTAAGTAATCTCATTTTTCAAACTTCTCAACTTTTTTTCCTTATGCTATTTTACACCATAAGAAAATAATATATCTTTATGTGCATTTTTACTGAGCTCAGTGTTATATCTGTAACTTAAAAAATTAATTCCTAATTTTTAAATAATCAAGTTAAAAATGTTTTGAAAAGAAAATTGTATACTTGTAATGTTAGGTTGTACTTTCAAATAAGGAAAAAGTTTTATCACATAGTAATTATAGTAAACATAGTAAATCGTTTAGAAAGCATTTCACTTTGTTTTAATTACCGTATATACTCGCGTATAAGCCGAGAAATTTAAGTAAAAATTTTCATAAAAAAAGTAGGGGGGTCGGCTTATACGCGGGTCAATGAAATTTATAATATAATTTGCCTAAAATGGGAAAAGGAAAGAAGTTAAAATTAAGCGGATTCTTCTAAAAAGCGCCGATACATTTCCAAGATCGAGAATGTACGTCATGTGTTGACTGAAGACCGTTCTGCGCATTGCGGCGTAATCGTAACGCAAAATTGCACTACTCACATAAATAATCAGATTAACTAAATAAAAAGTATATATTTTGATAAATATTTCATTGGTTTGTAGAATTTATGAAGCTAGTATACGTTACTTTAATAGAATTTTGGATTGAAGACTAAGAAGTTGACATTGTGCGTAGCGAATTACACCACTTTAAAGTCAATGTCTTTCTTGCTCGATTGCAATAATTAAACAAAATTTATTTCCCCAAAGCAGATTTTATTCCTTGATAATATTATGTACAGATGTTAATAGTTGTTTTATTAGTATTTTAGATGGAATTGGCTTTAAAGCGGTAAAATCGGGACGTTGCTAATCGGCGAATTCAAGTTCTACTTCCAAGTAATTTATTTCGTAATTAAAAATTAAATATTTTAATAAGAAGTATATATTTATCCATAAAATAGTAGTATTTCCTTCTGAGATGGATAAAAAAAAAATACTCATCTGTATTTAATAGCGACAGTAGTCAACGATGTTGACAGAAAATAGTTGACGTTTTCTAAGTTTTTAAATCTTTACAAAACGATGTTAAGAATTAGAAATTGCACATTTTGATATTTAAGTATGTGGTTTAAAATATTTTATTTGATAATAAGGGAGATTTAATTTAAGAAGTCCGATGGAGGTTTGAAAGACACCAGAACATCGCGATTGGTACATACTTTTAAGCCCGATGAATCGTCGCGAACTTCGAGGAAGGCCGTTCCTCCAGCCACTTTCTTTAAACTTTTTATTTCTAGGCTTAAATATTTATTTTTCTAAATAAAATTTTGCTTTTTTTTCGAGGATTTGCCGATTTTGAACGGAATTTTTCATGTACGAAAATACAACTTGGCTTATACGCGAATATCCGATTTTGGACAAAAAATTGTTCTAAAATTAGGGGGTCGGCTTATACGCGAATCGGTTTATACGCGAGCATATATGGTATATACAAGTTTTGTGTGGTTTTTTTTTTGCCTAATTACACTGAACTTATAATTTTTTAATGTGTAATATAATTTTGTAATGTCAGGACTTCTTGGATAATATATTAAAAATTGTTAAACATTTTAAATTTATCTTTATTGCTGCTAACTTCTTATTTGTTATGTATATTGATAATATTTTTTTGCATTTAAAATATTTACTTCATTGAATATTCCTTTCTATACAATATTCTATTTTGTATGCTATTAAAAAATGTTTTACTAGTTTATAATATTGCAATTTTTGCTTTACATTTTCTTTCATTCAAATGTAAAAATACTAATTTATTGTTAGTAATTATATTAAGCAGTGGATTTTTTTAATTTGTATATAGCAAAAGGGACCATCTTTTCTTTTGTAACTTAAACTGCCTTATACTGTTCTTTCAATAAGCCTAGTCATAGTAGTAAGATGTAAGAATAAATTTATAAGGTTTTGTATATAAGTGAGATAGCTAATTTATAGGTTTACCACATTGCTTAGTCGTTCCTCATTAATAAACGCAGGTTTATTGATCAAACATTTGAAAAATTCTTTGCATGAGCAATAATGAACAAATTGGAACAAACCAAACAATTTTGGTAATAAATTAATAGCAATGGATGATAATTAATAACAATAGACAAAACGGTTTTGGTTTAATGCAAGTTAACATAACTTTGCATATCTAATGAATATTTCTCAAATACCTTGACATAAAATTGTCAGGGAGGGATGTACTCAAAACATACTTCACACTTATTTTATATTAAAATTTTCTGGCATATTTTTTTTGTATTAAATTATATGAAATTTCTCTACTATTTTTTTTAACTTAACCAGAAAAAGGAGTATCAATATATATATATATATATGCAAGTTTTTTTCTTCATATTAATATTAAATGTCTTTTTAGATTAGGACAAAAAATTTAACATTCTGTGAGGACTCCTTGAAATTTATAGATTAGCCTATTCTTAATATTTTCTTTATAAATTTGTTTAGTACAATGCAAATATGCAGCATACTGCATAATTTATATAAAATGACATTAAAAAGAATTTCAAATTATATACGCATACGGGGTGGCCATAAAATAAGTTCTCCTATTTGATTTAGCATAGTGTAAAATAAGAATTTGTAGCTAAAACCAATGAACAAAATTACACCAAATTTCATATTAGGGATATTGAAGGCATTTGGAGAAAATTTTCACAAAACGAAATTAGTTCTATAAATTACCAACAGGGGGATTTTGATAATGTCAAAGAGTTTGGTCTGTGGATTGTAAAACATTTACATCCTCTGTGTATACAAAGCTGAAAATGTATATATAAGTACTATTCATCCTCTAGATGTGCACCTGAGTTACAGATTTGTAAAGTTTCAGGATCTAGACAACCCTTCAAAAGCTTAGTCGTAAAGTGCCGGAATGAGGGTTTAAGGTGTTAATGAGTTTTCCAGCAACGCAGAGCGCTAAACAGTAGTATATATATTTAAAAAAACTTTAGATAGACACACAATTTAATTTAGTGATTAAACTTGGACGAAATCATTTTATTCAGCAGAATCAGACTTCAGAACCTGACTATTTTCAATGTGATGATCTTTTTTTGTACTACATTTTGCATGTTGTGAAGCTTTCTAAATTCCTGAAAAGTCACCTGAGGAGGTAATATAACAAAAACATGCTGAGGCAAGGTACTGAATGCATTCACCAGTCATCAAATAGCTACCTAAACACTTCCAATCCTAAGCTGGCATTGGCAGCTCTGCTGTCGGATACGCACAAAAATAAATGTCCTGATCGATTTTATTTGTGTTAAATGAAAAAATTGTATGCATATCACACATCATATGCAATTTGTTGTACACAAGAATAATCAGTAAATTAAAAATAGTCTATTTCTGAAGATCCTGATTTTCATGAATAAAGGATTATTTCCTTTGAGTTTAATCACTAAATTAATTTTGCGTCTATTTCAACTCTTTTTTTAATATATGTATTTATGATCTGTTTTTTACTTGGACAGCGCCGAAATTCCCTCTTTTGGAAATTTCTGGTATTTATGAAAATCTTCGCCTCATGCCTTTAATATGAATTTTGTTGTAATTCCATTCATTCGTTTTAGCCACAGAAGTCTCTAAACAGGTGAATTTATTTTATGGCCATCCTGTATATATATTGTAGTGATATTTAAGATAAATTATGTAATTTGTTGTACACATTTTTTTAATTCTACATAATTTGTAATTTCTGTTTATTGTTAAATAGCTTTTCGAACAAAATAATTAAATTGCATTATTGAACGAAGTTTAATTTTAATATGAAGGTAAAGTTAACACAAATAAATTAATGTATTAAAATAAAAATTATTATTTAAATTAGAGAAACGATTGAATTTATCTAAAATAATGTTTTATACACTAAATGTTTTAGATTTAATTGGAAATTGCTTGCTTTATATTGTTATGCATATTAGTCAGTGATATATTACATTTATTAAAAAAATATGTATTAATATGCATGATGGCAACCTATACTTAAACTTGAAATTATTTTCTTTTATTTAGTTCCACATACATTTGAACTATTGGTGGTTTATTCTACTTCAAATTAACCATATATATATGAATTACCTTATTATCTGCTTTCTAGAAGACTTCTTTATATTTGAAAATTCAAGAATTTACAAATATGTCATAGGTTGTATTTGTGTTTTTTTCCCCTCTGTCTTAAAAATTATATTCAAATAGTACAATAATTTTCATATCTTCATTAATGTCAGTTCTTGTTATGTTATAAACTGTAAAGAGTTGTAACAGCATGTATTATTCAAACTTCAATTGCATAGATGTGTTGTGGTATAACCAGTAATTATTAGTCTTGGCCATTATTAGTTAAAATTTCATTCCCAATTAGGACTTAATAAGGGATCATTTAATCTTAGAAACATAAAATATTTTAGTATTAATGTGTATTTTATACTTAGTGACACACAAGTTACTTTGTGTTTTCATTATTCCTATAAAAAAATATCTTTTGTTTTGATAGTTAACTCTTGCTAATTTAAAACTTGTGTATTTTGAACCTATAACAGTATTTTTAATCTGAAAAGCTAAATCAGATTATAAAAACTCAGAATTTTTCTCTAGAGGATCCAAAGTGGTCCATGGAAATATCGTTCAATCAGAGATATTTTTCATTTTACTTTTTCACACAAAAAAAAAAGTTTTTGAAATGAATGTATACCTTTTATAACAAAAAAAATCTAAATGAGATTTAAAAATTTATAAAGGTCATTTTTTTTCAGGAAACTAGAGTAAGGATCATCAATTGAAATTTGCCAAACAATTATTTTTTGTATTATATGGTTCAAAGTTGTATTGTAATTTAAAGCCGATTTGTGTGAGATATATGAGAAGTTGTTCTTCTGTATTGAGTATATCATAAAAATCAAAACCATTAAATACAATAAAAAAATACTCTTTAACTTAAAAGTATATTATTATAATTGAAAAAAAAAATATTTTCGAATTTAATTGACGTTCCTTTAAATATCAATATTTACACAAAATGTGTGCACTTCTACATATGGACGGCTTGGCCTCTAATGGGTATAAGTAACAAAACTCCGAAAATGAACTAACACTTTCCATGACTAGGCAGCTAGATCTATCATTCAGCCAAGTAGTGTGAATCCTAGTTCAATAGGTTGTCCAGTAATTAATCCATGTAGTACTGCATCAAAACATATATGGGTAAGGATATTCCCAAGATAGTTTTTATGTGCGCATTTAATTTCAAATTCTAACCATGTTAGGAGAATTTAAACTAAATTTTAAAATAGTTTCATTTGAAGGTAATAATATACATAATTTTTTATGGCTATATAATTTTTAATATTCCCCTTTAAAAGAATTAAGATAATTGAAGGAGCAAGTGGGTGAAGGGGTTATGTTACAAAAATCCGTTTTTAAGAAAAATAGCTTTTTCAATCACAATAACTTTGAATATTTGGGTACTTTACTTTTGAACGTCCACAATTCGTCGGCAAGTAAACTGGTGGCGCAAAAAAATAAATATTTAGTATTGTGATGCTTTGAAAAAAAAAAAGGATGTTACAATATTCTATTATAATACATACAATATTTTTTTTTCTAGAGAGAGTAGCCTACTTCATTATAGACTAAGTTTTAAAAATGTTTTTAATGTGAATAATATTTTGAAAAATACATAGATGTTACACATAGTGTATAAGACTCAATTTTATACAATTTTGTCAATTTTATACAACCGTTATTAAATGATTTTTCGAGGTAAAATCCCCCCTCGTCTTTACTATTTTACCATTTTACGCATTCAAATCGCGAAATTCCTCTGTTCACTGACAACTTTCTTCTTGTTCACTTATCAAACGATATGTCTATGGGAAAACTTGTTTATCAGTATTTCACAAAAGGAGGAATCTTGAAGTACTCGAAAGATCAATCACTCGCTATTATCACACCATCCTTAGAATACTCAGTCATTTTCGAATTTGTTTATTTATTTGCAGAACGATTTGGATTTGAGACTAGTATTTTTATACTTTCATTTTCACTTAATTGGTTAGTGGTCTGTTACATCACAAGTTTGGTTTATAATTATTGCCACAAACTAAAACTTGATAAATGAGTCATTTCCATCGATTTAATTCACATGAGATTTGAGAAATTGATTTACTTTCTGCTTTCAGTCAGCAGAATTTCACTACTTCTACATGTGTGAGCTGTTCTTCCTGCATCATTTCGAATAATTTTGTAAAATATTTCTATATGTATATAGCAGCTAGATGTAACGCCTCGAAATTGGAATATGCTTTTGTTTCTACATTTTCGTGGCAGTATTTTGATTTTTTTTTTTTTTGCTTTATAATTTTATTTATTACAAGTTTTTCCTTCATATGTTTTATCTTTATTTATTACACTTTAAGTTAAATTATTGACGAAATCCATTTGTTATTTTTGATTTGTTGAAAAATTACTTCCGTGCCTAAACTTTTATGCTGCACTGTAAAAGGGAAGCTAATTGCACCAGTAAACCGAACAATTTCAAATGTCACAATTGCCTTCCTCACGCTCACTTAATTGCTTTTGACGACTATCTGATGACCTCTATAAATTCCATTGTCTACTGAAGTCTGTGTGTGTGTGATCCTAGCTCGAAGTCACACACACACATTCAGGTCACTTATATAAAATAATGTAATATTCTAAGGCAGGTTTATAATATAACCAATACTGTTCTCCCATAACAATGTGCTTCGGAAATGTTCTCTCTTACTCTTCCCCCCCCCCCCCCCCCTAAGTATTTCAAAGTATTCTCTTCCAACCCCTCATTTTTTTTTCTCCTCCACTCACTAAATTTCCTTCCCACTCCTAAAAGTATATTTGCGGATTCTTGAGAAAGTTTGAAAGCGTAAGGGCTGCCACAAACGAAGCGGGTGAAAAATTTATCTATAATTGGAATATACAAACCACATGGTTTGTGAGATACATTTTTCACCTACATCTGATCCGCTCCGTCTGTAACAGTGGTCATTCCTTTTCAGGTGACTGAACCCCTCTCCCCCTTAGTGCGTTACTTTGGTCTGTTACAAGCTCTTCCATCCACAAGATGCGAGCTTCCTGCGACAGTAAGGAATTGTACATGCACTTATTATCAACTTTCGGAATCTTGAACACGTTCGCACTGCCAGCCACACACAGGCGCGTTCTTCAAAATAACACGTAAAAAGGAAGATTAATACATCCTGGAGCACTTTTGCATATAGGCACATTTAACGAAAATGTGTAACAAATCCGTTTTTACTGTTATGTGTCTTCTTAAATGATGAGTAAATATTCAAAACGTATTTGGTCCATTAAGGTGATTCGAAAGGGAAAATATAAATAACTTTTCTCCAATACATTACAATCTTTGCAAGTTAATTTTGAATGGGACAAAACGTATTTTTGGAAGAATAAAATAGTTGTGTTCAATAGATAATTCAATGATGTAATAATCTCATTTTTAGAAATTTTGGACTCAACCAACAATTTTTTGAATGTTTGTTCTTCAAATGTACAACCAGAGCCAAACGCTTCCGTTACATAACCCCTTCACTTCATTTACTTGCTCCTTCAATTAGGTCTTGAGTAATTTTTCTATTTATTTCAATATTAAAATAAATTCTACTTTATCTGGATTCAAAATTAATATACATATCGTTTTATTTAATAAGTATAAGAAACTATTATAGTGTATATGCAAGATATTTTCTATCAAACACATAGAGCTTAGATTTTAATTAGCACTTATTACTGCAGTTTTAACAGCACAATTAGATACATAAATTTTTTTTTAGATAATCATTCTGCAATAGTATAACTAAAAGTAATGTATAAAAGTGCATGATTTGTTAGTATTTAAATACTTAATACAGTTCTTGAATATGGTACTTGACTAAACAAATGTATTACAAAGACATTTATACAGACGTTGTTCCTTCGAAATAATGCATAGAAAATTTACCATCAAAACATGCCTCAATCACGTGGTATACGTGTCGTCACTACGGAGTGAACAACTTCGATCACGAATATTTACTGTATTTGTACAGCTTTTTGAAAGCTTTGGCCGTAGTCAAGTACCCTATTATACCCAAAATATAAAGATTTTTAACAATATTGCTATCAATTGAAGTATTTTTTAAATGCGATTTGTAATAAACCTCTTATGGAAGGAAACTTATTGAATCTTTCTATAAAGTGTAGATTTTGAATGACACTGATGTATATTAGATTCAGAAAAAGAATTGTGTGTTAAACATATCTTGTATAAATATTTAATATATATATATAATGTTTTGTTTGTGTTAAATATTAAGTAGCCATATCACATTTCTTCTCTAAACTTTTTGTAATTTTTTTTACCTATCATTAACCATCTTTTGGCTGGGAAGTAGGAAACACTTTTTATTATTTTGACGTAGATTGATGATTTAAACATATTTTAAATACGGAATAAGAAATGTAATATCAAATAATGATTTGTTTTTAAGTACCCATTTCATATTTGATAAGGTTCCATTTGTATTAATTTGTGCAAATTAATCGCATGTTTCCAATTGCCTCTGGCTGGTGTTATTGGAAACAGCCAAGTTTACCTGTAATAACAAGTGTCTAGTAAACTTGCTTCACTGTTTCGTAAAAATCATTGCTTATATTTTTGGCTTTCTGCAAATCTTCTTACTTTTATAATGATGTACACATGGATTCCTCTTCATAAAAACACTTATACAAATCGTTCCCAGGGTGTCAATCTTTAAATCTGGACAGAAGCCGTAAGTAAAACCCATCTGCGACCCTGCAATGAGGCATTTGGTAAAGTTTCCTCGACTTCTCATACAAATTTAGAGAATGACCTGTTCCCATTTTGTTCAAGTGGATTTTGCATCCCTTGGCCCATATATTTTTTTAATATGTGTCAGCAGCATTTTAAACTAAAACAGTAAAACACCTGATTCCAATTTTCAAAGGTACCATCCTTAAAAATGTATGTTAAAAATATTTTTTTAATATTAATTAAAAGTGAAGCATTTTCAGAAAAAAAGTGTTAAAAATTACTCCAGTGCAAGAAATTAATGGGACAATTATAAGCAGAGTAATGTGCATCACTAAATAAGTATGTAAAGAGGAAAAAAAAGTTACAAAAATATTGATAAACAATTAACAATTTCGTAATTTGTTTAACTTTGATATTAACAACAACGCTATGCAAAATTAAACAAAAAAAAATGAACATCCGAAATTATTAACGTTAGATAAACAACTCATTTGTACATGGAACCAGTGTTCAAAAGGCAAAGCACATACAGTGAGTCACCATCCGCATCGGGCAACTATTATTTGGATCCATTGGTTCAGATGAATACCGCTATACATCTTTTTTATAACATTTCCAATTACCCCTTGCTTTCAATTGACCCCGCCTGATCCTATAGAATTTTACTTAACGTTACAGACCTGTCATTTTGACGTAATTCGGATGTTTCGTTTTAAAATCACTGACATACTAAATAAACATGTGAATGAAAATGTGATGACTTTTATTTATATGTTACTGGCAATGTATGAAATGCATGCATTATAGAATGCCTAAAATGGCACGTCAAAGTATGAAACATTATTTCGCACATTTTCTATGCATTCTATAGAATGCCCAAAGGCAAACCGACAAAGTATGAAATACTCCCGCTATTGACGTTTCTAATGTCCCATGGCGTTCGATCGTTGAAAATGAGTTAGATTAGTCTAAAAGAAAGAATATAGTTAAAATAATGGGTTACGTGTCACGTCTTTGTACGCCACTATAAAAGAGAGAAATACAGCTAACTTTAAAATCGGATGTAAAATTGACTACAAGATTGGTTCAATCTAATAGTTCCTGACTTTTTGCTATCATAGATCCAATAGTTTCTTGAACTCTCCTCACATCACTGAATTTGATGCAACAGTTTCCTTAATAAATACTAATACAGTGCGTCTCATAAGTTTATGGACAACCATTTTTTTAGATTTAAAGGTTTAAAAAATGAAAGAATAAGAAGAACAAAATTAATCCTCTTCCAAATGTTTTTCTTTAAAATCTAGCAAGTGAGTATCAACTACCAAACTGATTACTTAATAATTTTCAGTTTTGACCTAAAGTTAACGTGCACCCTTCACATCGCAATAGATTATTTTCTATATAACGATGAATGTAGATAAATATATTATTAACATGATAATTTATAAATAATTTAATATTTTTTTAGTTTAATTAATTTTTTTTGTTTTTTTACATAATAAGAAATTTTAAATGATATGATTTCTATAAAAAAAAAGCATTTTTTTAAGAAAAGTATTATATATATATTTTTAAAAAATATATATTTTATCTAGTATTGTTAAATTTTACTTTACAAAAAATCTGAAGTTACAAATGAAATTTTTTTTTAAGCAGGTATGAAAATAAAACGCCTCAAAACAGGGTGTTTAGGTTTTTAAAGATCATTATCAAACCAATTTATTGAAAAATACATTAACCAACTCGAGTTGACATTAATTCATAATTTTAGTGAATCTAAATTCAATATAATATGAAGTTATTTTTATTATAAATCATTTAAGTTTTTTAACATGTAGTAAGTTTATTTTTAATTAATTCAAACTGTTTAAAATTTGTAACTTCCTTGAAACTTGTTACCGTGTTCTCCAGGTTTAGTATCACTACTGTATTGTTGGATTTGTACACCGAGGCTTTTGGAAACACTTGTTTACAGTATGCGATTTAAATATCGCTATATTTCATAGTCGTGTTGATACCAATATACGCGTTGAGTAGAGTGAGCAATGTGTAATGATATTCTTTATAAAATGCTAAAGTTATCACTGAAACTGTTTAAAAATGAAGTGTTAAAATTCCACGTATTGCTGGTAACGAGTGTTAGCATAACCCTAATATTTGTAGTCAACTAACTGCCTGCGTAAAAGCGAAAAGTGTCATTGAATCGTTTCAATAAATTTCAATTATGCAGCATTCTGTAATTACTTCCGTGTATGGAGTTGCTATGTTATAGGGAAGTGGAGAGATATTTGACTGCTAATGATTTTATTTATGTGTCGTCAGAAATACTCGTAGATCAATTACTTTCTCGTAAGGTATTCCCGCCTTGTTATTTCAACAAACAAATTAGAGGTTAAGGCTAAGAAGAAACTTTATCTAATTATGTTTGTCATAAGGGGGTCGATAACCCCCGAAGATTTTTCATTGTTTTCTGTTCAAAGTGTACGATTTCAGAATTACCTTAAGAGAGCCTATATCTTCAGAGAATTTTGAATTTCAACAAATATTAAAATTATTAAATAAATATGAAAGAGACTTAAAAGTAAGTGTATATTATATTAATAGTACTATAAAATTAAAAATAAACTATTGTTTTAAATTCGCTTGCAAATTGTTTAATTTCCCCACACTTTTAATTTTAGTCAGTCTTTTTAAAAAAAGTTATTTTTAACTTTATCGTACAATTAATATAATGAAAGCTAATTTTTTTTAATAAAATTTAATGTTTTAGTGACGAATATTAATTATTGTGAATTGTCGCTCGGATTGTTTAAATATAAAATAAAAATAGTTTATAACACGATGAAATTAAAGTCAATGAAATTCAATTTGAATGTTATTAAACTACATTTTTTACTTTAGTAGAATTTGTATATTTTTCCTCTAGAAAAGAATATCAACACTAAAAAAACACTTTTAACTTAACACATTCGCTGCCACTATAGAAAAGATGTGGCCCCATCGTTTATTTTTGATTTGCTTTTAAAATTATTCAAATTTATCAACATTTGTGGAAATTTTGTTTTCATCGTCTTTCGTGCGTCGGTTGTATATAACTTACGAAGCGCCAAGTCTAATATGGGCCTCAATAGCCCAGCGGTAAAATCAGTGATAGGAGCTGTATTGAACTCACGGAACCTCTTGGTCAAACAAGGCGTGAGTTAAATGCAACTCGTATGGCAGCGAATGTGTTAATACTGAAATTGAAATACAAAGCCAATCTGTTAAAATGATGTCAGTTCATTGCGAATCTTTTTAGCGTATTTGATTAAGGGTCGACTTGCGTTCGAATACTAAAGTGAGCCAAATCTAAAATTTGAGAGGAAATTCATTATTAATTAGTAGGGGATAGTCAGGGTAGGGGGTATGGTACAGTTTTTACAATGTACACTTATCCAAGAGTGTAGGCCTCGAAACAAGTCCCTTTTTTCCCTAAAAGTCCTTTTTGTTACTTGAAGTACTTAAAAGTCCCTTTTATCAAAATATGGTCCCTTATTTCAGCAAAAATATTTTCCCCCTATATGCCTATGATAACACATTTATGGCCTTTTCCCTCCTCTATTTAACCAAATATTATTTTATCATTTTGTTATGGCCATAACAAAATCACAATTCATGTTTGTTTTTATGTTTAGGCTACTAATAAGGTGTTGCAACTTTTGAAATATCATTACATTAGGTACAGGCTTGTTTGATTTACATTTTATTTGTAAAATAGACATCTGCAGTAAGTGGCATCCCTGCTAAATTTCGATTCAGATCATAATTTAAAAAGTTACAAAAAAACATGAGATCATTACAAAAATATTAAAAGAGTATTTTCTCACAAATTTACTAACTTTTTTATTAATGCTCCGATTTTTTTCTAAAATTATGTTGGAATAATGCTTGAAATAATATATAGTTAAAAAGAAAACTCAAATTAATTTGTTCTGCAAATATTTTCAGGGGTACTGGAAAAACGAGTGAAAGGAGTCGAAACTATTCAATGTGTGTTCTTAAACATAGTTTTATTGTTGCAACAAACGCATGTGCTGCCCGTTATATGTTTATTTACTGATTTATATGATATATGTCTATTTCTGCCAAAAGTAACAAACATTTTATAATACATTCAATCATGGAAAAAAAATATGTACGCATTTATTTAAAACGACTTGTGAAGAATTGTACTCAGTGCAAGGCCATCTCAATATATGCAGCTTTCGAAGAATTTCGAATGGAATTGGTGTTATAAAACTGGAAATGAAATTATACATTTTTGCAGTCAGCTGGCGTTTGTTACAATGAGTCACGGACTTTTGACTGATGTAATCAAATCTCTGATTATAAATTATTTACCTGGCACAAGCAATAATTGCACTGCAACTTTTAATCAGCTGAGTTATTAAAAAAATCACTCAGCAACTGTCCGGCGATTATTTTAATTGCGTTCAACTCAGTGCTGCCACGTTTCAGATTTCGAAATCGCCAAAGTAAAGATAAAAAATCGCCGAAACTAAACTCGTATTTTCACAATCCATACAAAATTGTCAAATTGTCGATTATTTGACAAAGATGTTAGTGCAGTGGTCGGAAAACCGCGGATCGCGTGCCACTTGCGTCTCTTTGATCTCTTGAGTGTAGCTCTTCCACGAAATATCAGTGCGATTGCAATTTTGTGGCCCAAAATTAAAAGCAATAACATGCAAACTTGGTTTACCCAAACATTCCAAGGAGATGAAAGGCCATTGTTCACATTAGTGTTTGTCACTCACAGTGGCGTACGTAGAAAAGTCAAATGGGAGGGGTTATAGGGCCTTATAAATATTATTTTATAACCTCTTTTTTTTATGAGTGTATCTACACTGTTAAAAATTCATGCTCATTTTTTAAAAAAAACTTTCGTCATTTTTGACGAAACAGACGCCTGCTCAATGCACTGATTAAATATTTCATGAAACTGAGGAAATTAATTTTTTTTTCTGAAATTTATTTCGTCAAAAATGAGCGCGATTTTAAATAAATATCGACGTCCTGACTCGAACCAAAGAACTAAAATTACAACCGATACGAGCTGATACCAACGAAAAGGAATCGATTAGACTTTCATTAAAAATAGGAAGATTCTTATTTTTTCAAACGTCACATTAGATTCAATGAAGGAGCAAATGATCAAAATTGACAAAAATAGCCTTGACGAATGCAGACTGTCCATAAATGAGAGTGTATATAAACCAAAAGATTTATATATGTTGACCAATGGGAGGGGCTCTGACCCCCCTTAACCCCCCCCCCCTTGCGTACGCCACTGGTCACTCATTGTTATAATTTAATTTTATAGACATCTTACAATTTAATTTTATCAGTAAATAATATCGTTATTAAGTACATTAAGTTTTAGTCAACATACCTATAGTTAACTACGACTTAAAACTTTAAGTAAAGTTTATTAAGTTAATTTTAGGGAGTGTTGTGGAGTGAAAGAAGATCTAGTGTCGGGAATTGATTATATATATTGTGACGATTTGGATATATAGACAGGATGAACGAAAGGAGATAGACGAATCAAGTATATACAAGACGAGTGTGGATGGGAGAGTTGGAAGGGGTCGACCTCATCAAACACGCCTCAATCAGATTGAGGACGTTTTTAGCAAAGGCCAGCTTAGGAATACCCCAATTAAGTTAATAACAATGTACCTACCTAAATAGTTTAAGTTAAAAAAATTTGGCTCTCAAAAGAAATGTCAATCGTTGTACTGTTGATATTTGGCTCTGTTGACTACTGAGTTTGCCGACAACTGTGTTAGTGCGTTATAGAGCGAAAGGATGACATGTCCGATAAATGCTAAATGAGCAGATACAATTTGAATTTTTAGGTTGAATGCAACTAAATAATTCATTTGTATGTCCTATAGTTGCCAGTACGCGGCTAGCCTGTGTTATTACATAGAAAATGTAACTTTTTTTTTAATTTGAAACTCTTTTTTCTCTATTGTATTTTTCTTATAATTTTATCACTCTCACATTGATGACTTACAATGTAATGATAATTTAAATTTTGTAGGTCCCTTTTTGTCAATTTTTTTAAAGATGTTTGGTCCCTTTTTTCCCTAGGGACATATGTAAAAAGTGCTGCGAGCCCTGAAGAGTGGAACTTGTCATATTATAATATGTTCTAGAATTTTAAAAAGAAAATACAAACAAAGTCTAAACATTATCATTAAATTTTACAATCGGCATGTAAAATCTAAAATTTTTGTCCCTTTCTTCCCTTCTGATAAGATTATTAAAGGGACACAGTTCCTAAAAAATTGTAAAATTCTCGATTTTTTGTTTTTGCAATAATTACAGTTTGGAATCTTGTAAATATACTTGCAAAATTTTAGAACTGAATGTTTTTTAAAGAGTTATTTGAGATTTTATGCTCGACGATGTATTATGTTTTTCAAGGAACAAAATTTTAAATCGTTTTTTCTCAATGTTGGTTTTCCTTTATATTAAGTTTTTCGAAACGCTAAGGATTTTTTTTATTATTAATGGGGAAATATATAATATATAATTTTTAAGCATATTGTAAAACATATGTATATTATAAATTGACATGTGAATTAGTATATGTAGTAGTTTTTTTTTTTAAATTACTAAAGTAAAAAAAATTACTTTTAAGGAAACATTTTGTGTTTTTACGAATAACTATTTATATTAAAATCAAGTTCATACAGTATATACAATTTTAATGCCAATTCTTATGTATTGTAGTTTAAGGATTTTGAGAAAACATTTTGGTGAAAAAATATATATATTAAAAAAAAAACGTTAGCGTTTTAAAAAAAAGTTTTTTTAAAAATTTAAATTTTGAAAAAAATACGAATAGTTATGGAATTTTAGTGTGAATTATTATTGTCTTATATTCATTAAATAATATACATTAACTTTGATTCAAAAAGTCAAAAATAAAAAGTTTAGATGGTACCTCTACCGTGTCCCCTTAAAATAAGATTATTATTTTGCAAATATGGAAAAAAACTGTAAGTAGGTTCAATAAGTATGGAGTATTTTATAATTAAAAAATCAGCAATGTTGAAAGATTCAAAATTATGGATTGGATTGAAACAATAATTTAGTCATGTTTTGTTGTTGTTTCGATTTAGTTTTAAAATATAAGTAGAAAATGTAAACCTACAAATATAAAAATCGTTAATAGATAACAGAGTTCGAGAGAAAGTTTTTGTGACTTCTATATTAAAATGAACAAATCTAAATGTCTGTCTACGCAATTTAAACCATTTAAACGAATGCGATCCTAACATCCAAAACGACCAAATCGGTGAATAATTTGCTATAGTATATTATTTCCTCATCTATTATACGATCCCTAAAGTCAGAAATATAATGGACATATTAATATAGCAAGAAAACGGGAATGGAGGGGGAAAAAACAAATATTTACTCAGATATTTTAATAAAACATTCTTCTGAATTCATTTCTAGCCAAATAAATCAAAGTTGCTATTCATAGTTTTTATAATTTATTATTAAATATAATAAATAAAATGAAAGTAAATGTATTTTGATTGGGTCGTTAAGGAGTAGCATAGTAAAAAATTTAGCTTCATAGGATTTTTATTTTAAAAGATTTAATCAAAAGTTTAGGAAACTCATTTAACATTTTGAGCCGTAAATTCTCCGTACTCATAATTAAAAATCTACTTGACAAATAAACTTGAAAATTGGTATCCAACGATGAATTTTGACATAGATTCAAAATATTAAGTTAAAATTGGGTGTTGCTATTTAAAATTTTAAAGATGGTGCACATTGCAATATCAAACAGCCCGATTTTTTACAATTAATCAGTTTTAAAATTTCAAGAACTTTTATGAAATTTAAAAAACAATTATAACATAAAAAAACTTATAATCTTAATTGAATGACAGCATGGTCGGATCACTTTCGCTTATATGTGTACTTACTACACAGTGGATGGCATTTATCTACCTAACCCGACGTTATACATAAAATTTAGAACAAACGCAATTGCATCTCAATGTGACCCACGTAATCACAAACCTGTATAGCAAAAGTTAAAAAAAAAAAATGTAAAATCCTTTGTTTTATGATTCAATAGTAATTCAATGAATGCGCAAAAAAAAGTCTTTATTTTAGCCAATTTAAAAAAAATATAACAATGGAAAAGTAACAGTTGTCTTCCATTCAGTAACGATAACATTGTGTGAGATTTTTTGTTTCCTCTAATCCCACTGTTTCAAATTTAAACTCAAAACTTCGGATGATAGGTCATGCGTATCAAGATGTTGGTCTTCTTTAATACATTCGGTTTCTTTTGAAGTTACGCAATCACTTTTATCTTGAGTAGGATTTCATGAGTCGCCTCGACTCGAACGCAACACCGATGAAAGTACGGGTTCGATATGCAACAGATGTGTAGCGATCTAGTAATCCTCGTTGTTTGACAGTCCATTGTGTAGCCCTAGTGCGACATTAATTCTAACCAACCAACTTAAGTTGTATGTATCTTTCCTTTGGTTGATTATTTTTAATGAAAATACATAATACTTTTAACTTAAATCTTATTATAGACATTCACACATTTGGAATATTTTCTTTAACTGCTGTCATTTTTATAACTACATAATAATAAACTTTATAGGAACTGTAACGGAATTTCACAAGGCACTATAACTCAATAGCTAATCTTTTCATTTTCTCATTGAATATAATTTTCTGGATGATAATATTAAATTATTATTTTCTGAAAGATATGATATAATAAAGGTTTATTGATAACACAATTTCGGTTAACAATCTAAAATTTAAAAATTTAACTCAAATAATTTACCCAAAATAAATTTGACTAAGTAATTCCAATGAAAACAGTCAAGATGCGATATATTTAGACCTTAATATTAAAATAATAAGCAATAAACCTAATTGCACTTTATATGACAAAAAACAATTTTTAATTCAATACCAATAAACTTACAATTGGAATTCATATATTTTTTTACAAAAAATTGTAAACACCATAATTACAGAAGTTAATAGAATCAATACGGCAACCTCAGCCCAGCAACAACAAAAAATAAATCAGCATAAAAACTTCATTAAAGTTTTAAAAATGAAGGTTTTTATAAAGGAATTTGAAACAAAGAACTACTATTCCCTTTCTACTATTCAACTATTTCCTTTTAATAATTTCAATGATTAAAAATTGTATATTTAAAAAAAAAATTGCAAGTTTTTTTACAGGTTTTATAAAGGAATTTGGAACACAACTTTCATTAACTGCAGATTTTTTTAAAGTTTTAATGGAACTTAAAACAACTGCAGTTTCCCTGCAGAAAAATTTCAATTTTATAACTTTGATGAAATTTTTATTCTGACTTTTTTTGCTGGGAGATCAATTGAAATTAATGGTAGTAAATTTATAAAAAGCCTCATTGTAAATGATATCCCAAACGGATTTATTAATTTTCGAATTATTAAAATAAACATATTACCAGCTTTACTCCAATTTTTCTCGTACATGACGTTTCCGCAATTGACGTTTTTTTGTGAAAGTCCAACAAGGAAGCAAAATGACTGATGGCTTCTATTAGTATACAATGGTTAAAAATGTCATAGAATTAAGTGTTGATTATCTATAAAAATTTTAATTGGTTGTAATTTTTAAAAAAATTTTATTTTAAAAATATTTTTAATTTTTAATTATCATAATTATTATTCAATATTTCTTTTTAATGTTAATACTTTAAAAGTTTTAAGCATTTAAAATAGTACATAGTTAGAAATATTCTTATTTAATATAAAATGTAACAATTTCAAAACGTAGAGTGGTGGGGATAGAGGTACGCAATTTTGTGTTTTTTCGATATGTAAAAAAATTGTATGTCAAATTTCCCACGATACTCCATGAAGTTTATATATTAGGATCTTGACAAAATCTTGTCCGAGAGCCAATTCCATTAGAGCCCTTTTAACAGATCCCCATTGGGGAAGTTGGATGATTTTCGAATTCACTTGTAAACAAAAGTCCATCGAAATATAGAATGAATGGTACCATTTACATGACATAAAAGTTTATTTAACTGATATATAATTGACTTTAAAAAAACTTTCACGTCACTTCCGGCAAAAAAGCTCCTTGACTGATCTGGCGTCACAATCCGTGTTTGGCTGACTTACGATAAGGGAACGTACGTTTGTTTCTTTGGTTTGTTGGCGATGTCCACTGTTTCTAAAGTCTAATGAGATCGCATAATATATTTATTATCTCAAAAATGTTTGCAAGTATGCTAAAATGTCTTAATTGAAAGAATTGCACAGTTTTTTCACAGCAAAAAAAGCATTAATTAAAATGGAAGTGCGGATTATATAATGGAAGCGCGAAAGTTTAAAAGCAAGCTTCCCTAAACAAAATTTACTGAAACACAGGTAGTAAAGGTTAAAAGCTATCATGATAAGGGGTTCTCCTTTGCGATAAATTATAAAATATTTAGTTAGCCAAATTGAAAGATTCATATATAAAGCAACTGAGTAACCTGAGTTCGAACATTGCGGCTGGCTGTTCATTTTTAAATATAAAATTAAACTTATCATTAAACAGAATAATAATTAATAAAAGAATGAGTACTATTTTTTATTAATAATTATATGATTATAATTTTGATTACGTAAGTATGTCAAGATTCAATTTGATGTGACATTCAGAAATGGATTAAAATGGAATTACAAGTTTGTAGTGTGAATTAAACTATATATATTCACTATATATTTAATTACATACATTGAATTAAAAGTGTAAAATGACAAAAATTAGCTATTTTCTTAAAAATAACAAACACTCTATAAGTTTACTTTTATGAATAAATTTCCGTGCAACAGGGTGTTTTTTTTAGTATGTTTTATTTCATGAACTTTTTTATATTGTAATTAATTATATTTTATTTCATTGACTTTTATTATATTATAATTAATTATATTTTATTATTCATAGAATAAATGTTTTTCCATAAAACAATACTTTTCTAGAATCTTAGATACTTCATTTATGGTGGCGGGGAAAAAAACAATTTAAATGTATTTCAGAGAAATGTTGTGTTTATGGAAAATCCTCATAAGTCAATTTTGAAAAGAAAAAACTTTACTTTTGAAAAGTTAATAAAAACAAAACCAGTGGCGTTCGTATCAGTGGAACGAAGTTTTTCAATTCTCAAAAGAGTAAAGTTTACAAAGTCAATATATAAAATTAAAATTATACAAGTAACATTTTATTATTATAACGTTGGTATAGATTTTCGTAGTTTAGGTTATAGTGACAAAAATGTGGGTAAAACAATTGTTAGGTTAGCATTCCATCCAACTCAAATGGTTAATTCTGAGTAACCATTTAGCCCAGTTAGCAAAGCATGAAAAAAGAGTCAATTCGGAAAAAATAGGGGAAAGCTGGAAACAGTTTTATTGCTTCTAAAAAGTGTTCTGTATGATATATGAATTTTGCACCACGCCAGCGTTAGCCGCCATCTTGAAAAAATGGCGGCCAAAATAAATTTATCTCCTTAGTTATTAATTATAGAGAACATATTTCAATTACAAAATTATTCCACGAGTAATTTTACACAATAATGCTATTTACACTTTTTATTTGCCACTCATCGTTTAGACGCTAGAGGTGAATATATTGAATACCAAATCCCTAAGTGGCATGAAAACTCAAGAAATCTTTTTAATATGACAGCTTTTGTTCTTTATTTTGTTTAAAAAACCTCTCTATATCTTATGAACGTATATTTTAACAAAAAATGGTTGTTTGATGCTAAAATAAAGTTAATTTTACTGAGAGGACTTTGCAAATCGTACTTAACCAATTGATATGGATTACACGTTAAAAAAACCTATTCTAAAGTTAGAGAGCATTTAAACTTAGCGTCTACATACA
Source organism: Troglohyphantes excavatus (assembly GCA_963932185.1). Classification (NCBI taxonomy): domain Eukaryota; kingdom Metazoa; phylum Arthropoda; class Arachnida; order Araneae; family Linyphiidae; genus Troglohyphantes; species Troglohyphantes excavatus. The sequence continues at coordinate 60,925,932 of OZ010676.1, read as the reverse complement.
TTCGAATTTTACAGAAATACTAGAGTATTTTCTTTCACCAGTCCTTTAAATGATGAAATAATTAAAAAAAAATATTTACTCGTGCGTATCTATGACCAGTGTTTACTCTTTAGAGTGGAAGGACAATAAAAAACCTTTGTCCATTAAAAATAAATTCTTAAAAGGCTCTCTAATGTTGTAACGCAAATAACTACTAATGCCCTTGAAAAATATAATGCATGTGGTCACAGAATAGTTTGCGTGGAAAACAAGGCTTGTTTTCCTAATAGACCTACCTCATTTGTAACATTTAAGTCGATAATACTTTGGTACTACACACATTGTATACATATATGTATGTATCTTATTATTATTGTACCCCGTTAATGATCTTTGATCAACGCATGGCTTTTGAAAGCGGGTGAAATCGCAAGATGACCATACAACACATAATCACTCAACCATGGAGAACTTATCATTAGAAACGATGGTATAATTTTTAATTAACTTTTAAAATACAGAAAAAAAATACTTAACCGATAAAACTGTAGAATATGCTGACAGAAGAAACCTCTTATATATTTTTGTAAAAAGAAATACTGCTTAAGATTGCTGGTTTTACTCTAAAATAGGAAACTGTGAAATGGGGCTGTGTAATCTCATCATCAGCGATTATTTTTTGTCGCTGTAAACCCCTACATAAAAGATAAGATTTTATCCCAAAAGCTTTCGGTCCCTCCGGGTAAGTTTTAGGATTCACAATGGGAGAAGCATTTAGCAACCAGAAACGGCTTCCAAAGGGAAAGGTCAGTAAACGGCAATCCTTGTGGCCTTTGGCCGATGTCTTGCTACAGATGGTTTGCTACACTTTCAACCCATGGGGCTATTGGCGGCAGAACAGGTAATTAAAAGTACTTCAGATAAGGGTATATTTGACTAATGATATGTTGGAAGATTGGAGGAAACAGTTGAGGAAGAACTGTTTTCGATTCCACTGTCAAAACTCCAACAACTTATTGTCCTTCTGTACCTCTCAAAGCGAATCCCCCCCCCCCCCCCAACTGCTTAAACACGTTTAGGAATAAATAAGGAGAGAGAATGCCACTTCCTTTCGAAGACGGTTCTTTTTAAAAATTCTTTATTAAAACGATTGTTTTTATTTTTTTAAATGTTTTATTTTTAAAAAAGGCAAAAAATAGTATAATATTAGGGGGAGGGGCTGAGCCCCCACAAAACATTTCTTGGGGACTATAACCCCCCCTCCCCCTCCAGCCCTCCTACTTTTTACGCCTATGATGCGTTAAGTTTTGAAATAATCCACAATACACTGGAGATCAATTTAAATAGTGAACGGAGCACAGAGAAATAAATATAAATTTATACACTTTATTAACTCGTTAAATATACGTTGTTACATGAATAACTGATATCGTATTATAAGGGTAGTTAATTCCTCTTATTAGATTAAGTAAATTTATCGAAATGACAATTCCCTACAGCGGAATTTACTACTCGTGAAGCAGGCCTGTAGCCAGACAATATATTCAAGGAGGCAAGCACTACTTCAGGAGGTGGGGGGAAAGGGCGGGGGAAATACTTTTTTTTTCCAACTTTCTACTTAATTCTATAAAAACTTTTCTGTTCTTGTACTTTTTTCAAACCTTGCGCCATTAAAGGATTACTGTTGTTTTTACTCCGAATCAGATATCTATATTTTCTTATATTATACACATACGCCTGCCAACGTGTGCGATTTGTCTGTATGTACACATTTTAGGCATTGTACGCTTGATTGATTCATTTATAAAATTGTTAGAAAATTCGAAGGCATTTTTTTATTTTACAAAAATTATGAAAAGAGCCTTGAAAACTCTAAAAACAACAAACTCCTTAAAAAAAATATAGTGAATGAATGAAATTTTTGTATGCTGTTGCTGAAAATGCTTAACTGTTTTTTTTCTTTAAAAATGCTGTCTAGTAAATAATTTCATCAGGTTGGTAGTAAATAAAAAGCAAACTGAGCAATAAATATTCAGTGTTTTTTTTTTAAACTACAGACTTCTGTAATGTTATACAATACAATTCATTCCAAATTGTTTGAAAAATAAATTGTACGGATTTGATTTTCGAAATATTGGCAAGTATGTATGTAACATATATTTGCTTATATATTCCCAGATCAGATAAAACCTAAATATTACAATATCAATTGTTTTGCAGTAAGAATATCAATCGGTTTGGTATATTTTTACTAATGACAAACAAGCGCAATTGAATGGGTGAGATTAAAAAGGAAAAGATTCCAATGGAATATTTTCCTTTTTAGTCTCACCCATTCAATTACAGTATAATACTGTTTTAGTATTTATAAAAATATATAATAATATAAATGCTTGTAAAAATCTCATTTCCTTTTGATATAAAATGAAAAAAGAACATTTTTATGCAGTAAAAAACATTTTGGAAAATTACACGAATATCATTTTGAACAATATTTCTGAACCACGCATAAAAATGTGTTCTTCCATTTTAAGCTGGTAGAAATAAACTAGGCTAGGCTAATTGTAGGCTTATTTTCAATGGATTTATAGGGCTTTATACTCGCCGTCCGCTTTTCCGCCTCCTTCTTTTGTCTTCTGTAATCTCTAGATCTCTCCCTACTTGTAAGTTTAGACTTCTTGGTATCATTTTGTTCGTCTAAACTGTTCTTTCAATCTGTTTAAGTTTTCTATGCTGCAATAGAATTTCAGAATGATATTTTGAATTCATAATACATTCATTCGACAAATCACCACTTTCCACTCAATACAATTTTCACACAAATGACTAAAACTGTCAACTAGTCAAACTTCTTCATTTAAAGCATGTACTCGCTACTATCCGTCGATTAGGCCTGAAGTTAAAGTAGTTAAACTAGCAAATTTGCCGACATTTTACTCATTTCCTCCTTACGCGTTACAAAGGTCAGAAGATTAAGTAGTATAATGTCCAGTCCGGAGGACGCGGCTTACTTTCTTCTACACGATGGCAGGTTGATTATCTCTCTAGCATTATTCCCCCTGGAGTTATTGGGGTTTTATACGCTGCTCTTGTGTTTTTGGTAAGCTATAGATATATCTACACTTGTTATAAGTTTAGACTTCTTGGTATCATTTTGTTTGTCGTGACTCTTTCAACCAGTTCAGTTAAGTTTCTCATGTCGCAATTATAATTTAGAATTATATTTTAGTTTCAAAGTAAAATATTTGACAAATTGTCCCTTTCTACTCCCTACAAGTTCATCACAAATAGTTTAAACCGTCAACTAATCAAATGGAATTATAGAACACGTTTGTCTCTTCAATTTAAGCGCACACTCGCTACTATACGTCGATCAGAACTTAAGTTACAGCGGTTACAGTGGCGATTATGCACGAATTGTTTTTTTTTCTCTCCCACGCGGTACAAAGATCAAAGAGGGAAGTGGATAAATGGCTCATCTGGTTGACTCGGCGCATCATCCTCTACATGACAGCCAAGGGAGAATTTCCCACCTACGCACTACAAAGGCTGGATCGGATAATGCGTTAATACCCGGCTTGGCCAACACGGCTCACTTTCTTCTACACGATGGTATGATATTTATCTCCGCAGACTATTTATAAAACATCGATTTATAAAAATTATTTCAACAATTGTGCTAGGAGGGCAAAAAATGTTTACTTTTTGATAACGCTACAATTCCGAAAATCACTTCCGGGACCGCCCTTAGCAGTCGTGGGGCCCTTGTGCGAATTTAGTAGCGGGGTTCCTTTTAATCCTCCACACAAACTTATGAATAAGTGTGAATTAAATATAAAATATGTAACCTATGAATAAATTTGATCACATTTTTTAAAGATATTTCATATTTTTGAAAAGCCATTCGGGATATATTTTATCAACTACAAATGTTTGATGTGGCAACATTTAATTTGCATATATTATTTATTAGGGAACTTGGTAATGTAAAAGTCTGCATTATTATGTTCTTTACATAGACAATTGAAAATAAGCCGAATTTCCTATCGAATAAGAGCCTATTTAGCCCAGTCTTGACTCGGTTCTAAATGTCTAAATGGATCCCCTGCCTAAAAGTGTAAAATCGTGTTTCTACCATGATATCCCATACAGCTTATCTTTAATATGTTTCACGTCAAAAGTAAAAAACATTAAAAAAAAACTTGTAAAATTATCATTTTACGCATATTTCTCTGAATCTCATCCAGAGGCGCGTGACCCTGTGCGCGTCGCACACATAGAGTAATGATACAAATAGAGGAATAAAAATGCTGATTTCCGTGTGTCCATCATTGAAACCACGTGATAGGTGCAAATGCCAATTCATTCATGCGCCAATATTACTTGGCAGGCCTTGGCGACTTTAAGAACTAAACGAGATCGAAGTATTGTAATATGGTTTTGTGTTTAATTTTGTATTTAAATATAGTTTTTTTTTGAACGAGTGGCACAATTTAAGGGAGTTTAACAGATATATTAAGGAGATTTTTCTTACTTTGTAGTTTTGAAATAATTGCGTTACGTTTTTATGTAAAACATTTACCATAAGCGAAGTTCTTTCAATTGTTATTTTGTATACTTCAATAAGAAAATATAAACAATAAAACCTGAGAAATATAAAGAGTTTCGCTTCTTCGAGTATTGAACACAAATAAAATATTTTCGTTTCGTTCATGAAGAGGAAATATTTAGCGCATATCGTTTGAAAATAAGTAAATACGTACATATATGTTAAAAAGTTGAATGCGGACAGAACTCCTTATCACCAAAAGAGAAGAAAGTGCGCCAAATTTGAAACTCCTGCAGATGTCTAAACGCCAAATGTGGCAGCGCTATAACCACGTGATGTGAGTTTTTCTTTTCAATGTTGACACCGCGGCCTTATGAGAGTCTGGTATTGAAGACGCCCTCTATTTAATATTACAACTCTCTGGTCGCACACCCTTAAGGGCGCCTTGATCACTTCCGACCCTTGAAATGCTGGACCAGGGAGTTCATCTCCTAGTCAACAATGGGGCGCCCAATTTGTGTATCCCTCCTTGATCTTTTCCTCCTCGGGAGTCCCATGAGAGAATCCATTTTCCGAATCCTAATGAGCCCACACACCTTTGTGCAAGCGACTTCCTCCAAAAGCTTTCTTCTTTAGAGATGTTCGCTTTCTTCACGCTCATTCGGATTTCGGCGTCTAAGAATAAAGGACATCAGACCTGAGGGGTAAAGTTGCTGCTCAACAAGTTAGTAGTGTGTTTACTTCATTCATTGATGTTTATCGGTTATTCTCGTGTTATTATGAATAACTGTAGGAAATAATTGACACATTAGTCATCTTTACAACGAAATATCACCAACTGCAATTCTTACGTCTCTTTAAATTAAATTGGGTGTTAATAATGTCTTTAAATGGAAATGTTATTGTTAGATATTGCTAATTTTTTAATGTGAAGTTGGATATGAGGCAAATTAAATCTATTTTCATTGATCGTATTAGTCAATATTCAAATAAGTTGAAAAGGCGCCTTTTTAATACAATTGACTTTAGAAATGTATTGAAAAATATCTAGTATATTTTGTTAAAACTTGTCAAAGTGTAAATACTATTTATTCATTATTTTTTTTATTCATTGTTATTTTTACATTTTGCTCGTACAGTTAATTTAAAATAATGATTAGGGATTGTAATATTTCTTGCGACGAAATTTTATTCATATAATTTTTTATTCTATAACAATTTATATGATTCGAATTTAATTCTAAAGTATTATAAAATGCAAAATTTAGACTTGATGTGGTACAAATCGAAATAATCTATTAATATAAATTTTCAATTATTGTTTAAAATACTTCAAAGCAATAACCTACCCCCCCCCCCCCCCTCGAGTCTTTATTTATGTCAATACGTATTTAAAATCAATCTCGTAATGGTAAGGGAATTAGGAAACGAAAAAGGGATATTACCTTCAATTCTAAAAATAAAATTACATCCTGGGTTGTACAGAAAAGTCTCCGATTGAACTTTAATTTGTGTTACTTGAATATTTTAATCAAAGATTTTTTTTAAAATTGTCCTGTAAGTCTTATTAAAATTACATTTGCATGTTCATTTCATGAAATATTTTTCTTTTTATATTTTTTAGTATTTTAATGTAATTATATAAAAATATAGTATATTTTATATTTTATAATTTTTTCCTGTAAGTATAACATTTAATGATAAATAGATTAAACATTAGATCATTTATATATTTAAATAAAATATAACTAATAAAATATAACTATGTACGTGTATTTTCCTAACATGATTAACAAATAAAACCTTAATAAAATATTAAACTAAATTCAAAATCAAAAGTTGTTTTGTGACAGTTTCCGACAAATAATTCAATATCACCTAGTTTGGAAACGTGAATTTTTCAAATTGTGAATAATAAGTTTTTCAAATTTAATCTTCAAACCTGGTTCATTATTTCTTTATGAAAGTCACTACTTTAAATATTAAATGTATGTCAACAGTAAATTTCTATTATTAAAATGTAAATTTAAATCTTTAAATAAGTGTTATTTTACCAGTTGTTTTCAAATTTGTGCATTGGATTATTTAGCCTAGTTTCTTTTGCTTGCTATTTCAAGATGTTGCTTACACTTCATATTCTTTAAGTTGCGTACCTTTAAACACAAAAAAAAGTTAGATTCTTTATGATGAACGTGGTTTATATTGGGACAAGGCAAATATTCTATCATAATTTGTAACCTTCATTTATTTACCGATTTCACCGACTCTTATTTTCTATTTTCCCTGAAATCGCTATTTAAACGATATTTTTCTTATGTTTCTTACATGGATTTTCTAAATTACTTATAATTTTTTTAAAAAATATTAATCTTTTAATACTTGATATGAACATGAAATATGCAAGTCCAATGATAAAAAAAAATCGGAGAGGAGCAGTATCCACTGTGCCGTAAGGTTTGGTTCATGAATACTTTGTAGGAGCCTGCTCGGCCTACTTCGGTAAGCACTAATTATTTTGTTTCAAGTTTTTTTATCTTTTTTGTTGTAAGTACCAATAATTTTATTTGTCTTGACTTGAACTGCTCTTTTAACCTTTTTAAGTTTCCTATGCTATAATTGAACTGTAGGAATGATATTTTGACTTGAAAGTGAAAATTGACAAATCTTCACTTTCCACACAGTTTCATAGAAGTTAGTTAAACTGTAAACTAGTCAAATGGAACTGTAGAACTCTTTATTCTCTTCATATTTAGCACATACTCGTCATGATCCGTTGATTAGTAGGTCAAAGTATGTCTGAAATTTAACTCATTTCTCTCTGTATAAGGGTCGGGAGGGGGGGGGGGATTAATGGCCAACCTGGTCGACGTGGCTTACCTTCAACTATACTATGTCATGTCCTTTATCCTCATAATCTGATTCCCCAGGAGTTGTTGGTACTTTGAAATATCGACACTCTTGGTGTCGCGGAAGTCGAAAATGACATTGTTCTTATATACTCATTCTGTTTAAATTTTGAGTATCCAGACTTTTTATACGCTTCAGCTGTATAATAGGGATTTGAGACAATGTAATGTTAATGGATTCATTGATATTTTATGAGATATTTCTATTATTGAAAATCAAATAATATTTTCATTAATGCTCTTGATCATTCTTTCATCAAATATTTTTAGTCTTCGTTGCTTTATTAAGATAAAACAACTTATCCACATTTGTCTCCATTTCATTTTAGTTTCAAAACAAACTTATTTCTCCAAATTCTACTTACGTTACTTCACCTTTTTTTTTTCTCGCTTAGCTTTAGAATCCGACTGGTCAAATCTTTCAAAAGAAAAAATTCTGTGCTTTCTGTAATTGCATGACGAAATACAACATCAAAGTATAAAATTTGCAATTTATCTGACAAGTATTGTTTATTGCTGAGTAAAAAGTTTATTGTTACTATTGATTAGTGCAAAACCCACGACCTTATAAACAAATAGCCCCGTGAAGTCAAAGTTTACACTTTACATTTTTGAGCCCCCCCAAATCACACATTTTATTTAAATACTTAACACCCCTAACATATTTTTCTACTTTATTTACCTTAAAAAAATTGCATTACAAACTTTAATAATAAAAATACAACTTGCTACTTGTGTTAAATTTGTTCGAATATTGGAAAAAAAATCAAAACATACAGAATATTCATTACTTATTCATATATTTTATTATATTAGTATTTATAATGCGTTTCATTTTAATGGCATTCGGGGGCAAGAATTTTAGTGCACGTAAAAACTTTATTTGATGTTCCAGGGTCTATTTGAGAGTAATGGTGCTTCCATTTAAAGTCGGGTTTCCCTTGCTTCAATGTCTTAATCGGAACTTGGCAAAACCAATTCTTTGACCTAATTTCATATTTAAAAACACTTTCAAAGTCCTTTAAGTTTAATTTTTTTAATTAGCAAGAAAAGTAAACTTTTTCATTCACTTTAGTTTAAATGCTAATTTTATAGCGAGTGCGCCCACTAAAAACATTCGCCCGTCTGTTGCATAAACCCCTGGGGGATGAGAGGGGGCGTTGATTGTTGACTACTAGGACCAACATTGTTGTACACATCCGCATCTTCAATAGGACACTAAACATATGATCATTTCATTTAGTTTTATCAAAATACTAATTTTATAGTGAGTTCACCTCCACTAAATATGTCCGACCCACCACGATAACCCCCCAAGGGAGTTGGTCGTAGAATACTCTGTCCAGATAATTGGGCACACCCCTACCTTCAATATGGCACTAAAAAAATATTTTTCATTCATTTTAATTTAAATGAAAAAAATATTAGTAAGGGCAACCCACTAAGAACGCCCGCCTGACTCAATTTTCCACTTTTTATTGTTACTTCAACTTATACTAATGCTTTAATCATACTTTAAATGCGGAATGAGGAATGTAATACCAAATATCTTTATTATACTTGGGCTGACTTCAAATATCTTTATTATACTCGGGCTGACTTGTATTCTCACTTCTTTTCATGAGTTCCCTTCGGAGGGGCCTGTTCTCTTCGGGGGGAACAAACTTTAGTCGGCCCTGGTCTTGAAAAAGACAAAACATATCTTTAAGGAACTGTATTTAAATACCTATTTCATATTTCATTAGATCCACTTTATAATGATTTGCACAGATTAATTGCATTTTTCCAATTAACACCGCTGTTTCCAACTAACCACTGACATCTGGAGTTATTGGCACAACCATTTTCGTCTGTAATAGCATATTACTCGTAAACTTGCCACTTGTTACGTTGGTCGGCATTTATAATTTTATTTATGTGATTTATAACTTTTTATAAACATTTCTTCAAACTTTAAGTCTGCGGCTTTTTGTAATTGTTAACTCCACTTGCTATATATCTAATTTAATGGGATTCTTCTGATTTTAACAAATATTTATCACATGTCTTCGTATAAACCGCAAAGGTGTTATTTTTAAAGAAAATGACAGATTATTGTATATTTGGTATAAATACAAATGTACAGACCACAGCATTTAAAGTTATTGAGATGTTACTTTGAAAAATAACTTTATTTTATTAATGAACTTCTTTCAGTTCATGATATATTAAATTTTTGATGACAAAACAAAAACTATCTGCTATTGTAAATAATTAGATAAACAAGAGAGGAAAAACAATATTATTGCAAATAGTTCATAGTATCACGAACTAAAGCTGCAATAGAAACTAGAATGTGATTAACAATATAAATAATAATATAATTCAAAGATATGGAATGGATAAAAAATCAAAAATAGGCTAAAGTAAAAACATCGAATCCAATCATTCAACATTTTATGAGGTTAAAGAAAACTACCTATTAGCGTAAAAAAAAAATGTTGAATTTCTCATCAGGAGGGCGCAACCAACAGGAAATATGTTTTGAATAAAGTGTCTCGACATATTTCATCAGTAATTATAACCAAAACAATTAGAAAGTTCCAATAACGCAAATTGTTGAACAATATAAAAAAAATCAAATAAAGACAATAAATAATTCAATAAAAATAGGGATAAAATTACGAAATTTTTTACCTGATGTTAGATATCCTTAATTGTGGCACATAACAATAATTTAACTCTTAAATGAAATAATAACGCCAAAAAATACTACTAAGGAAACCGACAAAAATTACCATGCACAACCAAAGAAAGTGGGGAAAACACTAAAAAAAATTACAATTATTGTGTAAAATTTCTCCTAATTTTAAGTTGTCAAAATATTTATTAAGGAAGTTTATTATTAAATAGCTTTTATTCAATTCTTTTTTATTATTTTTATTCCTAAGTTTAAATTTACATTAAATCTTCAAAAAGATCATATGTTTGTTTATTTCCTAATTAATTAACTTTACTTACTTTTCTTAACTTTCCTTAATAAATATTTTTACGACTTAAAAGTAGGAGACATTTTACACAATAATTATAATTTTTTCCAAAATAAAAACTTTACAGTATCGCTTAGTTTTAAATATAATAATAAAATAAGTAGTTTAAACAAAAAAAATAAAGGACCTTTTTGTTGATAATGAACATTTAGTTTGTAACTGCCAAATATTCAAAAATACTAAATATTTCAATATCGAACATAACCACATAATAACAGCAGACCTAAGCTTCGTTGAAAACATTAAAATTAGAAAATTATTACAATTAGGCTCCAAATTTAGATTAGAAAAATTGGTAAACAAAAAACTGTGTTAAATTAAATTCCATTATTGAAAACCTCAATACATATATTATTAAAACTAGCAAATAGCCTATAGCTTTTGAAGAATGGAAATATAAATTAACTAAAAAATTATAAATTAAAATTAATAAAATTAACATGGTTAAATCAGAAATACACCTTGATAAAGAAACTAGAGATAACCTTAATATAGGCCTTAATAAGGATTATATATTTACATCAAGAATAACTTAGCCATAATTTGTAAAAAATATTATAATGAATTAATTGAAAAAGAATTAACAAATGAAACTACTTACGAAAAAGTTAAATCTAAACCAGAAATTATAATTAAAAAACTAAATGCTTTTCTTAAACTACTTAATATTAAAGATTTTAAAGATAAGAAAATCTTCCTTTATTTATATGCTTTGCCTAAATTCCATAAAAATTTCATTAAATTTAGATAAATAGCAAGTGGAGTTAACCATTACAATAAGCCGCAGACTTAAAGTTTGAAGAAATACTTATTAAAAGTTACAAATCACATAAATAAAATATTATAAACACCGACCAACGTAACAACGTGATTCTTAAAAATAGTAAAATTATTTATAATTTAATTAAAATAATGACATGGAATTTGAATATATTAACATTTTTGATTTTGAAAATCTTTACACTAGCCTTTCACTCGAAAACGTTAAAGATACGATGGTAGAAATATATAATACTTTCGACTTTTATAAGATTATAAACAACAAAATTTCGAATGCTTTCCTTAACTACTGCCTTTTTCAAAACTATATACTACATAATAATAAACTTTATACACAATGTAATGGAATTCCACAAGGAACTAACTAATGCACCTCAATAGCTAATCTTTTTCTATTTTACTTTGAATATAATTTTAGGAAAAATAATAATTATCATGAAGAATTCAAATATATTTATAGGTATATGGACGACATAACCTCGGTTAATAATACTAAATTTTAAAATGTAACTCAAATTATTTACACAAAAGAAATTAAAATAAATAAAACGAATGAAAATAATCAAAATACGATATATTTAGATCTTAATATTAAAATAATAAACAATGTACCTAATTGCACACTTTATATGACTAAAGAAATGATTTTAAATTCCATACCATTCCGTATGAATTGAGATTCGTGTATTTCTAAAAAAGTAAAAGCAAACACCATAATTACGGAAATTATTAGAATAAATAATGCATCCACAGATAAATTTAAACTTCATGTTGAAAAATTGATCAAAAACGCAATTGTTAATGATATCCCAATGGGATTTATTAATTCTCAAAATAATAAAATAAACATGCTACCCTGATTTTACACCAATTTTTCGTACTTTAAATTTATGACGTTTTTTGTGAAAGCCCAACAGGGAAGCTAATTGACTGCTGCTTTATTTGTTTGTTTTTAAATTATCATAATCAATTAAAAAAAATTGATCTATTTATATTATATTTTCTCTAACCTTCAACAAAAATGCATAATTAAAATTATCTTAAATTTTAATATATGAAATTAATAATTTAAAATATAAAACTATTCAATTAAATTAACAATTAATAGTCTAAAATTCATTATTTTTAAATAATTGCCGTCCCCACCTTCCCAAAAATAAATAAAGTTATTCAAAATTTAAAACCATTAAAAAAATTATAAATAAAATGTAAATATGTTTATTCCTTGTAAATATTTTACATAATATGTAATCAAAATGTGTGTGTAAATATTACTTTTATTAATCGTACAACCATAAATACACACATTAAAATTAATAATAATTGACTAGTTGGGAATTTAATATATATATATATATATATATATATATATAGATATTTGGTGGGCTGGAACAGTGTTTGTTTTAAATATAATATAAAATTAATTAATATATGTGTTTAGGAAATATACAGTTAAATTTGATTAAGACGAACTAGAGTTACACATAAGTGGAGTTACAGATGGCACGTAGAGCCAGAAATTTCGCAAACAGTTTTAAACGTTCGCTCGTACAGATGGCTAATGGCTAATGTCACAGACTCCTGCCATCGATTTACGGCCTCGGGCAATTGTGGTCTTCAGCCTTCGGCCTACTACTAATACAAAAGATAACCATACATCAGCTTCTAGCAGTCGATTGGGGCATCTGATCCCCTCCGATCAATCAGTTTTGGTACCATTTGACAGACATTGGCATATTGTTTTTTAAACCACTGACGTTCATGCGATTTCAACAAATGTAAAGTTTTTTAACTCGACATTTAAATAATTTTTCATCTACATGCTATTTCATATTATTTTTTAATGAATAGTAACATAATTTTGTGTTTTATTAATTGTAACCTGTTTTTTACTTAATGTAAACCTTCGGCACACTAGGCACTTCGATGACTGCATAAGGAGCAAATGATCGCCGCGCATATTGTTAGAATCCGATTTCCGAAATGCTTTGTACATTCGTTAGATTTCTAATTCTTCTAAATGCTTTGCACCTCCATTAAATTTCCCAACATTCACAACAGTTTTTCAACAAAAAAAATATAATTTTTTTTATCATAGAAACGAAACATTTATATTTTTTAGCTTTGGTACACAATAAAACGTTATTAAATGTTTAGAAATGAATTGTGGCGAACTTTCTTAAATTTATTATTGAAAATTGTTTGGGTTACGGAAGTGGGAAAATTTTGCGAGACACTAATTTCAGTTGTTATGAAGCTAATGTCAGATTAAAAAAATATTTTTATATTTACTATTTCAGATATTTGTTACAGGAATAAAATATTTGTTTCAACAGACTTTTCTTCGAAAACTAAAATTTTTTTATTTGGAGAAATGTTAATGTCAAATTTTCCATATTGCTTTTAGCCCAACGAAATATATTCTTTTAATTCTGGCATTGTCTCGTTTTGTTAATGTAAATTAATATTATTTACTAAAATTATAATTAAGTTTTCTTATTTTATAATAAAAGATATACCGTATATACTCGCGTATAAGCCGAGAAATTTAAGTCAAAATTTTCATCAAAAAGTAGAGGGGGTCGGCTTATACGCGGGTCATTAAAATTTCTAATATAATTTGCCTAAAATGGAAAAAGGAGAGAAGTTGAAATTAGCGGATTCGTCTGAAACGAGCCGACAAATTTCCGAGATCGAGAATGTGCGTCACGTGCTGACTGAAGACCGTTCTGCGCATCGGGCGTAATCGTAACTCAAAATTTAACTACTCACATAAATAATTGGTTTGTAGAATTTTGAGCTAGTAAACGATACTTTAATAGAATTTCGGATAGAAGACTAAGAAGTTGACATCGTGCGTAGCGAATGACACCACTTTAAAGTCGATGTCTTTCTTGCTCGATTGCAATAATTAAACAAAATTTATTTCCCCAATGCAAATTTTATTCCTTGATAATATTATGTACAGATATTAATAGTTGTTTCATTAGTATTTTGGATGGAATTGGCTTTAAAGCGGTAAAATCGGGGTTGCTTATCGGCGAATTTAAGTTCTACTTTCAAGTCATTTATCTCATAATTAAAAACTAAATATTTTAATAAGAAATATATATTCATCCATAAAGTAGTAGTATTTCCTTCCGAGATAGATAAAAAAAAATGCTCATCCGTATTTAATAGCGACAGTAGTCAACGATGTTGACAGAAAATAGTTGACGTTTTCTAAGTTTTTAAATCTTTACACCTCGATGTTAAGGATTAGAAATTACACATTTTGGTATTTAAGTTTGTGATTTAAAATATTTTATTTGATAATAAGGGAGATTAAATTTAAGAAGTCCGATGGAGGTTTGAAAGACACCAGAACATCGCGAGTGGTACATACTTTTAAGCCCAATGAATCGTCACGAACTTCGAAGAAGGCCGTTTTTCCAGCCACTTTCTTTAAACTTTTAATTTCTAGGATTAAATATCTATTTTTCTAATTAAATTTTCACTCTTTTGTCGAGGATTTGCCGATTTTAATCGGAATTTTTCATGTCCGAAAATACAACTCGGTTTATACGCGAGTTTCCGATTTTGGACAAAAAATCGGCCTAAAATTAGGGGGTCGGCTTATACGCGGATCGGCTTATACGCGAGTATATACGGTACGTATTAGTAACTATTTACTAAGATATGTAGAACACATTTGTAAAATAAAAAAAATTCATTAATTCATTAATTAAATGCCTTCAGTGTCCTCGTTATGTTCATCCTGTAGTTAATTTTATTTTTAAACTTTTCTTAATAAGGCATGAAATTATCAAAAATCTTAACTATCATGTATTTCAGGCGTGGGTGGGACGTATTTTACTTTTTTTTTAATTTTACTGATATCCTTATAATTTTTTTTTATATATGTTTGTGAAGTATATTAACATAATCAATCACATGGTCAGCCATTAAAAAAAGTTAATTTATTTTTAAAATTTTTTTTTCAAAAAAGCTATATTTTTTATTCTTAATATAAGTCAAGGAAATATTTTCTGAAAGACTTTAATTTTGCATTTTTATAAACAGTCGAATGTGTTTAACAAACTGTTTTTTAAGATTTTTGATTATTTAAAAAATAATTGAAAAAAAAAATCACTAATTTCATTAGGTAAACTATTTTTAAAAAATACTAAAAATATATAATACTAATCCCTAAAACCAAATTAAAGTAGTAATATATTTGCAAATACACTGTAACAAATTTGAATAAATTTCTTCAAATAGATCTGAACTTATATAAATTCAAACTTGAACAAAAAAGATAAAAATCACAACTGAGAAAAATATTACAGGTTTAGGAAATTTTGTACCAAAGATTAATGTTGATTCGCACAAATAAGGTATAAATATAATTTTATTATCATTAGATTCAAATTCAAAAAAATTATCATTAGATTTAAATTCAAAAAATTTATCATTAGATTCAAAATAAAAATAACTATGTTTTAAAGCAAAAAAATATTTTTGAATATTTTGTGACTCATCTCCCCTGAATGAAGGATTCATTAGCGAACATTCAATATTTTTGCAAAATGTTTTTAGTTGAATGTCCTTACTTTAAATTAATTACAGAAAAAGTTATAAAGTGTGTGAGCATATCTGTTTAGGAATAACATCTTATGAAACATCTATTGTATAGAAAAATCTAGGTGAATGTTTCGAAATACATAATTATGAGATGAAATTACTTTCCTTTTGACGGGGCGAACCCGTGTTTCCTTATTTGCAATAAGTGACCTAGCTTACATGTCACCCCGGAAGAGTTCACAACAATTGCCTTTTCCCAAGTCACAGTTTATCCACTTGGATGGCCAGGAAGAAAAGACACTTCTGAAGTATGGACACCGACATTTCCTTGTCATTTGATTTCAAGACCGACACACGAAAAGAATGGACAAATTATCTCTTTTCATTCTTCTCAAACCTGTAGATTTTTCAGGAATAAGTATTACACAATTAGCATTTAAAAAAGTAGCCTTTCTTTTTCACATATACTTCAAATATTCATTTCATAGAGTAGGCTATTGTGAATATTAATGCAACAGTTATTCTTTTTACTATTGAGACGATTACAGCGTTAAATGAATTATACCGATAAGACTTGAAGAAAGCGCAATTTGGGATACTTAGATCAACTACGTTATACAAAATATAATGACTCTTGTAATTACTATTTAATGGGAATGTAATGTATTTGAAAATATGAGTCCTTGAATGCAGTTTATGATTCCAATTATATTCAATCTAATTATATTCTAATCTTAGGGCTTAATTTACTTCTCACCAAAGTATTTCGTAATTGTATTAAAAAACAATTATGACATCTTTCAGATATTACCTCAAAAACTTGCTTATTAAAAAATTTAATAAATTAACAAAATATAGTGCTATAATAAGCTCAAATGTAATAAACTAAAATTCAAGGAAAACTACGTATAAAAATTTAAATCATTTATGCAAGTTTAAAAATACAAAAATATTAAATATATATTTAAATTATTAAATTCATTATCAAAGTCTATTTATAATAAGTACTCAGCAGATAATATACATATTTCATTCATTCAAAGGCGATTTCGCAATTATTCTTGCTAAAATAAGCAAAAACTCTATTAAACTGAATATATGAAACTAAAGGATTCGAGATCTTTTTATAAATAAGAGTTTAAAATTATTACGCATACATTTTAAATTGTTAACAAAGAATATAATGTGGGGCTCAACTAGTTCCATACCCATATTATTTACCGATATTAAAAAATAAACCATAAAAGTTATGTGAATTAAATAATAAACCATTAATTAACAATTATTTTTTAATTAACAATTGTTATTGCTGGGATACTAATATAAAATAAGTCTATGAAATATGAAAAACTTAGTGTATGCAAACATTAAAATAGCCCAAATCAATAAATAATATATCAAAAACTTATTTTTCCAAAATTGCACATAAAATAAGAATTATCACAGTTGTTTTTAAGTTTGGATACATATTAATTTACTCATCGACAAGATTTAATTATAATTTTAGGAATATAAAGCCGTTATTGTTGTGTACTTGTATAAAAATACAGGAAAATACATAAACCTACATTATTTTAGAGTATTCGTCAAAATACTGACTTTTTTTTCGTTCAAGGGAATTTACACAGACACGTATAATATTCGCAATTAATTTTTTGTACTTATAAAATAAAATGCTGAATTGCATGTTAGTAAATATTCAAATTTGTTATTGTTAAAATTAGATACAAGTAAAAAAAAGTAACTTGTGTCAATGTATATTTCTACGCAATTTAACTTTTGAAAACTGAATCAAATTTAAACATGATCCAATAATTTTTAGGCTTCGTTTCGTGTGAAATTAACCTCGACTATTTTTACAGCAAAATGCTTAGTATTCATCAATTACTAAAGAACTAAATTACTAACAATGCCTGTTTTTTGTTTCGTTTTAGTAATACGTATGAAAAAACATTTGCGAACTTTCATCCTAATATCGTTTTATTTGACAAGGAGCTAATTCGTTACAAAATAGTTTTCCTTAGGTCTCTGCACATATTTCTTTATCTATCTCACCATTCAATATGTCATTTAAATAAAGGTAATTGCGAGATTAATAATTTAACTTAACGCAGACCGCACTTTTCTCAAATATTTATATTTTTTAAATCAAATTCAGTCAATTATCCAACCTCAACTGAAGTCCTGGGCTCTAAGAATCCACATCTTAAAAAGACCCCCTCAATCCTCTCTGGCGGAGCTGAACGACTTAAGTCGTCTATGGATATCCAGTTTTTCTAGCAATACATATAAACTTTAAATAAATTCATAAAAATATTCGATGGTGAAATATTTTTCAAATCTAAAGCATTGAGGTGTTTATTGGAAACTATATCTATTGAAATAATAAAAATTAAAAATATATATAATATACATGCATTGGAAATATAAAGTAAACTACTTTGCATAGAACCCAACTTCACAATTATGTCCTTTTTCTAACTGCTCAGAGTGTTAAAAAAATTTCTAGGTGGTGTAAGATGATCTTAGTTGCGCCCCCACACAATAAATTTCAGAGCACCTTCTATGCAGATGAAGTCGGTTGACCAATTAATTAAGCGACATATATTCTACGTTATGGTTATTAGTTGGAATTAATAAGTTGGAAGTGTTTTGTTTTAAAAAAAAACTTTTATTCGGTCGCACTACTCGCACCGATCTAGCGTCCTAGCTGAATACTTCTTACTTCAAAAAATAAGTAACAATTCCCAAACAAGTATATTTTTCTTTAAAACTTCCTTAGTTAATTTGATATGACTCAATTGTTATAGTAAAATCCTGATTTGGGATTTTCCCCATTAATTGTAACTCTCCCACTAACCCTCACACGATTTTTACAATTGTAAAATTATTTTTACTGCTTGGATATTTAAATATTTTTTTCTGGGCCCGCTTTTTTATATTTAATTTTTTTAATTAATTGTAAAGAGATAGTTCATAAGTTGCACCTCAAACCTTTAAATAAAAAGAAATTAGTAAAATGGAGTAGTAAATGAAAAAATTAGTAGTATGGATATCCCTGGACGTAATATCACGTCCATGAGTGCCAGGGGGTTAATTTTGAGTCCTAAACGCTGCTCATCTATTTTGTGCGTAACTGCTTCTTTTCTCCCGTATTGCATATATTTCAGTTTTGTTTATTTAAGGTTGATAAATGAATGTTGAATTCTAATTCTAATTAATGGTTTCTGATTAGTTGACTAGATTAATCTAATCCCTATCTGATCACTGTATTTGGTCATTTATCTTAAAAAATTAATTCCTGCTTACTTTTAACTACCACAACATTACGTAGTCATTGCTGATTGTTTAATAACGGTGTCAATAATTCAAAAATGAAGAAAATCAGTGTACTTTTTATTTTAAATTAAATTAAGTGGTCGTATTCGTATGCAAAGTTGTATATATGCACATTTGGTTTCATGCATCTTATTGAAAATGTATGTAATTACTTTTCAAAAACTATTGCATACTAAAAATGTAAATACTTATGTAAAGTCAAGGTAATTTTTCATAAAATAACGAAAAAGGAAATAGCAGAATAGTATAAAAAGACACTTAATATAGTTAGTTACTTGGCAATACGCACAAGGAAGTAAATACTATTTTGATTTTCCTACAATTTTTAACACATATCTATAATTTAAGATCTTGCATTCAATTAAACTAATGCACTTTTAATTGTAGAATTAATGCTAATGTATTGTAATTATACGTATTTACTTCAGAAATGAAGAAAAAAATCATTAACAAAATTAAATGATTAAAACAATTCCAAAGTTTTATTCCACAAAACACTATTGATGTCACACATTAGACCAACAAACAAGGTTTAATGTCACAAATTTGCACCCTGTAGTAGTTAAACATTAGTATTTAAATATGTATGCAGAAATAATTTAAGACTACTTTGATGCCATCAAATTTAAAATATAATTTAATTCAAATGATGTGTTTAAACCTAATTTTCAATTGAACACGTCATTGAATCCTTAATCAATTGAAAATAAGTGGGGCTGGTTTTAAATTGATTGCGTTCATAAAATTTAATGCCTATACGCTAAAAAAAACAATAAAAGCTGACAATGGTTCAATTAAAACGCCCCAACTATTTGATACAATGACTTCTTAGGACTGTCGATCCAAATTTGTTTTGACAATTATGTATATCTTTTCCCTACTAAAAATCAGGCAAGTATTACATCCAATCCGGAAATGTTTGTTTTAAGAACTCAAGGTTATCCATTTGGAAACCGGTCCTAATATCCCATCTCGAAATATCTTCAATTGAGCGGTGTAAGTGCACACACACTTATCTTTTGGTGAAGAGAAGACTGGAATTAATTTGTAAGAAACTGAACACTTTAAGATAGCTGAACAAATTTCCTTAATGTTCATTTATAGGCTTTTTCAATTCTAGATTTTTTTTTCAATAATAGAATACACTTTGATATCGGACCCTAACACAAATATCTAGAAACTGTCGAATTGACGCCCTCTCGTGCGGTGGGGATAGAAAAGGAAATAAAATTTAAATTTAATAAACTGAAAACTGATATTTCACACGCCTTAGCAAGATAATAATTTGCGACCCCATTTTCATCCTGATTTGCGAACTTTTTTTCACAGCTATTAAATATTCAATATAATTTTGTCTGGACTGGTCTCAAGGCCCCTTAACGATCAATATGTCATGTTTAAAATCAGTTGTAACTCGTTTGTAAAAAAAATGAGGATTTCCGAATTGCAAGAGAGTTCATGTAAACCGGTATAATGTCATATTTAGGAATAATATGTTTTAGAGGACACTGTACCATCTAATTTTTGTGTAACTTTTAAAATCAGTTGTAATGAATATTATTTAAATTTATGGAAAAAACAATATTTCGCCTAAAAATTCCCCAATTGTTTGAATATTTTTTTTTTATTTTAACTTTTTCAATTATTTTATTGTTATTTTTTAACGCTAACTCTTTTTTAAATATATATATATTTAACCAAAATTTTTTTCAGATCCTGTGAACTACAATACATGAGAATTGACATTAAAATTTTGTATTATACATGTATTTGATTTTTTATATAAATAGTTATTCATAATAACATAAATTTTTTCTTTAAAACTCGAATTTTTTGGCTTTGGTAATTTAAAAATAATAACTACTACTCATAGAACTAATTCGCATAACTATTTATAATATACAAATATTTTACAACATTTAAAAAATTATACATTTCTCTATTAATAATAAAAAAAAAACTTAGCATTTCGAAAAACTTAATATCAAGGAAAACCAAACAAAACAAACAGAGAAAAAAAGATTTAATGTTTTCGTTCCTTAAAAAACATACCTGTTAAAAAACATCATCCATCCAACAAAGTAATCTCCAGCATAAAATCTCAAATAGCTCATTAAAAACATAGATACAGTTTTAGAACTTTGCAAGCATATTTAGAAGATTCCAAACTATAATATTTGCAAATAAAAAAAATCGGGAATTTTGCAGTATTTTGGGTACCGTGTCAATTTAATTACAAAAAAAGATGGTTATAAATTTACAAAAGTGTGCGCGAAAACGATACACGAGAATGACAGAAGAAAGAAACGCAAGGAAAAAAAACCCGGAGGAAAACCCCGCGGGTTATTATACAAATCAACTCAATCTGTAGCTCGAATATGTGATTTTAATGGGTTATAACAACCTGATGGGTGGTGTTGGATTAAGAGGAGTTGCAAATTTGTTGAGCAATCTTAATGGAATTAGTTAAATGATTTATTTAATTTTTGTTGTTGTTAAGGACATTATTAAACCACATGACGGTTAGAGTAGGAGGTATGACGGATAGAAATGCTGACGTCAATCCAGTTCAGGAGCCGTCACTTACTACTTATACGCACCACGATTTGAAAAGTTCTGGAGTTTATCATCAATTTCTAACTTGAAGATCGAAATTTTGATTGTTCAAATCAATAAGTTTGTTAATTCTGACTATATTCTACACTTTCGCCTAGTATGGCCAGTGTGACCACTTAAATAGCGACAGACAGCATATCTGACATCTGAGTTGACTACGATGCCACTTGTCAGTAACAAATATAAATATTCTTGCAATTTTTTTTTATAAAAAAAAATCTCATGTATTTCAGTGTGTGGTTTCTTGTTAAAACTAGTTGTGTGTGTGTGTCTATATTTTGAAGACCATTGCATATTTTTACTTTTTCTATTGCGTTTCTTTCACCCAATAATAGGAAGTAAGTATAGGCTGGTCTAACTAATTGGAATTTTTAACAGGTTTGCTTAAGAAACACGAAAAGGACGATATATTTTCTGATTATCACGTAGATTTACTCTTAACTGGGTCAGACTGCATAGCTAGTCGTAGTCCTTTTCTGTACTTTTTGTGTAATCAATGCTAGTATATAATATTTACCATTTTCTATTCCATTGTAGGGACATCTTTTGAATAAATTCCCATGCAGTCCGAAATGGAAGCTGAAGCCTATTCGGAGCTGTCCACCATACAAAGCTTCTTTTTTGGGCGTTCCATATTTATAACAGGAGCTACTGGATTCGTAGGAAAAGTAAATTATTTTTGTAATTAAAATCAAGTGTAGAAAAATTACGTGTTCCATAACAATATTTTAATAAAACATATTAATAGTATTTTCAATGAAGTATTCAAATTTATCGTATACGTTTGTTAATAATTTTAATAGGTGTTTCAATGACTTAATACATAATATGCTAAAAAAATATGAAGTTGTTTTTTCTAGAAAAGGTAGTTTATTTCTTTACAATGCTGAAAATAGATAAACGATGTTAATAGAAAAAATTTACAAACGGATATAAATCACAGAAATGAAGCTAAAAAATTAACACAATCGATTTAGAATTTTGCTAAAGTTATGTTAAGCAAATATTGCAATCTATTTAAAAAAATCTTTAAATAGAACAAATTTCGACCCGGGGGCAACTTTGAACGATTTTCAAAAAGAAATTTGATACAATTTCGATTTTAGAATTAAATTTCAAATACGAATGAAATTCAGGATATAGGTATGAAATTCAAGATGTAGGTATGCTGGGGTAAAAAGTACACAATTTTAGGGGTTTTCGATATTTAGAAAAAAAATAATCACATTTCCTACGATTGCTTGACGTTTATACATTAGAACCTTGAATAAATATTGTCCAACAGCGAATTCCATTGAAGCATTATTAACAGAAAAATCACAGTTTTTCCAAACTCTTTTTTTTTTGCGAACTTTTACCCCATGAGATGAAGCAAAAGTATGTAGTGTGTAGTTATGCCCCATGGCAAAGAAAATGTGTGGATGACTAAGAAAATTTAAATTGTAAAAACGTTAAATCTCTTTGTTATTTAAATACATCAATACTGACGAGCGAGAAAAAAATATATATTGGTAGGAGTAAAATGGATGTTTGAAACTAAATATAAATTAAACATTTATAAACTTATGTTTTGATCTTGTTCTTTTTATAAAAATAATTATTTCGTTTAATGGAGTACATTTTAGCAAAAAATTATATTTCTGTGTGATTGAATTCAAGTGCAACCGTCAATTTGTTTGAGTATACAAAAAAACAAACTGTGATAGTTTATGCATGACAACTTATATGTATAAAGTAGGATTGTCGATCCCTCAATTTACATTTCCTGCTGCAATGTATACGTTCTTGAAAGTCGGCGTATTTTGTTTCTCTTTCCGAGGAATGAGGGTGTGGGACATTTGTCTGATGTCCTACAGGGCGCCTGTCAAATGAAAAACAGGAACATAAAGTATCTTCTTTTTGAAGGCGACTTTTTGTAGGAATTCCCAATGCAATGACGGATTTTTGGAATTTATTTGAAATAAAGTTGTTATTAATGAAAGTGTTACAGATTACAACACACAATTATATTTTATAAAGAAAATTTATTATAACACTTTTATAAATTCATAATTTTTTTTATCAATTGTGCTAGATAGGGTAATTTTTTCCAGGTATAAATATTTCTTATTCCATGCCTTTGTTGAGTGTTTTTAAATAAAAATAAATCCTTTTAATTGTGTATTTCCTAAGTACCGTTAAAACCCTGAATACAATTCAGGTTCTCGTCGAGAAACTGCTCCGATGCTGTCCTGGGATTGGAATGCTGTATCTGCTCATGAGGCCAAAGAGAGGCAAGACTCCGGAAGAAAGACTTCGCAAACTTTTCAGCAGTGAGGTATTCTGATATTGTGTTCCTCTTATTTATATGCATTGATTAAATACCTTCCTTTGCCCTGTTTGTCTCCCCTCTCTTCGGTGTTTTTTTAGGAGAAAGAAGAAGTTCCAAACATGTTTCCAACGCAAGATCAACACGTGTTGGTTTTCGTTAGTCACTATGAGGTATTTGAACCCCTGAATCCAATTGAGAAGAAACAGCATTTAGGTCCCCACAGGAATCACGTGTGGTTGGGGGTGCTCATGCCCCCAAACCCAATGACGCAAATCCCCCTTGCCCCCCTTCCAAAAAAAAATATATATTTACTCCCCTCAAATCCAGTTAACCATATAACTTTAGTAGAATCTCAAATTTTCAACTGAACCGGCACCACACAAAGCTCCACAAAGCTTATTTATCTCTAATTAATTTCGTATTTTGTAAATTAGTTAGAGATAAATAAAATCAAGAGATGAATTTGGTTACTTTTACTGATACATTAACTTATATGTACGAACGGATTGGAATTTAATATTGCCAATGTGACTAGAGGTCATGGATTTAAATTATACAAATCACAGCTTAATCGGGATGTTAGAAAGCATTATTTTTTTAATAGAGTTATTGACAAATGGAATGGTTTGCCTGAGTATGTTGTTAATTCTTCAGGGGTGAGTGGTTTTAAAAAACAATTGGATCGGCATTGGGGAATCGCGAGGATGATGGATTGACAGGACCAACCTTGCTGGGCCTAGAGCCTGTAGTTGGTCGACATTATTTGTATTTGTATTTGTATTTGAAACTTATATGTTGCCTTAAACTTCCTCTGCATATTTCTTTAAAATATTTTACCTGTATATACTTTTGCTACAAACAAATGGGGCTTAAAGCCAGGTCCATCGCTGAAATATATGGTCGGAGGGTCGGATAACATAATTTTGCCGACTGAATTCGTAATTTCAGAAATTTATTAATTGTTATAACAGGCGTTAAAACTCAGAATAAATTCCATAGAACTTGTTATTATTTGTGCACCAAGAATAGTTTCAATCGATTTCGGTTCAAGAGCCGCAACCTTGTTCTGAACTAAAAACCTGGTATTTTTCTACAAATGTCATCAATTTAGCAAAAGGTGTTGATTTCAATTCCACCAGAAAATACTGTTTAAAAATGAACTTTTCTAAAAATTAAAATCCCGATTTGGAAGTCAATTTTGGAAACTTATAGTTACTGCAGAAATGTAGATGGTAATCTGCACTTGTTTAACTTCGGGAAACCCTTACTATCATATATCCCATTTAGACTAAAATAACTACCATGCAATATTTTATTTTATCACATTTGTCAGTGATATATGCAAAATTGCTCTATGGCACAAACACGTGGTGTAATTAGACTATTCCCCTTCTGTGGGCATCCTGCGCGTGGTTTTCCATATAAAGATCCACCCACCCCCTCCTCACCAATATTTCAACTTTAGTTAGTTACAACAGTTATAATGCCATGGTCCAACACAAAACTAACATGATGGAAATTTAAAATATACTCATACAGGAGACATGCGTGGATCTTCCAAGATTTATTTCAGAATTCAAGTAACCAAACCATCCTGATGGTTGGTTGGTTGAAAAAACGTTGCACTAGAGCTGCACATTAAATTAATCTTCCCTCATTCCTCTGAACAGACTTTGCACTTCTTTACACTCCGCGTAAACCCCGGGAAACGTTTGATATTTCAGCTATTATTTTATAAATTCTCAAAGAGAAAATGAAAAACAAAACTAATCTGTAATTCTGTTTCGGCTTTTCGTAGCTCAAATTTGTCTGTCAACTAAATGTTTGCAAAAGTTTATTTTCTCTATGTACTGTTTGCTTTCCAGTGTTTTTTTTTAAAAAAAAGTCTATTTTCTTAGCTGTTTCGAAAACTATCGGAAGTGTATCCCCATTTTCAAAGCAAAGTACGCCTCGTTGATGGCGACCTTCAAAAAGATCGACTCGGGATTTCTGAAAAAGACTTTGATGACATGAAAAAGAATGTTTCTGTGGTCTTTCATTCCGCAGCACGTGTTCAATTCAACGACCCACTCAGGTAAGTTAATATATTATTTATAAAGACATCCAATTCAAAGGATATAATGGGAAACTGCACTAATAAGGGTAGAACTATACAAAATTCGTAAGTTCATAAATAGTTTCTATAAAATAAGAGGAGTAATATATCACTTTTCTTCATAGAATACATGGTTAAAAGCAAAGACATTACATGATGCTCTAGAATAGCGGTTCCCAATTAGCATTAAGCCATAAGGACCCCTAGGTAAAACTAAAATAGAACGAGGAACCCCTTTTTCATATATGCTCATGGAAGTCCCCCGGCTTTCTGCGCATGCAAACGTCTTATTTTAGTTTGGACATAAAAAGGAAGAGAAGAAAAAATTTTAAAATGAATTTTATAATTTTCTTTTAATTACGCAACTCTTACTAAGAATATCGACACAAAAAATTACTCAACAAGTACATAATAAAGATAACACCATAATCAGAAGTTCAATTACTTATTGTACGTTTAACACCCATTCAATTCCAGCATTTCAACCCATTCAATTTAACACCCTTTCTGATTAACTGCATTTGAACACCCCCTTTGTGACTCCCCTGTGGTCCGCGGACCACCTTTTGGGAACAACTGATAAAAGGTTCTTTTAAAGCGCTTATAAACCTGTATAAAATCGATAAATATTTTTTGAAATGTCATTAGCGTCATTTGTTTATGATGAAGTATACAAATACACGCAAAAGGAGGGAAAAAACAAATATTCTAATACGGCGTCGTTTTTTCAAGATGGTTGAAATTACTCGAGAGTATTTTTGGGGAAGTTTTATTTGAAACCCACCATACCCACCAAATTTCCAAAAATTATTAATTTTGTGCGGGTCGAAATATTAATGAGATATTAACAAATATTAACATATAATATTAATGAAATATTAACATATATTTTTCTAAAGTTCTTTTTTCAATAATTTTTAGGTTTGTTTTTACGTTTCTTAAAAAAAAATGGCTTCCCTGTCTTAAAAGATTGAGTGCATGAAAGGCCTTAAGGGATATACAAAGGGATGTCCCTTAAGGGAGGGCCTTAATGGATATCCAAAGGGATGTGCTCTTCCAAAATATATGGATTTACTTCCTAAGAAAACTTCGAAAGAAAGTCTAAATCTACCCTAAATCAATTGTTTAACATTGTTCTTGATTTTTGCTAAAATTTAGTTTTAATAAAAATAGACATTTATTTTAATAGTAAATCACAGTTGATACCTAATCGTAATGCCGATATCGTGTGTTAAAATTTAAAAATTCTTACCCACGAGTCCTATGAGGAGCTTTTATCCTATAAATCCCCCAGTGACACCTACGATAATCATATACAGGTATGTTTGTACGGAAATTTTCAGAATGTATCGTCAAAAATGAAATTTTTATAGAAGACAATTTACTTTCTACTTGGTTTCCTTAACAACTCCAATATAAAACATGTTTACAAAATGTTAATATTCAATTCATTCCATCAACCTAGGGTAGCTGTCCAGCATAATGTTATAGCAACAAAAGTATTCTTACAGATGTGCCATGAATTACCAAATCTTGTGGTAAGTACACAACTTCATAATTCTGTAAAGCGGAGATCTAATGCTTTACTGTATAGAGCAGTCAGAACAATTGTTAGCTTACTAAAATTGCGTGTCACGAAAATATACCACCATAGTGGCCAAAATATTGTGATCACCTAACGTTTTTAAGAAAATTAGCTATGACATCACACTGTTTCTACCAGAGGGAATTAAAAAAGAAAAAGTGTTTGTTTACAACGTTAATAGGAGCGTTTTGTTCGAATAGGTATAGGTAAAAATCACGATTTAACGCACTTTGAACCTGGAAGGATTCTGGGTTGTAGGAGTCATGAGTGAGCATTAGCAAATTGTTAAAAGTTTCAGAGCAGCTGTAGTGAAAGTGTTTAAAGATTGGACTGTTGGTTAAAAAACTGTATATGTGCCTTTTATGGTCGTCAGCGACTACTGAATGCTCGAGCGGAAATAAGAATTCAAGGTGTGTAAGGAACAATTGAAGGGTAACAGTGCAGCAAATTGCTGCAGATTTTAATCAAGGATCCTCTCAAAGCATCTCTGAACGCACTATTCGCTGCACACTTTAGCGTATGGGATATGAAAGCTACAGACTAGTTCGGAGGTCATAATATTTTGTCCACTCAGTGTATAGCACTAATATCTCGTATATGTATATATTTGAAACCGTACTACCAGCGCGCCTTACTTTGGTATCGTTCTGTAGAGGAAAAAACAGTGAACGCGCAGGGTCCAGAAATGGCGTGAAATGTCTTCGGCAGCAAGACAGATAGATGTCAATCTTCGCTCACACCCTTTGACCACGGCAGAACGTGTCCATCTCCATAGGGAAACCCCCACTAGCTTAACATAACTTAAGCATGTAAGCTTCGTGAATAAATGTAAGTCCTTTCTGTGGCCTAGTACCCATACACCCTCTCAGGCACGTAGATAAGGGGGGGGGGGGTTCAGAGGGTTCAAACCTCTCCCATTGAAAGTCAAGAATTTTTTTTTAAATAAAACTACTGTAAAATCACAAAAAACTAGAAAACATTCAATTTCTCGTACAACATTTCTTGTTGAGTAACATAAAGGAAAACCTTGTATCAACCAAGATGATCCAAACATATATTATTCTAAACAAGGATTCTCAAAATTTAAATTTGTTCTCTAATTTATTTCCTAACTAGGAGTGCTATTTACTAATTTTAAAAACAGGAAATGATTGATATTGGTAACGATTCCATAAAAATTAAATGATATTGCTGTTTCGATATTTATCTGCCAAAATGTATTCCTGTGTACTTCAATAAAAATTAATAAGTTTTTTTAAAAAAATGGGGGTGAGGGGGTTGAACCCCTCCCATGAAAAATCTATACCTACGTGCCTACACCCTCTGCTGCACACGCACAAGACATTTCACGTACCCCACTCTGGCCGCGTCTCTGTTGCAGCCTCTCTCAATTTTTTTTTAATTACAGATGTCAGAGACTTTAATGTTTAGATATAAAATTATATACTCGATTTCGAATTTATACAATAATATTTCGAAAAGTCTAAAATGTTGAGTTGACACGAAATGTTAATAATTTCATTTATACTTTAGGCTGTTGTCCATGTCTCGACATCATACGTAAGAAGAGAAGAAGATGGTTCGGTACTTGAAGAAATCCCAAAAACTAAAGTAACACCCAAACAAATTCTGGATGCAATGGAGTAAGTAGCATTACATTTTTCGAAACTGTGGGTATTTTCTTTAAAAACTGCAGGAATTTGCGCATTTTGAAATAAGCACCAATATTAAGTTTCATATATAAATATTGAAGTAACAGATACAGTTTTAGAGTGCGATCAGCAAAGCACTTAAAAATCAGTTAAATGTGTAAGGCTCGCATAAATTTTTTTTTTTTTACCCTCTAAGTCAAAAATTAAAAAAAAATTACTATGAAGGCTTATAGGAAAGGCCGCCTCCGAACTTTAAGGTATAACTTTTAATGTTTTACTCATAATTTTAAATGTACAAGAAAAAGCTTAATATGACTGGTGAAGTTCAATATTGCTTCTATTCACTAGATTTCACGGCACTTACTTTTTCTCGATAATATGATATCAAAATTATTTACGCATAAACGTGTTTCATGAGCTCAACAACTCCACGTTATATAACATCAATATAATAATACTAGAATTTTTGTATTACAACCTCCCAGTAAATGTCGCTGAAATGGCATAGTGGGTACACGGTAAAGAAGCAGCATGCCGTGCTATAACTTCTAGGACACATTTATATTTTTATTGCAAAAGATTGGACAGTTAGTTTTCCACTTGAAAATTGAAATAGAAAACCTTTTCCAAGTGTCCCTTAGTATGCGAAAAAAAGAATAACGGCAGTCAAAATAAATTTAGATGTATTATAAAATGTTGTAAAATATTAGGAATAAATTGGGAAGGAAAAGTAAGATTCTCTAGGGTCTAACGTAATATGTGTATTTGTATTGAATATCTCCTTAACATGACAACTATTTCAAATTCTGACAATTTAATTTAAAATTACATTAAGGTAACTTGTAACATATTACAATTCCATGATAGTAGTTTATATACTCTGAGATTAAAATCATCCCTTTTATCATAAATATTAACATAAGCCTATTGAAATAACAAGAAAGTTGTCATGAATAATTTTGCAGATGGATGGACGATAATTCTCAACAGGCTGTTTGCAATTATCTATTAGAAGGTAAATTGACTACCTATTTAGTTACAAAGGCCCTTGGAGAAGTGATAGTTTCTGAAGGACATGGTAATTTGCCAACTTCTATTGTAAGGCCATGTAATAT
Source organism: Troglohyphantes excavatus (assembly GCA_963932185.1). Classification (NCBI taxonomy): domain Eukaryota; kingdom Metazoa; phylum Arthropoda; class Arachnida; order Araneae; family Linyphiidae; genus Troglohyphantes; species Troglohyphantes excavatus. Next base: position 60,895,413 of record OZ010676.1, on the reverse strand, counting down.
CAGTCCAACAATGAAAGATCCTTTTCCGGTAAGTATATACCTATAAAATACCACATTAATAAATAATTCAAAATTGTTTATTAGTATATTGTATATATTGCACTTATGTAGAATTCTCTTTTATCTGAAAGTACAAAAACTCAAATTTTATCTTTAATATATATATATATATATATATTGATTATATAAAATAGAAATTCCTTGTAGGGTTGGGTGGACTCAATTCAAGGTATTTCTGGTCTAATGTTGGCGGTAAGTACGTTTTCAACTATAATATGCATTATATATACTTATTTAAAGAAATGTAATTTATAAGACGCGAACACATCAATTTAAATTTGGTTTAATTTAAATTGAAAAAACATCTGCCTGAGTTTCAAATCATTTAAATTATTTCTTCTTCAGGGAAGGCTAAGGAATGGTGCGAATAATAACCAATTAATAATCTAATATAGTAAAATAATAAATGATCTATTAATATAATAATAAACGAATAATAATCTCTAATAATAGATCTCCTCATCAGTCAGTTCAAGTTGAGCTGGCTGAATTTAAATTTTTGGATGGGGAGGAAAATTACCCTGAAATTAAATATGTGAGATGGTCTTTAAAATATTTATTTCAACGTTTCCCCCCCCCCCTCCCCTCGTGAACAAATTAAAATTCAACTAGTTGAAAAACTCCATCAGCACCCTAAATCGTTAGGGGATTTATAGTGGTTCAGCTTTTCGCCAATGTGGCATTTTATATATAAACAAATGCACCATCCTAATTAGAAAATGCTTCATTCGCTATTTTTCCGAAATTTGTTCCACAATTTTCAGATATGTGGGAATCTCTTCACTATAACAAATTGCGCATTTGCTTGGTTTTTGTTGATCCCCCACCTCCAACATCTGTTGTGGATTTTTCTCTCTTTTCACACCACATCACTCCATAACCTTCCTTGAAGAAGAAAGTTTAACCTCCTTTGAGGACTCGAATATGTGCTTTTTGTAAATAAAATTTGTGCCAAATTAACGTTGTCATGTTCGGATCTTATAGTTCAGCACAAAGAGGTGTATATGCAATCTATAAATTATAAAATTGTGTTTCTCTCTTTAGGGTGCAAAAGGTGTTTTAAGGACATTAATGTCAGTAAAAGATCTGAAATTGAATGTGGTACCAGTCGACATAGTTGTCAATGCTATGATTGTAAGCGCATGGCATATTGCCACGAAAAGGTAGTATTGTAACTGAAATCACTACTATAGCTCGAATGAAAAGCATTATTTTTATGAAATATACATAGCATAAATATTTTAATAAGCGTTTTTATTTTCCAATGAGTTAATAATCTTCTAAAATACCCTAACATTTTAAGTAAATGTATTTTAAAGTAATGCCACCTAAATTTTATTAAATGGTTGAAATGGGTTGCGTTTTGTTGAATAGTTCAATGAACGAGTCTAGTATATGACTTTGTGAAGGAGAGGTCTTACAAAACTTAGAACTAAAATTACTAAGTCAGATAAATTGAGTAACCCAGATGCAAAGCAACTACTTTAAACTTTTTGTTTTGAATAAATCGAAAAAAAACCTGTCAAAACTTAATTATTGTTAATGAAATACATTGACGGGAAAAATTAACGGAACAACTGTAAAATTGAATGTAGCTCGCATTAATTTTTATATACGAAAATGGAAATATCACAATACTTTTATTTTGTAATGTCTGATATATTTTTAAAGCATAATTGTCTATTTCTGTAATAATTTTGTTTTAAATAATACCATAAGAAATCTTTAAAAAAAACTCATATATAGAACATTTTGATGTGATTTGGGGGAGAAATACACGGACAGTGTTAACTTGGTATATGATTTCCTCTTACTAAAATGCAATATTTCCTGTGATTTTGCATACTTTAAATTAGACTTTATAGGAGTTCCTGGGGTAACCCGATAAATCGAGTTTTGAAGTTCTTGAAGAGTGCTAAATGGGACCTACAATGATATAAGTAGAAGTTCTATTTTCCCCACACATGTTCTATCCGGTTTAAGTACGGAGAATATGCAGGCCAATCCACTCACTGAAACTTTTCGCTCTTAAAACATTCAAACATCATTGTTGAGTGATGAAGACGATAATTATAGTTCATTTGAATGAAGTTACATCCTATTGCACCTCTAAAATACTTGGCAAAAGGATCAGAAATCTCGTATCTGTATCGTTCTGCATTCACAGATCAGCGAGTAGAGAAATGTAGGTCAGAGTGCAGTCATTGAAAATGATACCTGCCAAGACTATGATTACACTATATTTTTATCAATGTCTTTCATAGATTTTTTTTAGGCTTATTGCATGTGTTTCGCTTCCTCTAGATTATAACACGTCTAGAAACCCATACTCGCTAGTAATGAAAAGTCAGTTCCAGTCAATGGAGCTCTAATGACGATGATCTCTGCACCTCTTCAACCGATAACATTTCGCATCCCGAGTCAGTCAGACACAAATAATTGGTTTCCCTGAATACCAGCACCTTTTATGCATCCTTTTCCTGACAGTGTAACTGGATATACGAGTTCCTATAGCTATAGAAAACTCCTTGTAATATATGTTGAAGTCATTTGTTTATTCTTTGTAGCAATTGTAACTCAAAAACGCCCTTTACACACTGTTGTGGAACATTTTCGAACTTGACCTGGATGTCGAAATGCAGAAAACTCCTTGTAATATATGTTGAAGTCATTTGTTTATTCTTTGTAGCAATTGTAACTCAAAAACGCCCTTTACACACTGTTGTGGAACATTTTCGAACTTGACCTGGATGTCGAAATGCATCTCAGCAGTATTTAAACCATTTCCCAGATTCTTTACAGGGCACTTTTTGCTAATTTTAGAACTTTACAAACATGTGCCTTTACAAACATGTTCCAGTTTCCATCCTCCCAATCTCATACAATTACTCACATACTCAAATGCTTTCTCAAAGACATGTTTTTCCATCCACAAACTAATATTTTTATCCAACTAACTCGTATTCTCAATTTGAATTTCAAGCATACACATGCATTCTTTTCAACGCGTGAGAAAGGAGCATGAGCAAAAATTCGTATATTCCTATAAAGCGAAGTTGAATCTTATCAGCGAGTAGTGAATTGCAGGGCCTCGTATTTTCACATATGCCTTCCAAATCTACAAATGCAGCATAATTGCTTTTGCATATGTATTGAACTTGGATAGCGTGAATATCGCTTTTGAGTGACTTCTTTTTTAAAAATTTTTATTATTAAATAACGATTTTAATTAAATAAGTTATGAAGTACCTATTCATATAAAAATATCATTTTTCGAATTTTTGAATATAACTTGTGTTGCATCTGGGCTACTCAATTTAAATAAAATTCAAAAACTATGTCAATTAAAGTGACAAATAATTAGAATGAGTGTTAGAAAGAAGTTAGATTGCCAATTTTTGCAATCCATTCAAACACTTTTTTTTAATTTACAAAGTCAATTAAAAAGTAATATTTTAAAATAATTTAAAGAAGGAAAACTTGTTAAATTATTTTTATTTAATTAAAATTAAGTTGATATTTGAAACTTAGTATTTAAACTTTGACAACTTATCACCAATAACTTATCTCCTTTTATTAGATAATATCAGCGAATCCACGCGTTTTACAAATAATTGTAAAATAGATGGCTATTATAAAACGTTTAAATATAATTGTTTATAAGCAGAAAATAATATACATTTGAGAATATATTAGTATACGTCAGTATAAAGTTTATTATAATTGAAATTATTTCATTTTTGTTGAAATGTTTAAATTGGTAAGTCAGCCCTTTCAAAAAAGGGCCGTAACTTCTATTAGTTTGAAAATAGATCCGCTACATGTGACTATTGTATGTAGAAATATTAGAGTCGTAATATTTAGCATTGGATAAAGCACAATCTGAAAATAAGACAGCAAAACCATGAAACTTAAAATATTACACATTTTTCTTATTTTATTCATTCATATATTCGTAACACAATTGGAGAAAATTAATATTAATACCAAATAAAAAAGTTTAAAAACATACTTTTCTTTTACAGACCTACTGATGTATTTGTTGTAAATTGTGTGATAGACTACGAGTCCCTCCCTTTGGCAGATGAAGCTATTCTAGAGAAGGCTTTGGAAAGAAGGAAGAAGTTCCCTTTAGTAAATATGTACAGATACCCAGACTTTGCTGTGTACTACAACTGGATTCCGTATAAAATACATTCATTTTTTGATGAATGGATTCCGGCATATACCTTAGACTTTCTTCTATACCTATTTACAGGCAAGACAGTGTAAGTTCTACCATAGTAATAATTGAATTGCATGCCATGTAAAAAGGCGTTCTCTCATTTTACTCGATTTTGGCATCATGAGTCTGTGAAGATAAGTACACAAAAGGGTTCTTCCCCTGTATATGAGCTGAAAACTATCTAGAGAAACTAACCACATCGTTTACACCGTATTTTTGCACAGGTTTACTAACTTATTAAATACTGTTCGATTTTTTTCTGCAAATTTGGTAGAAATAATACTTACAATAGTAAAATACTATAGCTTAAAAGAAATGTTAATACTATAACTTAAAATGTATATTATGAAACTTAAAATGTAAAAAATTAAACAAATACTTATAAATCAGCCTATATTTTTTTACGTGAACATAAAAGTATATGGAATAGTATTAGCGATAAAAAAAAATATTTAAAAAAAATTCATTTTAAAAATTAAAATTTATAAGCATTACAGTTTTTTGGAAATGTATGGCTAGGTTATCACATTATCTTTTTTTCTCTTAAACTAAAGCATTTATGTAAAATCCGATTAACAAAGTTATTAAGCATAAATCAATACTGCTTACAAAAAAATTCGATGAAAAACAAATGAAATCTGAAATTGAATAAACGTTTTAAAAAATGCCTTAAATCTTCGAAAATTTTAACCCAAATTTAATATTTGAAAAAGTTTGAGGGCACTAACCATCCCACAAGCATCTATTTTTATGACAAATAACAGAATATAATTTTTGAGGTAGTGAGTTCTCTTAAATACCAAAATAGACAAACATTTAAAAGTAAAAAAAAAAAACTTTTATTTCACAATAATATTAAGGACCTTCTGTTCTATTGAAAGTTTTCTTCATCGTCCTTTGTATTCCATGTATTTTTTTTCTTTTTGATAATTATATTTTTCTGAGAAAGGATCATTTCTAGCTCTAGAACATAAATACTAAGGATCAGGACAGCGTATCAAGATCGACGAGTATAGTACTTGGCTCTTCCCAATTTATGGACGTGTTATGCATGAACCGGTCAACTCACACAATCTTTATCTTAAGAAAACTGGATTTAAAGGAAATCACTAAATAGGAAAATCCATGTTACAACAATTCTCTACATGTCCTTTATCGACACTATATGTCTCGTATCGCTACTGATTTTTTTTAGCATAAAAGGTGAAACCATGGGCTTTAATTTACGTTGAATACGAAAATGTTTTCAATTTGTGGGTTAACCACTTGTTGCATAACACGGTCCATGTAAACAATACGTTTCATCGCGACAGATATACCGACAGTATGCGTATGCACTCGGTTTTACAAAAAGATATCTTGAAGGGTGATTTTTGGTGTAAAGTTCTAATATGTTGATCCACATGGAATTACTCCTACTCAGTCTCATTCATCCATAAAAAATATGCCTAAATAAAAGAAATTGTAACTTGCAAAAATAGTACAGCAAGGGGACCGACACTTTGCATTTGTATGCATTGTGCTACATGAAAATCTAGAAATAAACCTTTATGCAATGTCGATAAGCTATTTATGCTGGGGTACCAGCTGTTTTTTTTAAAGCAACGTGCCATTGCCCGGTGTCAAAACTAACTGATCAGAGAGTGAGTAACCCCAAACGACTGCTCGAAGTGAAGATTTTTAAGATTTTGAAAATGCCCTCTTCAAGAAGGGGGTACAAATAATTTTTTATTCGTAAAAAATAAATAAATAGAAGTTTTTCAATCGTGCTATTTGATAAGGAGTTGTATTGTCGGAATTTAACACCCTAAAATCATAAATTGAGTTTTATATCATAATTACGAGCCTAAAGAATCTCCTTTTGAACTTTGCCTAAATATCATTAGGCATTCTATAGAATAACTAGCGAAAGCATATAAATAGATTAAAATAATTAGTTTATTTCATACTTTGCATTAAAACGCTGCTAGGGCCTGGATTTCATATTTATCAATGTGTGTTAACATTTACTGTTTTTTATTCTTAGGTTAGTCAGAGTCTACAAAAAAATTGGATTCTTATATGGCATATTTCTGAAACTCGGTAAAGAACCATGGATTTGTCGCTTAGAGAACTACAATACTCTCAAAAATGGCCTCAGAGACAAAGACGAAGAAGTATTATTTTATTTTAATTATTTATATACATAAATTGTCTATATATTGTAAAAAATCAATTAAAAGAAAACAGTGATGTGTTTATTAAGTATAATATAATTTACACTAATTTCAATTGTTTGCAAAATATTCGATTCTTAATATGCTTTCTGTGTAACTTTCTAACAAAGTTACGAGAAGCTGTAGTATTTCACGATCGTAACTCGCGTTGAATTCAAATGTTGCTACACGCACACCTCTTTCTGGTTGGGTTCAAACTACCAAGAAAAACAGCTAAACGCAAATTAGAACTTGAAAGTCCACTACCGGCCGAAGCTCCCAACAAATTCATTGTTCTTGATGATAACCAGGAAGGAATGGTTACCAAAACGGTAGCCCCCAAAATTAAAATCCCACCCATCATTATTTCAGACCCATCACTGTGGATGGAAATAAAGAACACTCTCCATGAGGCAGGAATAACCAAATTTACATGTAAGGCGAACCCTGAGTCACTTAACCTCAGACTGGAAGTACTCGACGAGTACAATGCTATAATAGAAAACTTTAAGTTATTTTGAGAAAACCATGAAAACCCGTTCAAACGTAAACGACATAATTATACTCGTGGGCAACCTAAGTTGAACCTGAAGCGGAAGCTATGATATGTATAAATATTCAATTGCTTTAAACTCAACTTAGGTTGTTCCCGAGTATAGTTTCAATGCTGTGGAAGTTTGTTTTTATTTATAAGTGAATAACTTGTATTTATTTCATTGTAAGGTAGAATTTGAAGCCAAAGTGATAGAGTAGTATAGCTAATCATACCAAAATAGTGTTTTTTCGCATTTTTGAATATAGCTGCTTTTGCATTTATGCTTGTTGCCTCCTCAATAACGTCAACAGTTGTTTCTTAAATGTTGCACTAGGTGTCGCCACCAAAATTTCTCAAAAGATGGCGATATTTGTCCACTACTAAAGTAATGGGATTATTTGAATAATGTAAACAAATACCATTTTGTAACATGAATCATAATAAAAAAAGGTTGCATATGGCCTTTTCTTTCTGAATAATAGTTTTTTAAACATTTTTTTTATTCTGTGATGTACGCTTTGGTCCCCTAAAAAGGTACGCTACTGGATGCTGCATCCGCATTTGTTCTGCTGTTGTTATAGAAAGGCCTTTTGGAATTCCTCTGTTATTCTTAGTTCTTACCCGCTTTTTTTCTAGTAGAGGTCTCAGTGTTTTACCAAAATTCAACACTTTGTTACTCTACATTTTTTTAACTTATTTTACTATTTCCAGCATAGTCTTGTTTCATTTATTATAACTCATTCATCTGTATTAAACTATACCACCTTCATTCTACGTTTTCTGCATAAATTTATGCTAACTCTTATCACCCCATCTTCTATATATTAAAGCGCAAAAGTTACTACTACACACTTGTCAGAATATTCAAATTTTTTTTATCGTTCATAATTCCTCCCATTCCCCATTTAATATTTTCTCCCTTTTTCAGATGTTTTTCTTAGACACAGAAGGAATTGACTGGGAAATCTACATGGACGATTGCTTCTTAGGAGGTCGTAGGTTCCTTGCTCATGAAGATCCCGCAAACATACCATACGCGCGGAAAAAGGCTCAAATGTAAGACTAGATAATTTAATGCATTGTGTTAGTTTTGTCAATTAAAATTACATAGTTGACTTTTATTCAAAATGTGTTGGAAAATAATAAAAGGGGAATGTATTCAGTACATAAGTCTTTTAATGTATTTTCAAATAAATATTATATATTAATACATTTTCAGAAAGCCTAAAGGATACATCGAATGTAAAATGTATTCACACAAGTTATAAACAGACAGACAAACAGATACCAACCCTTAAAATAATAAAACGAAAGATGTATGAAAATTATTAATAAAAAAAAAGATTAAAGATTTTTATACCTAAAACAGACTAAAATAAAATAGTGAATACAAATATTCAGTAGGGTAGGTGGGGAGGATTTTAAAACTAGATTTGTGACGTTCAAAATCCAATTTTCCTCTAAAAAACAATTGTAAATTATAATAGTTTTATAAAAATGTTCATTTACTTATTGGAAATTAAATCGTACATATTTATTTAATTCTGACTTTTTTTAAATATTGTTAATTATTATTTTTCTAAGGTAACCTAACTCAATTCATAGATGGGGTAAAATGTAGATTTTTTTTTGTGTGGGATTCATGGAATTTAACGTGTAAAAGGCATTATAAAACAAATTTATCAGTCAAATTAGTAATTTAAATAAAATGGGATAAATAACAATCGCCACTCAGGATATTCGATTATTACGGGACAGTTTTTGTTAAAGCTTCCTAAATCTTTTTCTGTTATACACCACTTGGAAAAATCGACTTTTATTATTATTATCTTTTATTTATTATCTTTGAAATAGACTGACAGACAGACGAAATGCTTAAAGGTCGAGTTAATACCAAGGACCTCGCTACCGCTCGTTCTACAAGATCACAATTTCTCAATTACACAGACATTCAGAAATGATATAGTTACGTGAAAATCTAATTACTAGTAGTTCTGGGAACAGTAACCCTCGCGACCAAAATTTTTTTTTTTTTTTTTTTTTAAATACGTCGTTTTTAATAACTTCAAAAAACATTAATGCCAAAACTTTAAGGAAATCGAATAACGCGTTTGGCCATAACTGCGTAACAAAGAAATTTACAAACAGACGAAAGGTCAAACGGTCGAGTTGAAACAAAGACATCGGCTACCGCTCGGTCTCAGCGATGGTTCAGATGGTCTCTTCACTGACGCTCGGAACATCAACATTAAATTTCAGTTAATGATGTATGCTTTCATGGACGGACACCGATTTCCTGGTTCGGATGACAATTTGCCTCATAAAATAATACTTGCAGAAATGAGCAATTGTGAAAACATTCAATTAAATTCGAAATGTTTTTGTCTCTCCACGCATTTGAAGGTTGCGATATTTTTAAACCAGGAAATATCCCATTTTGTTCCATTGTCTAAAAGCATTGGAGCTCAATGTTTTTGTTAACTGTTTCTGAACATGACGCAAATAATATTTTTGAAGCAGAAGGCCAGGAGATATTTTAAATTGTATTTTGTATAGTTTTGATACAAATAACAAAATATATTGTTCAAGTTATATTATCGCAACAATTTACAAATACAAATATTGACGACAAACAACAGGCTCAATGTCTAACAAGATTGTTTCAATCTAATATCTTCTAACTACTTCTCAATGAATATAGAACTTCTTCTTAAAATCAATTACTCCTGTAGAATTTACAATATTCACTGGGATTTTTTTTTTGCATTTGTCTGTTACTCTATTATAAAAATAGTGCTTTCTCCCTTCTCAATTAAAATTTAATTTAATTTCATTCCATGACCTCTCGTTCTATCACTCATATTAAAATCCAAACCCTCAACACCCCCGTATTTAATAAATTTGAATAGTTGAATCAAATCTCTCCTAACCCTTCTCTCTTCCAAAGTATACATATTCAAATTCTTAATCTATCTCCATAATCCATGAAATACCTTGGACCATTTTAGTAGGCATTTGCTGAACTTTCTCTAAACAAATCAATGTCTTTTTTTAAAATATGGTGACCAAAACTGTAAAGCATACTCTAGATGAGGCTTTACCGAACCTCTATACAATGGCAGGATTATAATCATAGATTTTTGATTAAACACTTTTCCTGATGTACCCTAACATTGTATTAGCTTTTTTGCTAGCTATTGTACATTGATGGCCGAGCACATTTTATTTTTCTAAAATAAGTTACACCAAGTATATTATTCAAAGGGTACTAGTACAAGCTTGGATTAAATTGTGTACATGAGGGAGAATCGAATTTATTAATACAGGAACACATTCCTCTAAAAACCAATATAACTACAAATTAATATTAATAATTAATATTAACTTCGTTCTCCGTAGGTGAAATATGCCAGAACTGCTTACGTATAATACAAATACAGAAGAAATATAAAATATATTCATCGTTAACCCTATTCAAGAAACTGCTGGAAGCATTTAAATGGCACAGAGGGTATTAGTAGTGTTATGAAAAAGATTAGGAACGAACTTTAAAGAGCTTTTGCATCTGAACTGCTCTTATATAGAAATAATTTTATTATTCAATGGTCTAGAGAACTGGGTAAAGATTTCATTAAAACAGTTCATAAAAATACTTCAATTTCAATAAAAAAAAATCAAAAACACACTTCATTTTAGTTTACTCGTCAACAGGGCTGCTCTTAGGGGTGTGCGACGCATATCGCCGAACAGGGCATCGTGCTTATTAGAGAAAATACATAAAATAAAAATGTTTGTATAATATGAATTTGTATATTTTTTTTAATTTCTGTGTATCTTTAAGTAAAAATTTATTTTGATTTTCAACTTAATTCTTTCGAGTTTTTTATTCTGAATGTGCATTTTGAGAAATTCTAAACATATAAGCTTTATTATAACTCATTGACATCAAATAATTTTGAAAGTTTAATTTTTGTCTTCAATAAACAGAAATAATGCAGACTTCTTACGTAACAAAGTTATCTGCCTTCTATTTATGACCAGCGAACATTTTGGTAAGTTTAAAAAAATCCCAATTGACTTTTCGAAAATTTCGCAATTAAGTTTTTATGGAAATTTAAAAGGGGTCCGCTGTTAGGTTTGCGCCGGTCCCCGCGTTTGTTTCGAACGGCACTGCCCGTCAAAACAACGGATTTAGTAGAAATTAAGTATACAGACGTAGTTCTAGTGTTAAAATGATGCTTGTATAACCTACGATTTTACCCGAATGCTTTTTCCATTTCAGATGGTGGCTAGTGACGACAATTCTGAAGTGGTTACTTATTCTGCTTGTTTTCTATTATTTCCTACCTAGTAGTTTCTTTAGATTTTTCAACAGTGAAGAGCGTATATATGAGATTCATTCCTAAACTGATTAGGTTTGGCGTTTTTATAAAATAGTGTTTTTTATCTTGTTAAGCTGAACAATACTTTTGAACATTGTTTTTAAAACTTTCCATATTAGTGCTGATGTGACATTTAATGCTTACTTTTTTTGATAGAAATATGCTTTGATAACAATATTGTACGTTTATGCTGTGTGTTGGCTTCTTTAAAGACATAATGAAACCAAAATAGAAGAACTTTGATTATATAAGTTTGTCTTCACTAATCATTAGAAGTGTTCCCTACTAAAAAATTTTTTTTAATAAACTTTAATCTTTATATACTGTGAATGTGCTTTATTTAAAATTATTTTGTGTTCACTATGTGGACTATTTTACACAGATCATTTATTCTTAAAGTCAAATAGGACTATTATCTCCAAAATGAGCAAATGTATGGAAGATTATATATATATATATATATATATATATATATATATATATATATATATATATATATATATATATATATATATATATATATATATATATATATATATATATATATATATAATCTCATATAAAAATATAAAAACTTAACTGCACATTTTTTTATTGCAATATCTTTTAAATACTCAAGAACTAAAGAATTGATTACATTAATAAAATATTTTTTGAATGTTGTATTAACAAATTACTTTAAATTAAGCTTACATATTACACCCATCTCTACACAAGTAATATTTGAAGAACATTTTTTCATTTGCATACCTGATTGTCATCATATAACCCAAATTTTAATAAGCCAATTTGAATCATAAATATAAATCGTATTTGTTTCTACTTTCCTTAATTATAAATTTGTAATATTAACTAAACGTTCTTTTAAAAAATAGTTGTGTAAAACTTTCTAAAATAATGTTAGTGAAATTGATAAATTAAAAATGAAAAGAAGAATATTAGTTGATTAACATAATTAAAGATTTCATCATCCTATTGTATCATATGATTTTTTTTATTTAAATCAGATAGGTAATTGTTTTATTCTCACTTTAGTTCCAGTAAGTGTTGATATTTTTTCTATATATAGGTAGGGAAGACCGGAGGAATCACGTCGTATTACAGAAAAATTATTTATTTAAATACTGTTAAGTAACATAACCACTTTAAATAAAGGGATATTTAGGTTTACAGTTTACATTGCATAAATATGTTACCAAAGCTTAAATAGGTTTTTAACGTTATTTAAAAAGCAATTTTCAAAATATTTACAGTGTGACACGATTACTCAGGTATCGGAACAATCGCGTCACTCTGTAAACGTTTCGAAAATTGTTTATTTAAAATAATGTATAACAGTAAAACTTGCATTATTTTATTGCACGACTAGCAAAAGTACCGGTTCTTTGCATGAGGAATAAATAAAATAACAATAAATTACAAAAAAATTATATATATTTCCTCTTTCAATTTAGTATTCTTCATTAGAAAGATCCTATAAAAAGTTGTTTTTTTATAAATTAAAATATCTTTATTTATTTTTTTAATTAGAAGTTTAAAAAATATCCCTATGTTATTTGGTTGCTAATACACCGATAAAAATCCCATATTTTTTAGATAATCTCTCAAAAGGTATAGAGTTTTAAACAATTAAAAATATTTCTGCTCAAAAATATTTTGTGACGTGAATAGGTCTTTTCTTTCACTGCACGGAATCGTATAATAAAAAACGACATTTATAAAATCTTTAACATCCCGTGGAATCAGCCTATGGGGATAAATGGCATACTATCGTGTAGCCGAAAGTCGGACGTTTCGAATATGCCGATTCTTACCAATTCTCTCTTACTTCTGTACCACGTGGAGAGGAGTATCATGCGCAACTTCAGTTTACGCTTCCTCGCCCATAACTTAACATGGAAACAGCAATGGATGAATGACATACATTTGTGTTGAGGAAGGTAGAACACGTCAACCAGGTTGGCCATTTATCACCCCCCTCTGAACTTTGCATCGAGTGGAGGCACAAAAATATTCATCAACAAACCCTTGCGGTACCTATCCTGCCCGAATTTTTTTTTAACGCGGATGTCGCAATTTAATCAGGATATGACTATGATTTTATTTTTTAACGTTTACTTTAATTGATAATGATATCAGTATTTAATACTTTATTATTGGCGGACAATGTGTATTAAAATAGGTTTTCTATAGGAATAAATATTTACGTAGAAGTATGATTGTATATATAATGAAGAAAAAAATATTAAATTAAATAATAAACAATACGCTATGATCTATTTCTATTTTTTTTTTAAAGTTAGCAACAAGAAACATTTAATTAAATTGCAGTTCTAGAGCATTAACTTTAAGCACGATTTATAATGAAATTTCTGAATCAATTTCGGTCAACCAATCTTGAGAAAATACGCAAGCTATTTGAATTAATTTCTGTAGAGAAATAAATAACTTAATATTTTTAAAATTTAATTGAAAAGTGAATGAAAAAAAAGTTAAAGTGATAATTTCTAAAATGTTAAATTTCAATGTAGTTTTTCCAGCAACGGTAAAACTTTCAATTATCAAGTAGCTTGGGAGGCGGGGATGTTTACAATAAATATAATTCGAGACAAGTTATCTTTCTTATTAAAGTTAAAAATAACGATAACTGTCTTGGCTTCCTTTTATATAACAAAAAAGTTGTTTCGAAATGGATAAATTGAGTTTTACTAAAATGAAAGATCATGAAACATATACTTTCCAAACTTATAAAAATGGACATTTGCAAAGTTGCGATTTGGTAAAACATATTTTTAAAAATAATATAGTATAATGTAGGAAATTTACAATAATAAATGGAAAAATCCTTCATCTGTTGGATGATAAAAAATTGAATGCATTGCTGCAAAAGTCAATGGAAATCAAAACTCCAGCACATTTTTGCAATTTAATTCAAGTTTAAATTCAAATATATTTAGTGAAAATAATAAGTGATTTTGTTAACCGGTATAATGCAGATTTAAAAAACTATTTTTAATGAAAAAAATTATTTATCCATCGGATAAAAAAAGATTGAAAATTTCATAACGAACGTTATCACATATCTAGCGATTTTTCGCAACATGCGGCATTTTTATTAAAGTAAATGACTACACCTCAAAATCAAGTCTAAACAGGCTTCTAGAATGGATCTGGATTGGATTGTTTGACATAAGAACTTGAAGACGAACTCGACGACATTAAAAATTCAGAAGACAAAATTGAGAATATTCTCAATATTTCAATCTCAATGCCGACTATTTCTGCATTGCTTTAGATTTATAAACATTTCAATATTGACTGAAACAACATCCAAATTTGACACATATCGTCCAAATGTCAACAAAAGAAAAAAAAATCCAAATTTTCAGGGTTGTTTGCGAATTATTTTTGGTTTTCCCTGGCCGTTTTCAAATTATCTGACTGTTCCCGGTTCTTTGAGTTTCATGTTAATAACAACTCTGCAAATACAACAAATCCAGAAGTACGAATAAAAAATTAAAAATCCATGAGTTCAAATAAATTCCGAGAGTTTTCTAGTGCCCTGGAAAAAATATCAATTTCCAGAAGGCGTACTAACACTGGGAATCGTATACTGCAATTAAAGGAAACATTCCCACATGCGGTAAAAAGGTCAGAGGGCGGAATGGGTTAATAATCGACCTGGTCGACGCGACCTACCTTTCTCTACATGACGGTAAGCCATTTATCCCCATAAGATGTTTACACGTGGGGTTATCGTGGCGAAATCGTAAGCTGCAGTTGCGGACTACTTCCCTCACGTGGTAAAAATGTCAGAGGGGGGAATGAGTTTGCGTCTATCATCAGTAGTAGTGGGTGGGAATTGGGGTACACAATTTTTTGGGGGTTTGGCAATGCAGAAAGAAATTGACTTATTTCTTTTATTTTTAAAAAGCGCAATATGTATAAAAAAAAGCGCCCCTTGGTCCTCTGAATCGCCGCCACTGCTACCAATAACAACACAAACTCAAACTGACCAAAATTTTTATAAATATTTTATATACTGTAATATAGTCTATTTATTGTCTTAACAGACATTTTATAAAATAAATTTGAATAAAAATATAAAATATCTTTGTCAAAGAACTTTGATAGTGTAATACTGGCCTAAGGGATGCCTTTTAAAAGAAAAAACTGTGTCCTAAATAGGTGATTGGTTAAAACACAAGTGAGCAAGCAAATGATATTCAACTTTTTATTAAATATTCAAATTTACACTTTATTTGTGATCAAAATATATCTTTATAGTATACTAAGTGCACACACTGAATAGTTAAGTGCTACTCAGTGCACATGAGTATGATAAATAAAAATACTATGAATGAGTTAAAAAATATGAACTTATAACATTCTAAATGAAGAAATAAATACACCAAATGAAATATATTACTTTAAAGATATACAATATAAAAGAAAATTTTGGAGTTTTAATGATTGCCGATATAATCATCAACTCCATCACTTTCAGTCACCAAAGCCCTTTCCAAAATTACACGTCCTTCTTTATACCGCTGATTTTCTTCTGTTGCAAATTCATAAATCCATCCAAGTTTTGCTTCACAATTTTTGCATGATACATCTCGAACCATATGTCTACCTGTTAGCATAACACGATCTTGAACTTCACTAAGAAAAAATGATTTTTTTTATAATACTATAATAATAAATATAAGCATATTTCAAAAAAATTAAATAGTCTTTTTTACCAAAATTAGGTGATTAAATTTATTTTATCAAAAATATACAGCTTACTATAGTGTATGTGGTGCAATAATTATATTAGAAATTATATTTATACAGTCGAACTTCGTTGAGATAAACTCCATGGGAGCTGTAAAATGTGTTCCTTATTTGCAGTTCGCATTAACAAAAAACTAGTATAAAATCGGATATAGCTGTGTCGAAGCTATGTAAAAATACAGGTCAGAAGATTTTGTAGAAATAGGGATTCTTTACCAACAGAAGGAATGATAAAGGCGCCGCGATCCCTTCTCTACACATCGCATAATTTTACACACATTAGCACATAATTTCCTACTGAAAGAAATCAAATGCAAGTCAATCGTGCTATTTGTCTCGGAGTTATAGTGTCGAAATAATATATATAAAAACAGGAATTGTGATAACTGTGTACGTACATTCATTAATATTTATTATATTAAGTGCAAGAATATTTATTCAACTATTTGAATTTAAAAAAAAAAGATTGAAAGCATTGCTATAGAAGTAAATAGGAATAGCACCTAGCACAATTTGGCAATTTAAGACACCAAACGAAAAAATAAATCCAATATATTAAAATAAGATATATTTAGTAAAGATTATAAACGATTTTGTTAACTAGTATAATAGAGACGATAAAAAACCAAATTAAATTAAAAAAATGGTTATTTAACTATCGGATGCAAACAGATTTAAAGTTTTACAATAAACGTTCTCAAGGATAGCTTTATAGCGATTATTCTCAATTAATAATATTTTTATGAAAACAAATGTCGTATATTACCTCAAAATAAAGCCAAACTAACTTTTAGGCTGTATCTGGTGCGTTTGTTCATACAAGAAATTTAAAAGAAACTCGGTGACATTGAGAACACAAAATTGGGAATGTTTTATGTTAATCGCATAGCAGAATATACGGTCCTGCTTTTGTTTTATAAATAAATCAATATTGGCTGGAAAAAAAACAATCAAAATTTACATATCGTAAAAAACGGCAAAAATTGGAAGATTTTTTTTATTTAATTCCAGATTTTTTCATAAATTTACTTGGCTTTTCACGGTTTTTACTGACCATTTTCAAATTCCCCGACTTTTCCTGGTTTGCAAGTTTAGTGGCAACTGTGATTTCTTTGTAGCTCTTTGCAAACATTTTTTAGTATATTTTTACAAAACTATTTTAAACTAGTTTTAAAAAGACGAAGTTTTTTTTAAAAAATATTTTAAGAAATGAAAATTTTACCTGTAGGTTAAGTTAACCACTTTATTGAAAAGAAAAGCTCGCCCTGTTGCACCAGTGAACCTTGTACTGATAAGTTCATTCCTATTGGTTAAAATGGTGTCGCACCCAGCACATGAAAACATTCGAGAACCACCAATGTGCTCAAGAAATATTCTTCCCATTTTAGAAAAATCTACAGGATATTTAAAGGTTACAATAAATTAAGGGAATTATTCATTTTCAAAGGAAAATACAGTGTATTCACAAACATATATTATGTGTCATTTCAAAAAAGACTCATCCCTTTAAAAAAAAAAAAAAAAAAAAAAAAAAAAAAAAAAAAAAAACATTATCTACAAAAATATATTGAAAAATTATCAGTATTTATATTTAAAAAATTGTATTTTCTCGATTATTGCAGTTTTGAATATAAAAGCAAAAAGTTGGTTGAATTTACTTCGCCCTAAAGCTATACAATGGGCTGTTAAAGATGGTACAGGATTTATCCCGAAGAAATTATCCGGAACACGAACTCATAATTTTGTAGTAAGGTCAGATGACGAGAACAATACCTGAGCTGGGCATTTCATTCTCCAAACTTCCACTTGGTAAAAACTCAATAAAAAATATTTGAGGAAAAATTTATTTTTTTAAAGTGTAAGCCGTTTTGAAATGACTTATTGAGGTTGAAACAGTAGTAAAAAAAATTATTTTAATAATAGTACTTAATGGTAAAACATTAATTAGAAATTTTAATATGTTCATAAAAAAAAGCTGAAAGTCTTATTCAATGTTTCTCCGTAAGAACTTGAAGCCCAAAGACAAATTTCTTCATAGATTTGTATGTATGTGCAGTGCATGCTTCAGGAACCGCTGCATCCAGTATCCAGTGACCCCCAAAAAATACTTTAGAAGAGTAAAAGATGCTAAATCTTTTAGCCGCTTCTTTTTAAATCGAAATTGTGGCTAAAAATGTTGTGATATCAAATCACCAAGCCAACTGCACTAGGGGTCCAACCAACCCTACATTTTTAACCGGTCGGGTGTTCATTTCTTGTTGGCCTGCTTTGGCGAGGTGGTGTTATTTTTTGGCTTAGCGTTGCGAATGCGACCGTCTCACCTGATTAAACTCATTCTTTCTGTGTTGACCAGATAAAATTCTTTAAATACTGCACACAAAATGCAAAATTATTGAAAACAGATGTGTACTCTGAAAATCAGTGGCGGCGATTCGGGGGGGGGGGGGGGGGGTGCCCCCGCACTTTTTTTTAATATTGCACTTTTTAAAACTAAGTTACAAGTCAATTGTTTTATTGCATTGCCGAACAAAGGAAACAGTTTGAACCCCAACTTCCTCCCACTACCACAGGCACGTAAGTAAGGGAAGGTTGGCGGAGGGGTCAATTCCCTCCCATTGTAAGTAATATAAAAAATTAAAAAAACTAAATTTTTTTAAAAATCATAAAAATAGAGAATTTTTTTGCCGGGGGGGGGGGGGGGTAAACTGTCTTGATACCCCCTCTGTGAGCATGGGGTATTGGGACAAAAACCCGATGACGTCATGTTAGGTTTAATTTGAAATAAAAATAAAGATAACAAAGGGAAAAGATCGTCAAACGTGGTCGTATAAACAAGATGCTCCAAAACATGCTATGGAAACCATATTGTGGTATGGCTGTTCGAGCAAAGACCACATAATTTCGTTAACCTTAAAATACTTCATTATAAGTTGCCAGTTTATTCTAAAGCAAAACCCTCTCCCATGTTTTATATAATAGTTTTAAATTTATTGGCCCGCGAAAACACCCAGCACCTGCTCTTTGATTACTATCTAACTTAATTCTAAATATAGTTCAAGATTAGACACACTTTTTTTTATCAAGCGACTGTACGAAACTTCTTACATTAAAATGTAGTATTGCGCAATCTATAGGCGCCGAACGTCTGAGCATTCTTGACGTTATAAGGGTAATAAATCTTGTTTTATTACAGTTTGTGATTTGCGGTTTTGTTTCGACCTCCCCCCCCCCCCTAACTAACCTGGAATCCTTAAAAGTTGGGAATTTCGTCATCCGTCATTTAAAAATCCCTGATTTGGGAAAATTTAAGCCCAAAGAAATAGCAAATGAAAGCGAGAGAAGGTTACAATGCCCAACTTGCCTTAAACTTAAATTAGACCTCTGAACGGACACTGCATTGGACGTCGCCGCACTACAGCATATTGCACTATTGGCGACGGTTCGGGGCCCATCTTGAAGGAAAGACCTGTGAACAATGCCTCATATTTTTGAACCATGGTCAGATAACGAGGACAACACCTGGCGCCGTTAAGTTGGTAAATTTCTTGTTTCTTTTAGATCTTTGAATTAAAATTACCTTTACAATTTAAATTTAATTAATGGAAGTTAATATTTATTGGTAATAAGTAAAAAATTTCTTTTGAATTAAATTATGTATATTTAATGTTTAATTTAAAATTAGCAGTGTGGATTGTGTCGCACAATACCATGCAATGTCGAGTCTTTTGACTCCCACATTTCTTTAGCTCATGTAGCCTTTATATTATTCTTTACTTTTTTGGTCAACTAAAACGCTTATAAAACGCTTTAAATTACCATAACTATAAATTATCTAACTAATCGTTCCCACACATATATTATAAAGATTATCAAACTTTAAATTTGTTCTCTAAATTTATTTCAGAATTAGGGGTGATTTACTAATTTTAAAAATACATAGTTATTGACAACTATTAAAAGTAGTTAATGACAGTGACAACTGTTGCTGCCTCGATATTCAAATGCCTTTTCACTAATGAAAATGAACACATTTTTCAAGGATTTTTTATTTATAGATTTGGTGGCGGGTCGGGTGAGGATTTTGTGGGGTTAAGGATTTTACTGAACCCCCATAAAATCTATACCTATGTGCCTGCACTATTATACAGTTTGAAACTGTAAGTATTTTTCTCAGGGTCCCAAAAGTCGCACTACAAATGCAGAATTGCAAATACTGCAGGAAATTTACTGGGAATTGGAAGGGTGAGAAGCTAAAATTTTCCTCGTTTCTTTTTCAACACTGACACAAATGGAAAGGATACCTATCTCTTTGGAGGTCGGTCAATAATTATATTAATTAGATTCTTTGCAACAGTCCGTATCCTTCCATAAAAAAAAATGGAGGGAAGGGGGGGAAATAATCTCAAATGGGTTAATAATCCACCTGGGCGTCTCGTACCTAATTTAAGATAGTATCCTTTCTTTAAATAATTCAAAACAAAGAGTAAATATAAATATGCAATATTCATTGTTTTGGTGGTCAATATTTTTATTACTACCCCCCCCCCCCCCCCCCCTCGCTCCACACATACTTGTTTCATCTTGATCTTGCCCCCCACTTTTACCACCCAATCGCCGCCACTGCTGAAAATTGTGCATGAATATGTTTTGGATTCAATTATTCACTCATAAAGATTTTTTATAAAAAAGGCAAACAAACATAAACATTCCTAATTATTACTCAAGATCTGGAGATTAATAAAATTCTCACCCAAGTTGCAAGAAGCATTTATGAAAAATGTCTAATAATTTATACGTACCAATCAAGTACTGTGGTTTGGGGTATATTATAGCATGTCCATTTCGGCCAAGACAGAATCTTGGCTACTTTCCACCTAAAAAAATTAAATAAAAAATTTAATACTTAATAATAAATATTTTAAAGAGAATAATTATTTCTCTTAAAACCATTACTAACTTCCTATTCATAGAGTTTAAAATAAGTTTTAATGCGATTTATCTTAAATTTGAAGATTAACATTTTTATGACATTTAATTGGAATTGTTATTACAAATTAAAAAAAAAAGGTGGAAAATACTTTTTAAATCTTATTGTACAATTTCTATTCAAGCTAAACTAAAAATCTAAAATAAAAATATGTAAACAAAATTTCAATTTTGTTCAAAATCGTTATAAATGTTTGAATAAACACCCTAAAGTTGAACTTTTTAGCTTACTCTCGTTAAAATAATTGTAAAATGCCCGTTCTTAAGGTAGTTTTTTCTGTTTTAGACCATCTTGCATGACTCAGCAATCGCAATATGCATATTTGTGGGAAATGTAATTCACAGTACAAGAATCAGGCACACTTGTACACATTATTAATAAAAATAATTTTGAACACTACCTTATCGTACAAGTAGGGCCACACTTAGGGAAGTGCAACATGTGCCATCACACAGAGCAACGCACTTTTGTAAAGGATGCTCAGTTAAAAATTATAAGAGTATTTTAGAATGAAATAATAAAAGTATTTTAAAGATACTGAATGAATTTCAATATTTTAAAACAAACTCCATTAAGAGATTTTTTATTTGTATTTACTCATATATCTAGAATACATGTTTGCTGGATTTTAACTTATATTTGGCGCCAAAAAATGAGTTTTTGACTACATGAAACGTAAAAAGGATATGCACGGGAAAAAAATTTATCTAAAGAGTAATGAATAAATATAGCATTGTGCTGAATATATTACACTTTAGGTACCTTTTGTGGCATTTGAATAAAAAGTTTTACAGAGTGAGAGGAGGGGATGGGGGGAGTACAATAGTAGATCCATAGTGTTTGGGAGGAGCATGGGTACCAATATTTCTTACAAAAAAAAAACGAGGAGGAGGTGCCAATGCCTGCGAATCGAAACAAGGATACATGGCAACAGATCCTCAACAACCCATTTCCAAGTTTTAAAGATATCATCAAGTATGCTGCAACATGAGATATTACTTATTTCCATGGAAGGGTAACAAATACAATGTATTTTTTTTTCAAAAAACAAACACGGAAATGTTTTGAACCCTAGGCCTCAGTGGACCGCGAGTTGCTGCATTTACTCTCCCATTTTAATATTCAAGCTCAACTGCTTTGGTATTCCTTCAAAGGGCCAGTCAGTCATCAACACAAATATATTTAATTTCAAGTATAAGAGGTGTTGTTTAATTGTTAAAAATAGCAATGTGTTATTGTTATGATTAAAATAAAAATTGTATTCATGTTTCTTAGAAGTAAGTAGGTAAGTAGGTACGTTAGGTTTTTTTATTAGGATTATTGAATCTGTAAATGTTAATTAAAATACTCAATCAAAATCTAGATTAGTTTTTAAACATTATAAATACAAACAAATTTATAGTTATAATATTTAATTTCAAAAGTAAAAAGTATTAAATGAACATGTTTCTTTTATATCGCCATAATTTCAAAGTGTGCGAATTTTCACTGTATAGTTTTAATGAGCAACTTCCTATGGTCGTGGAAATATATTAGTCAATGCACAATACCTGATGGGAGTGACGAACAAAAACTGTTCAAACTACACCCCTTCTCCCCTTTTTATTGGCCTGTCGCCGTCGCACATTCTGATCATAAACCCTGCTGACCAATGGCCAATGTTACAACTCTGTGCCATATGGCTACCGATTGTTGTGTCATTTTAACATCCCACTCCACTTACAAAAATTTTACAGTGGGCTTGCTGACGATCTAGGCCCAAGGGTGAAAAAAATCCCATTGCGTAGTTTAGGAAGCTAATTCATGTTTTAAACACGATCATAATAGTCATTATGCCAGAGGCCAAAATAATTGATTCCGGAATAATTTTGCGGGACCAGACCAAATTTTTACAGTTTGTTTATTAGGTCATATAGAGTGCAAAATCCATGATGGACCTCTCGGGGGGGGGGGGGGGGGGGTAGCTTTAAAAAAATGGAGGCGGATTACGATACTTTGAGGCTGTATATCTCGCATTCCATTCATTCGATCATTTCGATTTTTGTTTCAAATTAAAGCCAATTAAATTATATTATTAAGTCTTAAAGAATTCGTTTGATTTAATACTAGTAATTTAAGCACTTAATCTGTTCTATTAAAAAATATTTATGTTATATTTCCGGATAAATGGATGTTTTATGATTAAACCATTCCTTAATCTGGAAAAGAATATGAGGAAAAAGAAGGCTTATAGTAGCTTAAAATACATTAACTCCAATGATATGAATGAGCTGACGATTTATAAAACTCTAGCTCCAAAAGTTCAAGATAAGTGAAGCCATGTCCATAATCAAAATTGTTTCCTCTATTTCATCTTATATACTTTTTGTTTCAAATTATAAAACTCCTAATGAGCGCCCATACGGATTAATCATCTCTTTTGGATTTATATTAATCTTTAGAAAGAGTCGTCAAACTACATTTAAAACGCCAAAAAGAGCCATTTTGTAGAGAGTATGATTAGTCTTAACTGAACAAAAAGTAGTATAAAAAAATAAATTCTCAAAATTATATACTAGTGATGAGAGATATTTGAATAACAGTTATAAAATTTCAATATTCGATAATTAAAAATATTATTTATAAAAAATAATAGTTATTTATTTAAGCAGTATTTTAAAATCAAAATTTAAAAAAAAATATTTTGAAAAAAATAAGTTTTCAAAACATTTAATAGATGCGCTGTTTAATTTTATTCAGAAACACCTAAACCGTCAAAAAAGAGCAAGTAAAAAAAAAAGAAGAGGTTAGAAAAAGAGCAGGTAAAAAAAGATTATCATGTTACTAAAAAGGAACGGAAGAATGAACTGTTCCCACATGCAAGACGGACTTGGTTGAAATAAACTTACTCCGTAATAATTCGAATCCCTCAATGGCAGAAGGATCGCACATCGCAATAGGGATGAGCTTAGTAGTTATTATTAAATAACGACAGTTATTACGATATTATAATGAAATAACTAGTATATTTAACTGTTATTTGATATCATAAGCGAAATTAAATGTTGTCAACCTAGGAATTAGGCACCTCAAAACATCAAATGCTAAATTTTGATGAATTTTTTTATTAGTTAATAGTAGAAATTATTTTCAATAAAATACTGTTAATGATCCAACACTTAATAATATTTCAATAAATTACTTCTATTATATAAACATATTAATTTCTCCTAATCATTTTTACATCATTAAATGCATATTGGCGATCTCAATATACATACACATAAAAAAAATTCATTGCTATTCAATTTTTGTCAACATACACTTTAAACTTCCATCCAAATTTTATTTTTATTTAATATAGTGCAATATACCAGACCATGATAAATAAGATAATTAATAACATTTTAAATTTATGCTATTTACCTTTTACAATGCGAGTCAGCTAAATGAGAAATTAAATGCGAATCGCAAGCAAAATATCTTTTTCAGAACCTCCAAAGAATTTCTATGATACATAAACAAAATCAAAATACAACTGATTCACGCCAACCATCCCCCCCCCCAAATGAATTGAACTCATCCACTGCAGAAGCAATAAACTTTCGCCCACTCAAAAAAATATCCTGATAAGATACAATCATACCATAAAATAAAATTATATGATAAAAAAAATCATACGATTTTTTTATCATAATAATCCTTAAAAATATTTTGCATACGTGCCAATAACGAAGTGACGTAAATATCACAGAGTATGATAATTAAATCTTGATAGCTATTGGACACGTGCCAATAACGAAGTGACGTAAATATCACGATCCTTCTGCCCTTGAGAAATTCGATTTATCACATCATGGAATAAGTTTGTTTCAACCAGCTGTCTTGCATGTTTGGTGTGCAAACAGACCGTTCTTTCTTTTCCTATTTTTTTTAACTTGCTCTGTTTTGATGGTTTAGATATTTCTGGATAAAATTAAACAGCGCATTTATGAATTGTTTTAAGAACATGTTTTTCCAAAAAAAAAAATTAATTTTTATTTCGAAATTCGTTATGTCTTTTTTTTAGCAAATAAATAACTGTTATTTCTTATAAATAATATTTTCAAATTATCGAATATTAAAATAATGATATTTTATAACTGTTATTGAAATATCTCTCATCACTACATCGCAATAACGATCACAATTGAATTGTGATATTTATGTTACTTCGTTATTGGCACGTGTGCAAATTGTGATCCAAACCATTTCAAGACATTATTATGATTAAAATATATTTTAATATCAGAGCTCATTGGTTCAAAATATATTTTTTGGAGTTTAGCGATATTGTATGATTGTATCAGGATATTTTTTTTTTTAGTGTTCTAGTCGGCGAAAGTATATTGCTTTGTGGGAAGGATCTGGATGAGTTCAATTCATTTGGTGTGGGAAAAATTGCATTGGTTAGCATGAATGTGTGAATCGGTTTTCGAGTGTATTTTGTTTACATCATAGGAATTCTTTGGAGGTTCGGAGAAAGATATTTTGCTTGCGTTTCGCATTTAGCTGAATGATTTTAACTGAAAGCGATTCTTTGGTTTTCTACGTCTCATTGTAAAAGGTAAATAACATAAATTTCAAATGTTATTAATTTTCTTATTTATCACGGTCTGGTACATTGCGCTATATTAAATAAAAACAAAATTTGTGTATATTGAGATAGCCAATATGCATATAATGATGGAAATGATTAGGAGAAATTAATATGTTTATATAATAGAAATAATTTATTGAAATATTATTAAGTGTTGGATCATTAAGGGGAGTAAAAACCTTTTTGGCTTCAAAAAAAGTTTGGATATTTCTTATTTGTTTGCAACAAACCGCATTAAAATCCGATAAAAACTCATTTAGATATGACAGAATGTTTAAAGCTGCTGAGGGTCCAACATATGCTGCTGGTAGCTTTAAGTCCAGTTTTCTCCATGTTGTGTTTTTGAGAGTTTTTCAAACTTACCCGCAAGATTAAAAAAAAAGTTATTGCAGCATCTTTTTAAAATTGCACATGGATATATACAAGATAGTTTTACATTCTCTGAAGCAGAATTGGGAATACAGAAGCAATATGTTTTTCAAAAATTACATTTTAAATTCTATAAAAAAATTTAAAATCAGAATTAGTATTTTATGTGTAATTTTAAAATACTTCTAATTAATATTAAACAAATATTCTGCTTTAGTGAATAGAGCTATATATTGGCTCTTATATCCACCAAAAATTTTTACTTTATTTATAATACTTTAAAAAATATGTTGTGAGTAACTTTTGTTGGAATTTTTTTTTCCAAATTTCTTATCATTACATTTTATACTATAACTTCTTTAAATTTATAATTAGAATTTAAATTGTTGCGGTTTTGCAAATAAGCATTTATCTTTAAACTATTTTGAAAATTTGAGTTAAAAATATTAATTACATTTTAATCAATAGTTTATCGAAAAACTCTCCAAAAATCATACTTTTTTGTCGACAAAAGGTTTTTACTCCCCTTAACAGTATTTTATTGAAAATAATTCCTACCATCAACTAATAAAAAAATTCATGAAAATTTAGCATTTGATGTTTTAATCTTATTCTTAACAATGTTAGTCTAATTCTTAACAATGTTTCGTAAAGTTTTAAAATCTGAGAAAACATCAACAATTTCTGCTGACATCATTGACTGTCGTTATTAAATAGTTGATGTTTTCTCAGATTTTAAATCTTTACAAAACATTGTTAAGAATTAGAAATTGTGCATTTAAGTATGTGGTTTAAAAAATTTGATAATAAGAAAGATTTAATTTAAGAACTTCGATGGAGGTTTGAAAGACACAAGAACATTGCAAGTGGTGCATACTTTTAGACATGATTAATCATTGCAAAGTTCGAGGAAAGGAGTTTTTACAGACAGTTTTTCTTAACTTTTTATTACTTGGCTGAAAAATTTACTTTAAGAATTAAAATTTCACTATTTTTTCGATGATTTGCCGATTTTAATCCTGATTTTTCATGTATGAAAATACAACTCTGCTTATATGCAAGTTTTCAATTTTGGACAAAAAATCCTCCTAAAATTAGGGGGTCTGTTTATACTTGAGTATATACAGTACTTGTATATTTATTCATGAAAACATTATAGTAATCCCTTAAATTAGTTACTGCACTAACTTTCAAACTATATGGAATGAGTGAAATCCTTCATTTTGGTTCATAATCTTGCCTAAGTTTGGCTACAAAGATTGATATTTTCATTCTTAAATCAGCTTGAATATTTAGTATGTTACAATATATGTTTTTCATGTAACAACAGGTAGAAAAGGCTTGTTCATATCTATAAGTTATGAAAAAAGTCAAATACCTTAAAGCTTTCTCTGACAGTTGTTTTTGGCCACTTTGCACATTTAACCAAAATTCAATAATTTTAACCATTTTTTTTCTTTGTGACCCCCCAACCACCGGACTCCTTAACATTGACCTTTGGACCCCCGGGGGGACTGCAGACCACCTTTTGGGAACCCCAAAAAGTCAGGATTCGAAATACTTACCTTAGAGCACTTTTACAGGCTAAATGCACAGGAAAAACATAATGTTGACAAACTCATTTACTTAACAAAAATAGTATCAGACATTAAAAGGAGTCAAGCGGCTCATTTTACCATTTATGTGAACATGTTACCAATGATCGAGTTATTAGTTCCATGTTTCCCATCACCTGGTTACCAAGTTCTGCTAACCTAACTTCATGCGAGTTTTGGTTATAGGGAAACCTAAAGAATGTGATATATCTGGGAACAATTGTAACATTTAGCAAAACTAAAATACACTATCATGCTACATGTGTGAAATATCACAGGTGATCATCTATGGTCATTTGTTGAGCACATACAGTTTATTTCCTTCGAATGACACACATTTGCAATTGGGAACTTTTTTAGCAATATCAGATAACTAACTCTTTCAGGCATTCAATACTGTTTTTGTAAAATAAATTTATTTTTTATTATTTTGTCCTGATTTAAAGTGGCAATTACATATAGGTGTAAAACTGTCATCTATAGGACAATTTTGTAACTAATTTTTTTATTGCAACAGCAGAGTGCAATCTGTGTACAAATTTAATATGGATCAGATTATTAGTTGCAGCTGCAAAATGCTATAAACAGGCATCCTGTGTCTGTGTGTGTATATATATATATATATACTTGTTTATTTAATCTGCCCTTCCCACTAAAGTAAAATCTTATGGGTAGGCCCTAGGGGAATCTCCTAAGACCTACCATAAGATTTTACCTAAGAAATTGCCTAAGGCGATTTCGGTTCTAAATATAAGACAGTAATAAATAGACAAATTTTGCCATATAAAGATATATAAACTGTATCCATAAATGAGCTTGCATAAGTTTACTTCGTTATTTGTTCATTTATTAGGTGTTTCTGTAAAATAATAAACTTTTAGAGACATTTTAATTCAATAATTCACTTTATTTATTAGTATATCAGAGGAGCAAATAAAATGGTAATTGGTTAGGGTTGGTTCATGCAAAATATTTGCAAAGAAAATTGTCGAGGAGGGTAAGGTTTTTTAATGCCACATTTAAGAATTCATTTTCAAGAATTTGTCAGAGTATATGATTTAAAAAATGTAAGACGCTTTAGATGGTTCATAGTATTTAAATAAAAATTAACAATGGCGGAAATAATTTAATAAAAGAGCATAGTTTAGCAAAAGTTTAAGGAAATATTTGGAAAAATTAAGGTTTCAATAAACTTTACTAATTATATTAAACTTAGTTTAAAAATAGTTAAAGAGAGAACTCTACTTTGCAAATTTTATTCAGAATTTTTAAGACTAAAGTAATACTGCAAACTAATTATTCTGAAAACATTCAGTGGCTGCCGATGGTCGAAAATATTAGTGCAGCCAATATAATGTGATCCCCCACCCCCATTTTCCAATGCAAAAAAAATAGAAAACACTTACTGATTTTTTGAAAATTAAAGCAATTCCTCCTTTCTTTTAAATATGCGAATCGGTCAATTTTAATATTAACATAAATAACAAAACAACAGCAGGACCATGTCCTGAAACAGCAGCAAACAGTAAATTTATCACAAAAACCATTTCCGTTTGGAGAGATTCTCGTCAGTTCTTGTTTCTCCCACCCATCCCCGCGATTCAGGCACGAGCCAATCAGTTTATCGAATATCAAGTGCAGCCCAAACCAGAATATTCATTTCGGCTGTACTTTCTCACAAATGCAGAGCAGCATGGGGGGGAATCTCCATACTACGTAGAGGTTGCCATGGCAACAATGCAGCCGATTTCGAACTTTGCTTTTTGGCTGCAGTTTTGATTGAATGGAGTTTTTTCCCCTCCTGAATTGTGCATTACGGCAACAGGCTTGCTATTTATCGGAGATTTTGTTTACTACCGTAGAAATTTCATTTTCAATTATAATCTGCATTTAAGAAAATTAGTAAAATATCTGATTTTAGTTTTAAAATACACTAATAAATTTTTAGGTGCAACCCGGCTGTAGTCCACGAGCGGCCACTGAAAAATTTGAAGTATAACTTTTAAAACAACATTTGTTTATTTTTTTCAAACTAATAAAATAACACAAAATGTAACATTGTCCATGATTAATATATGTTGTATTTGAAAAAGTACTGAATCTCCATTCACGTTTTGGTACTTTTTTTAAAACATCGCTTTTCTTTGGTTATTTCTTAGTTTTGGAGCTGTGCGACACACATCTTTTCATGCAGAATAGTAAAGTAATTATTTCTGAAAGACGGGAAACGAAACTATTTTTTAACGTTTTTGTATTAGCAAATAACATACATTGTTATTTTCTCAAATCAGAATTAAAATTTAAGGAATGCGAAAAAAGACTTAAATGTTGCTTACCAAATCTTTAGAACAGCAATAATTCCGTAACACACAATGTTAAAAATAATAATAAATTATTAGATTTTTATACTTTTTTTTAGATTTTTGTGAAATAAGAATCCTTTTCTACGTTTGGAACTTCTGAAATATGTATACAATTATCCAAATTCCAGTGCAAAAAATCGTCAAAATAAACTGCATCAGCAAAACATCAACTTCATTCATATCATACGTTCATACGTAAACAAAAACAAATGTCCAATACTCCAAAATCGCTAACTGTAACTTCTGAATTAGGCATAAGAGTAATGCGGGAGTTCCACGTGACGTATCATGATGGAAACTTACTAGTAGTTTCTGTTTCTTCCATACAGCAGACAACTTAGCGTTTGTTTGTTTAGTTGCTACGCTTGCTTTTTTTTTTGTTTATAACATTTGTTTTTTCTAAATAAGTATTACTTTTATTCTATATATGAATAAATTTAAATACAGAAATACTTATATTAGTTGGTTTGGTTAATTAACGTCGCACTAGAGCTGCACAGTGAGCTATTGACGACGGTTCGGGGTCTATCTCGAAGGATAGACCCTGGAACACATACACATTCACGCACACATTCGTACATGCACCTCGTTATTTTAGAACCAAGGTCAGATAACAAGGAAACACCTGAACTGGCACCCAACTCCTTCAATAGACGTCAGGACTTTGGACCCCGATCAGATGTATCGTGCACCAGTCCCGTATACACGCCGTTAATTTTTGCGGATGTTCTGGACGACTTTTCTAATATTTTGTAGCGAAGCGGGCAACCCTCCGATCACAAGATCCCTACTTTTTTACTTTTCTTTGTCAAGTCCATCGCCTAGGACCAAACCAGGAATCCTCGGATTCCCAGCTGACGCATTTAACCGCTCGGCCACGGAGGCCTCCTTCTATTATATCTATATATAATGGGGGAGTTTCACGCCGAGAAGAAGAAGTTCCAACGAAACATGGAGAAAAATCCGCGACGTCGAAGAAGTTCCTTCGGATGAGCATGGAGCTTCAGTTTCTGTACTATAATTTTAAGTTTTTGTCATTAAATAATATCTCAATATAAAAATATTTATTTACAATACTGAGATAGATTGTACTCATTGTTTATGAAGCATTTTGCGTGTTGAAATAAAAGTATTTATTTATTTAGTATTTTAGTATAAAAGTATTTATGCATTTAAATTTATTCACATATAGAATAAAAATATTACTTATTTGGAAAAACAAATATTATTAACAAACTTTCCCATAATGGGAGAGTTTCACGTGACGTAATAACACGTTTTACCTACTTTTAGTTTCGATTTCTTCCCTACAGCAGACAACTTTACATTTGTTTGTTAGTCGCTACGCTTGCAATTATGGGAAAGTTTGTTTATAATATTTGTTTTTTCCAAATAAGTAATATTTTTATTCCATATATGAATAAATTTAAGTACAGAAATACTTATATTATATTTGTATATAATTAGAATTACAACAAAATACGGAAAAATACTTTTATTTCAACACAAAAATACTTAAAAAACGATGAGTACAATCTATCTCAGTGTATGTAGTAAATATTTCTATATTGAGGTATTATTTAAAGACTAAAACTTAAAATTATAGTACAGGAGCTAAAGCTCCATGCTAACCTTACTGAACTTATTCGGCGTCGCGGAACTTTCTCCATGTTCCGTTGGAACATCGGTCTTCTTCTTCTCGGCGTGAAACTCCCCCATTGCAAGCGTAGCGACTAAACAAACAAAAGCAAAGTTGTCTGCTGTAGGGAAGAAATCGAAACTACTAGTAAGTTACCATGTTGATACGTCACGTGAAACTCTCGCATTACAACAAAATACGTAAAAATACTTTTATTTCAACACAAAAAAAATGCTTCATAAACGATGAGTACAATCGATCTCAGTGTATGAATTAAATATTTCTATTATAGGGTATTATTTAATGACAAAAACCAAGGATAGTGAAGACCATATATATATATATATATATATATATATATATATATATATATATATATATATATATATATATATATATATATATATATATATATATATATATATATATATATATATATATATATATATAAGGTGTGCTCGTGTTTCGCTTTTTGAAAGGGGCAAGGAAAGAATTCTTTTGACGTCATTTTAGCTCCGCCTTACTATGGGTTTTTGATAATTCTCATTGGCTGTGTGTTTCAAGCATTGCTACTTATATTTTAATAACGAAACGACTTTGGAAATCGATTCAAATTGTTTTTTGAAGCAAATTTTAACTGTTTTCTTTTAAATAAATTCATGATTAGTTAAAAACAAGAATTCTTGTTAAATTAAGTACTCCTTGACAATAGCGACAATTACTCTTAAAACGACTGTCGAGAGCATTAGACACGCCCACAGACAGTAAAGGCGGAGGAAGGCGTCACTATGACGTCAAAAGAATCCTTTTAACCGCCCTCCATCAGCAAGAGCTAGTACCAGCACACCTTTTATATATATAGTCTCCACTATCCTTGGACAAAAACTTAAAAATATAGTGCAGGAACTGAAGTTCCATGCTAATCCTACAAAACTTCTTCGGCATCGCTTACTTCTCTCCATGTTCGGTTGGAACAGCGAGCTTCTTCTTCACTGCAAGAAACTGACCCCTAAGAGAAAACCACTGAGCTAGAATAATATAATTTATACTAACTGGAGCGATGACAAAACGTGGCCGACTACTTTACTCCTTTCCGAGTGAAAGTAGAAATACTTACACCTTTTTGAGCGAAGGTAGAAAAAATAGTCCTTTCGCATAGGTTTCTGTAGATTTAAAATGCATTTCTGGTTTCAAAAATACATGAAATCTTACACATATAACGTTTTTCAGTTAAATATTTTTTGCATTACACTCAAACCTGTTTTTGTGCGGTCTTTTTTGTGCGATTTCTTTTTGTGCGACTTTTTTTGTGCGGTATATGAAAATTTCAATCAAATTGGAACATAATTGATTATCTGGCTACCGAGACATATACCAGCGTCTAGTGAAACAACAGTCTTCGCAAAAACTGATCACTGACTACATGGTAAGTGAAAAAAAATCAACTCTAAACGAGTGGGAGGTAGTATCTTCAAGTGACGAAAGAGCGATTTTGAACCAAAATCGCGTATTGTCAGACTACGAAGGATAATGGTTATACGTTTTGAAAAGTTTTGTATGTATAAAATAAGTACATATGTAAATAAAATATTTAAAATTGTTCGCATGTGTATTTTCTAAATCAGATTCCAAAATGTTTGGCGAGATTCCGAGTCTGTCAAGCCTCGTGTCTTGATTTCGTTTAAAAAAGCAATTCCTAGTTATTTCGTAAGGTTTTGAATAATTTTCTATATGATACTTTTTTTTATGCGGTCCCTATCCACCGCATACAAAAAATATTTTTTATTGTGTTGCGAAAACTATTTTTTATAGCTTCTCGTGAAGTTTTGTGCGAATTTTTTTTATGCGGTCCCTATCCACCGCACAAAAACAGGTTTGAGTGTACTTTATTTCCGTCGGTTTGGTTTTGTTAAAAAACGTCGCACTAGAGCTGCACTGTGGGCAATTTCGACGGTTCGGGAATATATCGAAGGAAAGACCCGGAAACGATTCCTCGTGTTTTTGAACCATGGTCAGGACGAGGACAACACCTGAACTGGCACCCAACGCCTTCAATAGACGTCGGGACTTTGTGGATTTCGAGAATATTTATCGTGCACCAGTCCCGTATACTCGTCGATAATTTTTGTGGATGTTCTGTATTACATAGCATTTTTTAGTGAAGCTGGCAATCCTCCGATCGCATAAGATCACTACTTTTTTACTTTTCTTAGTCAAGTCCGTCGCACAGGATCGATATATTATATTCGATATATTATTTTATAATTAAACCTTGCGTTTAACTTTTTTTGTCACCTTAGTAAAAACAATACAGGTTTTTAAAGTAACAAAGTTGACATGCTTTTATAACGATTTGTAAATCGTGATAAACTAAACTAATAAAAAAAAAATAACATTTTAAAAATTGGGACATAACAAATAAAATTGGAAAATCAAATGAAAATTCCAAACTCATGTGATTTTTTAGTTCACAAACTTACAAATCGCGACAAATGCATAAAATAAAAATTATGTGTGGAAATTGGGGCACCAAACTCATGTTTGCTTGTGACACAAAAATTTCTTCAATCACTGGCAAAATATTATGTATAACAAAACAAGTTAAATTAAATATTTTTCAAACAAAATTTTTAAAATTCTATACTGAAAGCATTAAATTAAGCTATCAAATTGGAAAAGAATAAGTCTAAAAATACATGCCAAACGAAATGGAATGCCACAAAAGTTTACAAAACAACGCCGTGTTAAAATTATTAGTTGTAATAATTTAATAGCGATCTAGCCAAATCCGAACGCGTCAAGAATTTCGCCAAATCTGGAAACCTTTCCTACGGCAGTTATGAGGTTAACGACGGAACACAATTCGAAAGAAAAAGTAGGGGGGATTTTTCTCTCTAATCCATATTCCTACTCTAAGATTTTTTTTTCATCTATACCCCACCTGTTGCAGACCGGCCCACTTGGGGGATGATTCACTGTGCTGAGAGGCCCCATTTGGGTTTGGAATGTGGCATCTTCCACTTGAGAAGTTTCGGTTCGGATTTCGAACAGAGAGAGCTCTAGGCCGCCATTGAGTATGGTTGGATAAAAATTCAGCTCCTCCACAAAAAGTATTGTTTGGGAATGTAAATAAAAACTAGTTAAGTTTTTAAAAGATGTCTCTTCTCCTTGAGTCTTCCGAACTACAGGAAATGCATCGAACCTGGTAGGTTTGCATTTGCATTTACAAAATTATGGCGCCCGAACAGGGACTCGAGGAAAAAGAGACAATGGAATCTCTCAAACAAAGACGCACAGCCGTGCGAAGATCTTTCACAAAGGCCGTTAAGCTCTTACGTGAGCTAATAACGGAAAATGCAGAAGCAGTGAAGGTCCAAATAGCTTTTAATCAGCTAGAAGAAAAAGCCAAAAAACTCTTTGCCCTAGACGCTGTGTTCCAGGAACTCCTGCAGAGTCAGGAAGGGGGATGCAGCCAAAACGACTTCAATCAAGAATGCTATGCTGCCGAAATATATGAAGAAAAGCTTATAGCTTGCCGTGTCCGAGCTACAATACATCTAAAAGAATTGACGACCTCGTCGAGGGATGGAGATCGCGTTCGAATCCGAGGAGATTCATTCCCGGCCGCGGTTGTGACCCACTCAGCCGATTTCATCCCCCCCGTCCCAGTATTGAAGGTCTCGACGACAGATGAAGATGCTATTCGAATCCGAGACGATTCCTTCCCGGTCGAAGTAGCGACCCCCTCAGCCGACTTCATCCCCCCCGACCCAGTGCGGCGAATGCCGGAAAGGCTTGTGTATGATGCAAGTTGTAAACAGAAGGGATTATCGTCTCCGAATCAATGTTTGGAAAAAGTGCCAAACCTTCTACTTAGTGCATCTGATAGTGTAAACTCGGGTAAGTCAATAACTTATCGTCATACAAATGTATGTTTTGGTGTAAAATGCTCCCCATTTCAATTAAGTGCCATCATAAATCATCATTTGAATATAGTGCCCCGTGATCTTTCTCCAACTGCCAATCATCTAAGTGTTGATGATTGTATCCCAAGTTTTAGTGACTTGGAGGTCACTGGAAGTCGTCCATTCTATTCGATGGACACTTCTACAGCTGTTAGAAACAGTTTCTACAGTTTTCGGAGTAAGATGACCGAGTGGTGCACATTAGTGATAAATCGAATTAAATACATTCTTTCTGTGACTGATCCTCCTCAGTTCTGGCATAATATACCAGGTGTATAAAAAGCTGCCAACCTCGAGTCTCGTGATTGTTTTACTGAAAAGTTGAAACAATTAAAGTGGTGGGAGGGTCCATCTTGGCTCTAAAAGTCAGAATCCAAGTGGCCTTCTAGTGTAAATAATCTAAATGAAAAGATAATTAGTTCTGAGAAACTAAGAAGTGTCTTAACTGTACATAATGATGTAGTGAAACTAAACAAATTGTATTTTGAATATGTCTCTTCTTATTTAGAAATTTAAGACTCTTTGTATCTCACAACAAACTCTAACGCTGGTAACGTGCCAAAGTGGTCGAACTGTGAATGCACCAGATCGTTTGAGCTATTAAGAATGAAACTTAAGAGAATTTAATATTTAGAATATTTTTTTCAATTTATACTTTTTTTTGCATTTAAATTTATATGTATATATATTTTAGCATTAATTAGTAAGCATTCTTTTAGTTAGCAAATAATTCATTGTTTTTGTTTTCAATGAACAATATGTGTGTATTTGTATATATTTTTTGTATCCTTTTTGTATATTTGACTTTGCTTTTGTGGGGAGAGCTGTAGTAAGTAAAACCACCTCTGTAACAATATCGCAGACTAGTTATCAGCGATATTTGAATAACAGTTAAAAATATCATTATTTCAATTTCCGATAGTAATAATATTGTTTATAAGAAATAACAGTTATTTATTTGCTCGAAATAAGCAGTATTTCGAAATCAGAATTTAAAATATATATTTTTAAAAAATATATTTTTCAAACAATAAATAGATGCGCTGTTTAATTTTATCCAGAAACACCTAAACCGTCAAATAAGAGCAAGTTAAAAAAAAAAGAACAGGTCAGACCAAGGGTCGGCAACCTGCGGCTCGCGAGCCGCATTTGGCTCTTTTGATGTAAAGTTGCGGCTCTCCAGTTCCATACGAAAAAATTAATAATTTATTATCAAAACCCTTAAAAAATAAGAAAATATATTTTTAAGTACCTAATTTCTCAATAGCTTCTATTTTCATAATCGTTAATTACACATCGCTACGCTTAACATGACCGTAATGAGGAAAATTTGAACTATTGTTTTGTTCTTAGAGATGAGACTCCGCGTGACCATGTTTATATTTCAGCCAATTGCATTCCATTTCCGTCTCCCCAAACAGCCACCGTCTAGACTCTAGACGTGTTGTCAGTCAGTCATCCTCGAATAGCGCGGTCGACGTTGCGTTGCATGTGTGTTAATTTAATCGCTTACGGTTTTTGCGTGTCTATTCGCTTGTTGTTTCAAGAAGAATACGATTTAGAAGCGAATTATCTTCTCAAAGGTACGTACGCGTATAATATAATAAAATCATTAACAGAATTGGATTACATATCTGAGGATCGTGTTAACGAAGTAATAAAGGTAAACAAATTTTTTGCAGTTTTAGATAGCTAAGTAAAATTTAAAAAATAATTTTTTCAGCTCCGCCGCCAGCAAGGCATCTGGTAAATAAAAGAGAAGAATTGAAGAAGACAACCGAGAATTCAATCAGGATTGAACAGAGTCGTCTGCATTCATATGCAACACAAATGGCCTTCCGACTTGTTTCATTTGCCACGAAAAACTCGCACACAATAAGAAGTCAAATTTGGAGAGACACTTCACTACAAAACATACCCTGTTTGTTGGTAAATATCCAACCGGTGACGCACGAAAAAAAGCTGTTGAAGAGCTCCAAAAAAAAACCAGTCAAGTTCCATGCTAAGTAATTGGGCGCAATCTTCCAATAATGTAAATTTGGCAAGCTTTGCAGTATCATTAGAAATTGCAAAAAGAGGAAAAACAATCACAGATGGTGAGTACGTCAAAGATTGTTTTAAACGTGCATCTGAAGACCTGTTCCGCGATTTTAAAAACAAAGCAGAAATCATGAAAAAAAATCAAAGATTTGCCATTATCTGCTAAAACAGTAGAAGATAGAACTGCTAAAATGTCTTCAAATGTAACACATGCAAGTATTAAGACAAGCAAGTGGAAGACATTCAACTGGCTTCTGCCTTATTACTTGCTATAGATGAGTCTTGCGACATAAAACACACGGCACAAGTTACCCTCTTCGTCAGGTATATGTTGTCCGAAGGTCCAAAAGAAGAACTGCTATGACTACTACCGCTCTCAGGGCAAACTAGTGGAGAAGATATCGCAAATACCGTGCAAAAATGCCTGGAAGACAATGGAATCGATATAAATAAAATCGTTTCTATAGCAACTGATGGAGCCAGAAGTATGACAGGAATACATAGAGGGGTACCATCAATTCTTCAGAAAGATTCTTTTTATTGAAGAGATGGAGATCGGTAAATTACTTCATTTTAAAAATCTGAAGCAATATCGCGATGAGATTAATGCAAATATTGACACGAATTACTTCAGCATAGCTTTAAAACACATGAAGGATGGATTCGCTGAGAGATTCGAGCAATTCAAAACAAACAAAAGTACTCTCGCGTTCATAGTAAATTCTCTCAACACAAATACAAATGAGATCAACATTGAGCCATTTGGAATTGATGCTGGATCGCTCCAAATGCAATTGCTAGATTTGAAAACCAAAGACTGTGGAGTGGCAAGTTCACAGAACTCAAGAGCAAATTGGAAGTCCAGAAATGCATGCACATCGCACAGCACAAGTGGACAGCTCTAAAAGAAATTCCGCCCTCATATTCGGCGCATGGAATAGTCTTCCAGAACAGTGGCGGCGATTCGGGGGGGCAAGGGGGGGGGGGGCGGTTGCCCCCGCACTTTTTAATATTGCACATTTTAAAACTAAATAACAAGTCAATTGTTTTACGGCATTGCCTAACCAAGGAAAATTTTTTAACCCAGTCCTCCCACCACCACAGGCATTAAGGAAAGGGGGGTCAAGTGAAAAAAAATGTTGAACGAATGTGGTATCGTCATTCTTTAAAATAAATTCCACATTTTAAAACTAAAATAAATTCTTTATCTAAATTGAGCAGCGTCGTTTTCAGATTTCCAGACAGACAGCTACTAGCATAAGTCATTGATTGGCACCTCACATTTACTCATTCTGGTTTTTTTTCGGAAAAAGAAATAGCATATCTTTACATAGAAAATGCAACTGTTTGACCTTCAATTAAAAAAATAGATCAAATCCCCTGCTTTTATTTATGTCTATCTGATACATTAAAATAGTATTCAGTCTTAATAAAATGCTTTAAATGAGATGTTTATTGTGTAATCTATTGGCGCCGAACAATTGCGTAATTTATAGGCCTGTAGATAGGTGGGTAGGGGTTGTCATGAGTTTGCCATTAATGTCCTTGTTTTGATCTTCGTCTGCTCTGCTTTTTAGCAAAATGAAGCGAATTGTGCAAAATTCAGTTTTAAATTACTTTATTTAAAAGAACAAATGTGAAGTTGAACATGACAGAAGAAGTAACACAAGCACTACCGTTTCCATTCATGAAAGCTTGTCTGTTTGCAATCTACGCCACGGAATTTTCAAAATCGCGCAAGTATATGTTTAAAGATACCATTATCTTGATTTGTAACATTTATATATCATATTTCGAAATCTTTTACATCATTCATATTATGCGATTGTACTTCAATTTAATTTAGCATTAATTGTTCAATTTATAATTTAATTTAAAATTATTATTGGAAAATTAATTCGAATTTCAGTAATCATTGATATTCGTAAATTTCGACTATTATTGCACTTCATCAAATGCGTAACGAGGGTACAGTTTAATTTAACCGTGAATAGATATATTTAAAAAACTTTTGTTTAAAGATTGATTTATTCCTACACGGATGAGAGTGTTTGCTTTTCCCAAAATATCCATTTCAAAAGAATAGTAATAATAATTTGACAATGAGATCTTGTGATATTATTATGATTTTGGTTTAGATTTTTACAAACCCGAGTTGGAAAAATTTATGCCCAAAAAAAATTTATATTATTAGCAAATGATAGGGAAGATTATAAATTGTCCAACTTGTAAGATTAAATTTATATCAGACCTCTGAACGGACACTGCATTGTAACATGCGTGCAATAAACCAATACTTTTGAGAGAACTGTTTAATATTACCTAATTTATAAAAAAGTTGAAAATGTCGATAAGCTGGAACTGGGAATTTTTAGCACTGTTGAGTTGGGAATTTCGATCGTTAAGTTTGATTTGGTTAATTAACGTCGCACTAGAGCTGCATATTGGGCTTTGCCGACGATTCGGGTTCGGGGCCCACCTCGAAGGAAAAACCCGGGAACAATGCTTCATAATTTTGAACAAGATAACGAGAACAACACCTGAGCTGGGCATCCGGCGGCGTTAAGCCGGAAATTTTGAATCGTTAAGTTGGGGAATTTCTTAATCGTTACCAAACAGATATTACAAGGAATCTCAAACTTTAAATTTGTTCTTTAAATTTATTTCATAATTAGGGAGTGATTTATTAATTTTAAAAATAGTTATTGACAATTGTTAAGTATAATTAATGACAATGATAACTGTTGATGTTGTTTATCTGCCAACGTATTCCTGTTTACTTGAACGAAAATTAATAATTTTTTAAGAAGTAAAAGTGGTGGTGGGTTGGGAGAGATGTTTGTTGATTTTTGTGGGGTTAAGGATTCCCCCCTCTAGGTGAGGGGGGATAGATGCCAGATGCCTAAAGAAATTCGTTGCTCAGTCACTGAACTCCCATGAAATCTATACCTACGTGCCTGCACTATTATAAAGTTTGCAACTGCAAGTATTTTTCTCCAGGTCCCAAAAGTCACACCACAAATGTAGAATTGTAAAAGCTGCAGGAAGTTTCCTAGGGATTGAAAAGGTGAGGAGGGAAAATTTCCCCCATTTCTTTTTCAATACTGACACAAATGGAAAGGATACCTATCCCTTTGAAGGTCGGTCAATAAGTATGTTAATTAGATTCTTTGCAACAGTCCGTATCCTTCCAAACAAAATTGGGAAACAATCGGTAATGGGTTAATAATCGACCTGGGCGTCTCGCACTTATTTTAAGTTAGTATCCTTTCCTTCAAATAACTCAAAATAGAGAGTAAATATATGCAATATTTATTGTTTTGGCGGTCAACATTATTATACCCCCGCTTGTTTGTTTCGTCTTGATCTTGCCCCCCCACTTTTACCACCCAATCGCCGCCACTGTTCCAGAATGCTATAGTGAGGTGAAGAAGTTGGCATATGGAGTGCTGATGATCTTCGGGTCTACATATTCGTGCGAGCAAGCGTTCTCTTGCATGAATATAATAAAAAGTAAAGTTAGAAGTCTACTAACAAATAAAAATCTAGAGTTGTGCTTGAAACTTAAAACAACAAGTTATAAGCCAGATTTAATCAAACTTTCAAAAGGCATGCAAAGCCATGCTCCTATTGATGTAAATATCTATATTTGTGTTTTTATATGAATAAATATTATTCCGTATTTACAGCCGTTTATTTTAAATCAAATATATATAAGCAAATACTATAATATTGAAACGAAAATTTTTAGTGGCTCTTTAAAAACTGGGAAATTTGGTAAATTGTAACTTTTGGCTCTTCCGTTTCAAAAGGTTGCCGACCCCTGGGTTAGACAAATGAGCAGGTATATTAGAAAATTTGTATTATATTATTAGAAAATGACGTGTTAACTTAATTTGATGAGTGAATTATTAGCTTAGGAAAGAATGCAACAGCAGTGGAAAAGTTGAAATCGAAATACATCATAATCAACATATATATAATAAGGTTCTCTTGTATTTACTAGACTGGGTATTACTTTTCAATTAGCTACATTAATGTATTATTTTAGGAATATTATATACTTATGTTTTAACTTACTATATAATTATATAAATTTAATTATGAAACTTAACATTATAAACTGACAATAGGCCGAAATCTTGACAAGCCAAATTGAAAATATCAGTATTAATAAAAATGTCTTTGAAATTATTATTGATAACCAACTTAGAAGAAAGGGTTTTATAATATTATCTTAACGCAATTTTAATAATATGATATTTTAAAATGAATTTAAATCAAATTACTAATACGTAAAAATTATTTAAAAATATAAACACTTATCATATTTATTCAAATATTTCACTACATTCTCCCTTTTTAATTTCAATTGTTTTCTTTGGCACTATATCAATGATATGCGCGGTTGAATATCGTGTGTATGATGATGATACTGTGGGGTTCACTTCATCTACCCGATACTCCCCACGGAGTGGATACTCCCGCTTAGGCGAGAGTGATCACTTTGGCTTGACTGGCAGAGTATCGGCGTAGCAAGCCGTAGTGCCTCGGTTCAATACCGAGAGTAGCCAAGTAAGTGCATAATGCAGCAGATGTAAGCATCGCGCTACAATACGTTGTTTCAATTATTTAACCTTATATAGTTTATGATTTAGTATAATATTAAAATTTTAATGTTGATACTTTTAAAAATGAATTTAAGTGTGAAAATTTTGGGCGGTTTTATTATACAATATGTATAAAATAGTTAATTAAAATTATGATAAAAATATTTCTAATACTATACGTGGAGTGTAACACTATATAAGAGTACTAATTCTTGTGTAAAAAAAATATAAAATGAATACTGAAAATTTTAATATTTACATTTTGGTTTGTCGGGTTTATTTGTTGAATTGACGACGAACTAGAGCTGCACTGTAGGATAGTGGTGATCTATCTCGAATGAAAGACCCAAGAACTACCTCGCATATTTGAACTATGGTCAGATGACGAGTTCAACACCTGAGCTGGCACACGACGCATTCAATAGGCGTCCGGATTTTGAACCACGAACAGATTTAACATGTGCCAGCACTTATGTATGGGGGGATACTTTTTGGTCGCGAAAGGAACGAATTTGACAACCCATACCAAGTACAATACACACATATCTACCAAATACGTTACTCACATACTAAGAATCGAACCAGAGTCCATGGCATGCTTGCCCGAGTCCTTAACTATATTCGACTATAGGTGATGGGCACTGCAACGTCACAGGCTGCCGCGTAGAGCAACGAGGAAAATCTAAAGGCAACAACGTTGCCTTTCGCTATGTTTGCATCACTTGTCAAAGGCGGAATTTCGTTTAAAACTCAAAATAAAAGCACACGATTAAACACAAATACAAGTATTATTATAATTTAAGTTATATTTCAATTATTAAAACATAGGTTTCCAAATAATTTAAGTTTTTCGTATTCAAATAAAAAAAATCAGACATTTAATGTCTGATAACTTTTTATGCCAAGTTTTGTTTATGAGTCTTATAGTGTTCCCGAAACACGAATAATCGAACCTAACCATAATATACAACTAATTAATCTTTAAACGATTTTTCGAAATCCACCGGGAACTTTGTTTTACTAAAAGTGCATTGCTTGTTTACTAATCCAAGAAATATGCATAAAAACTTTAAGCATAAACAATATTATACAGGGCTTTTCTGCTTCTAACAGGTCATTATGGATATAATTTTAATTGTGATTAATAATAAAAAGAAAGTAAAGTATGTTTTGGAGATATATAGTCTTTTCAGATGAATAAACAAGAAAAAGAAAATGTATTAAAAATCAACTGCACTTGAATCTGCACTGTTAAAATATTTTTTGTTGTAAAAGTTGTTCATATTTACATAACATGACCGATCTTTTAGTTATGCGTGCATTTAATATTACGATATTTTAATCATTATTACAGAAAATAAAACAATAAAAAAGATTTTTGTTGATTTATATTTAAATGTGTTCATATTTCTTACACAGCCCGTGAAAGCACCAGCTTATACATTACATTCTATTAGGGGCTTACACACGCCTTCAAATCACTTAAACAGGAAAATACTTTATATTCCTAACTAGTAATTTTTTTACTACTAAATATTTTTGAAGAAAACCTTT
Organism: Troglohyphantes excavatus; assembly: GCA_963932185.1. Classification (NCBI taxonomy): domain Eukaryota; kingdom Metazoa; phylum Arthropoda; class Arachnida; order Araneae; family Linyphiidae; genus Troglohyphantes; species Troglohyphantes excavatus. The sequence goes on along the minus strand of OZ010676.1, from coordinate 60,851,497 downwards.
CATAAACATAAATTAGTAAGAAAAAATATCATAAATATGTATGTGTTGTTTAATTTGTTCGTAAATGAAAGAGAAAATTAAATTTATACTAAAGATTAGTAGAAATACTCAACAGTTTTTAATTTGTTGTAATAAATTTTTAGTGCATACTAAATGTCGATTTAATTTTCTATGTTCTATTTGAAGGAGAGTAATATATAAAAAAAAAAGCATCCGTTTGAAAGCGCCGGGCTTATTTCTTGCTTTGAAGTCTTATGGTTTGTTGAATGTTTTTGGAATTTAATTTGATGCTGAATAAAAAATATATATTTATATTTTTAGTTGTATAAATATAAAATTCAAAATAAGTAATTTTGCTTAATAAAAATCAAAACTATACGGCAACTGCGTATACGCACAGTTTTCGTAAGCTTAAAAAAATAACTAAAATTTCTTTAAAATAAATAAATATAACCTATAAATGGTAATAAACCACATAAAACTCTATTTATAAATTACATTGTTAGTCAGTATTGATTACAAGTAATCCTCAAATGGATTACTATTGCATTGATCGATCGCGAACATGCTAAACACTGACTGCGAACGCCGACATGTTGCCTTCAGATTTTTTTCGGGTAGCCAAGATTCCGGTTTGTTTACCAACATGCGCAAGGCCTATAGTTAAAATACAATAAAATACGAAGTCTCGCTAAAATACGAAGTTGAGTGAGCGAACGGAGCGACCAAACCACAGGAGAAGACTTGTGCTACTGAAAAGAAATCTTTGGTTTGGTTTGGTTAATTAACATCGCACTAGAGCTGCACAGTGGGCTATTGGCGACGGTTCGCGGTCTATCTCGAAAGAAAGACCCGGGAACGATGCCTCGTATTTTTGAACCATGGTCCGATGACGAGGACAACATCTGAGCTGGCACCCACGCCTTCAATAGACGTCGGGACTTTGGACCCCGATCAGATTTATCGTGCACCAGTCCCGTATACACGCCAGTATAATTTGTTGGATATTCTGGACGACTTTCTAGTATTTTTGTAGCGAAGCTGGCAACCCTCCGCCTCTGAAAAGAAATCAAAACTGTCAGTAGGATTTCCATGTTACTACGTCACGTGAAACTCTCGTATTTAAAGTTTGTGTTTTGTTTCAATATTTATGAAAATTGTTTATATTAAATGTGGAAATTTCAGACGAATTTTCCGAATTACTTGAAATCGGTGTGTGCCTGTGGTTAAATTTACAAAGCTTTTTTAAAAGTTGTTTTGTTAAACACTAAAATAAAACTAAAAACGTGCATATCTGATATTGAGTTGCAATGTGTAGGTACCTTTTAAAATTGTCATTTTCCATGTTTTTTATAATTGTTTTAAATTAAATAATTTTATAATTTGCAAAGTTACAGATGAATACAATTTAAGAAAGTTTTGTAAATAAATGATTCGTTGTGCATAAAAGCACATTTTTCGGGCTGATTAAAACATTAATACAGACAAATCAAAATATACTATGTTGGTGTTTTTTTAAATCATGTGTTTGATAAAGTGTAATTTGCGCAGTACATTTTTAATTAAGGCATACTATCTAAACAATAATTTGGAAATACCTTTTAATCTCTATACACAAGCTTTCATAGTTTTTTTTCAATTCGTTAGTGACATTTTGTTTTTTTCATGATAAAAAAAATATTTTTTTTAATTTTATTTAAAACGTTTTAGTTTACATATTCACTGCTCACTTGCTTTTAACTTTATTGCTGACTTATGTTTAAGGGTACGTCCATCAAAATTGAAACTTTTTACTGAAATTAAAATGTTAACCAAACCCTAAGTGTAGTATATCAATTTAATCCTAGAAAGTTTGTGCATATGAATTTGCAAGGATTTCATAAAAATAATAGTCTGCAGTGAAATTGTTCTAAAAGTTTATATATCTCGTTATTTACATTAGGGCTAAAAATATCACTTTGGTTATTCTATATTATTTTCTTGATTTTGTTTATTAACTGAAATGAATAATCTATTTCCTTAATTATCATATATACACAGTTGAAATATAGATTAACTTTTGAATACAATTTTACTTGTATTTAATAGTGATGCTTAAATGTCACAAGAGTAACAAAAAACATTTCAAATTTGTAAAAACTACTTAACATTTTTACTTTAAGCCCCTTAATCTCTGATTTGGTGGAATAAGACATATTTTACATCATTTATTTTTGTGTCATACATAGAACATTCTCTGCTGTGTTGTCATAAGAGTAGCAGATGACTGTGTCACAAGAGTAATGCATAAAATTTCTGTCAATAAATTAAATAGGTTGTCTTCAGAACAAAACAAAAACAATGGCTTAAGTTGAGTTGTTTTCTTCCTTTTTAAGAATAGTTATTAAGTAGTTTGTGGCAATAATTGTATTCTTTAAATATAAAGCAAATTAAATTTATTTCATTTATATTTTTAAAATGATTTTTTTTTTTACTGTACGATTACAGGACAAATAATTATGATATCAGGTTCTCAGAGAATGTGTGTATTTGACGATTTATTTTCTCCATTCATAAAGATTTAGTGTGCTGTGATAACCTATTTCGATGTAGGAATTCAGAATGCACATTTTGAAAAGATATAGAAGAAATATCATACAAAGACTATATATAAAAGACAGATTTTCTGTAAATGTGTTTGCATAACATTTGAATGCATCATCTCCACGAAAACGCATCAGTCAAAAGTGTATCCATTTTTTTCTGATGGTTGTGCAGGCTAATTTAAACAAAAATATAACTTTGCAAAAATGACAGCTATTAAATCTTAAGAGTTTTAATGGACCTTTTGTTCAACAGCTTATGACAAGGGTGTTGTAAATGGAATCGGTGCTGTGTTTAAGTTATATGTATGAAATAAAGTGCATGGTAAAAAATCAATTATACAAAAAGCTGCTGATTTTGCAAAAATTGTTCATGGTGCAACAAAGGTATACTTTATGTACCAAATGAAGAAATTGAAACCAAAGAATCCAATTTCTGTACTACTCTGGGAGAAATTGCATAGTGAAGAGTACCCATGCACTTTGTCAGAACTACCAAAAATGCCACTATCCACCATTGACCATAACTCAAGATAATTCCTACAAAGCAATACAGGAAAAACTGCAAGTGATACTGGTGATGAAGATAAGGAGGAATTCTGCTCATTAGCAGAACGCAATGGAGCCGAGAAATTGCAATATAGCCAGTGGGTGAATGTAAAATATGATGATGTAGTCTTTTAACTCAAACAGTATATGATGAAAATCGAATCCGGTGCTTTAATGCACACAAAAGTAAAAGGAATTCAAAAGTTTGAACCTTATGGCCATGCTATTTGGTACAAAAGAAACCAACTAATTTTGTTGCTCCCACATTTGCAAACTGTTGGGGGTTTTTTGTATACAAACTCTATTTTTTTATATAATTTTCTATACCCTTTTAAGCGTTTTTGACTACTATCAATGTTTAAAAGTGTTAGTATATATTAAAAAATGTATTAACATATATATTAATGACTTTTTAAAGTTTTTAAGCAGAAATTCAATCGTGGACAAAATGTCACAAGAGTAACAATTATTTTACTTAAAGCAATGTAATTAATTCATGTATTATCAAATAGATTCAATAGTTTTTCCCTTTTGAAGAGATATAAATACTCTTCTATATCTGTAAATTTGAGTTCTGTATTCTCGTATAATTCACAGGAATTCTACCTTAAAAGAAATTTTTATATTTTGCATTGTCTAGTGGTCACAAGAGTAACAAAATTTTGATTTATTCCCTAGACAACAAAAAAATACTTAGTTACATATTAGATATGTTTTATGAAGCGGAATGACGTGAACTTTTAAATGGTAATTTTGAATTTTATCCTAAATATGTTTAGTATTGTTAAAATTGAAAGTTTTTCTGAAAATTTTCTCTGACGGTCACAAGAGTAACAATGGACATACCCTTAACTAAAGTGGCTGTGAACAAATTTAATCATAGTCAAAATATAGATATTTTGAATTTTTATGTAAGAATTCTAAATAAATGTTTTTGTTTTTTTAAATAGTATAAAGGTAGATTTCTTGGCAATTAAGCTGATTTTTTTTGTTTTGATAAGATTTTATCAATAAGATTTTATTCCTTTTTTAGCACTATAATTTTTAGCAAAATTAAAGCTTCTAAATCACATTACTTTACACTCATTCAAACTAGAAATACACAGGGAAAGTGTAACAAGAAATTATTTGAGAATTTTTTTCTTCCTAAAATTGCCATATTTTCTTTATTAACCTTAAGAGCAACACTCTAGATCTTTGAAACCCCCAAGGAGCTGTAAACCTCTTTCCTACTTGCCCACCTTTAACATTCAAGCTTAATTACTGTTGTATTCCTTAAAGGGCCAGTAGTCAACACATTACTCTAGTATGATCAACCTCCATATATTTATTTTCAATTATAAAGTATTCTTAATGTCAAAATATGTATTACCGTCGGAAATTTAGAAAGATGCTTTAATTTTTATCCAGAAGTATGACTATAAAGAGATATTTCTTAGCTTTTAAGCTGACCTACTTTGAATTTTTTGTTTTTATAGTGCTTTAGGTAGTCTAAGACACTAAAAAGTTCTTGAAGGCTTTAACATCCTAGATCTTACACTCAGGGCCCCATTAAGACATTGAAGCAAGAGAAGCCCGCCTATAAATGGGGGCCACATTGCTCCCATATAAACCCTGAAACATCAAATCGAGCTGTTACATGCACTAAAATCCCGGCCCCTGGATGGCAACGAAACACATTATAAATAATATTTAATAAACATTAATGAGTAATGAAAATATTCTTTATGTTTTTGATTATTTTTCCAATATTCGAACAAATTTAACACAAGTGATAACTTTTTTTTCTTCTTAAAGTTAGTAATGCCACTTTTGTAAGGTAAATTTAGTGGCAAACTATGTTAGAATTGTTAAATATTTATATAAAATGTATGATTTGGGGGCCCCTCAAAAATATAAAGTGTAAGCCTGGGCCTATTCGGTAATCAGGAGACCAAACTTAGGATATTAGCTTGCATTTAAAAAAAAGGAAATTGCCAAATAAATTTTGATGTTTTAAATATCTCTGCTTCAATACATTTTGGCAAAGTAATATAGTTTCAGGGGTGTATATAAATTTTTTTACAAAAAATCTTTTCTGTATTTAGATTGCCTCTAAAAGATATTTACAGGGTTAATTGTTTTATTTGTAGGAAATTGTTTAAGCTAGGTTTCAATTGAAATCCGAAAAATATTTTAGAAAACATTTTAGCTAAAATTACTAAAATACTTTTAATTTATAAAAAAAATTACATCTTAAGGGATGAAAGGGATGCAATATGCTCTGGAAAAGGGGTGTAAAAGAAATATCCTGTTAGCCATTAAGAAAATTATGCATGTTTTTAAAAGTGGACTTTTGCATTGTAGCAGAAATAATGGTGCCCGGCTAGCCTTAGAATTTTCCTAAAGTTTTATCTTTTTCCTGCCAAAGTAATGAATTGGTTATTACATCCTCTCAATTTGGCTATTAATAAATTTTCATAAGCAGCTATTTTCTGTATATTCTTTTAATTATATTTTTGCTTGTGTTTCAGCTTTCTAAAGTTATAAAAATGACTTCTAAGAAAGTTACTATTGAAGAAAAGCCAAAGGAGACCAAAGGAGGATTCCGTAGATCTGAATCTGTGATGCCACCTGGACTTAACATCAAAACACTTTCAAGTCCTTTTTTGGATATAAATGGAAAGAATAGTCAACCATTACTTCGTCGTAGTTCTATGATCTGTTCTGAAGGATTTGATAAGTATACTTTTGATTGCCATAGAAATGTCATTTTCACCCGATCAATAGGACATGAAGTAAAGGAAACTCATTTTGAAAATGAAACAAAGACTAGTTCAAGAAATCTACCTCTTCCATCTAAACCTTCTGCTATTAAACAAACTTCTATATTAAAAAATGTGAAAAGTAACAGTGTTAATTGTCCTCTAATAAAAAGGGATTCTGTTGTTCACCCTGGGAGAATTGACATGCAACGATCACTCTGCATTGCTGGCAGATTTCAGAATCCTTGGCCTACATGGAGACCACCTACCTTTACTAATATTCTTAAATTTGGCATTTCTAAAGATAAAAGTAAAGTACCTCCTAAACAGGTGAGTCCTATTTAGTACAATCATGAAAAGTTGTTTTGCCTAAGGTCTTCAAATGTGTAATTTGTACAAATTACTGTTACTGATTAAATTGTACTAAAAAATGTAGACAAATAATCCCTAACAATAATTATGAATAACTGTGTTGAAAGTAGTATGCAATGTAAATACGCTCTTCTCCAATATATATCTATCAGGGGTTGCACTTTTCTGGGTTTAATCCGGATATTTTTTATTTGATTTTAATTAAACATTTTGTCAAAATTACAATTTTAAACACATTTTCTAATGTTGAAATATTTGTAGGTACTAATTGTGTGCTTTTTACCGTTATACGCTAGTGTAAACGTGCAATATGGCAAGGAGAGAATGAAGGGAGGAGGAATTTTGCATTTGAACAATATTGATTCATGTTTTCTGATGTTTTAGTCAATGGGATTTTATCATGGGAAAATATCACTTTGTTGTTTTGTGCAAAATGGGCTCTCGCTCAAGAAAAACGAAGAATATCTCAACAACATAGCATCTTTAAGATGTAGAAATATTCTCGATTTTTATCAAATGAGGTGATGATTTACTCAAAAGTTGGTGATTAAAACTTTTTCATTTCATCTGACAAATGCAACCTCAAAATTGCGCTGTTTTAAGGTTCTATTTTTTTTGCTTATGAAAACTTTGAAATTGTAGATTTTTGCTAAACGCGATCTACTACGATCTCTGTTGAAATGCTTTCAACCATTTGCATCTGATAAATAAATGATTATTTTTCACTATTTCTTATTTCATCATGATTTGCTTCACACTATTTACCAAAATTGTATTACATTTTTCAAAAATATAATTTGTCTTTTTGTGAAAAACAATGGTTATTTCAAAGAAGCTTGTTTCTTTTTGTGTGGCATACTGTTCATTTAGACAGTAATATTTAATTTAAATGTTTGTATATTGTATTTCTTCGCGTTGTAAAGTTTGCATGAAAAAATTAAAGAATTTAATTTCCCTCAATCAGTTGCAACCTCCTTATTGGCTTCTTCATGCATATGCACAATTGCAGAAATATACAAAATTGTAATACTGTTGGTGTCGTGTTAATTGGAAAAAAAACATTTTACTGAAAAAAAATCAACATATAAAAGTTAAGTATATATTGTAAAATCTGACCTTGATTCAAAAATATAAGGCTGTGTTCCATATGAAGTCTTCCTTCTAGATAGACCCTGAACCGTCTTCATATCCTATTGCGGCTCTAATTAGCCAACCAATGAGCACTGAGCTAACCATGTCCTGGTAACAGTTATAGAACTATCTATAAAGAAGGTTAGTTAGTTATTCGAATCTGCTTGGTGCCAAAATTTTGCTTTCCAACTTGTTACATTCGTTTAAGAAACAAGTATCGTCTTTCTATTCATTGATAACCTTTTAATTGCGTTTTACTCTAAATCTGTTTTCATGCAGTAATGGGGGTTTTCCGCTGTACCCTCCAACTGTCTTTAAATTGTCTAATTTAAAGTCTCTACGGGTTTTGATTTAATGTCTAAAAATTGCATAAACAGCAAGACACTTTCTACACCTTAGGTAGTACCACCCCTGATAGATAGATATAGTATATACGTTACCTATATATACCTATATAATTTATAATAATTTATTTAGATAAATCAAGCCAAATAACTAAAAGTGTAGATGTTAAAGTTATTAATTAACAGCAATATGCTTGTTTTCTAGATTATTAAATATTTCTATGTTATAAAAGTGTCGTGGATGTACAAGTTTGATATTTTCCCAATAATTGTTGTAGAAATAGCAGGGTCTTCACTAGATCATATGAAATAAAGTAGGCATAAAATTATAGAAATAAGTTTAAACTGATCATATGATTTTTTTAATACTGATACTTTTAAAGTTGAGAATGTGCCAGTGTTTCATTGTTACATTCGTTGTTCATTTACATTCTAACATAATATTGCATTATGTATACAAAGAAATTCATTTTTATTATAAATGAACTTTTCAGACCAAGGCAATTTGCCACCATTATGAAATAAAATGACTTTAGTTTTATTATTAGTATCAGAGCATATTTTAAGAAATTTTAACTGGTGGGGGCGAATTTTTTTATGCTGCGAGTAGAAAGTTATAAGTTAACGTTCTGTTTATATTAATAAATATTTCGGGAACTAGTTGAGTCCTCTCCCCATATTTTTTTAATTGTTATGCCAATTGATTCTTCAATGGTCTAAATTCAATATTTCTCTTTCAAAAGAAATGAATGTGATATCATTTGTATGACCCCATTGGCTCAAGCAAAAAACGGTTTAGACAAAAATATTTGGAATTGTAGAATTCAGGATAGAATATTAATTTTCAATAATTAAAAAAATGCATTTTTGAGGATGAAATTCAAGAGAAAAAAATACCAAGAAAGGGTTAAAGTACACTGTATATAACTTGAACAATAATGAACACATTCATTTAGTTTCGTAGGCATATTGTATATAAATTTCAAGGATTATTTTTATTTATTGGTCTTGATTTCACTGAATGAATGTGCTTAGCCTAAGCAGCCGTTTGGGGAGCTCAACCAAGAAGGGCGCCAAATTTCCATGAAAATGTCAATAATTTGAGTTTGAAATTTGTTGTCAGCATGGGACATTTTCTAGGTTTGTATTTTTAATTAAATTATATAGAGTGAATGCACCACTTAGCGATTATTCAGAAAAAAATATTTAAAGCTAAGACCATATCATTGTTTTTAAAAGTTCCTTCAATCAATGTTAGGTACTCGAACGCTTTTAAAAATTAAGGTAAATATCATTTTACAGCCTAATGTGAGTTCAGTAGTCACATGGATTTTTATGTTTGACACTGGTTGGAGATTGGTACATTATTATTCATTCATTAGTTTTTCTTTCCTGTATAGAGGTTATATAACTTAGATTTATTTACATTATCTGAAAATGCACTTTTAACCCTGCAGAACAGTGATTTTCCCCAAAGTTTGAAATTTTGCACCTTACTAAAAACAGTATGATGTCGATTTAGAATGAAAACCAACTATCTTTAAACCACAGATTTAGCATCCGAATCATCGAAAGCTGCTTGGCGACGAAATCCAAGGTCAGGTAATTCGATCATTTCTTGTTTAAACAATTCTACATTTAAAAGTGAATTGCTTGGATTTTGTCATCCAGCAGCTTCCAACCATTCGAATGCTAAATTTGTGGTTTAAATATGGCTGATGGTTTTTATTCTAAGCTGACAATAAGTTTTTTTGATTGACAAAGTTAGAGTGCAAAAGTAGCTTAAAAATTATTTGTACAAATTAGGGCGCCAAACTCGTGTTCGCTTGTGTTATAAAAAATTCTTAACCGTCCCTGAATATGCAAACACATTTTTGCATCTGTATTTGCTATTTGTCTTTTGAAATTTTAAAAATAAATGAGTGAATTAATTCACTCATAATGAGTGAAAATTGAGTCTTAGCTATTTTAGGATAGCTATTTTAGGCAAAAAGCATTGTAATTTAAGCAATATCTAGGTAACAAAATTTATACTGTGACAGATATTTGATTTTAGAATATTCCTTGTTGACATATTTGATTGAAATTAATAAATTGTTGTATAAGTCGCCTCTCTTACCATGCGATAGCAATTGTATATACTCGTGTATAAGTCGAGAAATTTAAGTTAAAATTTTCTGCAAAAAGTAGGGAGGTCAGCTTATACGTGGGTCAGTCAAAATTATAATATGCCAAAAATGGGAGAAGGGCGGATGGTTGGATCATATTTGTTTTCGAGAATCCTTGCAGATCATGTTTCCCTGATCCCAGACAGAGAATGTACTGGTCATTGCGTCGTAATCTTGCTCATCGTTTCAACCACCTCGCAGGAAACATGCCATTATACATCACTTCATTAAATGAATATATTATATTTTCATGGGACTAGAAAATTTTAAATTTGGGCAAACTATTCTATAATTGCTATTTTTAATGCCACATTTATACCTAAGTTTTTGAAATGCTGAAATGGAATTCATTGTCTGCAGTAAATTAGCCTACAATTTGTTAATTATATTAGCTCAAACTAAAAAATTGTACTATTTCCCCATTTTTGTAAAAGGGTCATTGACCATTTTAACTTTAAATTATTTTGTTCACAATTTTCGTTAAAATAATAATAGTTGCTTTTTTATACCATGCTTAATGTATAGAATTTATTATTTTGAATAAAGTTGTGAGTAATTTTTAAATTCTTTTAAAAAAAAATTAGCATTTATACTAAAGAAGATATTTTACTGTTCATGTTTTTTATATTAATTTGACTATTTAATTTTTCTAAAATTTGTTTCAGGAACTACAATTAGTTTTACCTATTGTTAAACAGAACTTTTCAAAGCTATCTATCCCTGAAGATGGTATACGTGTCACATGGATAGGACATTCCACTGTTCTTGTGCAGATGCACGGTTTAAATGTATTAACTGATCCCATATTTAGTGATCGTGCATCTCCAAGCCAAGTTGTTGGTCCCAAAAGGTATCGAGATCCTCCATGTTCAATCCATGATTTGCCTCATATCAATGCTGTTGTAATTAGCCACTCTCATTATGACCATCTGGATCTGAATACAGTCACGCTTTTGAATGCAAGGTACATGTTTTAAAATTAAATATTTTGTAAAAGTTACTGAAATAACTAGTTATGTGACAATTAAAAAGAGGCAACATTTTTTTTTATGAAGTTTTATAAGTGCATCTTTTATATGAATTGCAAATAATATTTTATTCTGAATTTACATTTATCTAGAAAATGTGAAATTGACAAAATAATTGTAAATATACTAAAAAGTCAAGGAATTATTCTAAAACTTTTGAGTGGAATGCACTGTGTGATATTGTTCTTGTTACATCAATCTTTTTTTTTGGTTAAAGTACGAACTCAAGATAAATTCTAGTTTGGCATAAAATGGCATCTGTTAGTGAACCTAATCAACTGTTAGTAAGGATTTGGTAGAAATAAATTTTATTTCTTTTAATGTTAAAAAGTTAACTGTATGAAATGCTTTGTTAACGTATTGTCGGCTTAGAATGAAAACTGGTATATATCAACCACAAATTTAGAGTCCGAATTTGCTTGGCGACGAAATCCAAAGTCAGGTTTACTAATTTTTTTTCTTTGCCGGCTTAAAATGAAAACCTTGTATATACATGATTGCTATACATCCATGTTAAAGTTAGAAGACCATACAAAACTTGTGAAGTTTGTTGTACATGTTTTAATGGTTGGTTAATTAATATCACACTAGAGCTTAATTATTACTATTTATAATTTAATTGATTATTTTCAGCCTTTCTAAAGCAATCTTTTTGTGACATGTGGCATAATGCTATGTCATTATCTCAGAGAAATCCAGAATTTTTCAATAAAAGATCATCTCTAAAAAACACAAACATTTTAAAAGTTTTGATGACAAACTAATGAATTAAATGAAAAAAATAAGGGTTCTAATAACATAGATAGGTCTCTTTTTTTAGATTGCTTGGAGTTGTATAGTGAAATGATCAGCACAGAGTTAATCATTTACGGTTCCCACTGACCATTTTCTGTATTTATACAGTATCGGATAACCAAAAATAAATGCCACGTATGTTTGTAAAAGTAGATAATCTGACCAAAACAATTTGTTACACATATTTTCCTAATGGAATAAACCAATTATACTGAAGTAAGTAAGTTTTCATAAAACAGGAACAAATGAATAAACTGTAATGCACTGATAAAAAAAGAGTCTATCTATCATCTGATAAATATATTATAACACATACCATTTTTGTTATTCCAAATTATCATTAATAAATATCGGATTCGACACCATAACATGTATGTGTGCATAAAAAGAAGTCATAAATCATCCGAGAAATCATTGAATTGTATATGTTTTGTGAACATTATGCAAAGAAAACAGTACACAGTTGGCGGGTGGAGATTTTAATTTAATGGCATATTAAACAAGTGGATGTGTGATGAAATTATAGAAACTTGATATATTGCTAATTAAAATCCAACTGTAGTTGCCTTAAAAAATCTATACATATACAATATAAATCATTTATCACATACTATATATCATATATTATAACATACAATTTTTACTTCTAATATTAAAAAAATATATTTTGTCTGGCTCTCAATTTTGATATTTAAGTATTCAACAATTTTTTTTTTTTTAATTTTGTTGGTTTGATCTGTGTATGATTATATCCTCAAAATCCCCATAATAATAAGTTCTAAATAAAATATAAAAACATATCCAATGAAAAAAAATCAAAATAAAATGTACAATAATGCAATAAAAACACAAGTTATTATATAAAAAAAAACTTAATTTAAATGTACTTAAATTTAAAAAATCAACTGTCATAAAAAAAACATTAATAAAAATGCTGCTAACCATTTTAACATGATCTGCGTAGGAAAAAGTAAGCAAAGCACTACTATCCAGGATAGCAGGATCTATACATGTGCTTCATGCAAGGTTATTTTCGACATTGTGCGAAACATCTTAGACAAGCTTTATAGCATGCAACACATTCTTCAAACATATGCTGTTTGCTAAAACCAAGAAAGCTGCATGCGAAATCGCACAAGTGTGAACTTAGCTATTAACTGGCAAGAGTATCAGCTCTAAAATTTCAATTTCTAAATATAAACATACAATAATTATGATATTATGAAGTTTTTATTATGCAATTTATGTGTTGTGTACTATTTTTAAAAGTTGTTTTAAATTCAAATTTGTTTTTTTTTTGCTAAGGAATTTGTATTTTTTTTATTATCTAAGATTTGGAACAGATATTCGTTGGTTTGTACCACTTGGTTTGCGTTCATGGATGCAACAAGTTGGATGTGAAAATGTAGTGGAGCTTGATTGGTGGGAAGAAAACTGTGTTCCTGAGCAGAGTGATACTTTTTTTATTTTTACTCCTGCTCAACATTGGAGCAAACGAACAATTGGGGATGATAATAAGGTATTTTGATATAATTTTTTAGTGTGTGTATGTTCCTATAACTTTAATGTTATTTTTTTGGAATTGAAATATTGCAATAACAGGAATAAACTAATGCATATTACTAGTACTTTTAAGCTAATATGTTTTCCTAATTTGAGGTTCCTTTTATTATTTTTACCCTTTATTAATTTTTTTTCAGTGGTTTGTATTACATTCTTAGCTTCCAAAGAAAATTTAGATTGTAACTAATTTTTTTTTTAATATAACATCTATGAGAAAGTTTGTTACTCTGAAAATGAGCACTTTTATGGTATTTCCACTTATTGTCATCATGTTTTAGGTACTTTGGGGAAGCTGGTGTATATTAGGACCCAAATACAAATTTTTCTTCGCTGGTGATACTGGATATTGTGAAGTTTTCAAACAAATTGGTCGAGTTCATGGACCTTTTGATCTATGTGCTATACCAATTGGTGCTTATGAACCAAGGTATTTTTAAGATTTTTTTATATATAGTGAAACAATAGCTTCTTTTCTTAATCATTTTATTTTAAGACTTTTATCTTTATTAAATCATTTATTTTTCTTTAAATTAACATTGGACACTTATTGGGAAAATATATTACTAATGTAATTTACAAATGCTAATGGGCATTTATATACATAAGAGAGCTAATTAAGCTTAAGCTTTTCATTAAAAATAGAGAAATTAACCTTTTGAGGCTGGCTATGACAATGACTTTTATATATTGTTATGGTCTAGTGAAGGGCTTGTGACAAAAATGCCCTTTGGAAGGAGGTAGGAATTTTTTCTAAGGTCTAATTGATAAGTAGCCCCGTAGAGATGCATAAAAAAAAGGGTGTGGGATGCAGAAGGTGGAGTAATTTTGATTTTCAGGTAGTTGTATGTTTCAACCCAATCGGGAAAAATCCAAGTTTTCGATCTTTCACCTCTTGCGTGTTTTCCGACATCTTGAAAAAAACTCTGAGAAAAGGAGCTTTTTCAATTTTTCCTCAATAACTGGCTTCCAGTTCGTTTTAGGCTAAAAGGTACCATTACCAATTTTAAAGAGCATTAAATTTCCGGCAAGTTTCCCTTTGTTGAAATTAGCATTCCTGAATTTAATATCTTTAATCTATTAGGTATGTAATATATACATGTAGTTCACATATGTTGTACATGAACTTGCATGTAACACACGAGATTACAGCCAAATTATGGGTTCAATGTTTCCAGTTGGTTTTGGTGACGGCTTTAGCACCAGACAATATATTCTTTTGCAAATCTGGAAGGAGTAATATGTCAGATGCTTTGTACTCCAAAAAATCTTTCAAATATAAAAATATTATGGAAAATATTATTTTTCTTCATGCGATACCACCCCCGCTCCATTTGGCAGGGGAAAATAGAGTTTTGTACCGCATTAGAAAGTAGTGCATCCCGCAATGAAAGTGTTACCATTCATAAAGATCTAGCTGCAGAAAAAGAGAAGATAATGGAAGCCTCTGCAACTTTCCTTGTGGCCCTATATAGGGGTGCTTTGAACATCTCTATAAATGAGTTACGGTATATTTGCTTTGCTGAACATGAATTTTTACCAATGCAAAAAGGCTTGTGGCAACAAATTCAGCTGCAAACAAGGGATGACTTCGAAGCTCCATTGTATGTTTTTATTGGGGATTCGAGTCATGCAGTAATGCACCAGAGGTTCTAATTCAACGTGGAAGAAGAAGAGTTAGATGATTTATTGCCTATTGGTCAAAGTGATGAACTATATACATCAACAACACCTGGACCAAAATAACAAAACTGGTGGATTTTTAAGTGAAGATTTTGTATATATCATTGAAATAAAATTTAAGATTTATTTTCAAGTTGTATTATGTTGAAATATAGGTATTTGTTACCCTATTTACATGAATCTCGTGTATTACATGCAAGTTCATGCACCATATACATGATCAACATGTATATATTACATACATAATGGATTGAAGATGACATTACATTCAAGAATACTTATTTCAGCAGTGGGTGATGTTTGCAGTTGCCATCTCACTTTCACTAAAATTGTTATTTCAATATTTCTCGGCATCTATTGGGAGTAATTACGAATATTTTGTATGAATCTTGTAGGAAATTTAATCGTCTACAAGGTCGGTTAATATGCATTTTGCGCTAAACTGCACAGAAAATAAGTTATTCAGGTAAAACCAACAACATATCTGACTTGTGTTTTTTAAAAAACATTGCATGTTTTTAAGGCCTTTTATCTCAGTACCTGTTTAGAATTGTTATACATAAAACTGGTAGAAAATGTAATACTGTTTAAAATTCGTAATAGCACCTTTTAGTCTAAAATACACTGGAAGGGAGTTATAGAGGGAAAACTGAAAAAAAAAAGTGTATTTTCTTAGCGATTTTTTTCTTTAAGATGGTGAAAAATGCACAAGGGATGCGAGAATAAAAACTTTGATTTTTCACGAGGAGGTCGATGCATATAACATACCTGAAAACCAAATTACTCCACCTTTTACAATCCAAAATCCTATCTCTAATGGGCTAAACTAATGATGTTTGAAATGTACAAAATTTAGAATAACTTATAGAAAAAGTCTATTTATCCATCATTCAACAAATCAAAAGTTTTGAAAAAGCCGATTTTAATCAAAAGTCAATTTGGTGATTCGGCAATGATACACAACTAGCAAACTTCCGATTACAAGTTTAGTACTCTTCCAACCATGCCTTTGCCGGCCAATAAAATTGTGGATTTGCAAAAATTATTTTATTCAAAATTTGAATTAATAAGGTAGTGTATTTTATATAAAAGTTTAAAAAATATTTTTTTTGCCTTGGGCCAGCCATCTTGCTAATTTTTTCGGACAAGAGAGGACGCTGCAAATAGCCGAGGTGGTAAGGGGTTCCAAAAATAGAATGCTTGAATTACATTACGAATTTATGTTTCATTCCAAGCACAAACTGTTTTATGGAATTTCATACTTGAGCTTTAATACATACACATAAGTGCAAAACGTTATTACTTCAAAATTACAATAAGTATTCATTATAATAAAAATGTTGGAACTGCTTAATTTATTGTTAATCTCTATTAATATAGGTTGAAATTTGTTAATTTTATGTTATGCCAGTCAAAAAACTAAAAATTTGGCACTTTAAGAATTAATGCTAGTTTGATCTTCGGCAAACCCACAAAAAATTAAAATCCTATGGCTTCACCATATGCAAAAAAATACATAAATTAGAAATTGTGAGGGTTGTAGTAATTTTACTAAATTGTACCTCGTACATAATTTGAAGGAAATTTTTTTAACCTATACGTCTTGAACTCTAAACGTGTATGATTTAAAAAAATTATTAGCACAATTTAATAATTTAACCGGAATATGAATATTTGTAATACATTTTATTCTAAAATTCATCTATCTAGTCCAAAATATTATGTAAGTTGGTTGATCAGAAATAAAAATTTCTTATTTTCTAAAATTAAGCAATATCTGGAAATGTAATAATATTTTTTAATGACTTAAGATATAAAAAAGTTAGTTAGTGAACCTTATTAAAAAATTCACAACCATCTCGACTACACTAGCATCAATTTGAATTTGAAGAAAGCCTTATTTATGTTATTTTATATTGTAAATCAAATATCTAAAAAAGTATCGTTGCAAATAGTATCGCAAACTATTCTAACAAATTTGTTCACAATCACTTTCTATTTGTTTACTTTTTTTTGCCAGGAAGATATGTAATTTTATTGAGAAAGAAAACTTTGGTGATCATCTATTCTGTATTCCAGTAATTTGTATAAGTACAGCTATTGATTTATGGGTTGGTTGGTGTTTAATGGCACAAGAGCCAAACTGGCTTAAGCTGCGCCAAACATTTACATAATTATGAATCTTTAGAATTTTAAATACGGTTTATCAAACCAGTGTCATAAAAAAATTCGAACAAGTTTGGATGTGGGTCATCATTTAATAAATCATTTAAGAAGGGATTTGCAGTCCCGAAATATTTTAGCCTCTCATTCTTAAAGTTGGGACAAATACACATAAAATGTTTAACAGACAAAAAACAGTTACACCGGAGATGTGTCGGTTAAGAAACTAAAAGGTGCTTGTGGGTCAATCAGGTGTGGCCTATTCGAAGGCTTGTCAAAATTACATAATTTGTCTCCTCCTCCATATTTGGATTTATGAGAAAAGGCACCCATCCATTTCTCTTCAAGGTCTCATTTCATTCTGTCTCGACATGAATTGAACATTGTATTCACCTAGAGCAAAATGTCATATTGTTCGATCGGAACTAAATTTGCACAAAAATTCAGGAAACCTTATTATATTATGTATGTTCTCTGTTTGCTTAATGGATATTTGGTGTGAAGGAAAGAGAGGGTTAACTCTGATAACAAAATTCTCGACATTGCACAGATGGGCCGGATAATCAATTACCTTAATATGGAGGAGGAAAAATATTTTCAGTTAACCGGAAAATGTGTTTATTCGGTAGTCTTGTCTCCTGACCATTCCGTATGTACAGCGGCGGAAAAAAAAACCGAACCATCGATGATTATTTCGTTAGTTGTTATAGTAGAGCTCAACTTAATATACCATTTTGTAGGGAATAAAGTCTACTACACATTGATATAAAAAAAATTTGCATAGGGGACTATCTTCATATTAAAATCCGCACTAACTTTAAAATTTCCAATAGCACCACCTAATTTTGATTCGATTTTTTGAATCTACGATAAAACTTATCATTGAATATCAATTTTCAAGTCATTTGGTTAAGTAGTTTTTTAATTATGAATATCGAAAGTTTAGAACTCGTAATGTTAAATGAATTTCTTAAACTTTTAATCATATCTTTCGAAATAATAATTTTAGTAAGCTGATATTTTTATCTGTGTTACTTCTAAGCAACCCAAATAAAATACACTAACTTTCATTACTTATATGTATATTTTTTAATTTTATTTAAATTAGGATATTAATATTCATAAAATTCATGAATAGCAACCATGCTATATTTTCATAGTAATGGATTCAGAAAAACGTTTTATATGCATATCTAAAATTTCATGATTTTCCTCTTTGTAGTTTTTGGGCTATATTTAAATGTGCATCAAATGATCATTTAAGGGGTCATACACAATTTAAAATCTACAGAACTTAACAGAAATCTACTTATTTTGAGAATTAAAAGCGCCGTGATCGCGTTGGCATAAAATTCTAAATTCTTATATAAAGGCGAGGGGTATACGGGAGTGGGGGAATGAATGACCACGAGAAAAGAACAACCACGGCTAACGCCAAAACATTTTCTATCAGCGTACTTCATTTCGAAGTCTCACTAATACTTTGTCCAATGTGGAAGTAGCCCCTCAAATAAGATAGATACATATCGTCTAATATATCTGCATATAAATGTAGGACATTAACAAAAATTTATATTTAGATTATTTTGAGGGCGGGGAACATTTCTGCGCTATCAAAAGTAGGTGTTGCTATTGAAAATTTTAAAGTTGGTGCGGATTCAAGTATGAAGATAGTCCCCTATGCAAATTTTTTGTATATCAATGTATAGTAGACTTTATTCCCTACAAAATGGTATATTAAGTTTAGCTCTACTATTAAAACTAACGAAATAATCATCAGTGGTTCGGTTTTTTTTTCCGCGGCTGTACAGGCATTTATTAATCAGATTACTACATTCATTTGTTAATTTGTTAGAAATATAAATTTTGTATATTTAGTATAACTGTTGATATTATTTTCATTCCATGAGCTTACTTCTTTAATGTTTCAGGTGGTTTATGAAATATCAACATATTAATCCAGAAGAAGCTGTTCAAATACATATGGATGTCCAGAGTAAGCGTAGTTTGGCAATACACTGGGGCACTTTTTGCCTTGCTAATGAAGTATGTAAGATATTATGTTACAATATATTTAGTTGTATTTTATTCATATCTAATCTTCCATCAAAGAGCTTGCATTACATTAACTAAAATTCTTTCTTTGTTAACTATTCAAACAAAATTACAACTAAATTATCCTTTTTTAGTATTTTATCCTTTTGTGTTGCATGTGCTAATTGTTTGTTTTAATCATTAGCCGAATATACTATTGTGTAATTAAAAAAGTATTTGATACTATTAAAATTTAATAATATTATTTAATAAGATATATATAAATATATAAGTCTGTATCATTGTGAAACCCCATTTGAGTGAAAATATACTTTTCAATTTTTTAAAATATAACAGTTTTGAAGAAAGAGAAAAAACTTTCTTCCAATGATACGTATTGTAATATACTATTTTTTTTTATTTAGCCCATTAAAGTAGTATTTGTGTTTTTAAACTAATTGTGATATTTTTATGTCGTATGTCCATAATATGTGAAATTTATTAAAATTTTTTAACTATATTAATATTTAACTTACACTAATTAATTATTTGTGTGTGTTAATTATTAGTTTAAATTATCAGTTTTTTTTTACGTCTTCATGTTATTGAAGGAAATTTAAATTCAAAAAATATATTTAAATAAAAAACTTTAAACCTTACCACTTTTTTTGTTATTAAATTTTAAAGTATTGCATTCGTTCCCTCTCTAAGAATTTTTTTCTTCTTTTATTCCAATCGTTAGTATTATTTGGATCCTCCTCGGAAGTTACGTGATAGTTTGGACAAGTTTGGAATTCTGCCGGAAATGTTTTTCACAATGAAGCATGGTGAAAGTCGATTGATTGCTCAATCAAATCTAGTCAAACGACATAATATGTATGCATATAATTGTATTGCAGAGTAACAAACTTATGTTAAACACATCTTTTTCTTTAAAACTATCCACTTTTTTCCATTTGTAGAAAAAAAAATTCAAAACAATTATCAAGGTTTTGTTTGTTTTCTGGTGTAGTACAATATTTTGTATAGGTCATTTTGATTTCAAATATTTAAAAAAAAAACGGGCTTATGCGTATTAAGGATAGACTAAATCAGTGGTTCCCAACCCATGCTCCACAAAATAGTCCAAATGGTTTGTTGTGCTATTGTCCTATCATCAATATGGTTTTTGATTTAAAAAAGCAACATTTAAATTTTTATGCTACAAAAGAAACCAAATGTTATAAACTGGTACCCCATTTTTATTTATGCTTTGATTATAACTATGTTTCATTGAAAATGTGTTCTCTATATATTTTATTGAAAAGAGTATATTTTCTCTTTCCAAGAATACCATTGTAAATTAGCTGGTTCCTTTTATTTGTTTAAGAGTGTGTTTTTGGAAAGAAAACATGTAAGGGGAATCCTTCCAATTGTAGCTTTTTCATTTCTCTATCCTCGTTTTTAAATACAGGGTTATCACAAATTGTTGGGCTATGGTCATTGTTTGGCTGTTCAACTACATATAATAATAACAAACCAGTATTTTTGCTATTCTTTATTTTGTTTGCTGCTACTAAAGCTCAGTGACTATTTAAAATCAAGGACCACAGACCTTCTATATTTTTTAAATTAGGCAATACTTTTATCTATCCTATTTTTTTAGCCACTTGTCACCGAAGTTATAAATGGCGCGCAGATTTGGGTTTCTCTGATCTATAGCAATTTTTTATGAAGCTACTTATGGGCAGAAAACACCTTCAAATGTTTTCGCCACTGCCAAAGCTGAACTTGATGTGCCCCGCACCAGCACTAAACAATCAGGTTTATATCTTCCGAGCAACATGCCTCAGAGTTATCATATCTTCCAAGCGACATGGATCAGGGGTGGTACTTTTCCGCATCTAATTCGGAATACCATGTTTTTTTTATAATTTTCGGAACACGAAATTCCCGGTGTTTAAAAAAAAATTTAACACTGAAAATTCCAGATTTTTTTAACTAAACATTTTGCCAAATTTCAATTTTAAACACATTTTCTAAAGTGTTGAATTTTGTAAATATTTGCAGAAATATATGCCACAAATGGTGCGTTTTTGGCCGCTATATGGTTGTATAAATATACAATGTGTCAAGGAGAGAAAGGCGTGAATAGAAGGATTTTGCGTAAAAAAAAAGAATTGATTCAATGTCCGAACTTTTAGTTAATGGGATTTCATCATTGGAAAATATTACTTCGTTTGTTGTTTTGTGCAGAATCGATGCTCAACCTTGAAAAACGAAGCATCTTTAACATGTAAAAATATTCGTGATCTACGCCAAATGCAGGATGATTCACCCAAAAGTTATTGACTAAATCTCTTTCGTTGCATCTAGCAATTGCAATCTCAAAATTGCTCTGTTTTAAGAATTTTTTTTCCCGTGAAAACTTTTAAATTGTATATATACACTAAACGCGATCTGCTGCCATCTACATGGAAAAGCTTTCAATCCATTTGCATCTGATAAATAAATGATTATTTTTCACTACTTCCTATTTCATCAGAATTTGTTTTGCACTACCCAACAAAATTGCATTACATTTTTCGGAAATTTAATTTATTCACGAAATTGAAGTTTGGTATATTTTTATGTAATAACAATTGTCATTTGAAAGAAGCTTGGTTCATTTCGTGTGGTATGCAATTCGTCTCAGCATTAATATTTGATTTAAATATTTAGATATTAAATTAAATTTTTTTTTATTTGAAATTCTCCCTCCCACCCACAAAAACAATGACTTTCTGTAAGTTTTTCAAATATTTTATTTTATACAACTATTATTGTAAATTTTAATGATTTGCATTAACATGTTTATATAGGTATTCCATTAACTTATTATAATTTAATTAAACAAAAATTTTGTGAAAATGTTGAGGAATTTAATGTCTCTTAGACAGTAGCAACCTCCTTAATTGATTCCTTCATGCACAACGTATGTAAAATTGCCATCATATACAAAGTTAATTGAAAAAAAAAATTACGGGAAAAAAATAAACATATGAAAGTTAAGTATAGTTAAATTCTTTAAATTGTCTTTCGAATGGAGGATTTTATTATTGATCGTGTGCTCTGCTTAAATGGCAGACTTATAAACTGGATACAAATGTTGTTCCATTTTGCAATAATTTTTTTAAAAAATCTTTTTTTATGTACTTATTATTCCTATTTTTCTTAAAATATAGATGTGGTCCCTGTAAAATATAAATGAAGTAGTTGGGAAAAAATAATGTTCATTATACCAATGCAGATAAATATGATACAGCCAAACAATGACCATCACCCAACAATTTGTGACCACCCTGTATATTACTGTACCCAAGATTATTGTTGTGCTCAAGTTAGTGGAACAGATTCAATCTCAAATATCACACATTAAGTAGCAGTGTTACCTTATTTTAATACAAAGATTACATTTTATATCTAATTAATTATGTTTGGTACTTAAAAATTGAATGTTTGTAGAATATACTGGTCTGCTCTTAGTCCAACTTTCAACTTGGTGGTACATGATCATTTAGAGGTAGTGAAAGTCTGGGCTAAGTGCAGATTGTAGTTGACTGTCATTTGCCAGCCTATGTGCCTAATATTTACAATGAAAAATATAGAGATGTGTCCAAACAGCAAGAAAAATAGACAAACACTCTGCTCCCGCCTTATCAGTGCCTTAAAGAAATCTAATAACATGTAAAATTCTGTTAAAAATAAACCATGCTCGTAATTGAATCAAAAGGAAATTGAATTTGCAATTCAAATAACTTGTGTAAATGAGATATATGTATACATTTATATATAATATGTAAGTTCATCAATTTTAATGAGGGATCACTCAATTACTGTGATGTGTAAAAAAATTTCATTTGATTTGTTATGCATAAAATGGACTGAATAAATATGTTGCCTCCATTTACCTATAAATAATACTTTTTTGCTCGGAGCATTAGCTTTAGAGACTGTTCTTTTATTATGTCACACACCTTTGGGGAAGTGGGTATCATGGGGGGAAAAGGGTCTTGGTGATTGCATGACATAGCAAAACTTATTGGAAAACAAATGCTGAAATTTCTTTCATAAACTTTTAAATAATTTCCATGTTATAGAAATCACTATATTTCTAATAGGATGTTTATTAAAATACACAGAATTTTTTTTAATGACTGTTTATTAACTGCCTAAATTTATAGTGACATAACAAGGGGGAGGCTAACATGACTGTGTGACATGGAGAACGGGGGTGTATGAAAAATAGTGGCATAATAAAAGAACGCTCCCTTGGTTTTTCATAGAGAATTATTCTAAATAATACCTTCTCATTGTATATTTTGTCGGTACACGCTTAACAGCAACAAAGCTGATTGCAAGCGCTATGTGCCCCTTTAGTTAAGGGTATCAATTTCCACCTTAAAAGCGGAACACACCACTTTCCAAATTTCTTTAAACCAGCCCAACCAACATTCTCTAGGCTACAATAAGTTTATTTTATAGTGAACAGCATTTTTAATAATTAAGAATATACTGGAAATAAAGCTCCAGCTGAATATTAAACAACTTTTTGTATTGTCTAAATAAGGATAAAAGTTTTGATTTCCAACATTTTGGTAGGTTTTTTTTTGACATACTTATAAGACAAACATATATAAAGAATTCGTAGACTATTTTTTTTAAAGAGTTACTGACATAAATGTGGGCCTACTAAGTAGGGTATTTTGAGCTATAAATCGTAAGTGATGTAATTAAAATAAAACATAATTTCACATTTAGATATTAATCAATAGTTTTGAAAAATAGTAATGATCCAAGTTCTTCTCCAGCATAATTTGGTATTTTGAAAATAATAACTTACAATAATAAAACAATTTCACAAATAAAAAAAAAATTCCAACAATGCGCCCAATTTTTAATTCTCCTGAACAATTACAATAAGGAATACTTTTGAAACTAAGAAAAAAATGTAATTAATAAGATTTATATTAATATTTAATTAAAAACATTAAAAATTACAATACAAGATATAAACAAACATTTAGAATTTTTCGAATTAAAACAATTTGCTCGAAGTACCCAGACATCTAGAGTTTGGCGCAGCTTGGCCACATTTGGCCCTTGCGCCATTAAACCCCATACAACCAACCAACTCGAAGTACCCAGTTTAAAGCATTTTTTTTTTTGCTAACTAACTGTCCCTTTTACTAGTAGACAATGAAAAAGGTGTTGGAATACAAATACAAAAAAAAGTTATTAAATTAAGCTTTATTATTCATGAAAACTTATTCTAATATAAATTTTGGATTGCTTTAAGATAGTAGTAATGTAAGTACATTCACAGAAAACAGTATAAACGACAGTGGAGTAGCCGGGATTAAAATTCGGAATAGGCAAGAAATTAGTGAATAGACAAGGGGTAAGAGAAAGAAGGGTCATATGCCATATTTCTTTTCGATTCCTTTTAAAGTTTGTTTTAAAAAATCGGGATAGCACTCGCCGCCACGATCAACAAATAATCCTTACAGAATATTAGCTTCAATAGCACTATCCTTCCACAAATATAAGTTAATATTTAAAAATTAAAGCATTTTACTTTTGTTAATTATAAAGAAGCCATGCCGTCCGTATGAAATAACTATATTCTTGTATGATCTTTGAAACTAGTTCAAATTACTGTACTTCAATTGTCGAATGCAAAAATGGTAATGACTAACTATGTCTCAACCATAGAGTCCCACTAATCGCCCTCTAAGATACAATTTATTTCAGATAAGACTTTCCCATGAACTTTTTTAAAAAAAATCCATCCCTTTCTTTAAATATTGACATGTAGTATTATCAACTTAAATCAAGGATTCTCAATTTTTCAGTGGTCGCGGAACACACCAGAAAGTTGAAAATTAGACAAAGCACGGATCAATTTTTTTTATTAACACTTATAAAATATAGATACCAAATGCAATTCTGACACTAAATACAAGTCGAGTATTAAATATACTTCAGTTAGTAAATACAGTATGTTGAAATAAATATATTTATTAAAAATTCAAGGAAGTTGCGTATATTTATCTTATTTTCAATAATGAGGGATGATATTTAAGAATACATATTGTTCATCAACATCAATATTTTTGTGTAATACAACATACTAAAAGAACGTTGGCCACCTTTTCAAAAACAAACATTTTACTCCTCATAAAATATACTAGAACTTTAACAACAACATTTGAAAGAATCAATATAAACATACCAAAAAGAACCTTTTTACGCACTTCCTTATTTCCATTGTTTTTAAAAAGCAATCCTGCGAAATTTCGGGAATCCACATAGCTTTTAAAAAAAATCCCCCTACATTTCGGAAATATCTTGTTTTATTAGTGTTTGAATTCGAAACTCACACTGGAAAAAAATCTCATACAGGCAAAAAATGCGCAACAAACAATTTAAGAAAAAGAACCTTATTTTAAGAACTTCCTTTTATCTCCATTGTTTTTAAAAAGCAATCCTACTAAATTTCGGAAATATCTTGTTTTAGTATTTGTATTCGAAAGTTCACACTGGAGAAAAACATACATACAAAGTGCGCAACAAACAATTTACGGTAAAGAACATTTTTACGCACGTTCCTTATTTCCATTGTTTTTAAAAAGCAATCCTAATAAATTTCGGGAATCCACATTGCTTTTAAAAAATCCCCCTACATTTCGGAAATATCTTGTTTTATTAGTTTTTGAATTCGAAACTCACACTGGAGTGCAACAAACAATTTACTGAATAAAATCTTTTTAAATGGGGACTTTCCCCACATTGATTTTATAAAGCAATACCATTTAACGTATTTTAATAACTTTCGCTCGATTACTATCCAATCCTATTTCTGAAAGTTTTACATATCAGTTTATACACATACAGTTCTCCAAACAAACAGAACCGAGCGAGAAAAGTTGCGCGACCTGTTTTCACGGCTTCCTCTTTCACCTCGCGCGCTCTACCTGCGAGAGGCGAAAACTCGGCGCGATTGGGATTGCAAGGCCGTGTACACGTGCGAGATTGCAAATCGCATGAAACTCGCGTTCTTGTGCTTGCATGAATAATTGAACAAAAATAATATCTGCATTACTACAGGGCATATTTTAACATAGAGTTGGTGGGAATTTATCCCTACCAGTGTGTAGAAATGCCCCACCAGTCAGTCATTCAGATTTGCCTCACCGGAATTTTTTTTGTTTAATCCATTTTATATTAGTAAAAACATGAACTTTAATCTGTTGCATAGGAAAGAATGACGTTAGACAGAGACAGATCCCCATTCCTGTGAAAAGGCCCATTTCCACACTCAACCTCCCCAGACCCCTATTCCTACAAATGTCCTGTAACTGATGGGAAAATTACGGGGACGACTATTGTACCTTTAACGAGGGAATAAAGCTTTCACATCCCTTCCCCGTCTACCTATTTCCCTCCCATCCACAAAAATCCTTTTGTTCAGAACTGAGAATTGCGTCATTAGTGGAGAGGAACTGTCAAGTCTGACTTGCTGATAATGAATTACACAGGCTCTTCAATTTTACGACACAATTTCCTTTCCGAAAGTTCATGTGGTCCAGCAGTTGACAATATATTTCGGATTGCCTACTGTTCAAAATCGTTTTATTGCACCCCTTCTTTATCTGCATGATCTATTAAGTGGACACCAGCTGTTTTTTGTCTAGTCGGGAAAACTCCTGGCATGTATTTGAAGGGATTGGGGCAGAAATATATGGCCTGGAGGTACAGAGGATGTTATAAGGGGTGGAAAGTATTTCAATGGATCCTTTTGGAATGGTTTTCTTGAAATGTTGCCAGTACAAAAATAAATGTTCACTAACAAGACCAGTATCATACCTAGGCCAATTTTTTATTTCAATTTTAATAGACATTTTTACCCGTCATTTAACAGCTACAAAAAGTAAGTAAATTACATTTATTTTTTATGTAGATTTGTTTTACGATGTGTATTTAAACTAAATTTTATTTGTTTAGTTAAAAGAGATTTCTAATTTTTACTTTTGGGGGAAAATATATTTCCCGATGTTAATAACATTTTGAAGGGATCATTATTTACGAATTTTAATACATATAAACAGAGACTTAAAGTTTTCAAAATTATTTGGGGGGTAGGGGGGACACTCAAAGCTCTAATTTTTTATAAAATGCATAAACTGTACGGACGTTGAGCTGGTTTTTCAAAACATTATGCAAGATTATGCTTATGAATATAAATGTTTTAGTTTTTTTTTAATTTTGATTGGTATCTGTATATGAGAAAAATATATCGTGGATGTATTCAAAGGTAACCAAAATTAGCATATATAAGTGATTTGTACTAAATTTCTAGAGTGAAACGACAGCAAGAATAAGGTTAAAATAATTTATTTGAAAAAATCTCTTTTTTTTTCGTTACTTGCGTATGATCGAAAAGGGATCAAATATTTTTTATTAAAATTGTTATGAAAATGTTTTATTTTTAGATATTTTCGATATAGTGATACCAATATAAATTAATCAAAAAGTAAAAAAGTAATCGGATATATTACTTTTTAACAATGTAATATGCCAGGTTAATTGAATTTTTAACAAAATCGCCAACTATCCAACATAAAAAGCCATTCGGTGGTAACACAATGTCAAGTTCGGGGACAGTAAGTTTTAGTCTCACCATCACATTTTTATTTCGTAGGTTCAGAGGCTTGTTTTCAAAATTATTGGGGGCTTCGGACCCGTGGGCCCAATATAAGTTTACGCTTATGCGTAGGTTACATAAAATATATACTTTAATAAAGTTTGGTAAAAATGAAAAAGTGTCTGAAAGTTTGGTTAAAAAAAATAAATTACTTCAAAACAATATAAAAAATAGTCAAAACTTTTGTAAATGCCATTTAATACTAGTTTTTTTTTATTCAACTACTTACCTTAGATTTTTATTTTAGATGTGCATGCTTCGATAAAAAAGGCAATGCTTTCAATATTTTTATTTTTTATGATACTATTATAAATATCAAATAACTCAGATTCACAATAAACTTTATTTCCCCACCAAAATAATTTGTTTTAATCTCGAAAAAGAATTATTTAATATTTTCAAATAAGAGGGTTTTAAGGGAAGTGGAGTTCCATTCATATACTTTTTTAACTCGTGGCCACACCACATTCCATGCAAGTGGAAAGTTCATTTCCTGCTACAACATGTCAGATCATATGCAGTCAGATAATCTCGAAGCAATTAATAAGAGACTCATCATAGTCTTAAATGGAAAAGGAACACCATTTTTTAATCACCGCCCTTCAGTGCTAAAATTTCTGCAGATGTAGGAACGGCGGGAAAAGCTGTCGGAAGCAGCAATTTACAAGGGCAGAGATTATATAAAAACATTTTTCAGGAATGATATAACAAGTTTTAAGAAAGTATTATGTCTAACATTAGCTAATGTATATTACAATACACTGATATAATAACTTTTTTTAAAAACTACTTATTTTTCTACATTTTTGTGTGTAAAATAAAATATTTTCCGAATACAAATAAATAGAATATTTTTGTTTATCTTATAAAGTAAATGTTACTTATTAATGTAATGTTATTAATGCACATTTTTTTTGTAATATGCTCGGGTACTTGTCTAAAATTTACCTAAGTATACGGATTTAGATGTATATATACTATATATTTAAAACTTTAAATTTGTGTAAAATAAAATGGCAAAAATGTAGGAAATATATATTTTAAAATACAAAACATATTATTTAAAAAAATTAAATTTTTTTAATAACATTTTGCATTATGAAAACAAAACATACTTTTATAAATCGTTAGAAAATTTAATGAATTCGATATAATTTCTTTTAAATAAACTTTTTATAGAACATATAATTTTAAACTAAGTTTATTAAACTAGTTTAAAATTTGCTATTTTAAGTACAAAGTTTTCATTAACTTCTGTTGTTCTGCTTTCTGCAGAATTTAGTTTAGCCCCACCAGTTAAAATTCCTTAAAATATGCTCTGCATTACTATGATTAAGAGGAGATGCATCTCATGTCACAGGCTCTTCTGCAAAGTGCTCTAAAAACTCGATCACAAGATCATTAGACCACTCTAACGTATAAATGTGAAACCTTCGTGGGAAAAAATTCTTTGAAAAAAAAAACATATTTTGTGAACATTTAAAACTTGAATATATTTGTTTTAGCGATAACAATAATCAATACACACGGTCAGTTCGAAAAACTTTAAGTGTTCCCGGAAAATTCGCCGCCGAATATTTCGCATTTCGACAATTGAATTTGCATGCTACATATAAAAATTCTTGAATTGTCATGAATTTTTCTTAACTAAGTTTAAATAATGGACTTTGTGCACGTTGTCTTGTGGATAAAAAAAAAAGCACGTGGTTTTTATTCCGTATCTTTTCACATATTTAAATTATCGTCTGCTTTTCTCTTTTCCAATGTACAAACAATTATTTGTCCACAAGATTTAATATCGACACCAAGTCATGATGCATAGTGTTCATTGACATTTTTTATTAATATTCGACAGTGAATACTATTCACAATTTGATGTCGAGATTAAATTTGTGAAGATTAACAATCGAATTTGCAATGGCGAATAAAAAATTTGGTGCTCACAAAATAGCCGACAATATTTTTTTTATTTGCAAGTAGATGAGAAGTTCTTGACACGAGCTTTTGTTTATCCTTGTGATGAATTCACGTGCATAGAGTTCATTTTCGGAGAAAGTTCTATATCGTTAATTACTGTTTTATTGGTATATTTAAAACAGTTGAGTTTATAACTTATGATTATTTCTATAATTTGGATGTTGTTCTCAAAGTCAAAACAATTATTTTACTTAATCAACTATTTTAAAACAATTGCAAAAATATTTTGGCAATTGTTTTAAAATGGTCGATTTATTGGCTGCTTTAATAAAAAAAAACTGACTAGTTTTGGTTATATATTGAGATTTAGCGGGATAACTATAAAATTATAATTAAAATATATTATTGTAAATAATAAAAATAAAATTTGATGAATCAAGCACTTTTTTCGGATGTTGCCCCCTCTCGTTTTTAATATAGCACTTTTTAAAAATAAAATATAAGTCAATTTTTGTACTGCATTGCCAAACCAAGGATATTCTTCTGACAATGATTAAAATGTACGAGGCAATGTTCCTGGATTCTTCCTTCGAGATATACCCCGAAATGTCGCCAATTGTCCATTGTGCAGCTCTAGTGCGACGTTTTTTAACCAACCAAATCCAGGAAAAATTTCGTACCTATTCCTCACCGATTACCAGTGGCGGCGATTGAGTGGTAAAAGTGTGGGGGAGGGGGGTCAAGATCAAGATGAAAAGATTGTGTGTGTGTGGGGGGGGGGTAGTAATAAAAATATTGACCACTAAAACAATGAATATTGCATATTTATATTTACTCTTTGTTTTGAGTTATTTAAGGAAAGGATACTATCTTAAAATAGGTACGAGACGCCCAGGTCGATTATTAACCCATTGCCGATTATTTCTCCCCCCCCCCCCCCCTTTTTTTTTTAAGGATACGGACTGTTGCAAAGAATCTAATTAATATACTTATTGAACAACCTCCAATAACGGCGTGTATACGGAACTAGTGCACGATAAATCTGATCGGGGTCCAAAGTCCCGACGTCTATTGAAGGCGTTGGGTGCCAGCTCAGGTGTTGTCCTCGTCATCTGACCGACGATCTCATACGAGAAGTCGTTCCCGGGTGTTTCCTTCGAGATTGGCCAAGAACCGTCGCCAATTACCCACAGCAGCTCTAGTGCGACGTTTATTAACCAAAACCAAAGGGATAGGTATCCTTTCCATTTGTGTCAGAGAGTGGAAAGAGAAATGAGGAAAATTTTATGTTCTCACCCAGAATTTTTATAGGGGGGGGGGGGGAAGGTACAGTTACCTAAAGAAATCCGTTCCTTTTATAGGGGTCTCCCTTAGAGGGGGAATACTTACCCCCCCCCAAAAAAAAATCAACTCCCCCCCCCCCTTTTTTTCTCTCAATATTTTTAAAATTTTCATTAGTAAAAAGAAATACGCTGGCATTTGAATATGGCAGCAACAGTTGTCACTGTCATTAACTACTTTTAACAGTTGTCAATAACTATGTATTTTTAAAATTAGTAAATCAACCCCTAATTCTGATATAAAATTAGAGAACAAATCTAAAGTTTGAGAATCCTTATAATATATGTGTGGTAACGATTAGTTAGATAATTAGTCGCCAATAGTCTAATATGGTATACATTAAAGAACTTTGGAGCATCTTATTTATACGACCCCGTATGACGATCTTTTCCCTTTTGTTATCTTTATTTTAAATTAAACCTAACATGACGTCTTACAATGGGAGGGATTTGAACCTCCTGAACTCATCCCTCCCCCTCCCTTACTTACGTGCCTGTGGTGATGAGAGGAAGTTGGGGTTCAAAATATTTCCTTTGTTCGGCAATGCAGTAAAACCATTGACTTGTAATTTAGTTTTAAAAAGTGCGATATTAAAAAAGTGCGGAGGCAACCTGTCGCCACTGGCGGCGATTAGATGCTAAAAGTGGGGGGAGGGGGGGGGGCAAGATAAAGAGGAAACAAGAAGTCCCCCAAGTGGGCGGGAGAGGGCTATTAAAAATTTGACCACCCTTTCTACTGTTGGAAAGAAAGTTATTGTATTGTAGATTTGTACTTGCTCACTATTTTGTGTTCTTTAATGTATACCAACTTAAAATACACAGTAAATTTTTTTTAATAACATAATTTTCAGAAATTTTAAGGTTATATACAATAAAGCTAATTTGAGACAAAATTACAAGCTTTCTTTTTTGTTAAAATAACGATAAATGCCTTGGCTTCCTTCTAAAAAATACTTCAACACAATCATCAAGATTTAACTTCGCTTTTTATAGTCACGCTAAATGTGACAACCGATCTTGTTTTGTAGAATTACTTAAACAGTTTTTCACTCTTCTGAGAACACTAAAACATCCTTTCTGCTGAAGCATTTAATACTGGGATTGTTGGATTGTTTAAAACAATTTCAACAGTTTTTAAAGGTTCGGGTAGGTTTTTTTGTTTTTTACTAAAAAATTACAGTCTTTTCTGATACCCGTTTCATTTTGACTTTAAAAGGCAAAACAAAGCACCATAACTTTCAAAAATACTAAACAAAAAGGCATCAAAAACTAAAGTCCAAAAATCCAAGTTTTTTGGGATTGTTTTTTAAGAAAAGGGACCTCCTCAGATATGCTATAGGTACTAATTTTTTTAAAAAATCGGACCAGTCTATTTAGTGTACTAGGGTGTATAGTAGCCAAAGATAACAGTCAAAGATAATAATACTTGTAGGCCGCATAATTAACCCGGCTGTACCTGGAACATAGAGGCCCTGGACATTTCTTCCTTAGGGCTATGAAGGCGCCAGAGACACATGCTCTACTTGTTCCTGGTTTACCCATCTCCCCCAATACTTTAAAAACGTCGTCTATGTCAATAATTTCTTTTAGCCATATGCAGATGTAATAAATGTCTTTTTTTAATATAAAAAGAAAAAATTAAGATTTTTTTTTAATTTATAAAAAAGTCCCTCTAGCGCGGACCTTTCAACTTTCATTGGCTGGGCTCCTATGCCAATGCATTATTTCTCCTAGTAAGTAAATGCTACCACAATATATTAACAAATTAAATTAAATTGATTTTTATTTTCTACATATATCTTGAGTACTTTGAAAATTGTGTTAGCTTTAAAATTTATTGTACGATATAACATTTATTAATTTTATTATTTCTTTATATCATACACATAGTCAATGAAAATGATATATACATTTTATATTATTTACAACAACCTTTCTTTTTCTTCATACCTTTAGATATATCAACCTGATAATTTTCTTTGTCAATTACTAAGTCCTCTACTGCAGATACTTTGTCAGTGTTTCGGCCAAGCATTGCATCTACCAGGAACCTATAAAAGTTAATTTGTTATTATTATTTTAATATTATAATAATTTTAAATTGAAACAAATTTATATGGTTTTTTAATTGTTTGTATTAATTATGCAAGATGTCCCCAAGAGATAGTTACATATTTGATTTTGTTTATATATTAGCAAAATGTAGAATTAATGCTTTAGTTTAATAATGAAAACCTTACTTAATGCAGTCATCTACCATCAAACCCTCCTTGGCTGATACTTCTGTCCATCCGATATAGTTTCCTCGTTTATAAGCGTATTCAATTTCATCTTGATTAACATCTCGTACTGATAAATCACACTAAAATAATTTAAAAAAATATATTTTATGTACAATTTGTCGGACATTGACATTTCTGATATTTAACAATTATTTTAAGGTATAAATCTTCTCATAACGAAATGTTTTTCTTTAAGGTAAAACTCGCCAAAGGTGAAAAGTATCCTTTATATTGTTTTAAATGTGAATAGTCAATGGTTATTGTTATAGTAGATGAGGTTGATGAATTTTGAAATTCAAGATAATTGTGGATTATTAGTAGTATATTTTTATATATGAATGGCACCTAAAGAAATAATCCAAGTATACAATAATTATCATAATTTTAAGATACGCAAGTGAGATGTAAATTAATGCTACCATAATAGTATACAAATTCCAAATTTTGAAAGTTAATTTCAATAGAATAAAATGTGTTTAACTAATAAAATAGTTTAGTTCGATAGAAAATTTGGAAACGAATTCAATGATGAAATTTTCAACAAAACACGTTTTGAATGTTTTCTCCTTAAATAATGCTATAGACAATGTAATTTTGAGCTCAGAAATTTCGAATAGGCTATGATAATTAATCGTTTATTTCAGAAACCAGCTAGTGTACTTTTTCAAATTTTCGGGAAACAAAGAAAAACATTCTATCTTCAATATAGATTTTTTGGCTTAAAAAAAAATTAAATCTTTTCGAAGTGGATATTGCCTATAATTAAATTATAATATTTATTCCTTACTTTTAATTTTAAAAAAAATGCACTTAGCTGGTTTCTGTAATAAAACCTTTTAACTGTTAAAATGCATATTTTTAAAGTTAATTTGGCAGTTGGCGGAATGGCAGTTGACAAGATTTTGCACAAATATATGTGCTTTCAATATGAGATTCTGTTTTCTAAAAAAAATGTAATTTTTTTCTTCTCCAGAAACCCTTCAACAGACGATTCAAATGTCTATTCACGCTCAACATGCTATATAATGATCGCTTCTCTTGTTTCTGCAATACAATATTTACTGTGAAAAATAACCTGTAAAACGGAATGAAATTTGTTTAAATTGTGAACAAAAATAAGTGTTTACCATATAAAATTCCAATTCCGTAAAAAAATCAATGTTAAAAAATAAACGATTCAATTGAACGTCACTGTCGTAGAAAATCAGTTTATGAAATATTTTTTTGAGAAAAGTGCAACATGTATGACAAAATGTTAGATTGAATTATCGCGCTATCAAGATGATCTTGGGTACTGCAACTGCCCAGAAACACATTGCCTGGAGACCTTTATTGTATCAACTGAGTACGGCTATTTGTTAAAAGTTTTGAGAGAGAGAAAAGTTGGAGGGGGGGGGGGGGGGGGGGGAGATGGTGAGATATTGATTATCTGGTGCTCTGCCAATTACCCCATGGCTATTTATATTTACATGACTGCCAAAACTATACTAATTCATTGATAGAAGTCTATTACACATCAGTGGCAAAAACTGCTGCATATAGTTTCAAATGGAGCCGAAACCTGTTTTTATTAAAGAAAAAATCTAGACAAAAATAATCTGAAACAAATCAATGAATGTATGCTTCCGAAATTAATAGTATACAAAAAATCAATTCAAAATAATCGAGTGCACTGTTAGGGAGAGTTCATTTATTATGCCATAATATTTTTCATCCTTCTGTACACTCCCTCCCCATGTTATGTCACTTTAAAAAATAAAACGGTCTTGGTGATTGCGTAACGTAGCAAAGATGATTTCGTTAAAAAAATTACTGAAAAATTTCTTTACGAAATTTTGAGATTAGAAACATTTTATAGAATTCAATACATCTTTCTAACGGGATGAAATGTTTCGTAACCCCTCCCCCCCCCCCCACACACATCTAATATACAATTATTCTATTTTTTTTTTTTAATTTTGTCCAACCCCTAATAAAAACAAGACCCAATGCTACTTTGGTTAATATTTCTCTGTCTGTAGATAGATAGGTAAATAAATATAATTTATGAACTTACAACTTGAATGTTATGTCCGAATGATTTATAAAATTTCCCACCTTATTTCCAAGAAGTATTGCTGGAAGTCTTGATCCGTCTGGTAGCTCACATTTAGCATCGACATCTTTTTTCCATTTCATTGCACTGAGGAATGTACTTCTTTTATTCAAATCGAACATAACGATACAACCTTGAGCATCTCGATAGTATACACGTGTCATCCATGTAAATCTTTCCTGTCCTAAAATTAATTTATAGCGGGAAAAAATAATGAGAATCATCGGTAACTAAATAAAAAAAAATCTAATCTATAAATAAATTGTTTTACATGAATTTTTATGGTGCTATTAATCTTGAGAGTAACACCCTAGGTCTCCGAAACCCCGAAATACTTCAATTCCCTTCCTAGTCACCTCTTCCAAGGTCAGTCCAAGGTCAACCACTTTGCAGTGGTGGCTTTAGGAATTGCCCGACAGGGGGGCTAATATCCCCGACGTAAAATGTGCAAATAAGCGTAAAAAATAAAAATAATAATTTGTCAAGAAAAATATTTGAAACAAAAGGCTTATAATATTTATTTATTATTACGAAATAATTGTAGTGTTCTGAATATTCTGGGTTGCAGTCGTGAAAAAAAGATAAATACCAAAAAAACTGTACAAATCGTACTCAAAATGTTTTCAAAACCTTTATAAATGTAACCATCTGAAGAGGTTGGGTTGTTCGAAGGAGGGACGGCGAGAAGGCAACAAATAAAATAAATGAAAAATAA
The DNA here is from genome assembly GCA_963932185.1 of Troglohyphantes excavatus. NCBI lineage: Eukaryota > Metazoa > Arthropoda > Arachnida > Araneae > Linyphiidae > Troglohyphantes > Troglohyphantes excavatus. Next base: position 60,815,270 of record OZ010676.1, on the reverse strand, counting down.
GTAATAGTAAAGGTAAAACGAAATGTGGTAAATCACTATATTATGCATGTGGTTTTTGTAAAATCCCCATGCTTTTACGAAATTAATTTAATTTTTGTTGGTAGCAATGCAATGTAAAACGGTGCTACGTTTTAACACTTTTTCCTGTCATCTTATTTAGTGGTTTTTTAAAAATAATCTAAAAACAGTGGGAACGCTTTAAATACTTCTCTGTATACTGTATCTCTAGCAACGAAATTGAGACTATTCCTATAAAAGAATTTTTCTATTGAGAGCTATTTCCTATGACATTCTTTTCAGAGAATAGAGCTGCAGCAGTAGTTATATTTATTGTATTGAATATATATTAAAGAACTTCATTACGTAAAAAGTCTGCAGTATTTTATTTTATTTTTATTTATATGCCTAATTTCTGATCAAACGAGATAAAAATTATATCATTTGCCACGGAGTGATAGTGTCGCAATAAATCCTCTCAAAAGCATATTATGGTGTTCCTATCCTGATACCTCATTTTATAGACGTTTAGCTAGTAGGATTAATTGACAATTTAATGGATTTACAATTGCCCATTTTTAATTTAGGACCGCCCTATTGAACCATGACTGCACGTTAGAATATGACCTGATTTTTTTATATATAACAAAAATCGACAATTATTTTTAATGACAAAAAAAGCACCTCGTTATTTTAAAACCAAGGTCAGATGACGATGACACACCTGAACTAGCACCCCACGCATGTTCTAGACGACTTTCTAGTATTTTTGTAGTGAAGCTGGCAACCCTCCGATCACAAGATCACTACTTTTTTACTTTTCTTTGTCAAATCCATCACACAGGCGGCACTAGTAATCCTCTGATTATCAGCTGAACGCCTGTATCCACTGGGCTACCGGGCCCTTAATAAAATTTTAAAAAAAAAGCATTTGCTTGACCTTTACTTCAGTTATATGTCTTTTACAAAGCCCTTTGGTAGCTCTAACACCAATTGTTCTGGCTATTATTAACCAACGAGGCTTTTATTAATTAGATAGTGAACTACTTGTAACTTATAGTTATATATTATAATATGTGTAGTTTAATTAATTAAAGCAACATTTAAAACTATTAAAAATAATGGTTTGTCTTTGTCGCACTTCAAATAATAAACGATTTTGAGCTTACGTCTTTTACAGCAGTGGTTCCCAATAGATGGTCACGAACCACTGGTTCGAAAAATTAACAACACCAAATTCTAATAAAAATTTTGAAAATACTGAGGTACTTAATATTTCTTGTTTATTAAAAATGCACTTATTCTGCAAATATACCCAAGTCTACATATTGAACATAAAATGTCTTCGATCAGTGTAACAATATCGAACTCATTTGTGGTTAATTGCTATATTGATCAAAGCAAGCACTTGATACAGTTATTTTGATATTTTTAGTTTAAAAGTAATTACATCTTGGGCGCAACATTTATTTTTGAGGAAGTAAAACATCTATGGTATTGAACAGTTTGCTCTATGGGCCACTTAGACCCCCTTGCGCACCACCAGTGATCCGCGGACCAGATTTGCATTTTCTTTAAAAAAAAAAAAAACATTTTAAAATTATAGAATATATAAGTAGAATGGAATTGAATGGGTGAGATTAAAAAGGAAACGATTTAACGGGAATCCAATTGGAATCTTTTCCTTTTTCATCTCACTCATTTAATTAATGAAATTAGAAAGAAAAAACGAAACTTTCTAAGACAAAATATACTGAACTCATTTGTTGTCAATTATTGTAACAATTAAAGCAAATATATGAAGTAGAAGAAGGGCCCCGGCGAGAGCCATTACACCACTGATAATATGATTCTTCTGCTTGATCTTCTGCTTTCAATTTTCAGATTTTCACTACTTCCTCATGCGAGAACTATTATTCTTACGTGTTTATAGCAACTAGTAAACACTTATACGTGATCTAAAATTTGCGTGATTCTTCAAAATTTCGAAATGGTCATATGTTTTTTTTTTTGTTTCTATACCTTTGTGGCAGGTAAATTTAGAATTTGTTCTTTTCAGATTCGCAATTTTATTTATAACAAATTCATTCCTTGATATGTTTTTATATTTAGTTATTACATTTTGAGTAAAATTAATAGCAAAATCCATCCTTTATTTTTTATTTTGTTGAATAATTACTTATGTGCTGCACTGTAGTAACAAGTTGCAAAAATTAATATTAGACAAATTTTAAAAACTTTACCTGCAATGTCCCATAACTGAAGTTTGATTACTTCTTTCTCAGATTTCCATAGTACTTTCATGGCAAAATCAACTGAAATAACAATTCACCAAAACATTATTGTAACTATAGGCATTAATTCTCACATTTAATTCTGCACATTTTATGAAAAAATTAATTAAAGGCAAACACATAGCCTAGCAATAGAACAGGCAATTTGTTAAAAATGTATTTGATCTGCTTCCTGTGCATTAAATAATGTAAAAACTATATATTAATAACTTTCTTAAAAATTGTAGACATATTATATTTATCGACATAAATCAATTTGTAAAAAGTTGTAAAATTACCTCCAACAGTGCCTTTATAATCTTTACGAAATATGTCATTGACATATCTTTGTACAAAGGATGTCTTGCCGACAGTGGCATCACCCACAATAATAATCTTGAATAATCTCTCAACTGTAGACGTGGTTACTAAAATACATAATATTAATTAAAAAAAATAATTTTAATCATAAAATAAAGCAAATACCAAAGTATCTAAAAAAATTCATTTAAACTGTAATCTGATAGAGAATGTAGAACAACAAGCAAAACCTTTGAAATTTAAACACAATTCCCATAAACATCTTATGGTAATGCATTAGTTCGATGGAAATGCATGGTTCAATGGAACTGCATGAGTCGGTGGTAATGCTTAGATAAATAAATAAAAATTAAGCGTTCGTCCTTCGCATGATAGCCCATGCCCACTATCCAAATTTCAACCTGGACAAAATTAATAACTTTTAGAAATTTGGTGGATATGTACAAGAGGTGCTTACGAATGAAAATGCGAAATTCCTCAAAAATCTCCTTAGCCAATTTCCGCCATATTAGGAATTTAATTGCAATCTTTGTTTTTGGCTGTTGGAAATCAACCTATTGTGGAGGATAATTTGTTTATCTTTTAACTTGTGAATGAGTATATTTAATCGTAAACAACTATATAATAATTAGATTTGTGTTATTTAAATGGATTTTTTTTTTAAATTGAATAAATGGCCATTTTTACTAATACTTTTAAATATTTCGAATATATTCTCTGGTGAGCCCTGGTTCTATACAATGGTCACCAATTAATATAAAGAATTTAAACAGCTTTGTTATACTGTATTAATATAGCGGTTTATTAAAATAAATTTTACACTAGTTATAGATATGTAAAAGCTAGCTACTCATAAGAAGAAATCACCTCAACCAAACCGTACCGATTCATGTTGTAATGTTAATACTTTTGTCTTAGAGTTTTTTTTGTTCTTATTTTCACACACATTATAAAATTTTAGTAGTACCTTGCTATCTATTCTAAAGCAATCAGTGTAAGTTAAATTTACAAAAGATAAAGACAAGAATCTGGTTATTGGAAACGTTTATAGACCACCAAATATTGCAGTGTCGAATAAAATAAAATACTGTGTATTCATATAAATTATGCATGTCAAGAGAAAGAGAGAGAAATCATTTTAATGGGAGATTTTAATTTTCCTTACGATAACTGGTAAACCAACCGTACACAATGGAAGAGGGCAGAATCCTTGAAAGCAATTCAAGATTTCTCTTCCAAGCACTTAAGTTAAAGCAGAAGACATAAAATATTTAAGAAGGCAGGTAGGGACAATGATTGTAAGGTATATAAAGCAAACTATAAGGAAGGTTAAGTATATAATTGACAACAGAAATTGGCATTGGGGGAAAAGCTTGCTAGAGATATATCAACAACAATACAAAGGGATTTTTTGCTGATTCCAGTGGAAACAATGAACTAAATACAGGTTCACTAGAAGCTATTCAGAGCAATTTACTTCAAGATTCTGAGAGAATGGCAAATATTTAAATACACTTAATATGGGGATTTTAACAGGGATTTTAATTGTGATTCCATACCAACAGAGGATAATAGGTGGCAGGATTATAATTTTTCTAGAGAAGAAATAGTTTGTCATTTGAGAAGAACTAAAAATTTTAAGGCGCCAGGGCCAAATGAAATTTATCCAAAAGTATTAGTGGAATGTGCTGAAGAACTGGGAGAGATGTTGTATTAACTATTTATAAATCATCGGAAAATTCGGGTCGTGTTCCTATGGACTGGAATTGGGGGAAGGTGAGAGTGGGACAACTGCGTATTTTCTTAAATAAAATATTGCAATGTGTCAATCAATTCATCGCAGTCCCAAGTACAACAGATTTGAAAAATACTTTTGGGCTGCATTTGTTTCGTCACAACCTCCGCTTTAACATGTAGGGGAAGTCATGCTAAGTAAAGTTGTCATAGCAACGATGCAGCCGATTTCGAACTTCGCTTTTCGGCTGCAGTTTTGATTGAATGGAGTTTTTCCCTTCCTGAATTGTGTATTACGGCAACAGGTTTGCTATTTATGGGATATTTTTTTTACTTTCCGTAGAAATTTCGTCTTCAGTCCCAATTCTAATCTTCATTTAAGAAAATTAGTAAAATGTATAATTTTAGTTTTAAAATACACTAATAAATTTAGGTGCAGCCCGGCTGTACTTGCTGTACTCCGCGAGCCGCCACTGGAACAAGAGGGCATGACTGATTGAGAATTTGTTTAAGTGTTTAATAATATAAGTACATTACGTAAATAGAAACAATGCTTCTATGCACCCGAAAAAAATGACAATTAATGGAAAATTATAAAAAAGGTATACTTATACAGATCATAAAAGGTATGAGTTTGGATAAAGTCGGGCCAAAAAATTCTGAAACGAATATTGCAAATACGTGTTGTAAATGGTCCTCTAATCAGAAGCCACTTTGTCAGCTATGCAATTAAACTACATCTTACGTCACAGTTTGTGCCATTTTTAGTCCAATGGTGAATTGATTTGATCTTCGAATGACAGAGATTAAATTGTAATTTTTAAATATTTTTTGGGGCTCAACATTATAACGCTATAAGCCACAACAACTTTTCCCGCAAAACTGCCACTATTCACCTTGCTACTCCTATTTACCCGATTCCACGGTACCCATTAATTAAGTGAAAAAAGTTCAAGGGGCGTAAAGGCCTTATTACTGAAATTATATTTAAAACACATGGTAATTTTAGAAATAGCGTAGGTTAAGGTAAAATTATGTACAGCATATTCTTTATTGATTTTCTTGCAGTTACATCTGAATAGTTAAAAAGTAGTTATTTTGGATGTGTTTTTTGGAATAACGGATTCAGGTACAGGGAACGTTCAGGTGAAACAAAAAATAAGGTAATGTTCAAAAAGTCAGAGTGGTGAGTTCTTGAATTGAATACGAGAATAATGAAAAACTTGGGTTTCAGATTTGAGAAAATTAACAATAGCCTTTAAAAATTGGAGAAATGCATTCGTGGAACAAAACTAAAAGCCCTTCAATATTCTTGGATCGCTTTGTAAAAATGTCAATAAAATAAAGCAAAAACATACTTTTAAATCTAGTTTATTTCGTAAACTACAACTCTTTGACATGCATGTTAATTGGCCTGTAAGGGTTTAACAGACACTTTGAAACTATTGATAGTGAACATAGGCGTAAAGTTGTCAAAATTTTTGGGGGGGCCCAAAATTTAACTTTTAACTGAAGAAAATTGCGTATTTTTTTTGGGGGGGGGGAGGGGGGTAAATATAATTGAAATCCGAAAATTTATGGTACTGTAATTTTCCCTTTGTCATGATTGTCTAGTTTGTCCATTCAATTAGATTTATGGCCAAATTCAGTGGCGTAGGAACTTTTTTTTTTCAGTGGGGCTGAATTTTTTTTTTCAATATATATATTGTTATACAATATAAAATAGTAAGGAGTTGTGAGCTATTAAACAATTAAAAAACAATCAATGCTTTAAATTTTTACAAACGAGTGTTTAACTTGTATCCGTTTTTGTTTTGACAGCTTTAGAACATATATTAACCAGGAAAAGTTTTATATTAATTTCAAATGTCCGTATTGTACGCTAAAATGTGAATTTTTTCAGATTTGAGGAATTTGTTTCTATTTAACTTTCTTTAACAAACTTTATTTTTCTAAAAGAAGAAATTTCAACTATATAAGCTGTTTAGAAAATAGTGAATGAATCTGATGGTTTACTATTTCAATGGGAACAAATTATGGGAAGTACGATTATAATTTATGAAATGTCCATAAATAATATTTTTTTTATTTAAAAACGTATTTTTTACATTATTCTTAAAATTACTCTTTAAAGCTTTAGCGTTGTGGACATTTATATAAATACTTGAAATTACGTTTATTTTAGCTGCTTAAATTGATAAATTTATAGGTAGTTTTCAAACTAAACTATTATATTTATGCTTTTCAGACATTTAAAAAAGACGTAATATAAAAAAAATGTACGTGAGCCAGAGTACTGAGCACAAAAATAAAATTAGATATTATATTGTGAAAACCTATAAATTTGTCATTTTAAATATTACTGAAATGAAATAAACTATAACAAGTATTTTATTGATGCAATAAAATAATTAGCAATTTAGACTTTATGTAAAAACACATTTTCCTTACACTAATTCTACAATGACATTTCATTTATTATATGTAATTCAAGATTAAAATGAACTTCAACTTGTTTTTAAACATAAGCATATGCTTAGTGTTATTCACTTAATAGTGTATAACAAAACTAGAGTTACTGCCAATTGATAAGCATAATTACAAAACATTTATCGTTAGAAAAGATGGTATAACTTTTAATTGACTTTTAGAATACAGAAATAATTACTTAAATGACAAAACAGAGGAATATGCTGACAGAAGAAATCTACTACCATTCGTTTGCAAAAAGAAATGCTTCCTAAGATTGCTGTCTTTACACTAAAAAAAAAACAACTGTAATGCGGTTGTTAGATCTCACCAGGGATTTCTTATTTGTTGCTGTAGCCCTCCCATGACTTCGGCCCCTAGAGGCAAGTTTCAGAAAAGCGTACATACAAAAACTGTCTACACAAGCATACATGGGTCATTCACAATGGATTTGGGGGGGGGGGGGGGGATCATCAATAGAATCGACTGTAAGGGCGAGGGCCAGTAAATTACAAACAAATGGGGACGAACTATACAATTCGCAGCTTTGGTGGCCATTCACATGCTTTGAAGATGAGCGTACTACCAACACCACCGTAACTGACTCAAGGCCTGAGCGCGCTTCGGATGAGTCATCGCAAGCAGACCGGTATCGAAGAAGAAGCGAATGGCACTTAGCGAAATAATTTTCGGACGTTTTTCAAAGTTCGAGCATATTTTACTTTCTTGCACATTTAGCGTAGTGTATAACGGTGAAAGGTCAATGTCTATTTTTAGAATTCAGTACCTATTTAATAAACCAAAATTATTTATTTCATTTGTTTTATCAATGTTCATGAACTGAGTAACAATGCAAATCAATTTAATTCTTGAGTGAATGGACTGTTTATTAGCTCATAAACATGTCCTCTTTTTGGTCAAAATAATATAAAAAAAAGATATTTTTTATTACATAAGTTCACTAATTTAAGTAAATAAAAAACAATTTTTATTTCTCAGTTCAAACTTTTGTTATGAACTTTATATTCGCTTGCTAGTTCAAAATGAACCTTCAAAAGACATGTGCAAGTAAAGAATACTTTTTTTAAATAAATTTATACATTTTATAGAAGTTTACTTGGTATAATATCAATAAAATTATCTGAGATAAGTGTCTGAATGGGCTGTTTACTTAAAATATAATAAACAAGTCTCTTTTTGGTAGAATGAATAAACTGGATTTTTTTGCATTAATTTCTTATTTATTTAAATAATTTTACGAACATTTTATTGCTCAATTCAAACTTTTATTGTGAACTTTACATTCGCCTGCTTTTAATTAAAAATGAGCTTTCAAAAACATGTGCAAATGAAAAATACTTTATAAATTTATACATTTTATAAAAGTTAACTTAGTACAATATCAATTAAAATTATCTGAAATAATTAAGTGGCTGAATGAGCTTTTTACTTAAATTATAATGAGCAGGTCACTTTCAGCTAGAATTGAATAAACTGGAACTTTTTGTATTAATTTTTTATTTAAATAATTTTACTTACATTTTTATTACTCAATTCAAACTTTTATTGTGAACTTTACAATTCCTTGCTTTTAGTTAACAATGAGCCTTCAATAAACATGTGCAAATGAAAAATACTTTATATAAATTTTATAAAAGTTTACTTGGTACAATATCAATTAAAATTATCTGAAGGGGCTTTTTACTTAAATTATAATAAACAAGTCACTTTTTGGTAGAATTGAATAAATTGTATCTTTTATATACATTTTTTATTTATTTAAATAATTTTACTTGAGTTTTATTACTCAATTCAAACTTTTATTGTGAACTTTACATTTGCTTGCTTTTAGTTACCTTCAAAACACATGTGCAAATACATTTTTTTTTATAAATTTATACATTTTATAAAAGTTTTCTTGGTACAATATAAATCATATGAAATAAGTGGCTGAATGGGCTGTTTACTTAAATTATAAACAAGTCACTTTTTGGGAGAATTGAATGAACTGGATGATCTTGCCCTAATTTTTAATTATATTTTATTAATTAATTAAAAAAAAATTAAAGATATCAAAATAATTTGTTCAACCTTTCACACTTTTTAAAGAAATCAATAAAATTGATCGTTATGGCTTGGCACTGAGGTCAAAATGACGTATTTGTCGTGAAGTCAATCAACTGCTTAAAAATGACCACATTAAGACTGAAAACATAAAAAATATGCAATTAATCAATATAAAAAAAGAAAACATATGCAATTAATCACGAATATGGCAAAAAAGGTGCATGTGAGTGTACTGATTCTAATATTTGATAAGGCGGGTCGGTTCCTGTAGTTAAGTGCTATAACAGGCCAACCCGAGACAAGAGCAAAATAAATTCTAACTCAAGCCTTTTTCTGTATGTGTAAAGATGGTAGAGAGCCATATGAAATGCAAATAAAAGAAAAATACTTTTACAAGATCTAATAAGATGACACATTGAACAGCAAGTAAAAAATGTACAGGTAGACAGTTCGTCTTCCATGCGGAAATATGCAGGTGGATACACGATGGGGAACAGATAAATTGTACAGGATGACACGTTGAACAGCAAGTAAATAATGTACAGGTGGACAGTTCGTCTTCCATGAGGAAATATGCAGGTAGATACACGATGAGGAACAGATAAATTGTAAAGGATGGCACGTTGAACAGCAAGTAAATAATGTACAGGTGGACAGTTCGTCTTCCATGCGGAAATATGCAGGTGGATACACGATGGGGAACAGATAAATTGTAAAGGATGGCACGTTGAAGAGCAAGTAAATAATGTACAGGTGGACAGTTCGTCTTCCATGAGGAAATATGCAGGTAGATACACGATGAGGAACAGATAAATTGTAAAGGATGGCACGTTGAACAGCAAGTAAATAATGTACAGGTGGACAGTTCGTCTTCCATGAGGAAATATGCAGGTAGATACACGATGAGGAACAGATAAATTGTAAAGGATGGCACGTTGAACAGCAAGTAAATAATGTACAGGTGGACAGTTCGTCTTCCATGCGGAAATATGCAGGTGGATACACGATGGGGAACCGATAAATTGTAAAGGATGGCACGTTGAAGAGCAAGTAAATAATGTACAGGTGGACAGTTCGTCTTCCATGAGGAAATATGCAGGTAGATACACGATGAGGAACAGATAAATTGTAAAGGATGGCACGTTGAACAGCAAGTAAATAATGTACAGGTGGACAGTTCGTCTTCCATGCGGAAATATGCAGGTGGATACACGATGGGGAACAGATAAATTGTAAAGGATGGCACGTTGAAGAGCAAGTAAATAATGTACAGGTGGACAGTTCGTCTTCCATGAGGAAATATGCAGGTAGATACACGATGAGGAACAGATAAATTGTAAAGGATGGCACGTTGAACAGCAAGTAAATAATGTACAGGTGGACAGTTTGTCTTCCATGCGGAAATATGCAGGTGGATACACGATGGGGAACAGATAAATTGTACAGGATGACACGTTGAACAGCAAGTAAATAATGTACAGGTGGACAGTTCGTCTTCAATGAGGAAATATGCAGGTAGATACACGATGAGGAACAGATAAATTGTACAGGATGACACGTTGAAGAGCAAGTAAATAATGTACAGGTGGACAGTTCGTCTTCCATGAGGAAATATGCAGGTGAATACACGATGAGGAACAGATAAATTGTAAAGGATGGCACGTTGAAGAGCAAGTAAATAATGTACAGGTGGACAGTTCGTCTTCCATGCGGAAATATGCAGGTGGATACACGATGGGGAACAGATAAATTGTACAGGATGACACGTTGAACAGCAAGTAAATAATGTACAGGTGGACAGTTCGTCTTCAATGAGGAAATATGCAGGTAGATACACGATGAGGAACAGATAAATTGTACAGGATGGCACGTTGAAGAGCAAGTAAATAATGTACAGGTGGACAGTTCGTCTTCCATGCGGAAATATGCAGGTGGATACACGATGAGGAACAGATAAATTGTACAGGATGACACGTTGAAGAGCAAGTAAATAATGTACAGGTGGACAGTTCGTCTTCCATGAGGAAATATGCAGGTGAATACACGATGAGGAACAGATAAATTGTACAGGATGACACGTTGAAGAGCAAGTAAATAATGTACAGGTGGACAGTTCGTCTTCCATGAGGAAATATGCAGGTGAATACACGATGAGGAACAGATAAATTGTACAGGATGGCACGTTGAAGAGCAAGTAAATAATGTACAGGTGGACAGTTCGTCTTCAATGAGGAAATATGCAGGTAGATACACGATGAGGAACAGATAAATTGTAAAGGATGGCACGTTGAAGAGCAAGTAAATAATGTACAGGTGGACAGTTCGTCTTCCATGCGGAAATATGCAGGTGGATACACGATGGGGAACAGATAAATTGTACAGGATGACACGTTGAACAGCAAGTAAATAATGTACAGGTGGACAGTTCGTCTTCAATGAGGAAATATGCAGGTAGATACACGATGAGGAACAGATAAATTGTACAGGATGACACGTTGAAGAGCAAGTAAATAATGTACAGGTGGACAGTTCGTCTTCCATGAGGAAATATGCAGGTGAATACACGATGAGGAACAGATAAATTGTACAGGATGACACGTTGAAGAGCAAGTAAATAATGTACAGGTGGACAGTTCGTCTTCCATGAGGAAATATGCAGGTGGATACACGATGAGGAACAGATAAATTGTAAAGGATGGATTTGGGTACATTTCCAGCTGCCTATAAATAAAATAACTATTTACTTTTTTAGAGTTTCCAGTTTACGCTTTTTAGAAGCAGTTTTACTAGTTTTTCTAATATCATTCTTAACGTTACAATAATTTTTCAAAAGGATATTTGTTGTCACCCATGCAATTTTTCTGACAATATATTCAGCTATATGTCCCGCAGCACACACATCAACATCATTAAAAATTTCAAAATTTGTATTCTTGCGCATAATTAGTTCTGTCATATAAATCCTTTGTTGGGACATCTTTAAAAATTTATTTTCATTTTCAGTTGATAGAAGTTTTTGAGCAACTATATAGCCCAAGCTAACAATCCTAATTACATCGGCATTTGGGAATTGCAAACCACCTCTGTTGATGCTTTCCGTATATCTGTAGCAATCCTCAACAGCTAGCTCTTTGTCTGTAACAAGCTGCTCATGGCAAGATTCACATTTTAAGTTCTTAGAAATTGTATAAACACAATAGCCTGCCATATAAACCAAAATAGGCAGACTGGCATCGATTTCTTCGAAATCAGAATCAACGATAGATACTTGTATAGCTTCATCATTGCATGTTGAGGTTGAAGCTTGTGATGCCATTTCAACATCAAACTGATCAATAGGAATTTTTCCATAAGTTGAAGATTTCAATGTCAGCGGCAAGTAATCTTGAAGTCGCAGCTTTGACTCTGATTCAAAAATCTGACGAACAGACACATTGTATTGTGATCCAGCTAGCATTCTATATTTTCCAAATCTTTCCTCAAGTGCATCCGTCTGCAATTTTCCCGTCAAAAAGTACTTCATTTTCAGTGTTTCGAAACAATACGTCGACATATCTAACAATGCACAACATGTGTTGGTCAATGCTGTGTGTGTTTCATTGGTTAAAACACCTGTGGAACACTTGGATTGCTTCCAAATGTCTAACCAAGAAATAAATTTTCTCAAAAATATAAGTCTTGCATCATTTTCAGCTATTGTTAAGGGGTGCATATATATATTATTCAAACGACGTCCCTTATCTGGAGTCTTCACATTTACAATCCACCACCATTGCAGAATAGTCTCAATATAAGAAGCAGTAGATTTAAAATGGTCTAAAGCATGCTTATTACCCAACTCTAACAGTGCTTTTATGACAAATTCATTAAAAACCTGCAATGCTAATTTGACATTTTGTCGCTCTAAGTTGGATGGATTTAAGGCTTTATATGTTAAACCATAACCAAATTTAACTATGGCAACATGCTCCAACTCATGCAATTTTCGCAAAGTCGAAAATGATGCTGTGTCTAATGTATTTACAACAGCGACCGTGTCCACATGCTCAAACTTCGGGAAAAACATACATTTTTCAGGATTACCCTGGTTTAGCCAGTTGTTCCTGACACATTTTAAAATGTGTACAGCATCCACAACAAAATAGAGCGGCCTCTCTGGATCAACAGGATGTGGATATTTGATACACAAAGATGGTGGGCTTGAAAATAAGGACATTGCTCTTCTATTTATCGAATTGTTGTCGCTTACTACGGCTAAAACGGTAAATCCAATTTTCTCTAGCCCGATGATAATTTTTTTCAGCAATGTATGCAGAATTTCGCCAGTTATTGTGAACACAGGTAAAATATGAACAACATCTTTATAGGTGGACATCATGCTCCTGATCATAAATGCATGTGCACTTGTGGCAGCTTGCACATTGTCAAATGCAGTGCCTACTACATTTCCGCCTTTGTAGTCAATGTATGGTTTGAGGTGAATTTCATCCATCATTACAATTACGGTTTTGTCATCTTCTTTCAATAGCTTGCTCTTTTCCTCCGTGTATTTCAAAAAACCTGAATCAAATTGTTCCAAAGATGGATTTGTCAACATATTTGAAGAAATTCTCCTCAGAGTTGTAGGATGAGGAACAATAATATTTCTAGAATTCCTCAAGAACTTATATGCATGAGGAGAAATTGAATGAAGCAACGCTGAAAATATCATCAACTCGGGTGAATATCTGCGTTGTGCTATTTTCTTTTGAAGCAACTGCACTTGCTCCTTGATAAATGTTATAGTAAAAGATGAATCCAACCTATCGAGGATGTTTTCTAGCAGTGGAAGCAAGTTTTGTGTGATATGGTTGGTTGTATTTGTCTGCAGGTTTTCTAAAATCGAAGACAATTCTTTTAAACAGTTTATACTGTTTGGAAAGTTGATGTTGTTCCATGTGCTCAGTTGCTCAGTTTCCAAAAAGACTTTCAGCTCCAGAGTTTCGAGAACAACAACCGAGACATCAATCACAGGCGCATCACAATTGTGAAGGTGAGCAAAGATGATTTTGTGGGGTTGTTCTATTACAGTCCAATTATCAGGGACTTGAAAGTTTTTCAAGCAGTCTTGAAACTCATGATAAGATGAGAATTTGGTCTTTTGGTCATCAGTCTCTTTGGCTTCTTTACTAAGTTTAATTGCTTGCTGCAATTGCTCATTCTCCATCCGAATTTTCTTTTCGTCTGGTGATTCTCTGTCTAGTTCTGCTACTGACAAATAAGTTGGACATCCAGGAAACAAAGAAGGCACTGCATCCTTCTTCAAACGAGGATAACGTAGAGATGCAGTAATTTTCTCGCCAGTCTTGCTGTCATAAATCCAGGTCTCTTTTTCAATATCGTCTACTTTGAAGTGTACTTCACAAACCTTTAAAAAATTAAATTTAAACTTGTTACTAATAAGAAAATATAATAGAAATAAAATACATATTTAGGACTTTTAATGATGCAGTTTTCAAAATTGTGATGCCCTTGTCGACTATTTCTTGGTATTCTTTTAACAAAAAAAAATTAATGGGCCAATTTTCCAGATCAAATATTTGTTTATATTCACCTTCGGATGAAATATTTGAGTTTAATGAACATGGAACCTTTTTTTAAATGAAACTGGGCAATAAATTTAACCCGCACGTCAGCTTCAATGAATTTTCAATATAGAGGTTGTTGCAATTCTATCTCATTTACAATAAATTGTTCTGTATATCAATGGAGACTGTTCTTTAATGACCAGGGCCTATTCTAAACATGCAATTAAGAATTATAGAATTGAAGTTTTTATTTTGCTCTAAATTTGATAGACCCGAAGAAAGATTTTCGAAAAAATATGTTTATAAAAAGCTTAAACTCGCTTCTGTTTATTGAATCTATACCGATACCAAATATAAACCATACATTTCTGTACCAATAAGAGCATTATTAAATATTACCTTATCTCCCAAACTTATTGCTGCAAAAAATAAATAATTCCAATATTTTATGTGGAATGATTCCTAGATTAGTAATGCATGAAAATAATGACGAACTTTTCACACTATATTGAAGTAAATATGCATGAAATAGATTCAAATTTCAAGAACCATTTTTAATTCTTTGTTATTTATAAGTAATTACAAAAATACAACTTACCCTAGAAGACTTGGAAGGTATGAAATCCTTTCTAGGTATAGCTCTTATCCACTTTTTTCGCGTCTCGACATTATCAGGAAATTTAAAAATACTCACACGTTCTAAAACGCTGTCATAATTCCCTTTGCAATTGGGAACGCAGCACCGAGAAGGCATTTTATGTAACTGACGTTCCTAAAACTGCAAAATAATTCAAATATATATATATATAAAATGAACTTCTCGCGATTCGAAAACAACCTTGTTTACATTTGTAACGAACAGATTCAGCGGCGAATCGAATGGCGCTGGGTCTTCATCTGATGACTCATAGCTTTCTGATCGGCATCGTGCGCAGGCCTTGAGTCAGTTACGGTGGTGTTGGTACTACCCCCTGGTACTACCCGACATGGCTGGTCGAGTAACCAGATGTGGGTAAGCATTTTACAAACGAAGTACAGCTGTTGACAGGTAATTTTCTGGTGTTTCTCACAAAAGGTGACATATGACTAATGATGTCGTCTTCGATTGGAAACAGTTGAGAAAGAAACTCATTGTCCTCCTGTACCTTTCAAAGCAAATTCCCCCACTTTAAAACACGTTTAGAATAAATAAGGGGTGCTTCCTTTCGAATGCCTCTTTGTAGGAATTCTCTATTCTACGACGGTTTTTTAAGTAATTTTTTTTAAAAGAATAGTATAATATTGGGGGGGGGGGGGGGGCAGTGGCGGCTCGTGCATTACAGCCGAGCTGCACCTAATTTTATTAGCGTATTTTAAAACTAAAATTATATATTTTACTAATTTTATAGGAAGATTAGAATTGGAAAGGAAGACGAAATTTCAAATCTAAGTAAAAAAAAATCTCCGATAAATAGCAAAAGTGTTTCCGTAATGCACAAATTCAGGAGAGGAAAAACCCCATTCAATCAAAATTGCAGCCAAAAAGCGAAGTTCGAAATCGGCTGCATCGTTGCCATGGCAACTTTACGTAGTGTGACTTCCCCTACACGCTAAAATAGAGGATGTGACGACACAAACGTAGCGTAAAAGGATTTTTTCAAATTAGCTGTACAAGGGATTTCGATTAAATGATTGGTTCGTTGCTGAATCGGCGAGGCGGGGTGGAGGAAAACGATAATTTCGAAGAAGCTCTCCAAACGGAAATATTTTTTTCGATAAGTTTGCACGTGTGTTGTTGTTTCTTTACTTAAATTAATATTAAAATTGACCGATTCGCAAGTTTGATAGGAGGATTGATTTAATTTTCAAAAAATAAGTAAGGCCACTGAGGGGGGGCTGGGCCCCTTTAAAATAATTCCTGGGGGGGGGGGCTCGAGCACCCCCAGGAATTATTTTGAAGGGGCTCAGGGTATTGCATTTCAATTAACACAAAAAGCTTAAGTTTTTAAGAGTAATTAATGAAATGCAAGTTACCTGTTAATAAACTTGCTATAGTTGCATTGCGGCAAAGCATTTAAACGAACCAGTAATTTCAACAAGTATCCAAATGAAGATTTTGACATTTACACTGCAGTACAACAAGTACAATAGGAAAAGTTCTAGACGGGAATCCACTATTAGCCGACACTCACGTCTACTGAAGAAGCCCAGCAGGCCTTTCTGAAGAGTATCCCTAAAGTCTGTTTCAGATAGTTGCATAAATGTCGACCCCTGGCAACCCACTGGCCCCCAAAGTTGGCCACTGTTACTAAAAAAAAGGGGTGTGGCCAGTATTCACTAGAGGGCATACTACCCTCCCCCCCCCCCCCTAATACACCGCCTATTCTTCCCATTCTTCCACGTAGACACTGGTTCTAGCCTATGCTTCTGTTGAAAACAGAGATAAGATAATTCTGTAGTTGCTAGGAAAGGTTGATGGTACATGTTGAAGATTAAAAAAAAGAAAGGGATTTTTTTTTTGAAAAATATAAGTTAGAACTTTTGAATTATTGGGGGGGCTTAGCCGGGTTTTTAAATTATTGGGGGGGCTCGGGCCCATGGGCCCAATACAAGTTTACGCCTATGATAGTGAAACAAGTAGCACGAAATCTTCGGAACTACAAAATACCGTGGTTGATTTCTTCAAAATGTCCGATGAAAAAAAATACGGTTTGAGAAAAATTTGAACTGGATGAAACACCAAGTCAATTTTAAATATATATATTTTTAGGGGGAGAGGGGCTGAAAAAGTTGTTACATTTTAATTTTTTGGGGTTTGTTAAAATAGTTGGATAGAGTTGGGCTATCAACAAATTAATCAATATTATAAATTTTTACATTTAAATTTCGCAAATAGCCTTATAATAAACTATTATAATATTTAAGTGAGTATTAAAACGTTTATTCGTTTTTGTTTGGACAGCTTTAGAACTTAAAGTAACCATGAAAGTGTTATTAGTAATTTCAATTCTTGCGAGCTATAATTTTTTATTAAATAACTGAAAACTTAAACCTACTATATTCTGGATAATAACGAGAGAATTATTTATTAAATTTCCAAAAATATTATTTTTTAATTTAAAAACATATTTTTTACATTATTCTTAAAATAACTCTTTAAAGTTTTAACGAAGTGTTATCGACATTTATATAAATACTTGAAATTATGTTTAATAATTCTATAATATTTTCGATCAATACAAATTTATCCATTTAAATATTACCTTAGACCGAGATAACTTTGGGATGGGGGCGCAACTTTGGGACAGAAAATGCCATGCATTTTGAATTGGCGCGCAATCACCGCTACCGAATCCACCGATATCTCCTGCTACCTCGCGGCACTTCTTCGAAGCTGTAGTTGCACTGACGTCCAAAGTCATCCCCCATGTCGACCCCTGGACCCCCTCCCCCCTCCGCGATGACCCTGTTAGTGTGATTTCAATTACATTATGAAAACGTTTTTGATTGATGTTTTGGCGCTCAAGTCTTCAATGACATCCAAGTGAAGCACTTACCTTGAGCCGATTCTGTGAGAAATTGATAACCTGGGTGCTCCCATCGATGGATAGGACCAGTGTATCCAGCTACAAAGACACCAGAACTTTCCAGGTCGGAGGATCCGCTCCCATGCCCAGAAGAGGTTATAAAAGGTTCACCATCCTCGGAAGTGTCGGAACGAATCACTGTTCGAGAGGATCGGGATGCGTTGGGCAGCATCATACTTGGAATAGCAATTGAAATGAGTTTTCTTGCTACACTTTAAATCACAAAACTATAAGAATATTTCTTGTAATTGTATTTACTCTTTTGGTAGAAAATTGTTTGAGGACACTAAACAATTCTTTCTTTTTTGCTACTTCTCTCTTGAAAATTTTGAATTTAACAATTTAACATTCAGAAAAACATTGCTAAAATTTCTCACTTCAGTGATTGTTGACTTTCTGTCGGAGAATTCGTATTATCAAATGGAAAAATAACACAAAGCATAATTTCAAATGTCTTGTTATTTCTGTTTTTTCTCTTAACTTTAGGTTGTATTTCTATTTATATAAATACAAGAAACAAGCCGACACCAGGCATCCAAATTTTACTAATAATAATTTCTTACACTTTCTTGAAATCGAATTATTTCCTTTTATCTCTTAGTTCGTTACATGCATTATTTTCAATAATGTATCAATCACATTCCTGCTAAAATTTGATTTGAAATCATCTTTGGTATATTTATTTCTACACGCATTTAAGTCTGTACATAAATATGTAGATAATTCTTTCAGGATGAAATTAGAAATACTCCATTTGTAAATTTTGCCACTAAGTTTTTATCTATATAATATATTTTATTTGTAAGCAAGTAAAAAACTCAGAAACCTAACCTGCCTTAGCTTATGACATATTCAGTTATAGTCTAAACCGAAACATTCTTGAACAGTTTCTAACAATATACAAATTATTACAAATTTCAACATATTCTTTAGTCAAACTAATGCAAATCTGATACAGATTTATATTGATAAGAGACGAATGGACACTCTTCTGATGAAACTTCTCCAATCCCACTTTTTCATTCACACAAGACACAACAAATGTACTTACGCAAAATTCTCTTCACTCTTATCATTTGCTAGTCTCAAATTCCGAATATCCCCCGATCACTTTACATTATTTCCACTGTCTGCTTCTTTAGCTACAAGCGATCACGAGATCTTAGTACGTCACGTGGTGCGTTGCAATCGTCGTTGGTCTCAGGTAGATTGAAAAAAAAAAGACTAGAAAATAGAAGTTTCTTATGACCAGGTGACCTTCTTACATGTTGTTCTTTCAGGGAGGTTGAAAAAACTAAAAAGATGTGTAAGAATTACGAATGTAGAATGCTTGTCAAGTGTTACATAAGATTTCCAGTAAATACAGAGGCGGCTCAAGGCCCAAGCTATTACGTGCCAAGTTAAAGGAAGGCGCTAAAATTTTGTGAAAAATGTAAAAGATTTTAGTGAAACTTTGCAGTCTATACTTGGCGTTTTTCTAGATTTATATATTTTTAATTAAATTATATATAGGGGGGGGGGGGGAACACATGTAAACGATTTTTATTCTTTACTATTTTTTACTGTTGTTATTAATTTGTGGTACTACCCACGATGGTGACCAGCCACACTATAATATGATTCCTATGTGGTAAGTGTGTGGTAGTGCCGAGGTAAGGATATAACTCTAGGTAAACATAACACAACTTTAATAACAAACAAAACTATAAGTTGATTACAGCATACTACTGGAAAACATAAGAGAGCGAATATGGTTAGATCACATAATAAATAGCTATTAAAGAGTGATAATGTTTTTGAGATTTACAAAGAATTCATCCCGGTTCACTGGAGAAAGAAGTGCTCGAAAGGGCAGTCACCATAAATTAATTATAAACAACAATTGATTTCATATAAACATTTACACTCATTTTTATTTTGGAATTAAAATATATATATATATATATATAAGGAATTTCTTATTTTAATGATAATTTTTAAAAATTATCCATCCCAAATCATTCACATTTGCTGTGGCACATGTAAAAAAACCATAAATATAATTGTATTAAAAATGGTAGTTTAATTTATTTACTTTTGTTTTTTAAATTTAAAGCTATATTTATCGATATTGCTTGTGTGCAGGTTTATTTAAACTTATTCTATTCAATTGCTTGGCGCGTCTGAAACTTGGTTGTCTCATGATGAATTAAGTTTTAAAAAACCAATAACTGTACACACACACACAACTTATGAAATATAAACGCAATAATAATTTAAAATTGAATTCGGAGCACTTGCAAATTATTGCAATCTGCCCCATATAATTTATTCACAAGTGACCATCCAATCTATTTTAGCCTAAGTTGAAAAATTAAGTACTTTTAATCGTGATAAAAAAAACTTTTTATTAACTTGGTTTATAAATACTACTATATTTTTAAATATGATATTCTACTTAAAATATATTTTGAACTTGTTTTTACTTAAAAAAGCTACAATCTATTTACATATTATATCTTAATACACTTTCCTGTTATATTATAAATGATTCATAGTTTGGATTTTGTTTTCGTATATGAAATAAAATTATGCTAATTTGCTCTTGACACTACAAATAATTTCATCCAAATTTTGGAACTTGATACCTTAGTGAAACAGATATAGGTTTTTTAGTTGATAAAGTTAGACAATTCTATTATATAAAAGGGGACCCAGATTAGAAAATTGCCTACTAAAAAAATTGTATGTACAAATTGAACGCCACAAAAACGTTTGCTATCCCTTGTGTTTAAAATTTGTATTGTGTATTACTTTTTTCTGGTTTAATTTTATCACATTCTTTAATTAATCCGTAACTCAAATTCCAAGCAACCTTGAAATTTTCCTTGGAGAGAATCTGTAAAACATTTTTCAGTTTGTCACACATCTCTATCGACTGTCCTTGAGAAGAATATATTTCAATGCGTGTTGGCATGAATATCAATGAAGTCATTGGTAGAATTAAAATTGGGTCAAAGAAAAGGAGGTTTTGTTTTGTTGAGATTAGGAAACTGAATCTATCAGAATTTGTTTTAATTAATACTCATTAAATAACATCTGAACGGCAGAGCCACTCTAGCCTACCTGCCGCCGGGATGCAAAGCATAACGAGACCCCTACCTCTCATCATTTAAATTTTAGATTAAAGTTTATTTTTTTTAAATTCCTTAAAATTAAAATGATTTTTAAAATTTAAGTGGTTTTTTAAACGTTTTACATTTTAAAATTAAATGTAGATATTTTGAAAAATCACACGCAATTCAGTGTGAATATTCTGTCTTCTTCGTAACATTTTACATCAATTAACTATTATAATTATTAACTATAATAATTATGATAATTATTGCTACTGTCTCGCTTGTAAAATACACTGAAAATTTCAATTAGTTTTTCAGTATATTGCAGTGGTTTCCAAAGTGTGCGTCGCGACGCCCTGGTGAGCCGCGGTGTCTTCACAGGGTCAATATTG
This sequence comes from Troglohyphantes excavatus, assembly GCA_963932185.1. Lineage (NCBI taxonomy): Eukaryota > Metazoa > Arthropoda > Arachnida > Araneae > Linyphiidae > Troglohyphantes > Troglohyphantes excavatus. Next base: position 60,793,786 of record OZ010676.1, on the reverse strand, counting down.
TAAAAGCTTCTTAATTAATTAGACTAGCAGTGATTCTCAAAGTGTAAATAAAAAAATAAAAATAATCCCAAATCTAAAAATACTTTAACTACCATACGATGCATAACTACACAGTTAGAAACTACAAAATGCGCCAAAGAAAAAGGAAAATGTTTCAAAACTCGCCAAAGGGAAGATGTTTAAAACTATGCGGTAAACCGTGGACTTTATAAAAGGATCTTGTATCAGTAATAACATTTCTATATACCAAGACAGGTGATTCGTTGAAATTTCTTGTGACAATAAGTCATAAGAGCGATGCTAGACAGTGATTTGGATCGAAAAGGCTGAACCTAAAAGAGCTCCTTATGTTAGTTCCATTCCCTTAAAAAGCATATGCGTAGACCAAATGGGTAGTTCGCTAGAGATTTCGACTGTTCTGGAAGAACTTGCGGACGGAATATACAAGCAAGCGTTGCCGGATTGATTATCAGTCAGTCAGTTGATAGTCGAAGTTTAGCGAAGATAGACTCCGCGCGTAAAATAAATAGACAAAGTGATATAAATTAGTTAATATAGTTAGTGTAATATTACTCCTCATTTATTGTCTCTTAAGAATAGTTTTTGGAATTTTTCTGTTATATCTTTGATGATGGACCGAATTTTGAATAAACGTGGAAGTACAGTGGCACGACTACGAAAATATGAAAAGTCGTAAATATGATGGTGGGTATTTAGAGTTTGGTTTTACGTCGACAGAAATTAATGATGAAGAGAGAAAACAATGTGTATTGTGTATGAAAATTGGCACCAGAGTATATGCTCTCAAATTGAAGCGCCATTTAGAAACTAATCACCGCTACATGTTTGGAAAGCCTCTTGATTTCTTTGCTAGGAAGTTAAAAGAACTGAAACAGCAAAAAAAACAAAAAAAACGCTTTTCAAGACTGCGTTAATACCAAACAATGCTCTTTGCTAGTATCTTACAAGTTAGCTTATAGAATCGCAAAATGTAAGAAGCCTGTAGATATGGTGCACGTACAAGGTTGGTGAGTCTGCTGGAAAACTGCTTTCAAAAGTGTTTTTGTCCAATAACACAATTAGTCGCAGAATACAAAATATGGCAGAGTACATCAACGATCAATTAATTGGGAAAATAAAAGGAATGGAATTTGGATTGCGGCTAGATGAGGGTTACGGAAAATAATAAGGATATTCATTTGATATGCTATGTGTGTACGCGTATGGTTCATGAATGGTTGGTTGGTTGGTTGGTTTGTTAATTAACGTCGCACTAGAGCTGCACAGTGGGCTATTGGCGACGGTGGTTCATGGATGGTAATAACGTTACAGAAGACCTTCTCTTTTGTAAAAATATCACTGCAGGAGCTAAGGCTCAGGACTTATTCGAGATCCTTGATACATTTAAATCTGAAAGTAATTTAGATTGGACTAAGTGCGTTGGTGTCTGTACTGATAGAGTTCGTTTCATACATGACTGTTATGGAGAATTACAGGCACTTATTCGAAGCAAAGCCCCTGATGCACTGCGGACCCATTGCATTATTCTCAGCATTTGTATCAAATCGTCTGAGTCCTGCAGTGAATCAGGTGTTAGAATCTGTACACTGTAAAAAATTACTGTAAAAATAAAGCATTTTCCTTGCATAAATACAGCGTACGTTGCTGTAATTTTTTACAGCTCGTTCTGTAAACACAATTTACAATGCATTATGATGTAACCTGTTTCCGAAAATTTCTCAGAGTCCGTCTGGCGCGTACCATATGATATTATTAACTAATCAGCTTCGACACCAGTACTTTCAAAGAACTTATAACTATAAGAAAGTGCACTTCTACAAAGCATAAGTGATGCCCTCTCACTTACTAGATTGGTTTGATTAATTAACGTCACACTAGAGCTGCACAGTAAGCTATTGGAGACGGTTCGGGGCCTATCTCGAAGGAAAGACCTGGGAACGATGTCTCATATTTTTGAACCATGGTCAGATGACGAGGACAATACCTAAGCAGGCACCCGATGCAACCTCAATAGGCGTCAGGACATTAAACCCCGATCAAATTTATCGTGCACCAGTCCCGTATACACGCCAGTATAATTTATTGGATATTTTAGACGACTTCCTAGTATAGTAGCAAATCTGGCAATCCTCCGATTGCAAGATCACTACATTTTTACTTTTCTTCGTCAATCCTCTGATTACTAGCCGAACGCCTTTATCCACTGGGAAACTGGGGGCCCCTCTCTCACTTACTTAAAGTCACAAAGTACCACAGTGAAGTTTACTACTTGGTGCTTACCTGGCATGCGCAGAAACCACATTTTTTTTTGTGCCTGCTTTGAAACGCTTCGTGTACCAAGGAAGATTTGTTATTCCGTGATGTGTAATAAAGATCTTTCAGGATTTCATTATGTTCTTTAAATATAGGATCAAATAAAGACAATTCCTAATATTTAAGGTAAGTGACAATCAATTTATTATTAATATAGCCAATTTAAAAGGCACATATACTTCTGTATGTTGTTTTCTTAAAAAACTTTCTATCTCAAACGGAACTAACGACTTCTTTACGCTTTCCTATTAATCGGGGTTCGAGTAATCTAAGTACTGGACTTGGAAGGTCTTTGTAGTTTTTTTTATAGATATGTCAACGGAAAGTACAGTTATATAAGAGAATTGAGAATAAAGTCAATTTTCAGTAGTGGGGATCGTTTGTCAATGTTTTATAATTCAGGCAAATTTTTATATTTGTTTGTTTGATGTGCAAGATTTAACTAGTTTCGATGATTTATGAATAGCAGTAATCTGTATTTTAAGAAAATGGTATAACAAAAACCTTAAATAAATGCCTAAAAAGGCAAAAATATAACAAATATTTTGAAAAATAAATATTTAAAAAACTCGACGCACATTTATAAAATGGTTTAATACATCTTTTTTTTTAACTGAGATAAATTATTGCCGTATCTTATTAGTCATTTCACACAAAAATAAATATTTCAGCTTATCTTAATTTTCTTATATGAGCAATTAGCTATAATTCGATCAAATCTGAAACTTTTAAACCTTGAACCACATGTGGCATACAAGTATACAATTATTAAAATTTTATTGAGTATAATTATTCTTAAAATATTTTCTAGAATACTTTACATTTGTTACTATTTTTTCTTAGAAGGAGACTAAATGTATATAAACATACTTTTTATTGTGAAATTATGTGTTTCAAATTTTGTATTTTTTATTCTTAAATGATTTTAAATTACTAAATAAACGTTTTTCGAAACATCTTATTTAAAATTAAAATAAAATCATGATATTATTTGTATTTTAAAATAAATACTCATTAATATTGGCCCTTTGAATAGATTTCATTAATGGAGTTTGTGTATTGTTTTTTAATTGTATTAAATAATTTTAATTACATGTTTTGAAAATTCCTGTAATTATTTGAGTGATTAATCGCAGATTTATTTTAAATATTTATATGCCACAAAATTAAGTTTATGAATTTGAAAAATTTTTAGTAGGCTTAAAATAATTGTAGTCTTAAAGTTGTTTTTCATAAAACTTCTTAGTGTTCGGTTTGTTCCCTTGTTGATATAAAAATATTTTTACCAATTTATATTTTTTTCCTTCAGTTTACTCCTCTTTAAAAACTGCTGAAGAAGGCCGGTGGCCTCGAGGTACAGGACCCGGTTATCAATCAGAGGACTGCGAGTTCGAACCTCATGAGGACTTGGTCAAAGTTAAGATGTAGCGATATCGTGATAGGAGGATTGCTCGATTCGCTACTAAATTATGAAAGTCATCTTAAATTATCCTCAATTTCCATCGGCGTGTATACCGGACTGGTGCATGTTAAATCTGATCGTGGTCCAATGCTCTGACGCCTATTCAGATTGCGTCGGATGCCAGTTCATGTTTTGTCTTCGTCATCTCACCATGGTTAAAAAATACGAAACAGTGTTCCCCCGGTCTTTTCTTCGAAATAGCCCTGAACTATTGCCAAGAGCCCACTGTGCAGCTCTAGAGTTAACCAACCATCAAAAAATGCTGTAAAACAAAAATTGTCAAAAGTTGCTGAAAGAAACTAATATGCGATTTTTAAAATAGTGATGACAGCCGATGACTCTTCAAATGAGAACTTTGGAAAGATGGCTAAATTTTTCGATAATGTTATGAGCATTTCGCAGATTATTTGAAGAAATAATTATTTTAGTAATTTTGACGGTTATCATATGTTATAAAAACTACTTGTTATTTATTTGTATCACATGTACTAACACAATAAGGTACTTAACGAAACTAATTGTAGCAAATAATATAATTTTAATTGTACAATGTAAACTAATTTATAATTATTAATTAATTATAATGTCACCAAAAACCATAAAATATTTAAAACATTAAGTACTTAATATATATTTAAATAATGTTAACTGCATTGGTTTAAATGCAACTTTATTTATAGTCACACTTCCACACATGATGAATTAGTGCATAGAAACTACTTATTGGCCTATATCGATGGCAATTTATCAATACAGTCTTTAAAAATTTCATTGTGAAAATGGCAACATAAAACAAATAATCGGTATTTGAAAAAAGTTACCGTCATTAACATTTCAAGGGGAGTGGCCTAGTGGATAAAGGCGTTCAGCTAGTAATCAGAGGATTGCTATTTCGAATCCGTGCGATGGGCTTGACAAAGAAAAGTAAAAAAATACTGATCTTGCGATCGGAGGGTTGGCAGCTTCGCTATAAAAATACAATAAAGTCGTCCAGAACATCCAACAAATTATCCTGGCGTGTATACGGGACTGGTGCACGATAAATCTCATCGGGGTCCAATGTCCTGACGCCTATTGAGGTTGCGTCGGGTGCCAGCTCAAGTGTTGTCCTCGTCATCTGACCATGGTTCAAAAATACGAGGCATAGTTCCCGGGTCTTTCCTTCAAGATAGGCCCCGAACCGTCGCCAATAGCCCACTGTGCAGCTCTAGTACGACGTGAAATTAATCAAACCAAACCATTAACATTTTAAACGAATAGCGAGCATGCAAGAATAAACATACAGGTCCGATCGTAAATCGCAAGAAAAAAAACTTTTGGTACATGCATCCATTTCTATGGAGCTTTGGATTTTCAAGTTTTAAAATAAAAGGGATATTTTGGAATTATTAAAAAAAATTGCAAAAACGGGTGTCATATTTTTTTATAAAATTAAATGGTTATATAATTTTTTTACATTTGTTGACATGTTTGTTTTTGCACATGCACGCTCCTCAAATATTCTAGAGTTCTTTAATAGAGGTACATAGTTAGAGTTTATGATTAAATGTTATTGTGCATTTGTGAGATGTTGTCTTGGCACTCGCAGAGTGGCGCTGGGATAGAGCGGAAGTGACGGAAGGGTAGAGCGGAATGCGGAGAGAAGGTGTTTTGGTTTTGGCGGTTTTAAAAGAGAAAAGAAAACGGAAGGACCGAAGGAGAGTGTCGGGTGTTCGGAATAGTCCGGTTATTTCAGGACTGGTGTCCGGTGATTTCAAGACTGGCGTCCGGTGATTTCAGGACTGGTGTCCGGTGATTTCAAGACTGGCGTCCGGTGATTTCAGGACTGGTGTCCGGTGATTTCAAGACTGGCGTCCAGTGATTTCAGGACAGGTGTCCGGTGTTATCAAGTGTCCCTGTCCGGTGTTTTCAAGTGTCCGGTGTTAACAAGTGTCCGGTGTTTTCAAGTGTCCGTGTCCGGTGTTATCAAGTGTCCGTGTCCGGTGTTATCAAGTGTCCGTGTCCGGTGTTATCAAGAGTCCGGTGTTGTTCTGAATTGTCCGGGGGTTTCAAGAGTATCAACGAACCAAGACTTTGCGCTGGGACAAAGTTTACAGTGGCGCAGTCGACAGGATTGTCTGGGATTGTCTGAGAAATACATACGGCATATTTCCAAAAAAGTAGGTCTTCAAAGCTTTGAACCGGTGATATGAGGTGCTGCAACAATAATCAACGGTAATAGATATGCCTTACTATTCTTAAAATACAGGGGGGGGGGACAAACATATTTTTTTTTGTTTTGTTTTATTATGGTTGATGTAGTTTCGGTTTGATATATGTAAAATATATGGTTGATGTAGTTTCGGTTTGATATATGTAAAATATATTGTTGATGTAGTTTCGGTTTGATATATGTAAAATATATGGTTGATGTAGTTTCGGTTTGATATATGTAAAATATATTGTTGATGTAGTTTCGGTTTGATATATGTAAAATATATGGTTGATGTAGTTTCGGTTTGATATATGTAAAATATATGGTTGAGGTGTATTTTGAGGAGAAAAATAGTGGAAAAAAAATCCCTTAAGAAAAATTATGCTGTTATTTTACCAGCATTAAGTAATTTAGTATGCTGTATAATGTTACTGGTTTGTTCAAATATCTGACAATTGGCATATTATAATTCTTATTTTTATAAGTTAAAGGTATTTTGGCTAACTTTTATTATATAACTGTATTTGCTGTGTAATTAAGATGGCATTCTTCGGGAAAGCAAAGAGAGAGGATTTAATTGTGCTAGCCACGGAATTAGGTGAGAAAATTCCTACAGGTAGTAGGATGGTAGATTTTAAAAAAAATTATCACAGCTAGTGTTGAATTTGAGGAGGAATATGTAAAGAATATGTTGAGTAATATAATAGAAGATAGGATTAAGCAGGAGCAGCAGGGGAAGGAGGAAAAAGAGAAACAATTAGAGAGAGAACATGAACTTAAGCTTAAAGAATTAGAAATGCAAGGGCTCTCGGGTAAAGGCGGCACTGCTTTCGGTTCAGGAGACATTTCGGAAAGAAACGGGTGTCATTTTATGGGATATTTAAATATAATGAAAGGTTCAATCTTGGACCCTCCCGAAAAACCAGAGGATTGGCCTTTTTATTTTCATCATATCGAAATTATGTTTAAATTGTATGAAGTTCCTGATCGCTTTCAGGGCAAAATTGTATTGTACAGCTTAAAAGAACGGGTAAGGGGTATAAGTTCTATACTGGGGGAGGACGAATTGGATAATTATAGTCGTATCAAAGATACCATGTTAAAAAGGTTTAAAATCACCCCCCTACAACATAAAATTAATTTTGACAAATGTGGCAAACAATACGATGAATCTTATACTCAGTATGCAACAAAATTGAGACTGCATTAGAACTATATTTAAAATCGAGGGATGTCACGACTTTCGAAAAATTAAAACAATTAATAATAGCGGATAAGATAAAAGATAGTCTACCTCAAAATGTGAAATCTCACGTTTACCTCAAAGAGACAGAATGTTGGTTAGCGGTTAGGGAATTAACACAAGAAATTGATAATTTTGTGATTGCAATGTCGAGGAACTATTGTAATCAAGGTTATAGAGGCAGAGGCAATTTTCTTGGGGAAGGTAGACAGAAGTTTGAGACGCGGGGAGGTAAACATGAAAACAGAAACTGGTCTAGTACACAGGTTGGAGGTGAAAACTACAAAGACAAATTTGATCCTGAAAAAAAAAAACGTTCAATGTTACGCATGTAAGGAAGAGGGACATATAAAACGATTTTGCCCTAGGGTTAATAAGGTCCCGAAGCAGACAAGTGACATGGGAAATTCGGAATTGGAGGAAATGGGCATAAATAAGGTTTGTGTAGATTTCTCCGGTTTCGATCGGAATGGTTACTGCTTAGAGGATATACCTTTGGGGTTAACGGAGTCGGACCTTCCGAGGATGGATTTCGTGATCGATGGATCTTTGTTTCAAGGGGTTATAGATACGGGCGCACAGATAAGTGCGCTGAGAAAATCAGTGGTGCCAAGTAAATATTTAAAATCTGGGGGAAAATTATTCCTGCGTTCGGCATGTGGCACCCTGATTGAGGCTGCGATGATTTCCGTTCCTCTGAGCATTGGGACGGTGAAAGGTGGGGTTACACCTTACGTAAATGTTCAAGTAGCAGTTGTAGAGAGGTTAAGTGAGGATGCATTGATCACCCCCATAGTATTTAAACTACTAAGAGAGCAAATGAGAAAGTATTTGGGGGAGGATAGATCGGAGGATATGGAGGCTGCAATCTTGGGAATGCAGGGAGAAACTGAAAATGTCACTGGGAAAGAAGGGAGTGAAGAACAAAATGATATGGAGGATTTACCTGACGATGAGCAGGCTGGGAAAAGCATCCCTATTGACATAGTGCAAAGCCAACAAGAACATGATAACATAGTGCAAAACCAACAAGATAGAGATAGTCATGAACGGGATATCGATCCACCGCTATCGCAAGCACAAAAATTTCGCAAAGACCAAGCAAATTGCGAATCATTAAAATGGGCTTTTATGGAAGCAAGGAACAATAAGAATGGTTATTGGTTAGAATCGGGAATCCTTTACCACACTGGTAAGTTTAATGGGCAGAAATGCAGTCAATTGGTTATACCTCAGAGTAGAAGGGAAGACATTTTAAAATTGGCTCATGAAACTTTAACTGGAGGGCATATGGCGTCAAAGAAAACTGGAGAGCGCATTAGACTTTCTTTTTGGTGGGAGGGGTTGACAAAAGATGTCAAACGATTTTGCGAATCTTGTCATGATTGTCAACTTCGACGCCAAAAGAGGGTTCACGATAGGGCGCCAATTGAAGCAGTAAGGAGACCAGGACTTCCATTTCAGGTTATGAATGCTGATCTATTTGGACCAATTGAGCCCAAATCTTCACGGGGACATAAATATGTATTGTGTGTAATGGACCAACACAGTAGATGGCCAGAAGCAGTTCCAATTAAATCATTAACTGCGAAAGCTACTTGTGAAGCGTTTATGGAAATATTTATGAGGACAGGTATACCAAGAATGATATGGATGGATAATGGGACAAATTTTGCTGCAAAGCTGACAGAGGAGTTTTTAAAACGCTTAGGATCGTCTCCAAAATTTTCAACTCCGGGTTATCCTCAGGCCAATGGACTTTGCGAAAGATTCATTGGTACGATGAAAAGAATGTTGCATCATTGCGTGAAATCTCAAGGCAAAGGATGGGATAAGCAATTTCCATATTTGTTGTGGGCTTATCGAGAAGTTCCAAACGCTACAACTGGTGTCCCTCCATTTTTACTAGTATACGGCCGAATACCAGTGGGACCTTTAGCTATCTTGAAATCCAGCTGGGAAGATGATGCAGTTTTACCGCAAGGGGTGGGAGAATCTGTAAGTGAATATTTGAGGGCACTCCGCGATCGGTTGAAGGATGCTGAAATATTTGCTACTCAGCATGGAAACATCCAGCAGCAAAAATATGTCCATTACCACAATCTAAGGTCAAAGGAACAACAATTCAGTGTTGGTGACGAAGTCGTGGTGCTGATACCTGATTCTACTAACAAACTTTGTTCCAAATGGATGGGGCCGGGTAAAGTAGTGGAAATTAAATCCCCGCATTCTTATTTGGTAAAGTTGCCAGATCAAAGCGTTCGTCATCTACATAGTAACAAATTAAGGAAATACATACAACCAGTTAATACTATAGGAATTATATACGAGGCGGACAGAGACTTTGGGGAAATTCAACATGCACCGATTGAAAAATGTCCAGCAGTAGGAGTATGGCTGAGTAAGCTTACCAGTTCAAAAGACTGGGACCATTTAGACGTTGTTCAACGGGAACAATTAACTAGAGTAATAAGGGATTATCATATGTTTTTTGATGGAGAAATTAAATGCGCCAAAGTTGGGTCACATAGAATAATTTTTAAACCGGACATTCAAAGAAAACAACCCTACATTTACAAAGTCCCTGAATTATTAAAATCGCAAGTGGAGAAACAAATTTCAGACTTATTGCAAAGGGGGTTGATAGAGCCTTCGGTGGCTGAAATAGCATACCCTATAGTGTGTGTAGCAAAAAAGGACGGTACCATTAGACTTTGTGTGGACTACCGCGGCTTAAATGCGGAAAGTCAGATAATGTCGTTTCCAATGCAGAATGCAGAGGAATTACGCTATAGAGCGGGAGCTGTCTATTTTTTGACCACACTAGACATTTTGAAAGGCTATTGGGAAATTCCAATGGAAGAGGGCAGTAAAATACTGACTAGCTTTGTTTCACCGACAGGTCAATATCAATGGAAAGTGATGCCTTTTGGATTAGCTGGGGCTCCGGCAACTTTTCAGAGGGCAATGAACCAAGCTCTAAAATCGCATAGTGGTTATGCAGAAAGTTTTATTGACGACATAGTAATCTATTCGGTAAACTGGGAGGATCACTTAAAACATATTACAGCCGTTCTTAAGACGCTTCAATCCTTAAATTTTACTGCAAACTTGGATAAGTGTTCCTTCGGCAAACCAGAGGTAAAATATTTAGGTCACATTGTAGGTTCGGGAAAGCATGGGCCCGATCCGGACAAAATTAAGACAATCAAAAACTTAAAAGTACCTAAAACAAAAAAATCTTTGAGGTCAGCATTGGGACTATTTAACTACTACAGGGAATATGTACCAGGATATGCTAGAATAGCTAAACCATTAACTGATTTGACAAAGAAATCCATTCCTAACGATGTACCCTGGACCGAAGAAGCAGAATGTGCATTTAATGAATTAAAAGATGCTTTATGTAGAGCGGTTTCGCTGTACACACCTGATTTAGCACGACCGTTTGAAATTCATACAGATGCTTCATTGACGGGAATAGGCGCATGTTTAATTCAGAGAGATTCTACGGGAAGAGCTAGGCCGATAACGTTTGCTAGTCAGAAACTGACAAATACGCAGACAAACTGGAGTACAATAGAACGTGAAGCTTTTGCTGTAATGTGGGCGCTAAACAAGTTTGAAGTTTGGACTTATGGGAAACCAATTTTACTTCATACTGATCATAATCCCTTAAAATTTCTTACTGAGGGAATCCCGAAGAATGCTCGATTACAGAGATGGGCATTAGCCCTTGCAAGGTTTAATGTTCAAGTTGCCCATAGACCAGGTGCTGTTAACACGGACGCTGATGCTCTGTCTCGCATCGAGTATGAGGATTAATGTACATGTTTATGTAGTAAATGTAAATTTTGTAAAAAAAAAATTAATGTATGTGTTTATGTACTTTAGTAAATTAATATGTTTATTATTTTATTGATTTGTTTATATGTAATAATGGATATGTTTAATGTTTAATTGTAAGCTCATGCATGAGAAGCAATTATGGAACACAAACACCAACACACACTGAAGGTACTTTCTATAATTGGACATTGAAGTGTACGCGGACATAAAGCTGGAAATAGTTTCACTGCAGGACTATAGTCATGCAGTGGAAACTGGAGGGAAGGTGTGAGATGTTGTCTTGGCACTCGCAGAGTGGCGCTGGGATAGAGCGGAAGTGACGGAAGGGTAGAGCGGAATGCGGAGAGAAGGTGTTTTGGTTTTGGCGGTTTTAAAAGAGAAAAGAAAACGGAAGGACCGAAGGAGAGTGTCGGGTGTTCGGAATAGTCCGGTGATTTCAGGACTGGTGTCCGGTGATTTCAAGACTGGCGTCCAGTGATTTCAGGACAGGTGTCCGGTGTTATCAAGTGTCCGTGTCCGGTGTTTTCAAGTGTCCGTGTCCGGTGTTATCAAGTGTCCGTGTCCGGTGTTATCAAGAGTCCGGTGTTGTTCTGAATTGTCCGGGGGTTTCAAGAGTATCAACGAACCAAGACTTTGCGCTGGGACAAAGTTTACAGCATTCTAAAGTAAAACCAATTTCTTTATACCTCAATAGCAATCTTTATACCTTAAATAGCAAAAAAGAAAACTTGAAGAAGTTTGTATGAGTGCTATAGGTCATAAATATTTATCTGAAATGATGTGTTCGTGTTTTTATATTCATAATTATACATAACGATTATTGTCATATTAAATTTGAATTTATAGTTTTCTCAGTTTAAACGACTTTTTTAAATAAATCTTTTTATAAACGAACCATTATTGTTTGTTTGTTCTCTGAATATGATCAGAATTGCGTTGCCTTGTAATTTTTATTCCACTCACGTAAAGTAAAGACCCCAGTGGCGGATTAACTAAAAAAACTCAAGTTTATACTACTTGCCATTAGATAAAAATTTCTGGAATAATTTTTAAAACGCATTATACAGATAAAAGTAGATATGGCAGCCGCCAATGTACGCCGCGTAAGAGAATTATATATAAAAGATGTAGCCAAATCACAAAACGAAGTAGGGCCTCCATGACCCAGTAGATAAAGGCGTCAGCTGGGAATCAGAAGATTCCTGGTTCGATCCTGTGCGACGGCCTTGACAAGGAAAAGTAAAAAGGTAGTGATCTTGTGATCGGAGGGTTGCCAGCTTCGCTACAAAAACTAGAAAAGTCGTCCAGAACATCCACAAAAATAATCGGCGTGTATACGGGACTGGTGCACGATAAATCTGATCGGAGTTCAAAGTCCCGACGTCTATTGAAGGCGTTGGGTACCAGCTCAGGTGTTGCCCTCGGCATCTGACCACGGTTCAAAAATACGAGGCATCGTAATATAAATATAATACCAAACGTTTTATAAATATAATCAAGCACATACCAAATATAAAATGACAGGAATATACTAAAAATAATATACTTTATTTACGTTGGAAGTAGATGAACAACGCAAAAACACTTAAAATAAAATAAGCATATATATCTGAAAGTTTATATAAAATAAAATTTTTTTAAATGAAAATTTTTATAGTCACCATTAAATAATAATTAATCTTCAATTTATTCAAAACATAACACATTAAAAGAAGATAACTGAAGTAAATTAAAAACGTGGCCCATATAACTGTAAATAATATTTGTGCAAAAAGTGTGCATGGGAGGTGGAGGGAGTATAAAAAATAACAAGATGCAATAAATTGAGCGCTCCTTTTTTCAACGTTTAATCAAATCATTGAGTGCTAGGTGCATGAACAGCAGGAAATTGTTTTTTATCAAACAATTTCATTAACCATGCAAACCTGGCCATACATAATATTTATATTTCTCCATTCATTTACGTACCTTTTATCCTGTGTTATTTAGTTAAAATATTTTTTTTTTTTTTTAAATCTTAGTAATTAAATGCAATTTCATTTTTCTTATGAATAACAACATATAGAAGTCAAATTGCATCGTTTTAATATGTCCATGTTCTGCTATATCCAAATTCGCAAAATTAATAAATAAAATAACAGGAATAATAAGGACAAAATGTTGTATTACTAAAACAATCCAAATTTTAAAACCGAAGGATTTTCGTTGTTCAATATTTCCTATTCCTTTTTTACAATTGACGTAAATATATGTATTAATGGGCAGATATTGTAAGTAATAGTTATAAAAAGAATAAAATATATTATTTACTTGATTTTAAATAAAACAGAAACCTGATTATCCAAAGTCTAGCTATTGTATTGCGATTGAAAAACTAAAGTTCATTTCAAAATAAAGCAGTTACTTAAGCAGTGATCAGTATAATAAAATGGATAATTAGTTGATTACTAATTTTATTAGACAGAAAAACCATTTTCCATAACGTAATAAAATAATTTAAGCACAAACAGTTCCTTAAAAAAATTGAAAGTCAGACTAACACAAACGAACTTTACAACGATATGACCAGTCAGTCAGACGATATAAAGAAAAACATTCAAAATCTGAGAAAGACAGCTATGGAAAGTATCATGACTAAATATATTGTAAAGTTTTAAGGATAATCTTTATTTCCAAATGTGGTATTAACAAGCCAACCTGGCAACCATTTCTGTGTACAAAACGAATGAAGGTTGCTTGAGGGACCGATGACTAGGGAAGCTTTTTTAATGTAAATTGTCTAGTGAACAGCTGAAGAGGATTTTGTAAGCGTCCACCTGATAGGTTGTTTCTTTCAAACTGGATTCGGTAACTTCCAGCGATGACTTGGGGGAACTTTCAGGGCCAGACTCACGACTCTTGGCTGGTTTTGAAATTTCAGGTTTATTTTAGTATTTTCGGCGTGAATTTAATGAATGGTTTAATTTTTTTTAAATTTAAAATAAGTAAAAAATGTATTTAAAACACTTTTTTAAAAAGATGAAATATATATATAAAAAAATGTAATTGATATTTTTTATTTTTCTATGGTCATAGGCGAATCTACCGATAACTGGACCCTACGCAACTGAGAATATTGTAAGTGTATGACAAAAAAAATTATAACTTGAAGTCTTTAAAAAAGCTTTAGGAAGAATTCGAAACAAGATTTTGAGATATATGCATTTACAGATTAAATATTTAAAAAACTAAATAAAAAAATTTATCAGCATTTAAATTAAACTTCTTTTGCATATGCATAATACACTACTTATTCATTGCTAGTACAGTAGACTCGCGATAACTCAAACTTTTCGATATCTCGAAACAAATCGATTTCCCTGCACCTTCATTATTTATTTAATGTAATTTTATCTCTTTATTGGAAGTTTTTCTTCATTTTTTTTTTTGATAACTCAAAGTTTCTTCACAACTCAAAATTTTGTTTTCCTCTCAAAACTACGGACTTTGAAGAACCTTTAGCAAATATATAATTCTCAGTTCTCTTTTCTATTGTGAGTTATTGAAAGGGTATACGTACAATGGATTCCTGCTAGTGCCTCACCCTTTTGTTTGAATGTACCCAAACTGGATTCCCTGGCCTGTATTCCTTCCCCTTTAAGGCAGTGTCCAAGAAGGAAGTTTAATGATTTATCATCCCTCAAGCAAGCTGGTGTCTTCCGTAAAGTTTGTCGCTTTCTTAGAACATTACCTGCCGTCCAGAAAGCAACTTCCTTAAAACCTAAAGAACCAGACGTAAGTTAGCACTCGATCCTTCTCACTTTTGCTTAGGGTTTCGTGTGGTGTTGATTTGTCGTTGAGAATAATAGCGACAAAACGGAAATGCAACACTCTATAGCAGAGAAGAAAAGGATTATTGATGCTGTGGGAAAAGAAGGAAAGAAAAAGGTTGAAATAGCCAAGGACTTTTGTAGCACATTGTCAACAATTTTTAAAAAAAGGAGACGATTTTAAAGAACTTCTAAGAATATTAAGGGTATAGGAAAAAAATTAGGTGTGGCGAGTATCTCGAGTTTGCGAAATGCTTGACGGAATGGATTACACAGTGCCAGACCAAGAACATACCACTTGGAAGAAGCATCCTGAGAGAAAAGGCTGAAGATTTTGGAAAACAGTTAGGACTCAGACTTTAAGGCAAGCAGTGGCTGGTTTGAGAATTTCAAAAAAAAGGAACATTACCTTTTACAAAATGTGTGGCGAAAGCGGCAGTGTAAGCGTCTAAGCGAAGAAGTTTGCAAAGAATGGTTCAAAACATTGCCCCCAATTCTAAAAGAGTATGATCAAAAAAATATTTCAAGATTTCGTCGAAATTGACCAGAATGTGGAATTTTGCGCAGATTTAAAAGATGCAGATTGTAGGAGATGTGAAATTGCTCTTAGAAGAAGATGATGATGAAGAATGTGAACCTCCTCCAAAGATAACTTTGATAGAGACTCTATATTTCCATAAGAACTATGCATGCATTCATTAAATCGAGGTGGAAATGAAAACAGAGACATTTCAAGCAATCGCCCATTTGGAAAATAGGATTGCAAAAAAAAAAAATAGAAATACTCACTAAAACTATTCTGGATAGATATTTTAAATAAAGTAGGGTAAGCATACTTGTATTTATTTTTACCAAAATAGCCATTTTATAGGATTTTCGATATCTCGAATTTTTATACACTTCCCTTCGAGATAGCTGCCTGAAAATTTAATTAACATTTAACAATATTTGTTTACTTATACATCATTTTAAGGAAACTTGCAAAATATTATAATTAAATTACTAACGATGAATAAGTAGTGTATTGCGCGTATGGAAAAAAGTTTAGTTTAAAATTTTTCATTTGATTTTTGATGTATTTAATCTTTAAATGCATATATCTCAAGATAATTTTTTTTTAATTATTCACAAAGGTAAAAGCCTAAGTCATTTATAAAAACAGACTTAAAAGTTACAATTTGTTTTGTAATACACTTAAAATATTCTGCTAAGCAAAACAGTGTTGAGTTTCTTTAAATTTGTCCTTTTTTAAAATACTTTTATTTAGAAAATACACCATTTTTGTAAAGTTTTGCTGTCACAACTATATTTTTTTCTCAAAAAGTTTTAACAATTAAAAAAAAAACTCATGTTATTTTTGTGTTAACAACAAAACTGTTACTAAGTAAAAAAATTCAAAGGCAACTTAATAAAGTAAACTTTTTAAAATCTTTCAATTTAATTTTTAAAAAATACTAGTAAAATTTTTTTACAGAATGTATGCTAATATTAGGGTACTTTAATTGTATAATAAGTTCTACATTTGCAACACAAGAAATAAAAAAAGTAGAAATGCTACTTAAAGACAACGTTGCAAAAATTTATCATTTTTTAAACTCGTAGAATTTTTGAACTTTGTACAAGTTTTCTTCAATATGTATAGTATTACTTTATGTTATAAAAAAAACGAGTGAATTTTGAGGTACCAATCTATCTTAAATAAAATTGTTTGGTCCCTTTCAAGCATTTGCATAGTTTAAACCAAGAAAAAAAATGTGTATTCTCCATTGTAGGATATTATATGCCCATTAAAACTATATTTGGTGTTGGGTCAGTCTTAAGAAATTAAAAACTAGTAATATATAATTATATATTTTGATAATGAACTTTTATTGTTAAAAATATTCTTATATCAATAATGCTTATTTTCATTTATTGAATAAAAAGGTTTATGCAACAATTTTTTAGGCTAGCCACCTATTAGCAATGACTGTACTACAACTTTTAATCCACTAAGCAAATAAAAAAATCACACTGCAATTGCTTTTGATTATTTAATTGCATTCAACACAGAATTGCAAGGCATCAGATTTTGTAATTGCAAAGTGAAGGCAAAAATTACCAAATTGCCGCTTATTATCCAAAGCACTATAACGAGCAAATATATTTTTTTTCCCAACTAAAAAGTTGCTGAGTGAGGAGATACAAATAGTTTTCCAATCGTGTGCAAATCATAATTTAGTTGCATGTCTGATAGTTACCAGTGACCCTTACAAATTACTTTAAAGTGTACCTTACTATTACTTTAGTGATGTTCTTATTTCTAGTGATGACCTTACTATTACTTTAGTGATTACTTAAGTGACCCTTACTATTACTTTTAAGTGTCACTGTTTGGTTGCCAATAGTAAACAATTTGGCTGAACTGAATATTTGGTTTCACTGTTGAATAGGCAAAATAAGGAATACTAACTGAATAGTCAGTGCTTATCTAGTCCATACTGTAAAATTTACAGACTGATTGAGCTAAAAGTATAGAATTAAACTAAGTGGAAAATTGATAGGGAATTACTATACTACAAAATATAGAAAAAAACTGTACAAAAAATATCTTCGGACCATCAGACAAAACTGGAAGAGAAACTTATTAAACTATATAAATCTATGACTTGTACAAATTCAGAAAATAGTACACAATCTATTATTAATGCATTTTAAAACAGACCTGTTTTTATACTAATTTCATTTTTTAATTTAATGCAATGTCAATCAAATAAAGTTCAAAATAAATATATTTTGCTGCTTAATAGAATAAAGTTTTTATAATTTACTATAATATTATCTTGACTAAGGTAAAGAAATTTCAAACAAATTTATTTGAACAAATTAATAGATTCAATTATTTTATGTGATCAAAGGTTATGCTTAATTTTTTTTCTTCGCTGCTGTATGAATGCGCTGCTGTACGCAATGAAAACATGTACTGTAGTATTATAAATACTACTAAAATCATAATGCGGAAAAAAATTAAGAAGGCATTTTTAAGAAAATGGAATGCACATATTTCAATTCAGGTTGATTTTTATTATTAGATACTATTTCTACAATGGACTTCAAAAGCTACAAGTGGCAAAGATGACTTAAAAATACAAAAGAATTTTATGGCAACTTAATAGGAAATTTATATTCTTCAAAATGAATATTTCCACTTGCTACAATACATTTATATAACATGACTACTTGACTTTATACAGTTATATTATAAATTTATTTTAAAAGACATATCCACAATATTTAAACAGCAATTGTGTATATAATGTATGGTGTGGAAAATACAAGAAAGAAAATGTTCATAAGAATTGCAAATTTTAAATTGTTTTCGGGAAACCAAAATTGGTACATGTTGTAACATTCCAAATATTTTATAAAACATTCAAGATATTTAATTAGAATTTTTGTCAATTTCTTATACACTTGTATAAAATGTGGAGCATTTCATTAAACACATAATTATGCCAAAAATAATGAAGAATAATTTTATTAAAATAGCTTTAATTTAATTATTTAAAAATAAAATATAGCTTGAATCATGCAATGAGCAGAGCTGCAAAGTAAAGGTACAATGAAAACATTTTTTAAATAAACAGAATTGCATATGAATATATAGTAATAAATAAGGCAATTTAAAAATACATAAAAAATAGTTGTTATATAAGATTAACATCTTAAATTCACACAACAAAGGTGGTAAAAAAAAGTCATTCAAATTTACCCAATGGTAGTTTTCAAAGGGCTTTTCTGAATGGTTTGATAAGATATAATTTCTCTCCATCAGGGCCAGTATATATAGGAGCTCTTTTGTAGTGTTCTACTAGTTCATCTAGTGAGCTAAACCGACGTTGACCAATACAATAAACTCCATCTTCCATGTGAACTCTAAAGTGCTTATTTCTTGTAGGGGCTTTCAGAGAAACTGAGAAATCTCCAGCCTAAAATAACAATAAAAACATAATTCAAATAATCATAAATAATAAAATAACATTCAAAACATAAATTTGTGATTTAAATGTAACTTCCTTATTTATTTAGTGCTTTGCATACCCAAACAAAACAGTGTATCTTTTTACTTACAAAAAAGCATTAAAAGTAACTTCTTTCGGAAGCAACACAAAAAAACTTGATTGTTAAACTGTTGACACTTTAAAAAGCCATAATAATATAGTAAGAACCCATTTTCTGGTATGTTCGGGAAACAAGAGCTTCTGGATAAACAAATGTTTTGGACATCAAATGTTTTTTGCCAAATTTGGTAAATTAATACCGATTCAACTGCTTTTGTGCTACAGAAATGATTTTGAAATCAGAGTTTAACCCCCGCCATACTTCCCTTGTGCCAACTGTCTATTAATTCTATCCCAGCCTTTTCCTGCTCAGACATCATTTTGCTGTAGAACAAGACAGCAACTGTATTTTGTCACCACACAATGAAATAAGGTCTTGAAGGAAAGTGTAGTGGTGCCTCTTTGATGGAAAATTTAGAAGGGTTGGCAAGCCATACAAGAATTCTTTTGTTTGAAAATGGATGGAAGAGAGGGGAATTCTTTGAAAACATTTCCTTGTTGATTTAAACCTGTACTTATGCAAACAGGAATACATTAGCTCTATGCTAAGAATCGAGCATCCATGCCTCCGGTCCGATGTGTTAACAGGTCAACATGCCCACCCCAACCTTTTCTGTTTTTTGGAAGTGCCCTTTCAAACACGGGATTCCCTTTTCCTGCCAATAGCGCCCTGTCCCTTTTTATTTCTAGAGCGAATACTGTGTAAGTTTTTTTTTTTTTGCTTTTGCACAGAAAATTAGAAAGGCTTGTTACTTTTAAATGTAGTAGCCTGAAAGATTTGTTTATAATAAGTAGTCTGTATGTTTAGAATGGATAGTGTTTGATCTACAACCAAACGTCAATATTATTTGATTTTCGTAATTGCTAAATAATAAGTCGAATAAATAAAATGAGTAAGAACTGATTCCCTCTCGAAATTTAGTACAATTTTACAAATATCGAATTCACGAATAAGAAACATGGAAGATGTGAACTGTGATGATTCTGCCATGAGGTTTATGCAGAAAACGCAAATATATAATCGGCTGCTTGAAGGTTTGCCTGTAAACACCATAAGCGTCTGCTCGAAGAGGGTACCGGCTGTTACCTTTAGTCATAGGACGAAGGCCAGAGCTTGGCCTTCGTCCTACAACAAATTGCTCAGGACTATGACCGACGTCAGGAGTCTGTAACATTAGCACAAGCTTAAAACTGTAAGCAAAATTTTATGTCCTATGTGCCATATATATAATAGCCCTTTTGTGTAATTCTAGTTCAACTCATAATTAAACTATATATTTCCATAACCCATATTTTAATTTATTAAACATATCAATTAAAAGTTTTATTTAAAAAAAATATTGATAATCTTCTTGCTATTTAGTTAAAAAAAATTTAATAAATCTTTAACCTATATGTTTTTCATTTAAATAAATTCAAATTTTGTTATGTAGGTTAACAATCCTCTTTATTCTAATTCATCACCAGGTCTTTCTTTTGAGATAGACCCCGAACAGTCGTCAATAGCCTATTATGCAGCTCTAGTCCAACGTTAATTTACAAATGAACCGTAATTCAATTCCCTGTGATCCCTGCTGTTTGTGCATACAATTTCGAAAGAGGAGACTCAAGGTGAATTCCGACGGTAACGGAAAGCCAATCTGTACAACTTCTGGTTACAATTAAAAAAATATATTTTATTTCAAATAACTGAAAGGTAGACTTTTATACACTTTATTGCATTTTATAAGAAATGCAAAATCTAGAATTTAGCAATTAATAACTTTGTTTTTAATTGAAATTTTATTAATTGTAATTTTTTTAAAGTGCCCTTTTAAAAACAAGAAGTGCCTTTCCAAAAACGGGGTGCCTTTTACTGCCAACAGCGCCCTGCCCCTTTTTATTTCTAGACTGAACACTGTATTACTTGAGTCAATCCGAGCAGTTATCTTCTTTCTCAGGAAGTATAAAATTCAGTCATTCCTTATTTTGTTTTCTTAAACTTAATACTTCTACAACATCATTGGATGAAGCACTTGACTAACATAATTCTTTTTTATCCTTGCCATTCAACTAACTAAAAGTCTCCAACTGCTAATGCGTTGCTTGACCCATGTGTCTCGTCTGCATCTTTTATATTTGATTGTATGTTTTCTTTGAAGTTGAATATATTTCTTTCTATACAATAAGAGGACTCACAATACTCAATAATAAAAGTTTGAAATTGGTTTTAAATAATGGGTATTGCGTGTGACAGGAAGAGGATGGATAGTGTTCCATCTTTCTTGAGATAATTAATTATTTTATCTGATCGAACAATAGTGGTCAATTTGCCATTGACCACTATTGCTATTTACTCAATAATATAATTTACATTGATGACCTTTGCTATGATTAACGACAAAAATGATTCAATGTAGCCATGATGCTAAAATGATCAAATATGAATGTATGGTATTTATATATTTGGTAAGAAAATAATTTAGACAAACTTTAAGTAGGAAATCT
Organism: Troglohyphantes excavatus; assembly: GCA_963932185.1. Lineage (NCBI taxonomy): Eukaryota > Metazoa > Arthropoda > Arachnida > Araneae > Linyphiidae > Troglohyphantes > Troglohyphantes excavatus. The sequence continues at coordinate 60,772,308 of OZ010676.1, read as the reverse complement.
CTTTGTAACAAAACAAACTGGGGTCTAAGCTTGCAAACTTTTTACAGTGATACTTTGATATCAATATTTTCTTTCTGAAATAATGCATGTATTTCACTTAAGATCATCATAAGAAATCACTATCAAACTTTATGTGGTTCTTTTCTTTTATACGGCCCTAAATGCCAACAAACGAAAATCCAACAAGGTTGTTTACCGTGGATTATGCAGAACTGTTACCTAGAAGATCGCGTTTCAGTTGATTGATTGAATTAATGCACTGAGCTTTATAAAAACTGGAAAGTACACTAACTACACGTGTGCTTGTCGTCTTTCTTCAAAAGGACAAGGTGATTAAAAGACAGTTTCGGGAAGCTTTTTACTTTTCAAAAAACAAACGGGAAGGAATTTATATTTGAAAATAAGTTATTGATGTCCAATAATGCTAATGCGACGACTGGCATATAAAGGCAACAATACGAACGTTATGGTAAAGTCTATTTTCCTCCACTGGGAATTTACTTTCCATTTCTTGTTTGGTTTGGTTAATTAACGTCGCACAACAGCTGCACAGTGGGCTATTGGCGACGGTTCGGGGTCTATCTCAAAGGAAAGACCCGGGAACGATGCCTTGTATTTTTGAACCATGGTCAGATGACGAGGACAACACCTGAGCTGGCACCCAACGCCTTCAATAGACGTCGGGACTTTGGACTCCGATCAGATTTATCGTGCACCAGCCCCGTATACACGCCGATAATTTTTGTGGATGTTCTGGACGACTTTTCTAGTTTTTGTAGCGAAGCTGGCAATCCTCCGATCGCAATATCACTACTTTTTACTATTTTTTAGTCTAGTCCACGCAAAGGTTCGAACCGGGGACCCTTTGGATTCCCAGCTGACACCTTAATCCACTCGGCCACGGAGGCCTTCTTATATAGTTCAGTAACCAGGTTGGATGATGACAACATCGGAACTAGTACCCCACTCATCATATGTGTCCACTTATACATAAAAATAGGAGGGGATAAGTAGCCCCAAACGACTGCTCGGAGGGGATATCGGCTGTGTTTTTTTTTAAAGTAATGTGCTATTGCCCGTTGCCAAAACCGACTGCTCGGAGGGGATGAGTAGCCCCAAACGACAGCTCGGAGGCTGTTTTTTTAAATTTAAAATATTAAAACATTCAACGAAGGAAAATAAATAAACTTTAAATATTGTCATGAAAATTAATAATTACGAAAAATCATCATCACTGCCACGTTTTACATCAAAGATAATCTCTTGCAGACATAGTTACCAAGTAAAAGACCAACCAGAAAAGATGAGCATTAGTATTTATACACAAAATCAAAGTTAAAAAAACAAAATTGAAAATATTTTTTTTTCTTCTGATGGCTATTTCCCCCCAATATTTTTAATGTTGGATCATTGAGGAATTATACAAGGTCTCCTCAATGTGAATTTTTCTGGACTAATTGTGAAAAAAAGTAGTGCAGAACAAAAAGTTATGAAAAAATTTAGTGTACGCTGAAAAATTGTGAAAAAGTTAATTCTGCAACAAATATTGTGAAATAATGTAATAAAAACAAAACACCTTTAAAAGTTAGTCTAAATTTTAAGCAAAAATAATTAGCTCACAAAAAATTACAATAAATTATGTTCAAAACCCTATTTTTATGTTTTAAGCATTTGTCAACATACATACTACGGTGATCAGAAATAATGTGAAATTTACAGATCTGAAATAATGTGTAAAGCGATCACTGCAGGCGAGGAGGAAAAGCGTCTCTTAGGTCTCCGACATATTTATGAGATAAGGAATGATTTTGATTTTTGTTAATTTCAGTATGTAAAGGGTCCGATTTTGGGGAATTTGGTTTGTGAAAGGATCATTTTCAGATTTCTCAATTTTGTGATAGGGTCAAACACAGTATCAAATTTCGGCTGGATGAACCTCTGGTATTATATTGACCTTCTGTTATTTAGCTTAGAGTTTTCTTTAAATAATAAATTCAATGTAAAAAGGTAAGCAATACTTACATTAGTTTCACTTTCTCGAATGACAAAATCGCCATCTTCTGCCAACTCATTAAGCATCCTATCGCACTCACTGCGTGTAATACTTCCTATGTACCATGGCCTATCACAAGTGGCCAGTTTGTTCCGTTGTTTGACCCCTGGCGAGCCCCCACTTGCTCCTAAAGGCTTCGAATGTTCCTGCTGTTGCCCATTCACCCCAGGACTCTCTTCTGCCTTCGAAGAATCACTAGAATCCGTGACAGAGCGCCCAGGTGAGATGATCTGTAGGTAATTTTTGGGGACAAGACCAATCTGGCCAATGTGGTTCTGCGCCCTCCACCAATCTGGATCATTCAAGGGTCTCTCGACCACCTCCAATTGATCGCCTTTCTGGAAGCTGAGTTCTTCATCACTTTGAGAGTTAAAAGTGTAGAGAGCGACCACTACATCATTCCCTTGTAAGACATTTTGGTAGGTCACAGTGACTGGTTCTTCTTCTGTAGAGCACGTAACTTCAGGTTCTTCTTGCACATAATTGGATGGAAACCATCCAATTTGATTGGCACTTTCCCCTTTCCACCAGCCATCACTTGACTTTTCCATCACCACTACCCGGCTTCCTTTTAATAGGGCAATCTCATCAGCCTGCTGTGCTTCGTAGTTATACTTGACCACAGCGGTAGTGTTCAGGCAAATTTTATTTGCAGGAGTAGTGACTCGAGAAACAGTTTCTTTGGATGCAACGCGAGAAGACGGGGAAGAGACCTTTGGCTCACTCTTTTTGCGAACACGCTTGCGAATGCTATCAAATATAGAGGCTTTTTCTCTCTTCACATAATTTGAAGGTACAAAGCCTGCTTGATTCCTGGAATTTTGAACTTTCCACCAATGTTTGCTGTCATCTAGTAGAATTAAGCGTTCGTTTTTCTTAATATCAAGTTCTTGGCTGCCTTGTGCCTCATAATCGTATTTGGCAACAACATAAACCTCTTCAACAGATTTACCTAAAAGCACAATTATATGTTAAATAAAAGAAATAAAAACACCCATAGCTTATTGGATGCAGTGTTTAGAGTTTGTGAGTGTCTTTATAAAATATTCAGTACCAATTTATGTATTTTTATTTTTAACTCTTTGTACAGATGTAAATTTCAAAACAATTCAACGAAACGTTTTAACCGGTTAAATGCGACATGAATCAAAATAAACTTTTTACAATATGAGACTCACTTACACTCATTTAACATTGACTTTTGTTACTAATCTAAAAATTTTGTACTTATACAAAAACAGATTTATTTTAAAAAAATAATAAGGTATATAAGGTTAGGTTAAGTATTACATTGAGTAAAAGGAGCAAATATTGTCTTACTTATTTAAAACTAGGCAACTCATTTGGCCAAGAAGGACAAGCCCTAGTTTAATAGGTTGTCAATAATGAGTTGAAATTCATTTAACTGAACTTTATAGCCAAGGCAAGTTGAAAACTTTAAACACTCTTAGATCAAAACTCTGTTTTTAGACTTGTACTACATGGTGGTCAAGCAAGCCATATATTGGAGATTGTTATAATTTAATTTACAAAAACTTTTAGAGAACTGTTTGTATATAATGGTATTTGTAGAACTTTTTAATTTTGATTATAACCTTTGGACAAAAAAAAACATTTAAAAATTTTGAACAATGAAATATAACACGTTCTCTGCTGGCTATGCAGATGCACGATAAAAACTTTAAAATAACTTGTAAAAGGCAAGAGTCGACTTGGTAGACACCAGAAATGAGTGTGTTAAAAATAAAATTTATAAAGTAAACAAGAGCTAATAAAAATGTTTCTGGTTATATGCAATAACAAGTTTAGAACATTTATTTTTAAAGAGGGATTTACAATAAAAAAACATTGTTTATTTTGATAATAAATATTTTGAATATTTGAAGGAGGGATGGAAATGCAGTTTACCACATAACAAAACATTTTTTTATGGAAAATTTATATTTTAATAAAATCTTTAAATTTTTTAGTAGAAGAGTGATTATATTTTGAACACACAAAAAATATATATAATATTTTAAAGAAAGGGAAGGCTAAAAAAAAAAGCAACAAATATATATATTATTTAGGGATGAACCGGATAGCGGTTTTGCCGGATACCCTGTGCACATTACAAACCGGATATCCGAAATGTGTTTTGTTGGATATCCGTCAGTTTCTTTTTTATGAAAATATCTTCTCATACACACTAGAAAAAACAGAAATTGGTCAACAATTACAAAATATTTTTTTATTCTATAATATTTCTCAATTCCCTTATCTTTAAGGTGGCACCAAGATTGAATAAACATTAAAAAAACTTTTTTATTTACAAAGGGTTAGTCTAGGGTGCTGCTAGCAATGGCCGTATGTTTTGTGCACTTTACACTTAATTTCTGAATAATTGTATTTTTACCATATGCCCTTTCATTCCAAACTGAAAACTCAAGTTTGCTTAAACTTTTGAGAAATTTATTTTTAAATTCAACTTAATATTAGTTGCGAGATGTTATAATCCTCCACCATAACGATGCGTTAAAAAAATAATTTTTAATAGAATTTTAAAGTTACAAATTTGAAAAAAAAATGGGTTTTTAAGGACTCTTGTGGTAAAAAATTATATAAAATAAAATTATTGCTATAAACTTTTTGGAGTGTCATAACATTAAGAAAGATACTTTTGCGTAATTTCCACCAAAAAATTATGGTTCTAGATGAATTACAACTTGCATAATCATGTTTAAAAAAACCATGATAATTAGCTAATTAGCATTTGACTTTATTCAGTTTTTTTTTAATAATAAATCATCATGATTTTAAAGTGTTTACATACCTGAAAAAACTACTTTTAAATTTATAATTTTTAAAAAATGTTCAAGTGTGTACATACACCTTAACAGTTCTTTAAACTATTCATATTTATACTGATTTTGAAACGGACCGATTTATACTGTACAATGTACAATGCGTTTGAAAATGCAATTTTGAAATATTTCCAAATTGCTCATCTAAATTGTGCCATATTTAAATTATAAAACTAGCCTTTAGACTGGAGGATAAAACAATTTCTAATATACAATGAACAGCGATGTAGCTAGGCACTCTACGCACCACCACCTATATGAATTGTTCAAACTCGAAGAGACTACAAGATACCTATAGTGGAATGTTCCGAATGTTTGCAACATATCTTTTTTGTTATATATTCTCTGTGACACACCTCCAAGGGAGAGTCTACACACTGTGAATACATTAGTGGAATTTTCAGGAAAATAATTAAAGCAAGAACAAAGAAAGAAAAAGATCGACAAAAAAAAAACTTTGATATTTTACTCTTCCAGATACCTGGCATGGCAAATCGGATATCCGGCACTTTACTTCCGGATATTGGATAGTTAAAAGCAGCCGGATAGCGGATATCCGTTTCATGCCTATTAATATTAAATTAAATGTACTACAAAATTTAAAATGAACTAAAGTTCTAAATTGCCTAAAAAAAGTGTAGGGCAGTAAACCAACATCACTTAAAGAGAAGGGAAAGGAAATTGTTCTATTTAATTAAACTTTTATTTGTTGAATGTGGTTTTCACTTTTTTTTTGTTAAATTATGTGTTTCTTTAAAGCCATGCAAGGTGTTATTTTTGTAAAAGGCAAGTTGGTAGCAAATAATAAAATAATTTAGAAAATGTTTTTTTTACATATAAAACCAGACTTACAAACTCTCCCATTTTCACCCGTATAAAAGATAAAATCTCCCGCATATTGCGAAGCAGGAGCAAAAGCTGTGAATTTTGGGGAATTATGTGTATATTTCGGTTAAATTTTTAATAAAAATGTAATGTATTACCAAAAATAAAAACCAATGAAATAACATACTTACTACAGACTAAAATGTAATGCTATACATTCATTTTGCATACAAAATTCCATACTCCTAGATAACGTCCTTCCCAAACAATCTCCAGCATAAAATCTGTTCGAGGTTGGCAGGTCTGATAAAACAATGTTCTATTGCATATTTCCCACCAATTTCACAACTTTTGAAATGTAACTCATATGCATTTGTTGTGAAAAAAAATTTATTAATTTGATTTTTGAAACGTTATTAGGTATGAAAGTTAAGTTTCTTGATTAGAGTACTCACATTTTAATTTAATTTCTTATTTAAAAAAAAAATCTCCCTTGTTTTATCAAATAAAGCCTTTCTTAATATATAATTATTATTTCTTTATAAATAGCCTCATTGAACTCAGTTTATACTCAGACCAAAAACATACAATTAATGCGATCACATTATATAAAATATTATTATATTTTAAAAATAAATACCAGATTAAAGTGAAATATCGCTATGAGAGACTATTATCAATGTACTTACCACTTTTTACATTTGACATACTGAAGACAATCCCTTTATAAATACATTAATTAGAAACACTGATGTCCAATTACAAATGCACACAAATTGTGATGTTCATGAGAAGTAATACATTATAAAAATTTAGATTTACTAATAAAATAAAAGTTCTTCTTGCCACTACTAATACCGCTAGAGATGAGGATGAGAAGAGAATTGCTTCTGGTAAAAGTTGAAGTATATATTACAGATTGGTTGGCTGGTTTGGTGTGGTTTGGTTTGTTTAATTTAAGTCGCACTAGAGCTGCACAGTGGGCTATTGGCGACGGTTCGGGGCCTATCTCGTAGGAAAGACCCGGGAACGATGCCTCGTATTTTTGAACCATGGTCAGATGACGAGGACAACACCTGATCTGGCACCCAACGCCTTCAATAGACGTAGACGTCGGGACTTTGGACTCCGATCAGATTTATCGTGCACCAGTCCCCAGGTACTATTCTAACATAGAGTTGGTGGGGATTTTTCCCTACCAGTGTGTAGAAATGCCCCACCAGTCATGCAGATTTGCCCCACCGGAATTTTATTTTGTTTAATCAATTTTCCACAGTGGTAAAAACATAAACTTGAATCTGAGAAAAGAATAACGTTAGACAGAGACAGATCCCCATTCCTGTGAAAAGGCCACTCAAATCGACACTCAATCTCCTAACGAGGGAAAAAAGCTTTCACACCCCTCCCCTGCCATTCCCCCGTCTAGCTATTTCCCATCCACAAAAATCCTTTTGTTCAGAACCGAGTGGTCGAGCAGTTGACAATATATTTCGGATTGCCTACTGTTCAAAATCGTTTTATTGCACCCTTCCATATCTACGTAGGATCTCTTAAGTGGGCACCAGCTGTTTTTTTATAGTCGGGAAAACTCTTGGCAAGTATTTGAAGGGATTTGGACAGAAATATATGGCCTGGAGGTGTGAGGGGTGTCATAAGGGGTGGAAAAAGCGTTTCAATGGATCCTTTTGGTATGGAAATGTTGCCAGTACAAAAAAAAAACACTGTTCAGAATCAAGACGTTCCAGTATCATTCCTTAGGCCGATTTTTCACTTCAATTTTAAAAGATATTTTTACCTGCATTTAACAGCTACAAAAAGTAAGTAAATTACATTTATTTTTTATGTAGATTTCTTTTACGGTGTGTAGTTTAACTAAATGTTATTTGTATAGTTAAAAGAGATTTCAAATTTTTACTTTTGGGGGAAAATATATTTCCCGATGTTAATAACATTTTGAAGGAATCATTATTTACAAATTTTAATACATATAAATAGAGGCCTAAATTTTTCAAAATTATTGGGGAGGGGCAGCTCTAATTTTTAATAAAATGCATAAACTATATGAAAGTATAGCCAGTCTTTCAAAAGATTATACAAGATTATGCTTATGAATATGTTTAAGTTTCTTTTTTAAATTTTGATTGGTAGTTTTATATGAACAAAATGTATTATGGATGTATAATTCTAAGGTAACCAAAATTAGCATATTAAAGTTATTTGTACTAAATATCAAGAGTGAAACGACAGCAAGAATAAGGTTAAAATAATTTATAAGAAAAATATATTTTTTTTTACTTACGTATGATCGAAAATAAATCAAATATTTTTTATTAAAATTGTTATGAAAATGTTTTATTTTTAGATATTCTCAATATATTGATACCAATATAAATTAATCAAAAAGTAAAAAAAAATTGGATACATTACTTTTTAACAATGTAATATGCCAGATTAATGCCAACTATCTTACATAAAAAGCCATTCGGTAAAACATTCAAATTCTGACAGTAAGTCTCAGTCCCGCCACCAAATCTTTCATTTAATATTCATTTCGTAAGTTATCAAAATTATTGGGGGGAGGGAGGGGGGACCTCGAGCACGTGGGCCCCAATACAAGCTTACGTTTATGCGTAGGTTATATGAAATATATGAGTAACTTTAATAAAGGTTGGTAGAAATGAAAGTGTCTAAAAGTTTGGTTTAAAAAAAATACTTCAAACCGATGCAAAAAAATAGTCAAAACTTTTGTAAATGCCATTTAATACTAGTTTTTTTATTAAACTACTTATCTTAGATTTTTATTTTAGACTAGCAATATGGCCCGGCGTTGCTCGTGGTCACTTTCAACACCACCGTAACTGACTCAAGGCCTGAGCGCGCTTCGGATGAGTCATCGCAAGCAGACCGGTATCGAAGAAGAAGCGAATGGCACTTAGCGAAATAATTTTCGGACGTTTTTCAAAGTTCGAGCATATTTTACTTTCTTGCACATTTAGCGTAGTGTATAACGGTGAAAGGTCAATGTCTATTTTTAGAATTCAGTACCTATTTAATAAACCAAAATTATTTATTTCATTTGTTTTATCAATGTTCATGAACTGAGTAACAATGCAAATCAATTTAATTCTTGAGTGAATGGACTGTTTATTAGCTCATAAACATGTCCTCTTTTTGGTCAAAATAATATAAAAAAAAGATATTTTTTATTACATAAGTTCACTAATTTAAGTAAATAAAAAACAATTTTTATTTCTCAGTTCAAACTTTTGTTATGAACTTTATATTCGCTTGCTAGTTCAAAATGAACCTTCAAAAGACATGTGCAAGTAAAGAATACTTTTTTTAAATAAATTTATACATTTTATAGAAGTTTACTTGGTATAATATCAATAAAATTATCTGAGATAAGTGTCTGAATGGGCTGTTTACTTAAAATATAATAAACAAGTCTCTTTTTGGTAGAATGAATAAACTGGATTTTTTTGCATTAATTTCTTATTTATTTAAATAATTTTACGAACATTTTATTGCTCAATTCAAACTTTTATTGTGAACTTTACATTCGCCTGCTTTTAATTAAAAATGAGCTTTCAAAAACATGTGCAAATGAAAAATACTTTATAAATTTATACATTTTATAAAAGTTAACTTAGTACAATATCAATTAAAATTATCTGAAATAATTAAGTGGCTGAATGAGCTTTTTACTTAAATTATAATGAGCAGGTCACTTTCAGCTAGAATTGAATAAACTGGAACTTTTTGTATTAATTTTTTATTTAAATAATTTTACTTACATTTTTATTACTCAATTCAAACTTTTATTGTGAACTTTACAATTCCTTGCTTTTAGTTAACAATGAGCCTTCAATAAACATGTGCAAATGAAAAATACTTTATATAAATTTTATAAAAGTTTACTTGGTACAATATCAATTAAAATTATCTGAAGGGGCTTTTTACTTAAATTATAATAAACAAGTCACTTTTTGGTAGAATTGAATAAATTGTATCTTTTATATACATTTTTTATTTATTTAAATAATTTTACTTGAGTTTTATTACTCAATTCAAACTTTTATTGTGAACTTTACATTTGCTTGCTTTTAGTTACCTTCAAAACACATGTGCAAATACATTTTTTTTTATAAATTTATACATTTTATAAAAGTTTTCTTGGTACAATATAAATCATATGAAATAAGTGGCTGAATGGGCTGTTTACTTAAATTATAAACAAGTCACTTTTTGGGAGAATTGAATGAACTGGATGATCTTGCCCTAATTTTTAATTATATTTTATTAATTAATTAAAAAAAAATTAAAGATATCAAAATAATTTGTTCAACCTTTCACACTTTTTAAAGAAATCAATAAAATTGATCGTTATGGCTTGGCACTGAGGTCAAAATGACGTATTTGTCGTGAAGTCAATCAACTGCTTAAAAATGACCACATTAAGACTGAAAACATAAAAAATATGCAATTAATCAATATAAAAAAAGAAAACATATGCAATTAATCACGAATATGGCAAAAAAGGTGCATGTGAGTGTACTGATTCTAATATTTGATAAGGCGGGTCGGTTCCTGTAGTTAAGTGCTATAACAGGCCAACCCGAGACAAGAGCAAAATAAATTCTAACTCAAGCCTTTTTCTGTATGTGTAAAGATGGTAGAGAGCCATATGAAATGCAAATAAAAGAAAAATACTTTTACAAGATCTAATAAGATGACACATTGAACAGCAAGTAAAAAATGTACAGGTAGACAGTTCGTCTTCCATGCGGAAATATGCAGGTGGATACACGATGGGGAACAGATAAATTGTACAGGATGACACGTTGAACAGCAAGTAAATAATGTACAGGTGGACAGTTCGTCTTCCATGAGGAAATATGCAGGTAGATACACGATGAGGAACAGATAAATTGTAAAGGATGGCACGTTGAACAGCAAGTAAATAATGTACAGGTGGACAGTTCGTCTTCCATGCGGAAATATGCAGGTGGATACACGATGGGGAACAGATAAATTGTAAAGGATGGCACGTTGAAGAGCAAGTAAATAATGTACAGGTGGACAGTTCGTCTTCCATGAGGAAATATGCAGGTAGATACACGATGAGGAACAGATAAATTGTAAAGGATGGCACGTTGAACAGCAAGTAAATAATGTACAGGTGGACAGTTCGTCTTCCATGAGGAAATATGCAGGTAGATACACGATGAGGAACAGATAAATTGTAAAGGATGGCACGTTGAACAGCAAGTAAATAATGTACAGGTGGACAGTTCGTCTTCCATGCGGAAATATGCAGGTGGATACACGATGGGGAACCGATAAATTGTAAAGGATGGCACGTTGAAGAGCAAGTAAATAATGTACAGGTGGACAGTTCGTCTTCCATGAGGAAATATGCAGGTAGATACACGATGAGGAACAGATAAATTGTAAAGGATGGCACGTTGAACAGCAAGTAAATAATGTACAGGTGGACAGTTCGTCTTCCATGCGGAAATATGCAGGTGGATACACGATGGGGAACAGATAAATTGTAAAGGATGGCACGTTGAAGAGCAAGTAAATAATGTACAGGTGGACAGTTCGTCTTCCATGAGGAAATATGCAGGTAGATACACGATGAGGAACAGATAAATTGTAAAGGATGGCACGTTGAACAGCAAGTAAATAATGTACAGGTGGACAGTTTGTCTTCCATGCGGAAATATGCAGGTGGATACACGATGGGGAACAGATAAATTGTACAGGATGACACGTTGAACAGCAAGTAAATAATGTACAGGTGGACAGTTCGTCTTCAATGAGGAAATATGCAGGTAGATACACGATGAGGAACAGATAAATTGTACAGGATGACACGTTGAAGAGCAAGTAAATAATGTACAGGTGGACAGTTCGTCTTCCATGAGGAAATATGCAGGTGAATACACGATGAGGAACAGATAAATTGTAAAGGATGGCACGTTGAAGAGCAAGTAAATAATGTACAGGTGGACAGTTCGTCTTCCATGCGGAAATATGCAGGTGGATACACGATGGGGAACAGATAAATTGTACAGGATGACACGTTGAACAGCAAGTAAATAATGTACAGGTGGACAGTTCGTCTTCAATGAGGAAATATGCAGGTAGATACACGATGAGGAACAGATAAATTGTACAGGATGGCACGTTGAAGAGCAAGTAAATAATGTACAGGTGGACAGTTCGTCTTCCATGCGGAAATATGCAGGTGGATACACGATGAGGAACAGATAAATTGTACAGGATGACACGTTGAAGAGCAAGTAAATAATGTACAGGTGGACAGTTCGTCTTCCATGAGGAAATATGCAGGTGAATACACGATGAGGAACAGATAAATTGTACAGGATGACACGTTGAAGAGCAAGTAAATAATGTACAGGTGGACAGTTCGTCTTCCATGAGGAAATATGCAGGTGAATACACGATGAGGAACAGATAAATTGTACAGGATGGCACGTTGAAGAGCAAGTAAATAATGTACAGGTGGACAGTTCGTCTTCAATGAGGAAATATGCAGGTAGATACACGATGAGGAACAGATAAATTGTAAAGGATGGCACGTTGAAGAGCAAGTAAATAATGTACAGGTGGACAGTTCGTCTTCCATGCGGAAATATGCAGGTGGATACACGATGGGGAACAGATAAATTGTACAGGATGACACGTTGAACAGCAAGTAAATAATGTACAGGTGGACAGTTCGTCTTCAATGAGGAAATATGCAGGTAGATACACGATGAGGAACAGATAAATTGTACAGGATGACACGTTGAAGAGCAAGTAAATAATGTACAGGTGGACAGTTCGTCTTCCATGAGGAAATATGCAGGTGAATACACGATGAGGAACAGATAAATTGTACAGGATGACACGTTGAAGAGCAAGTAAATAATGTACAGGTGGACAGTTCGTCTTCCATGAGGAAATATGCAGGTGGATACACGATGAGGAACAGATAAATTGTAAAGGATGGATTTGGGTACATTTCCAGCTGCCTATAAATAAAATAACTATTTACTTTTTTAGAGTTTCCAGTTTACGCTTTTTAGAAGCAGTTTTACTAGTTTTTCTAATATCATTCTTAACGTTACAATAATTTTTCAAAAGGATATTTGTTGTCACCCATGCAATTTTTCTGACAATATATTCAGCTATATGTCCCGCAGCACACACATCAACATCATTAAAAATTTCAAAATTTGTATTCTTGCGCATAATTAGTTCTGTCATATAAATCCTTTGTTGGGACATCTTTAAAAATTTATTTTCATTTTCAGTTGATAGAAGTTTTTGAGCAACTATATAGCCCAAGCTAACAATCCTAATTACATCGGCATTTGGGAATTGCAAACCACCTCTGTTGATGCTTTCCGTATATCTGTAGCAATCCTCAACAGCTAGCTCTTTGTCTGTAACAAGCTGCTCATGGCAAGATTCACATTTTAAGTTCTTAGAAATTGTATAAACACAATAGCCTGCCATATAAACCAAAATAGGCAGACTGGCATCGATTTCTTCGAAATCAGAATCAACGATAGATACTTGTATAGCTTCATCATTGCATGTTGAGGTTGAAGCTTGTGATGCCATTTCAACATCAAACTGATCAATAGGAATTTTTCCATAAGTTGAAGATTTCAATGTCAGCGGCAAGTAATCTTGAAGTCGCAGCTTTGACTCTGATTCAAAAATCTGACGAACAGACACATTGTATTGTGATCCAGCTAGCATTCTATATTTTCCAAATCTTTCCTCAAGTGCATCCGTCTGCAATTTTCCCGTCAAAAAGTACTTCATTTTCAGTGTTTCGAAACAATACGTCGACATATCTAACAATGCACAACATGTGTTGGTCAATGCTGTGTGTGTTTCATTGGTTAAAACACCTGTGGAACACTTGGATTGCTTCCAAATGTCTAACCAAGAAATAAATTTTCTCAAAAATATAAGTCTTGCATCATTTTCAGCTATTGTTAAGGGGTGCATATATATATTATTCAAACGACGTCCCTTATCTGGAGTCTTCACATTTACAATCCACCACCATTGCAGAATAGTCTCAATATAAGAAGCAGTAGATTTAAAATGGTCTAAAGCATGCTTATTACCCAACTCTAACAGTGCTTTTATGACAAATTCATTAAAAACCTGCAATGCTAATTTGACATTTTGTCGCTCTAAGTTGGATGGATTTAAGGCTTTATATGTTAAACCATAACCAAATTTAACTATGGCAACATGCTCCAACTCATGCAATTTTCGCAAAGTCGAAAATGATGCTGTGTCTAATGTATTTACAACAGCGACCGTGTCCACATGCTCAAACTTCGGGAAAAACATACATTTTTCAGGATTACCCTGGTTTAGCCAGTTGTTCCTGACACATTTTAAAATGTGTACAGCATCCACAACAAAATAGAGCGGCCTCTCTGGATCAACAGGATGTGGATATTTGATACACAAAGATGGTGGGCTTGAAAATAAGGACATTGCTCTTCTATTTATCGAATTGTTGTCGCTTACTACGGCTAAAACGGTAAATCCAATTTTCTCTAGCCCGATGATAATTTTTTTCAGCAATGTATGCAGAATTTCGCCAGTTATTGTGAACACAGGTAAAATATGAACAACATCTTTATAGGTGGACATCATGCTCCTGATCATAAATGCATGTGCACTTGTGGCAGCTTGCACATTGTCAAATGCAGTGCCTACTACATTTCCGCCTTTGTAGTCAATGTATGGTTTGAGGTGAATTTCATCCATCATTACAATTACGGTTTTGTCATCTTCTTTCAATAGCTTGCTCTTTTCCTCCGTGTATTTCAAAAAACCTGAATCAAATTGTTCCAAAGATGGATTTGTCAACATATTTGAAGAAATTCTCCTCAGAGTTGTAGGATGAGGAACAATAATATTTCTAGAATTCCTCAAGAACTTATATGCATGAGGAGAAATTGAATGAAGCAACGCTGAAAATATCATCAACTCGGGTGAATATCTGCGTTGTGCTATTTTCTTTTGAAGCAACTGCACTTGCTCCTTGATAAATGTTATAGTAAAAGATGAATCCAACCTATCGAGGATGTTTTCTAGCAGTGGAAGCAAGTTTTGTGTGATATGGTTGGTTGTATTTGTCTGCAGGTTTTCTAAAATCGAAGACAATTCTTTTAAACAGTTTATACTGTTTGGAAAGTTGATGTTGTTCCATGTGCTCAGTTGCTCAGTTTCCAAAAAGACTTTCAGCTCCAGAGTTTCGAGAACAACAACCGAGACATCAATCACAGGCGCATCACAATTGTGAAGGTGAGCAAAGATGATTTTGTGGGGTTGTTCTATTACAGTCCAATTATCAGGGACTTGAAAGTTTTTCAAGCAGTCTTGAAACTCATGATAAGATGAGAATTTGGTCTTTTGGTCATCAGTCTCTTTGGCTTCTTTACTAAGTTTAATTGCTTGCTGCAATTGCTCATTCTCCATCCGAATTTTCTTTTCGTCTGGTGATTCTCTGTCTAGTTCTGCTACTGACAAATAAGTTGGACATCCAGGAAACAAAGAAGGCACTGCATCCTTCTTCAAACGAGGATAACGTAGAGATGCAGTAATTTTCTCGCCAGTCTTGCTGTCATAAATCCAGGTCTCTTTTTCAATATCGTCTACTTTGAAGTGTACTTCACAAACCTTTAAAAAATTAAATTTAAACTTGTTACTAATAAGAAAATATAATAGAAATAAAATACATATTTAGGACTTTTAATGATGCAGTTTTCAAAATTGTGATGCCCTTGTCGACTATTTCTTGGTATTCTTTTAACAAAAAAAAATTAATGGGCCAATTTTCCAGATCAAATATTTGTTTATATTCACCTTCGGATGAAATATTTGAGTTTAATGAACATGGAACCTTTTTTTAAATGAAACTGGGCAATAAATTTAACCCGCACGTCAGCTTCAATGAATTTTCAATATAGAGGTTGTTGCAATTCTATCTCATTTACAATAAATTGTTCTGTATATCAATGGAGACTGTTCTTTAATGACCAGGGCCTATTCTAAACATGCAATTAAGAATTATAGAATTGAAGTTTTTATTTTGCTCTAAATTTGATAGACCCGAAGAAAGATTTTCGAAAAAATATGTTTATAAAAAGCTTAAACTCGCTTCTGTTTATTGAATCTATACCGATACCAAATATAAACCATACATTTCTGTACCAATAAGAGCATTATTAAATATTACCTTATCTCCCAAACTTATTGCTGCAAAAAATAAATAATTCCAATATTTTATGTGGAATGATTCCTAGATTAGTAATGCATGAAAATAATGACGAACTTTTCACACTATATTGAAGTAAATATGCATGAAATAGATTCAAATTTCAAGAACCATTTTTAATTCTTTGTTATTTATAAGTAATTACAAAAATACAACTTACCCTAGAAGACTTGGAAGGTATGAAATCCTTTCTAGGTATAGCTCTTATCCACTTTTTTCGCGTCTCGACATTATCAGGAAATTTAAAAATACTCACACGTTCTAAAACGCTGTCATAATTCCCTTTGCAATTGGGAACGCAGCACCGAGAAGGCATTTTATGTAACTGACGTTCCTAAAACTGCAAAATAATTCAAATATATATATATATAAAATGAACTTCTCGCGATTCGAAAACAACCTTGTTTACATTTGTAACGAACAGATTCAGCGGCGAATCGAATGGCGCTGGGTCTTCATCTGATGACTCATAGCTTTCTGATCGGCATCGTGCGCAGGCCTTGAGTCAGTTACGGTGGTGTTGTCACTTTGCGCAGTAAGAGCTGCGCGATTTTGTCTTGTCTTGCGATTTGTTATCCAAATCCAGATTTATTAAATTACTTTGAGTATTTTTTGAGATACTTAAATCTGTTTTTATGTTCACGACTTTACATGCTATTGCGACTACCTACTATTTAAACTGATGTTTTTGTAAAATGTTTCTTTTTGTGAAATAAAAATTTCTAACATTTTTTTAAATTGCATATTTTTTGTATAAAAATTAACCATTTAGTGACAATAAACCCATGTAGTAAACTTCACATACATTAGTTTTAATATTGGCGACGCAATAATATATCAAAGAAACAATATTGCATTCTTCCAAATCAAAATAATTTATCGTATTTGGTGAAGTTTTTTTTGTTGTGCCAATTGGCGACCGGAGTCTATATATCCTTCTTTCAACATAATTTCATATGGGTCAATATTTACGGACAATATTTCTTATAAAAATTAATTATCAAATATTTATTTTTGAATTCCAATAATATGTTTTTGAGGCGAAAATTTAAAAATAAGCTACATGGAGGTGTAAATATATAAAACTTTAAGTTAAACTTTTAGGGTGGCCCATTTCAACACCATAGTAATTTTCCACTCCGTAACAAATAGCACTATTGTCATAAAGTTAAGTTGTTCGGAACATGAATACACATGGCGTCAGTCGAAAGAGCTGGTTTAATTCCCTCCTTCGGTTGGCGAGGTTTTTGTTAACGACGTTATTTTTGTTATTTGGACACTAATTTCTCCATTGTGTTATACTTTTAAATATAGGACCTCTATTTTAGCTCATTTGGCAACATTTTCATTTAATTAAAGAATTTTTTTTTATTAATTTGGCGACATTTTGAATTTATTTGGCGACATTTTGAATTTATTTGGCGACATTTTGAATTCATCTTCAATTTTTGGCGACTTTTCTAATTCATTTGGCAACATTTTAAATTTATTTTTCCATATTTGGCGACTTTTATTATTCATTTGGCGACATTTTTAATTAATTTTTCTATATTTGGCGACTTTTATTATTCATTTGGCGACATTTTTAATTCATTTGGTAACATTTTTAGATCATTTGGCGACATTTTTAATCCATTTTGCGACATTTACTCATCAGCCAATCAAAATGAATCGTTTATCCCAGTGTTGTCTAAACATATTTTTGGTCGCCAAGGTGATTTTTAACACTAATGTTATGAAGGGAAGATCGAGATGTAAATTTCCCAAAGGAGTTGGAGACATTTTTTATTAATTTGGCGACATTTTTAATTCATTTGGCAAAATTTTTAATGCGTTCTCCAATATTTGGCGACTTTTCTTAATCATTTGGCTACATTTTTAATTTATTTGGCAACATTTTTCATTTATTTGGCGACATTTTTAATTCATTTGGCGACATTTACTCATCAGCCAATCAAAATAAATCGTTTATCCCAGTATTGTCGAAAAATATTTTTGGTCGCCAAGATGATTTTTAACAATATGTTATGAGGGGAAGATCGAGATGTAAATTTCCCATAGGAGTAATGTTAGAGAAAATGGAAAAAGTTCTATAACTTTTGAATGGTTGCAGATATCCACATGAAACAAAGTGCATATTTTAAACTAAGAAAAGTTTGTTCACATGGTGCAAGCTTCATAAAAATCCGTGCAGTAGTTTTTGAGTTAAATCCGGACAAACAGACATACAGACAGACAAAAAAATTTTAAATGTGATTTTCGGAATCAGTGTATCCTAATTCGTGGAGAAAACTCAAAATGAGGGGTTTTGTTCGATTCCACTGACAGACACTCCATTCTTATATATAAGTATTGATGTGCATGCTTCGGTGGAAACGGCAATGCTTCCAATCCTTTTCTTTTTAATAATACTATTAAAAATCTCAAATAACTCTGATTCACAATAAACTTTTATTTCCACCAGAATAATTTATTTGTTTTAGTCTTGAAAAAGAATTATTTAATATTTTCAAAAAATGTGGGCTTTAAGGGAAGGGGAGTTTGAAAGAGAAGTTCCATTCATGTAATTTTAACTCTTGGTCGCATCACATTCCATGCAAGTGGAAAGGGTAATTTCCTGCTACAACATGTTGATGTCAGATCATAGGCATTAAGATAATCTCGAAACAATTAATAAGAGACTCATCATAGTCTTAAATGGAAAAGGAACAGCATTCAGCAATCACCGCCCTTCAGTGCTAAAATTTCTGCAGCTGAAGGAACGGGCGACAAAAGTTGTCGGAGCAGCAATTTACAAAAGCAGAGATTATATAAAAACATTTTTTAGCAATAATAACAAGTTTTAAGAAAGTATTATGTTTTTTAAAAATTTAAAACTACTTATTTTTCTATATTTTTGTGCTGTAAAATTAAATATTTTTGAATACAAATAAATAGAATATTATTGTTCATCTTATAAAGTAAATGCTACTTATTAATGCACATTTTGTTTGTAATATGCTCGGGTACTAGCCTAAAATTTACCTAAGTATACGGATTTAGATGTATATATACTGTAGATTTAAAACTTTACATTTGTGTGAAGTAAAATGGCAGAAATGTAGGAAATATATATTTTAAAATACAAAACTTTAGGTTTTTTAAAAAAAAGAATATTTAAAAAAAATTTGCATTATGAAAACAATTAAAACATACTATTATGATTCGTTAGAAAATTTAATGAATTCGATAATTTCTTTTTAATTAACTTTTTATAAAATATATAATTTTAAACTAAGTTTATTAAATTAGTTTAAAATTTGCTATTTTAAGTACAAAATTTTCATTAACATCTGGGGTTCTGCTTTCTGCAGAATTTAATTTGCCCCACCAGTTAAAATTCCTTAAAATATGCTCTGGATAGGCCCCGAAACGTCGCCAATAGCCCACTGTGCAGCTCTAGTGCGATGTTAATTAAACAAACCAACCAACCAACTAGACCGCTTTGCCTGATGGAGGAAAAGCATTTTGGCGCGATTGGCGGAGAGGAAATAAAACGCCAAATGCTGCAACCTTGTATTGCATTCACCTCCCCGGGAGATTTAGGTCTCCGTGGCCGAGGGGATTAAGGCGTCAGCTGGTCAAATACGAGGCATCGTTCACGGGTCTTTCCTTTGAGTTAGACCCCGAATCTGGGTTTGTAAGGCGTCAGCTGGGAATCCGCGGATTCCCGGTTCGAACCTGTGCGACCGACTAGATAAGAATAGTAAAAAAGTAGTAATATTGCGATCGGAGGGTTGCCAACTTCGCTACCAAAATAGTAGAATGTCGTTCAGAACATCCACAAAAAAAATTAACGGCGTGTATACGGGACTGGTGCACGATAAATCTGATCGGGGTCCAAAGTCCCGATGTCTGTTGAAGGCGTTGGGTGCCAGTTCAGGTGTTTCCTCGTCATCTGACCATGGTTCTAAAATAACGAGGTGCAGGTATGAATGAATGTGTGTGTGAATGTGTATGTGTTCCCGGGTCTTTCGTTCGAGATAGGCCCCGAACCGTCGCTAATAGCCCACTGTGCAGCTCTAGTGCGACGTTATTTAACCAAACCAAACCGATGATTTTCAACTTATTCGAGATCGGTGTAGACGACGTATAGCTCCTCCTCTCTATTCCCTTTGTAGGAGGTTGCAATATATTTCGATTTTAAAATATGGCAACACTGCCTGTACCTAAACTCTTATTGTATACAAATGCTGAACGGGTAGTGCAGAAATGGAATGGGGATGATGGAAATTTTAAAGGTTTTCTCAGCGTATGGAAGAAAACTTAAACTGATTGATTTGTTCAGATATGCATATTTCTATGCGAATATTATATTTTACACCCTAGCTTCTGTGGAAACTGCTGCAGTTTCATCGTACCAATGTCATGATGTGCAGTGCGTTCACGGAATTTGCAAAGAGGGCCGCTGTGTTTGCGACCAGGGTTGGCAAGGAAATGGATGTCATCGTTGTGGTGGTAGAGTCAAGTAAGTGTGAAAGAAGAAAAACCAATGTATTTGCTAAGAGCGGATTTTCACACGAAGATCTCTGTCAACATTGTAGAATGGTTTGGTTAAATTGTGCAGATGTCTTATTTTGTGAAGAATCCATTTTTATATAGTTACGCATATTCCAAATATTATAATTATTGTTTGACGCTTTAAACACATTCTCTTTTCATATATATTCCCCTTTTCATTAATAAGTTTGCATTTCTATATCGCTTGATCTGTCAACTGTGTTCTTGCTTTCCGGTTGCAAGTCTTTCAAAGCACAGGGTAGTTAGGTTACTTTTATATACGAACAATTTTTATGCCTTTTAATTTTTAAAAATACCTTTTTTTATCAATAAGGTTTATTTGAACAGATAATCGCTCTTCTTTAGCTGTCAGATGAAATGTAAACAAACCTAAAAGTGATTTATGAATCCCAGAGTTCATTTTATAACTGCCTAGAACTATACATCTAAATTAATCTTCTTTTAGTATCTCAGGGTCCCCTTTACAATATCCAGCAATATGTCCCAGCTTGTGACGCTTAAATTTTTTTTTCTTGCACATCTCCTTGCCACTTTTCTTTTCAATGCTGCATCTAACATTGAGAGCTGCAAAACTGTCCTGCCTTTTAGGCAAACACATTTCTATAAGTCAAGATTGTTGACAGTTTTTTCCGATGCAGTATGAAGAATTTTTGGTGTTTACAGTTTTTGACGACAAATAGAGTTGCCAAAGGTTTAAATATTGGTAAAGATGAATTTGAAATAACTTCATCTCTAAAATCGTAAATTATTCTATGCTTGAATGCACAATGGGTTAATTCCTAGTGTACGGTGTCTTATGCGATTTGCAACTGGTGAGTGCTAAATTTTATATTTTGGCAGCCCTATTTCATGACGTTCCTTGCAATATCATGATGTACGGCAACCCAACTTTTTTTTTTTAGCACAGTTTCAGGTTGTTTTGTCAAGCCTTGGCGCCAACTTTCGGAATAATGCCTAGGAGGCACCGTACACTAGGAATTTACCGCACAATATACAAAGCATAGTTAAACAAATCAAGGAAAAATATGAAGGTGTGCACACAGTTGTTATGGGTATCGCACCTCCTTAGCACAGTTGATTATGGCATTTCGTCATGTCAATATAGCACCATATACGGTACATGCCCAGTAGCAGAAATTTTTTAACATTCTGGGCCAACATTTTAGTCAGCAAGATTTGTCTGCAACTTCATTTATTATATAACTATCAATATACCTTTTATGAGCAAGTATATCAGTGACAATTAAAGAGAGAATCCCAGCAATTTTATTACTTCTTTATTAATTTTTTTTTTTCATGCTCTGTTTAATCATTGCTAGATTATAAGTATTGATCACATAAATAATATAAAGTATAAAATATAAAGTAATACACTTTAGGAACAAACGCCCATTTATTAAATTGTTTCATCATTTAAAACAAAAACTCCTTTATTAACAATATTTTCTAATGAAAGGAATACAAATTAAAATTTTATTTCATTAGTAAAATTAATAAATGAAACAAAAATAAATAATATTTTCCGAATTTCCTTGGTAAAGTAAAATTGGAATTATAACTTTAAAGTATGGTAACTTAATTAAATTGAACAAATAAGAGTTCATTCTAGAAATACAAAAAGGGAAGGATGTAAAAAGAACACATTTCTTTATCTGCTAGTACTTCAATATTCAAGTATCAAATTGCAAAAATGAAGTTCTAAAGCAATTTAAATTATTATTTATTGGCTTTTAGATAGTATATTGTACGATTCATAACAGGCGAGTCTATTAAATCATGTTTTACATATCATTAAAAAATAGAATAGCGACAAACTGTCATTTTAAATGAAAATAAAAATCATGACAAAAAAACCCCCGAATATTTTGCAGTATAAGTTTATTTTAAAATACTAGAATTCGCACAATATCCTCAGGAATATTCCCAATTTTTGGCAAACTTAGCATAAGTAATTGGATCTTAATAGTAAAAAAAAGCTTTTTCAAGAACTCAAAGAAACACCTTTCAAAACGAGAAAAGTGGCTTTAAATATCATGTAAAACAAAAAATTGTCTTTAAAATAGGAAAAATCATCGGGGTAAAATGCCGATTTCTGATAAAATGTTCAATTGTGGTTAGTCGATAATAATAAAATAACGAACGAACTCAATTAAAATTGAAAAAAATAACATGTAATGCTAGAGAAATAGTAATAAATCCGAGGGAAAAAAATTCTAGTTAAAAAAATCAGAGTAATTGTTGTATTAAATTGTTGATTTTTGAAAAACTTGCATCATTGATTACTTGTTGACTATCAAATAGTTAGATAAGAATAAGCAAAGAGAAGAAATTGAGCTCTAAATCCGAAAGGGAAAAATAATTATTGACAAAGTAAAAAATCTGCCGTGGAAAGTGCATAAAATGCTTTTTTCATTTAACGGTGCTGTTAATTATTTTCTAGTAATGTATCTTCTCAAAGAACAGGTACTAACTAAAATGTACCCTGGAGTTGATAAAAGAGGATTAACAACAAAGAAACGTCCGCGGACACTTGTTCAAACAAGTGTAACTTATTGTGCATCGTTATTTGCATAACCTATCGCACAATTCTATTCGAAAAGATTAACTCTGAATATCAATTTATAATATAACAACAATTTCTGTTATGCGCTTTAAAAATAATAAAAATCTTACGAAAAATACAAGTGCATACTTTAAAAACTAAGAAT
Source organism: Troglohyphantes excavatus (assembly GCA_963932185.1). Classification (NCBI taxonomy): domain Eukaryota; kingdom Metazoa; phylum Arthropoda; class Arachnida; order Araneae; family Linyphiidae; genus Troglohyphantes; species Troglohyphantes excavatus. Next base: position 60,748,989 of record OZ010676.1, on the reverse strand, counting down.
AATTCTTATTTTCGATTTACGGAAGTTGTGTGATTCTTTAAACCAATCTCGGAAATTCCTATCATTTCATATTTGTAATCAATTGTCCCATTCTCACATTGAGAAGTGAATCGCCCGAAAAAGTCGCCAAGTAGTACCCGCCATCGATTAGAAATCTCAACCATAATGAAATGCATATTGCTTCTAATAAATATAAATTATATTTATCTTTTTAAATTCTTATATTGAGTTTTTATTTTTTAAAATAAAGATATATTGACAGTCATCTCAAATATGTATGTAAAAACTATTTGAAAGTGAAATGAAAAACTTTTAAATGATATATAAAAGTCATAAAATTTATTAAGCAGCAAATTGGATATATAGAACATATATTTGAATACTTTGAGTAAAAAACTTTTAAATTTTTATGCGTTAAAGAACAACAATGGTGCAAAAACTCTTACATTTTCAAGAGATGCTAGAATTGTTAAATATAGCATTAATTATGCATTTTTTATTTATTAAATTGGAAAATCTTGTAGCTGCTTACGAATTCTATATTCTATTATTTTTTTAAATATAAATTAGGGCTTTTAGTGTCAGTCGAACAAAAAAATTGTATCTAGCATATTGCTAGATATTTTTTGATAATATATAATAAGTCTCTGTAATGGTACAAAAATAACTAAAATGTAATGATAAGCTTATTTTTAAAGTGTAAACTTTTATAACCACTTATCAGTACGTAAAATTATATTTGATAATATCAAGTATGAGGAGCGAGGGAAATGATTCCGTGGTTGAAATCTTAAAGTTTTAAACGCAAACACCCTATTTTCAAGAGAAATGGATCTTATTGCATTAAAGGTATTTAAAAATTTTGTATGGTTATTTTTTTTAAAGAATATATATGGTAAAAGTTCAATGAATATCATGGCATATTTAAATATGACTCTTCCAACCAAATATTAAATCTCAATAAAATTCTTGCTTTATAAAGCTCTCTGAAGCAAAATTCTAACTTTATGGATATATGCCAATAAATATTTGAAGCTTGTATATGGTAGTGTTCACATAGTTTTAAAAAGGGCACTTTTTGCTTTATAGAAGAGCACTTTCTGTTGAGTGAAAGGGCACTTTCCTTACCTTTCACTGGATTTTTTTCAGAAAGGCCAGAATTTTCTCTGTTCTAAAGCTTTTTTTAAAGTTTGTATAATTTAGTTCTTTTTTAGAAATGTTTAAAATTTCACAAGAATTTTTTTAAAAAAAAGCTGCACCATAAAGTCATTAAATAAAAAATCTCCAATAGTAGTTTTTAAAAAAAATATTGAGAGAGAAATGTCTTTTGGTTCAGTTGGAACAAATCTAAATTTCAAATTGCACAATAATATCCTTTTTTCTATAATAAATTAAGTCCTTGCAAAGAGTCAATATTCCATAATCTTTTATTAACACAATATACAATCAAAACATCAGTCCTTGACTGTTATTTTCAATTTATTGATCTTTGGTGGCCTTTTATATAAAGAAAATTCTGCATTATCAATAACATAATTTTGTGCATCGACACACTATACTCGCATATTAACCAAAAAAACCAAGTAAAATTTTTATCAAGAAACAGTTTAACCCCATGTAAGTCCTCAAATTTTCTAGAGTTTCTTGTAAAAAAAGTTTTTATAATCTCAAATTTCATAAAGGTGGAGGGAGCAGTGGCGGCCCGTGGTCGAAAATGTTTGTGCAGCCGAAATCATGTGAATCCTCCCCTCCCCATCCTGATATTTTTTTAAATAGACAACTTATTCCAATGATGACAGAATTTAAATTTTTAAGTGTAATTTTTAATGCAGAGCTCAATTTTAAATCTCACATCAATAACTTAAACAGAAAATGTAATTTATCTCTGAAAATTGTAAAGGTATTGTCACAGGCGTCATGGGGGGCAGATCAAGTGTGGATGCTTATTATTTATAAAGCATTGATACGATCTAAGCTCGATTACGGCTGTGAGGTTCATGGCTCCACTGCCAAGTCATACTTGAAATCTCTTGATGCGATTCACCAACAAGGTATTCGTATTTGCATTGGAGCGTTTCGTACATCACCAATAGAGAGCTTATACACAATCACAAACGAACCGTCTCTTAATTTTTTTTAAAAATCAAAAGCATTGAAAATCAACCCATGCTCCATAAAGTCATGTATCCCATTTATAGCGCCTTATTTGCATTTCGACCATCTTTCATACCAACATTTGGTTTTAGAATTAGACAAATTTTGACATTTTACAACGTTAACGACTTTCCAGTTCTTAGCAGAGGGGAGGAACCTCCACCTTGGAGTGACACTAACTTATAATTTATTAATGAATTTACTAAACTTCATAAGCCCTCAATGCCTCATATTGTTTTTAAGCAGATGTTTTATTTACACAGACAACAGTATGGAGAATACCACACCATTTTTACTGATAGATCTAAGTCTAATGACCACGTCAGATCAGCTGCGGTTTTTAACAGGTTAACAATTTCTATTAGAATGCATTCATTTTGGTCCGATTTTACATCAGAAGTATATGCAATATATGTAGCTTTAACGAAATTGTGTCGTTTTCCGCACAACAAAATTATTTTATATACGGATTCAAGGAGCAGCATTGAAGCATTGCAAAATGTTTCGTGCAGAAGTCATCCTTTGGTTTTTCAAATAGTTGAGACGTATGCTAGCCTCAAAGAACAATCTTATGACATCATGCTTTGTTGGATACCTAGCCATGTTGGTATTCCCGGTAATGAAAAAGTGGATAATGCAGCAAAAAATTCTCGTAATAATTCATATAACTTTGTACCTCTCGAAGATTCAAAACTGGAAATTAAATAAGCACAAGATTCAATATGGCAGATTCATTGGGGTGAACAAACAAGTAATAAATTTCACTAGAGGGCTCTGCTGATGCTCCGCCAACCCCCGGAGGATTGCTATGCAATCCTCTTTGGTTTGCTTCGCAAACCAATTCTCGCTTCGCTCGCTATAAGGTAGGACACAATAATAATGTGTCCTAGCAACAAAACATTTTTAGTTATATGAATCAATACTGAAACACGGAAAGCTGAAATTTTTTTACAAAGTTATAATAAGAACAGGGATGGGAATTCTGCGCCAGAGAGTGCCAAAAGTGGTATCCTGCGCCAACTTGCTACAAAACCACATTTATGTGATATTCTGCGCCAATTTTGTTTTAAATCCTTGTTAAACACGTGCGCCAAGTCTTGGTGCCCGTTTGTCTGGCCATAAACGAAGTTAAGGCAACCTTAGATAGAGGAAATGGGAGAAAATTTAAGCACATTTTCTCAAGTTCAAATAGTATTTGTAGAAATGTAAGGTACGAATGGAGTATAAGCATGCTATACGTCAAGCAGAGAAATGGAATAATTTCGCGTCATTAAAAAGGACTTGATTCCTGATGTTCAACTTTTTAGACAAGGGCATTTAAATGTCATAACACATTTCATCATTGGAATATCGGATTGTTTTTTTGTGTGCACAATCAATGCTCAATCTTGAAAAACTGAAAATTTTAAAAGAATAGAGCATCTTTTAACATGTAGGAAAATTTGCGATCTTCGTCAAACGGAGATAATTCACTCGAAAGTTGATGGTTTCTATTGATGTCTGTCGTTGCATAATGGCACTCACTGTTTAAAGAATTTTTTTCGCTCTTGAAAACTAAGATATTCACTAAACACGGTCGGCTGCTATCTGCGTTGAAATGCTTACAATCCTTTTGCATCTGATAAATAAGTACTTATTTTTCATTATTTTCTATTTCATCATGATTTGCTTTGCACTACCCAGGGGTGGTACTTTTCCGTTTTGTTTTTTTAATTTTCGGAACCCGAAAGAACGTGGTTTTAAAAATTTAGAAATGTAGAATTCAAGATTTTAATTTGATTAAATATTTGTAAAAATTAAGGTAATAACTTTTTGAGATTTGTCCGAATTTTTAGTCGAGGGTATTTGATTAAAAGACACTTGTCATTGAAAAATTTCAGTTCGTTTGTTGTTTTATGAAAAATCGATGCTCAATCTAAAAAAAACAGATAATTTCACAAAAATTTAGCATCTTGAATATGTAGAAATATTTGCGATCTTCGTCAAACAGGTATCACTCTGAAGTTGAGATGAATGATTATAACTATAATTACGTCGAATCTGCCGAATGCAACTTTTATGTGGCACTCTTTTGTTATATATTTTTATTCATGGAAATTTTGAACTTGTAGAAATTCGCTAAACGCGATCTGCTGCAATCTCCGTTAGAAGACTTTCAATCCTTTTGCATCCGATATACAAGTTCATTATATTTCACTGCTTTCTGTTTTATCATGATTTGTTTTGCACTACTTAACAAAATTACATTAAATTTTTCAAAAATATAATTTAATTCATGAAATTGAAATTTAGGACTTGTAATTTTCAGCAATAAAAATTGATTTAAAAAAAAAAATCTTGTTTCTTCTTGTTTGGATGGTATTAAAATTCCAATTTAATCTTGTTTAAATGTTCATATATTTTATAAATTAATTATTTTTATTGGAAACTTTTCTTTCTAACAACCCTCCAACTTAAAAAATAAAAAAAACTCTTTTATTTACCTTTTTAAAAGTTTTCAAATTTCTTATTAAACTAATTTTTAAGATAATAACTTAAGTGTAATTTTTAATTATTTAGTTTAACATGCTTAAAATATAGCAAGGTATGTTTTCTATAAATTTATCACTATTTAATAAATCTAGTTTGTGTGGAAAAGTTAAGGAATTTTATATTCCTTAGACAGTGGTGACATTCTAAATTGTCTCTTTCATGCCCAAGGTATGCGATATTGTAGTTTGTTAGTGTTTTGGTTTATTGTATAAACAACATTTTACTAAAAAATTCAAAATTTAAAGTTAAGTATATATTGTAAAATATTGTATAAATTGGTTAATTCATAATTAAAAACTCTTTTGGTTAAATATTTTTAACTGCCTTTAAATGGTCTCATAAAGCTTAACAGTATAAAAAAGATGTAAACAGCAAAATACAGTTTTAGGGTTTTATTCCTTAGTTGAAAATATTATTTATTTTCGAAATTGAAATTTGTTGTATTTTATGTAATAACAATGGACAATTTTAAAAAAGGCTTTTTTTTTTTGTGGGATTTGCAATTCGTTTTGGCATTAATATTTGATTTAAATATTTATATACTATTTAATAAATATTTTTGTGTTTAAACCCCTCACCCCTACGCTTAACATGCTTAAAATAAGTAGTAACGTAGGTTTTCTATCAAATTATTACTCTTTAATTCTAAAGTTTGTGCGAAAAAATTAAGTAATTTTATTTCCTTTAGACAGTAACAACCTTCTTAATAGAGTTCATGCACAATATATGCAAGATTGCAACACTGTTTTGGTTTTTATAAACCGCAATTCAGTGGGGAAAAAATCAACATATGAAAATTAAGTATATATTGTAAAAAAAAAATTGAAAATTCAATTATTCTTAATTAAAAACTAATTTTTGTTGAATATTTTGAATTGTCTGTAAAATGTCTCATTTATAGCCTCTACTATATTCTAAAATTCACTGCTACATTTTATTGTTTAATATGCTAAAATTTACTGCTGCGTTTTATTGCATTCTTGCTACAAATCTACAGTTTTCTGCTACAAAATGTCGCGTTTCTGCTCCAAAACTTAAATTTTGCTGCTCCAAAACACTACAATTTATTGCGTTCCTGCTACAAATATTCAGTTTGGCTGCTACAATTTGTCGTTTTTCTGCTCCAAAACTTAAATTTTGCTGCTCCAAAAATTGCTCCAAACTGGTCTTTAGCACTTCCCATCCCTGTAAGAATGTAAACAAAAAACATGATTGAACAAACTTGTGAATGCTTTGTTGACAATTTGTTGATGAATTAAAATTCCTAATGACATAACTGTTTGTTTGAAATACAACATTTGAAATTAAATATAATTAAAAACTACATATAAACATTTCTGCTGGCAGATACTATGTAGAATTTCATAGAAGTTTTCCTAAATTTCCAATTTTATAGTTTAAACAGATAATTACTTACGTTAATCATTTAGGACTTCTTTAAACACACAATTGTAAGGAACTGGATTTATTATTGAAGCTATTATTGAAACATGGTTAAATGATCAAACTGTTGAAAGATCAACATACAATTGACCACGACTAAATACAGGTTTAGATAAAACTTAACAGATTTCGTCGAATCTTTGGCCTTGTGACTTATTAACAGTCGTAGAAAAAGCTAAACAGATTGGAAATTATTTTCTTCTGAAAGAAAAGGGCATATTGTTGTTAAATTGGATCTTGTATTGCTAGATAACAAACTGAATAACCATTTTGCAAACTCCCTTTCATGAGGTAGAGCATGCATATTTTCGGATACAGAACATGAAATTCAGTCCACAAAGCATACTTTTTCAAGCAGCTAGTAATTGTCAAAGCATGGGAACCTCTAGGAATTACAGGTAACACTTGACGAAAATCTCCGCCTAAAAGCACAACTTTTCCACCAAATGGCTCATTGCAGTGGGTCAAATCTTGCAAAAGTCTGTCAATAGCCAAAAAGGCATATACATGGGTAATTGGTGCCTCGTCCCAAACAATTAATTTGGTGCTTTAACTTCAGGTGTATTAGGTTTTAAATTACAGGTTGATTTTGCATTTAAGATAAGGGCTCCACTTAACAATGTAGCAGCAATTCCAGTAGATGCAACAGGTGTTGCTTGGTCTTCTTTCCCCCGGCCCCATTTTATATGCAATAAAGTAGAATACACAAAGTCTTTCATGTTCCTGCTGGCCCAGTTTAGGAGTCTTCTTTTCATGCACAGCACTTAGAACCATTGCAAGAACAATTTTCTGTCCAGCATTGAGCTTTTCCATGTCGAGTCGACCTAGAGCTTCTTGTTCATTAATTTCAGAAATGGCATATTGCACTCCAGTTTTTTGCGAGTACTGCAGCACAAAATCTTCACAAAGAACATTACAATGCTGTGCCCATAGTGAAGGTATATCTTCTACTTCACCAAAACCACAAATAACATTCGTAAATGATGTGTGGCATTCATGCCTCGCTTAATGTATGATGCCAATGTTGCTCGCCGTCCAGAAACCCAAGCTCTCTACACGCTTGCTGAAAACTATTACATACAATTCCATTTACAGTTTTCAGTAAAGCATCCAAAAGACCTCGGTACAGCTCAATTTTCAAGTTCTTTTGGTTTAGGCGCAAATAATTTAAATGGGAACCTTCTATTTTCATGTAGGCATCAACAATGTATTGCTGAAAGAGTTTTCCGCTACTATGCAGAAAGCTAAATTCCTCTCGCACTGCCAGCCTGTAAGCTTAATACTGCAATTTCTTAACTTAAATAGGTTTGGCAGTGCGCCTTTCTTCTACTTTCTCCATGCTGGCATACCAATTGCATTCTCCTCGAGAAAAAAGTAGGGGATATACCATAGGATCTGTACACTAATTCATAGGTGATATCCTTTGGCAGTGTTCACCTACGGGATAGATGCATTGTACCGTCGTAAATCAGAGCTGGAAATTTCCAAATAAACTAACTTGATGTCTGCTGTAGGATTAGTTTTGGCTAATTGGATCTGAAGATATGATTCAGGAAATGGATTTACTTCTCTCAATAAAACATCTAATTTTCCCACAATGCTGCGGAAACATCCACTGCTTTTATTCATATGCTTAGTTGCTTCACTTGAGTCAAAGATGTAAAGTTGCACATATCCAGCCCTTTTCTGTTCAGTTGAATATAAGGGAGAAACCAAGTGAAAATCTGTCCATGTATACGGAAACAATATGGTCTTATTCCAGGTGAAAATTTATTTTCAGCATCCATTGACGCAAAAGCAAGGGCAGCATTATATTCCCTAATCTGTTGGCGATAGTTTTTTCCTTCGCCTGTATTGTCAGATAACAAATACTTTAATAAATGTGGCAGATGAAATTTTCCATTATGGCAGTTATTTATCCCGTTATTTTCTCTTTCCCGAAAGAAGGCCCCACAAAATTCGCAAAACTTCCGTCATGCACCCAAAATTAAGTTCTTCAACTTCCACAAAGCTATCATCGTTTCTTATGAACGTTCGCATAACAACGTTACTCCGTTTCCTTTGTAATCTTGTATTATTTCGTCTGACATAGCTTTCTTCTACTCTTTTGCTGGATCTTCGAAGACGCTTTCTTGCATTTTGCTTAAACACTGCAGCAGCACGGCTTGGCTAGACAATTGTAAAATTCATTTTGAAACAGTGCGGCGGTTGAATGGCGACCGCGATTGTTGATTTTGTAAACAAAAGTTCGGCTGACATAGCTTTCTTCTACGCTTTCGCTGGATCTTCGAAGACGCTTTCTTGCATTTTGCTTAAAAACTGCAGCAGCACGGCTTGGCAATCGTAAAATTCATTTTTTAAATAGCGCGGCGATCTAACAGCGAACGCGATTATTGATTTTGTAAACAAAAGTTTCGTGTTGCCATTCCAAGTATAGAAATAATGCGTTTTTCGATCACCGCATAAGAGAAATATATATAAAGATTTTATAAAGCCAGTACTAAAACCTATCAAACAAACGACTTGTAATAGAAAAAATGATGTCATTCTGATAAGGCTTCGAATAGGCCACACCCGCTGACCCACAAGCATCTTTTAGTTTCGAAACCGACATGTCTCCGGTGTAACTGTGTTTAGTCTGTTAAACATTTTATGTGTAATTGTCTGAACTTTAATAATGCATGAATAAAATATTTTGGCTCTGCAAATCCCATTTTGAAAGATTTAATAAATGAAGACCCACATCCCAATTTGTTCGAATTTCTGTACGACACTGGGTTGTTAAATTGTATTTGAAATTTAGAAGATTCGTAACAATGTAAATGTTTGGCGCAGCTTAGCCAGTTTGGCTCTTGTGCCACTAAACAACATCCAACCAACCTCCCCTCCCCCCTCCCTATTTTCCCACAACCATACATGAACGGAAATTCTTTAGGTATTAATAACTACTCAAATCAAAGTTTCCTTTCAATTTTTACGAAATGATAACATGCAAAAAAAAAGAAAAAATTTACTTATTTTTTTAAATTAAAGCAATCCTCCTTTCTTTTAAACATGCAAATCGGTCAATTTTAATATTAACTTAAATAACGAAACAACAGCACTCTGTATATTTTCCACAAAAACTATTTTTATTTGGAGATACTCTCGGTTCTCCCACCCATCCCCGCGATTCACGTGTGAGCCAATCAGTTTATCAAATACTAAGTGCAGCATTTTTATTCCTCTATTTCTGTCATTAATGTATGGTTTTTTCTGGGAAGAGGTGAGCATCCCGATTGAAGTTGACCAACAATTTTGTTATCCATTCTCTTCAGCGCCTTTACCGTTTGGAGATTCAATCGCAAAAGTTACCAGACGTTTCTGAACCACCTGAACTGTATGTTTCTGAACCACCGTACTTGTGTGTTTCTGAGCAGCCTGAACTTAGAGGTTCTATATTATCTGAACTGTATGCCTCTTAGAGAACTGATTCCGTAGTTTCTGAACAAGTGAAATACACTAAAAGTGGATGTCAAGTAAAGTTGCCCAAAAGACTATGCGATGGCTGAAGAGATGTTGTATTTCAGGACATTTAATTTGTTATTTTATCTGTATGCAGAAGTTTAAATGTTAAGGGTTATTGAATGTCCTATTGAAGTGTTAGCTTTGATATTGTTAAACGTTTCATATCTTTTATATTTCTCATTTACGGAATTAAGTTTTATCTTGATGTGTACATCAGTACAAAAGGTAGAAGAGTTGTGTATCGATTTTATTTAATTGTGTCATTTTAGTTACTGTAACTGGCTACTTTCTGAGTGTAAAAACGGAAAAGTGGTAGTATGCTTCGAATAGTAATAAACAGTTTTAAGTATTTAAGAACTGTATTAGTCTTATGGTATTTTATATTATACCTTTATTTTAGAAAGGTTCTCAATAACAGGTTGCATCCCTAATTTTTGCCATGAACTGTCTTAATTAAGCCATTAAACCTGATGGTTCAAAATAGAAATAGAATTCTTTAAAGATTGCCCTATTGATCCTCCATTACACTTATAACATTGTTATAGTACAGTAGGGTTTAATTCTGTCCCTACAAGTCATTTTCTTCCTTCTCTCTTCATCTTCTTATCTATGAATATCTATTAAACTTTCCCAGTACTGGTACTTAAATGTCAGTCATCTTTTTAATCATCAATTTATTCTACACCCAGTATTTTTTTAATATATATATAAAGTTCAAAGTTTCAAGGTCTTGGTAAATTAATAGCTCCTTTTTTAACACCAATTTTGTATTGTGAGATAGTTTTTGCAAATATAAAACCATCATTGTTTATTCTGACTGATGACAGAAACAAGCAATGCAATTGAACAATTTCAGACCAAGAAACAAAATAGAAGTTAATACTGCAAATCTTAGTAAAATCGACTTTGATCTGCGTTTTCCCCATCTCCGATTAAAATGCAAATCCATGGTGAATTTTTGTAGCTACGTCTTTCTAATTTAGTTCTTCACATTTATCCTCCTGATATTTTGGAACTAAATACTTAATGGATCAGTTGATAGGGGATATTAGCTTGACAGATACTACTCCCTGCTACCGAAAAACCATGTTTTTCTTCTATTTCCATTAGGATGTTAATAATTTGAGATCTCTTACAACTGAATTTTTTTAAGACTTGTACAGTTTTGTCTTTCAATTAAAATTTTTTTTTTAATAAATTAGAGGCAATGCTTCATCTTAGCAGCACTTATAAACGAATCGTCACTCTGAGTGCTTTATGAAATATATTTTTTACTGACTAAACACAAGTCAATATTTTCTTCAAAAATTGTGGTAATTAACTATGTTGTTACAAAGTATAGAGGTTAATACATTAATTGTTATTACTGAAAACTTTTTCAGACTAACCAGGGCTTCTGGATTCATTATTGATGGCACTGGAAATTACAGTGTGGATATGCAATGCACATGGCTCATTGAAAGTGGATCCCCAAACAGTACTATTAGATTGGAGATAGCACATTTTGAAACAGAATGTAGTTGGGATCACCTATATATATTTGATGGAGATTCAGTATTTTCTCGTCTACTAGCTGCATATAGGTATATATTTTGTATAGAAATATTTAGCTTTTTTTAAATGTATTTGTTGATTTCTATTGTTTTATTAAAATGCCAGCTGCAAAGCCCTGCATTACTTTGGACCTCGTAATGTGCATAGATTTCCCTCCCCTCCTCTCTCTCTCTATATATAAAGAATTGTATGTCTAATTTAATGATATTATCACACTGGTATAATCATTCTTTGAAAAATTTTGTTTTAATACTTGTATTAAATTCTGTTAAACAAAAAAAAAACACTTTTTTGACAATTTATATATCTAGTATAATCTTGCATTTTTTACGTGTTTGAGTACATATACATATCTAGAGAGCATTTAACCCTTTGCTATGATGGTTGTCAATGAGTAACTGAGCATTTAGGGAGGTTATGACTTCGTAGATTTTCGCCAAATGTACCTCACCTGGCTAACTGCAAAAGTCTGGATGCCTTTCTTTCCCACTATTTTAAACTACTTTCCAGAACTGCAAATTTCCTACATGCAATCATTTTTAAAAGATCAATTGATAAAGATTCCGATTTGAATTGGTTTAGTTGTTTGAATTAAAGTCTCACTACAGCTATGCAATAGGCTATTGCTGACGTTTCAGAATTTATTCTGTAAGAAGAGCAATGGGAATACTGCATATATATTGGGAAATTGGAGATGGTTTAGGATCTATTTCAAAAGCAAGACTCGGCTTTGTAATTTTGAACTATGGCCAGATGACGTGAACAACACCCGATACGTTGTAGAAGTCAATTTCAACCAGACCATTGGAGCCTGCGATTATCTGATTGAAAAATGTTTAGCTCATAATTATGGGGTTGTGAGTTTAATCTTTGTCTTCTTTAGTTGGATTAATGTTGCACTAGAAATACACAATTTGTTATTATAGATACTTCGGTATCTGTCCCAAAGGTAATACAACGATTACACTATCCCACCCGAGAGTATGCATCAAAACTCATCTTCCATTGTGGAGCAACTGTCATCAATTGGTCAAGGCGTCGGGTGCGTGCAAGGCTCAGCCACACACCCAACTTCCGATCACCACACCGTTCTGTTCTACTGTGCTAGGTACTGGTTATATATTATGTCTGTCACCGACCATGACTCTAAGCGTCACTCTCCGACCTTCAAACCTGCTGGCCACACCAATTTTAAAAATAAAAAATCAAAAGTAAAATCAGCAAATACAACTAAAGTTTCCAGCTTGGACTTCACAGATTTTTCACTTGCTCCGCCAACCCCAAGGATTGCTATGCAATCCTATGTTGTTTGTTTCACAAACAAATGCTGCCTGTGCTTTGGATAGAGATAAATTTAAAAACAAAAGTGGGATACTTTTCATTTCCATTTGCTATGCAAACCAACTTGAATTTCATAAAAGAGAACAGTTGTAATTTAGCATCCATAAGATGTTTTTGTACTAAAGAGGGCTTTAGCCAGAGAGAAACCCCGTTTTTGAAGCATGCAGGGCAGCCTAAATTAGACTGCTAATAATATTCATGCCGATTATTCATAACTGAAAAAGTTGAACTGACCAGATACTTAATCCCCAATCAGAACAACAAATATTGTGAAATCAAGAGAAATCAACGTTGATTTGAAAATGATGAAACATTGTACCAAAACAAATGCCAAATCAAGAGTTGAGAAGCATTCACCTGCTCCCATTATGAAGGAGGGTTCCGATTGACTGTGCGTTGTGCCATTTGGATTTTATGTATAGTTATATATAGTCAGGCATGTCAGAGTTTCGATTTTAGAGTTACCGATATTATTCCAAAACTGCAATGAAATTTTTATGAGAAAGAGGAGGTCCTTCAAATCTTTTATTTTGGTTTTGAATGTCATGAAAATAAAAGAATGATTGCCCAAAAGCTAAAAAATTTGCTGTGAGAGTTCCCGTCAGCCACAGCTTCAAGATGATTGACATCATCCTCCCCTCTGCGTCGACTGTTCATGGCGGGCACATTTTGCATTGTTCAGTTTGATTGGCCATGGTTGGTTGAACTAATTTCATCACTTCATAAACAGAGGTGAACCCACATGACATATCCACCCTTTTTAGGTTCAAACCAATAAATGCACTTGTTCGTTCAATACATCAAACTGGATATTTTTTCTTCCCATCTGGTCGCTGGTCTCACGGACATTCACGGTCTTAACTGAAAGCACATGGGTAACTGAGGATTCTTTGGCTGAAAATCTGAATTATTTTCGATCGGGTGTGTTTTAATTTTAACATATCGGATTTATTTCCTCGTAGCATGGTTCCAGCTGCAATTAATTTATTATATCTAAATATAACGTAAATTGTCTTTATACCATGTCGGAGTGTTCTGAAACAATTGTAGTCCTTTCCAAAAATGAACACGAAGTGTGTTAGATTGATCAACAAGAGAAAAAGTTATTCAAATTCGAGTTGTTAAATAAAACTGTTGTAATTAAAGTGACAAAAAATTTTAATGACATGATTCTGGAGGCTGCAGAAGTTATAGTTGGGGACTCTATGAAAAATATATTGAGCAAAGTAAACGAGTTATGTGCTCTCTGTGTTTTGATACTGTTTATTATAAAAAAAGAGGGTACTCGTCTATTTCTGACCACATAAAAATTAGAAATCATTCATCTAAAGAGCAAATAAAGCTCACAAACTATAGCCTGCCTTCTAATTTTTTTTAAGTGCTTCAAACAGATGCAGCTTGTGATTAAATATTACATTGCAGTTTTACTCTTATTAAAACGGTATGTTTGTCTATTTCAAACCCAAGCACCACTTATGCATAAAATTAAAACTGAACAAAAGCAGTTATTCCTTGATTTTTTTTTTTTGCCTGCTGCATTTGGCATTAATTGCTTAATGGTAAAACAACTGCAGAACTGCTGAAGTTTGATCTTGCAAATGAGTGTTATCAGTTAGAAAAAACTAACATGATTTTGGGTGTAGCAAATGAGCCTATCATATTAAAATCTGCATATGAACCATGTGTTAAAAATGTCTTGGACAAAGCTGTAAAATCTTATGTTGCTTGTACACAACATTTGCAGAAAAAACTTCCACTTAATAGCGATATCTTGGCATACGTTTCTGCTCTAGACCCTACTGCTGGGGATCACACAATCCCTTTAAAGAGTCTAAAAAGACTTCCACATTTATTTAAAAATGTTTTGAATGAGGAAGACATAGAACTATATGCTTAAAAAATACATAGATACAAGGTAGATGGTCACCTCCACCTGTCAATGAAGATGACAAACCAATACGAATTGATATTTGGTGATCACGCACGTTTCAACAAAATCAGTATCATGCCTTTTCCAAAATTGTTAAAAATATGCTATGTTGCTTTCATGGGCCTTAAGTTGAAAGCACCTTCAGCATGATGACAAATATTCTTCACAACAATCAAGCAATATGTAAATTAAAATATATTCAGCTATTCAAACTGTGAAGTATAAATTATCGAGTGGAAATAAGTCAGCAGTTGAATATTTCCAAAACAATACCCTTTGCACTATCCAGTGTCTTTAAAACTCTGCTAATTTGTCTAATTGTTTTTTGTAATTGGATAAGAATGAAGAATTCTTGAAATATGTACAAGAAAGAAAAAGAAGATAGAAGAATAGATTTTGAAGCAAAAAGAAGAATTTTAATGCTGAAAAACTGTCTTTTGCAACAAGGTAACTGCAAAGAATATTAAAGCAAATACAGAGAATTGAGCACGGCTGCAGCATATTAGAAAGTGGAAATTAGAACTAATGATTACAAATGTACAAAAGAAAAAAAGGACATTGCATATATATATATATATATATATATATATATATTTAGGCTTTTTTTTTATCTGTAAGATATGTTGAAATACGCCAAAACTAAAAGCTATTACTATGGTGTAATTTGTTGTTGTTGTTGTTTTAATCAAAGAAATTTAAGTCGCTAATCTAGCTGAAATTTTGTACAAAATCATACCCGAAAGATACTTTTAAAAATTTTAGCCATTTGACTGTTTGCTAGACCTATTGCATAAATATGAAATGCTAAGCTAATGTAATTAATGTGTTTCAACATAAAGATCCATATATATATGTACTCGCATACAGAGAGAGACTGAGTTTGAACGTATGCACGCCAAAGTTTCGCTGAGTGCAAGTTCAGCTTTTTTTTTTATAATTTAACTCTGACATGCCTGTGAGTTAAATACCTATCTTTCCGTGTTAGTACATAATTTGCTTATATTATATTTATTCTCCGGTCGTATGACATTATAATATCTATGCCTTACATTATTATTCTTATAATTGTATATGTTTATAATTGCAAATTTAATTTTTTTAATATTTAGTTGTTGTAATGAATTTTTTCTTAATTTAGTGGGGTGTTGGTAAGATATGGAACATCATCCGACCAATTATCAGAAATTGTGGCTACATCAGGAAGTGCATACATATACTTTTATAGTGATGCTGCATATAATATGAGTGGAGTAAATATTTCTTACAGGTGGGTAGAGGTTAATTTTTTTTAAATGTTATGCTTTTTGTAATTATCCTTAAATTACGAATTGTGGGAGAAACAATAAATGTCATTTAGAAAATCTGTGCACTCGAGTTGAAATTCCATAATATACATTTTAAATTAGTGAGATTTACATAGCAAAACTGTATTGGATCATCATAAAATAAGCAGTACTTTAGGAACAACACTATTAAAACTTATTTTAAGTGATGATACCATATTGATCAACCTATGTTCCACATCTTTTCAAGGGTTGGAAGAACAACAGTTCCCTATTTGACATTGAAAGTTCATACTGCTTCCTATCTTGTTACTTCAATGTTGATCATAAGTGTGTACAAACTTCTTTATTTGGTGCTGTAATAAATTATATTATTCAGAATAGTATTTGGCTTAAAAGAGTTATAAGTTTCTTTTTATTAAAAGTTATTTAGCTCATATATAAACATATTGTTTATATATTGTGAATAAAAAATTTCACGGTTTCCCCATCTTTATGTTTTCTAAAAGAATTCCTTTTTAAAAAAGCGTCCATTCTAGACTCTGGATGAGTCAACAAATATATTCTATAGATGTTTCGACAGACTCTAATATCTAAAGTTGAAGCAAAAATTAAGTTAATTTTACTTGACACCCAACCTAAGTCATATCATACAAAAACAGGACATGCTCTTAAAATCCCCCTTCCCATAAAAAAAAAAAGCCCTTATAACACTAAAATTGTGTAAACTGTTGAACTTGTGTGAATTCTTTCATATTTTGAGATGTTCACATCTCAAAGTGGGAGTATGTAAAAAGTTTGATTTGTTTCTAGTTTTTATTTATTATTAGTTTAAGTTTTATATATTGTTGTGCAAAAATGTACAACAGTACACAAATGTTTTTACTTTGATGATGAACACTTAATTGATAGAATACACTAAAAAAGGTCACTTGATAAAAAATAACAGCTACAACTTTCTTAGTATAACTATCTATGGTGTCTATGGTTATGAAACACAAAAGTACAGATTTCACACCAGAAATACGTAAGAGGACAAAAGCAATAAAACTGTTACTTTGAATATTTTTGAATACTCACAATATATGCTCCCTCTCTTCTAAAGGATGAGAGATAAGGGTATCTTAGGATGTATAACCTCTTCGAACACAAATGTACTTTCTGCATCTGTTTACTATGTTTTCCGCTAACCAGATTTGGAGTTCAATGGGGGCACATTCTTCTGCCAATGCAGTTTTCAGGTCCTGTAGAGTTTTGGTAGGGGGTTCTGTTATACAACATGCCTATGATAGCATTCTAGTCGTGTTCTATATGATTCTGGTCTGGAGATTAAATAGGTTATGCCATGTGCTCTATATCTTCTTTTCAAGAATCTTGTATATGCCACCTGAGTATTATCGTTCACATACAAAGACTTCTAACCCATTATTCCATAAAAACCACAAGACTAGTTTAATAGAACCGCAGTACAATACCATACTGCTCTAATGGAGCATATGGCAAATATGGAAAGAAATGTTCTGCCTGCGTATATGTTGTCCTCCATTAATTTGTAAAATCTACACTCAAAAAGCAGGTTGTACCTTAACTTTTGCAGACCAGTGTATAATCAAAAAAAAAAAAAAAATTGTCTTAAATAAGTTTGCATTTTTTCTTCTACTGTTATCTAATCAAAACTTTTAATTTAAATTATTTCAATTTTATATCTTTTATATATTTCTAAAGAGCATTAATATTGGTTACACTTGTATTTCTACTATGAAAAATATATATTGTGTGCCTTATATTGATATATAAATATTAACATTTTTAAAAATAGTAATGTAGTAAATTATATATGCTTGCAGTATAAACAGCTGTCCGAAAAATTGTTCAGGAAGGGGACCATGTGTGGATGGTGTTTGTACTTGTTGGGCACAGTGGACAGGTTCGGCTTGTGATGTTCCTATTTGTCCATACAATTGTAGGGAGAATGGTTATTGTGATGTTGAGCACCATAAGTGTGTTTGCAATCCAGCATATACAGGTAATTTTTGTATGTATTAAATTTATAAAATGAAATTTGTTGATATACTTCAATAAATGTAATTAATTGAAACATTTATTACATATGCACCAATATTTTGTTTATAAAAAAAATCTGTATTTTATCCCAGCCAATTAATTCACTGCACTTGGCAAATTATATATTTTTTGTTGCTGAGTCACTGTCATCCAACAGCTATTCTCAACCAAAAATGTCTTATATTGAGAAATAATATGAATTTTTTTGATTTTGGAGCAATGACTTGGAAGCACAGTACAGTCAAATCCTGTTAACGTAAAATCGGAACGTTGCTAATCCGCGAATTAAAGTTCTACTTTCAAGTAATTTATTTCGTAATTAAAAAATAAATATTTTGTTAAGAAGTATATATTCATCCATAATATGCTAGCATTTCCTTTCGAGATGGATAAAAAAATTGCTCATTTGTATTTAATAGCAACAGGAGTCAACAATGTTGACAGAAAATATTTAAAGTTTTTAAATCTTTACAAAACGATGTTAAGAAGTAGAAATTGCATTGGTATTTAAGTATGCGGTTTAAAATATTTTATTCTGATAATAAGGGAGATTTAATTTAAGAAGTCCGATGGAGGTTTGAAAGACACAAGAACATCGCAAGTGGTATAAACTTTTAAGCACGATGAATCGTCGCAAGCTTCGAGAAAGGAAAGGTTTCTCCAGCCACTTTTTTTAAACTTTTGATTTCTTGGCTTAAATATTTATTTTAAGAATGAAAATTTAATTTTTTTTCGATGATTTGCCGATTTTAATCAGAATTTTTCATGTATGAAAATACAACTCGGCTTACACGCGAGTTTTCAATTTTGGACAAAAAAAATCAATCTAAAATTAAGGGTTCGTCTTGTATGCAAGTGTATACGATAGTACTAATTATTTGCTTTTTATAAATATTATTCTTATTTTTTTAATATATATATATATAAAGTATCTTAAAAGATTTATATCAAGAATAAAACTCTTTTCATTTATTTGACTTATTAATTCAATTAGACAATCGATAAGTTGAGATATAAACACAGTAATAAAATGAAAGAGAGAGCCTGAGACCTATATTGTGACGTCACAGCCCCTTTGTGCGCTTTTAGCCTGATTTCATGCACTTTAAAAAAGACCAACTTTGAAGTCGTATAAAAAAATAAATACGAATTTGAAAGGGAAAATTTCGCGATGGATAATTCGTTTTTGGTAGTCCGAATTGAATAAATTAAAAAAAAAATGTGGGAATTGTCCATTATTTGCTTTCCATAAGGAAAAAACTATTACTTTATTTTAAATTAAAGCCATCATAAATCTGTACTAATTTTGTTAAAAGAGAAGTATTTGATAAATTTTAGCTTTAGAGAAGTTGTCATCAGGCCTTAAAACCATTCAAATTGTGTTAAAAACAATGTTCTATTTCTGTTTAACCCTCTTTTAATATATACAATTCAAATAAACATAAAATGGCCAAAATGTTATTGACTTTTTTTATTTTTATACATATATATATAGATATATATATAGCGAGAGATTGATAGATAGATATAGATATAATATATATATATACAGGGCTCGATTTGAGCCGAAATACTCCGGAACTGCGTTCCGGTACCCTTTTCGGAAAAAAAAAAAAAATAAGATGCCAGATTTGGGTTTGATGGCTGATGCATTAACGGCGTTCCGGTACCTCTCTTTAAGAAAAAAAATAAGATGCCAGATTTGGGTTTGATGGCTGATGCATTGCACTCCCACACCCCACAGCAGGTTACAGTTCCGGTACCTCTATTTCTAGAAAAAATAATATATATACATATATATATTCCTATTAAAATTATAGTTTATACTTAAAGTGGTTTTGTTTTTTATTGATTTGAAAATTCTATATATTTTAGGATTTGATTGTAGTTTTCGTATTGATAAAGGATGGTGGGCAGAAGAGCCTGCAAATGGAAAAATCCAAGGTCGAGCCTTACATGAAGTAGTTGTAATCAGTGATGATATGTGGGTGATTGGAGGAGAAAACTTTTACCATTCTACTTTTCAAAATTTAATAAAGTAATAATTGTTTTAAACTTTTTCCAGTGATTTTTATACTTTGTTACTTGAATTTAAGTTTTTGATATATTTATCTTTTGTTTTTAAATACTGTTTTCTTTTCTTTTAGGTATAACTTTCTTAAAAAAACATGGATGAATGTACCTAATAGCTCAATTAATGAACCATTGACTCGATATTGCCATTCAGTTGTAGCATATGAGGTAATAAATTACGGCATCTCCTTCTACCACAATTCAAATTTAAAATCGCATTTGATATCTTACTGCTGTTTAATCTTGTTGAAACATGCTATAAGTGACCATAAAAATATTTATATCTGTATTTCATGTAATTAAAATTTCAGAAAACAGTGTTAGTACAGCAATAAAATTATTTACTAATTGTAACAATTCCGGGTTATAGTGGTGAACGTATCTATACAAGAATTATTTAATTAATTACTTTATATTATTTATTGATTTGTCAATATAAAAATATTGTCTATTGTTTTTTGCTAACTCTTATTTGTTATTCCTAAAATCCTTTATTTACACTTTCACTCCACCTTTTGGTTACAATTGCATTAATTTCAAGCTTTTTAATTGTAAGTTAACTACTAAGGTGAAATGCTTTGACTAGTTAAGTGCTTAAACTTACTAGTTCAAGAGATGTTATGGCAGACGTTTGTATATGTATGTATAAGTATGTATATATGTATATGTATAGGTATATGTATGTATATATGTATTCATGGGTTGAACTGAGAAGTGTTGAGTAGATGGCGCTGCTAATGGGAAGTTCGGTTCCGCTTCTCTGGATACTTCTGATTAGAGTGTTTGTTGTCATTATACAGCGCTACACAATCTTGTATCATCATTTTCTTTTATAAAAATTTATAGCATTGCGATATTCATAATGAATAAATTATATTCAGCAAAGAAGAGAGGGAGTTGTTTGTTCCACATGTTCCGTGTGTGCTAGAACGAATGTCATATCGCGTGCCTACACAATGAGATATTAGCTATAGTTCAGTTTCTAATCTGTTAAAAATAGGTTCTCAAAAATAAGTAAAATGTACTCATTTTTGTGTATATTCGATGCTTATCATGGCCCCGAAAACATAAGTTTCAATTTTGAAAAAGACATGTACTCAAAAATGAGTACAATGAATAAAAAGAGCAGATACTAGACTACATAGGCTGCCTTCATAAATCACTTTCAATAGATATCGACAATTACAACAAATACTTATCGGGAATCGAACCCAAGTCTTTAGGTATCGCAGTCCAGAGCCTTATTCGTTAAACTACTAGGGCGACTTAACGAAGTTATAAACAGAAGAAACGTTAAAAGGGTGTGCCAAATTAATGGGAAGTATATTTATAGAATAGGAAATATATATATATATATATATATAAAATTTATTAATCCTGTCATGCAAGTGCAGTGCTTAGAGTTGTTCCATTTAAATCTAAAATAATCCACGAATTGTATATCTTGTCCCGGTTTGTCCAGCTCTGACATTTGTTGTAATGACGCAAGCAATTCTATTGGAAATACAATATGTATAAATTTTTTGGATTTTGCCGTTTGAAAAAAAAGTTATATCCTTCTGCAACTTATGACTTTTGAATTGTACCTTGGTGTACCAGCAAACAGGCTCAATAAGGTACGTATATATGTTGTCGAAATTGAGGTCCGGCTACTTGCTTGTGTGTCATCTGCAAACACACTTGCTTGCAAATTCATGTCAAGATGATATGATATTTCAATTCTGCAGCATACTTGAAGTTTTTCCTCATATCGCATTTGAAATAAAGCTCTAATTTTATAAAATACAAATTAGTAACTTTATTCTACAATCCTTAACAATAATGTAAATAACCATCGGAAACGCCAAACCGGAAGTTATTGGGGAAGCAAAATATTTGACCAATCACAGGCAAGCTGTGTTTGTTTCCAAACATCAACATATATATATATATATATATATATATATATATGATAAAGTTTACTTTAATGTATGCATCTCAGTGACCAGGGAGTGGTTGAGGTCTGCAAGAATACAATCAAATTAGTTTTTACAATTTATTAATTGTAAGGAAAGCTGTGTGTTGATTGACATCTTATAAACTTCCTCATTTTTCACTAATTAACCTTTAATATAAGTGCATATAAATAGTGGAGGTTTGAATTCACATTTCAAACAGTCTGTTGAGCAGGTAGGACACTTGAATTGTTTGAACGTTTTGAAAGTATATGAATTTTTACCAGATATTTGTATAACCTGAATTCTCAAATGAATAAATTAATATTATTTGTGTTAATATACATTTAAAATCGAGTTTAAATTAGCAATGGTTATTTTAATGAAGTTTTCATCTGTCTTGTTTTAAAAGGAATCATAGATTAAGAATTTCCATTGCTAAGCACTATTTACTTCATTTACCTTTTTATCCTTATTTGGTTTGGTTATTGTGTCAGAATATTTTTAAATATTTGTTTTAGCATAGAAGCTATAATTGGATTCATTATTTCTATTGTTAGTAAGTATGTAAAATAAACTCCCCTTTCCCCCCAAAAAAGATCAAAATAAAGTTGCTTATTTGAGTAAAAAAAAGGATATATGAACGATAAAAGAACATGAATTAACTAGTTTTACAATGGAAAATTTCCAAATATATTTTGTATAATTCATAGAAGTAAATTTTCATATTTATATATTATAAACTTAGTTTATTTTTAATAAAAATCAGTTGTAAGAATAGTTTTATGTAGTTTTCTTTATTCCATTTTTTTATACAATAGAATGCGAAATAAAATTGTATCTTTTGTTATAACTGTTTAAGTTAACATGCTACAACAATATGAAATAGGTAATGGTTTTAATCATTTCATATCCAATATGCGTGTGGTAAGAACAAATTTGATGTATCGTATTTAGGTTTCTACCTATGATATCTTTATTTATTTTTGAAACACTGTTATTATCAATGAAACATATGACTGTAACAAAACTTTAATTTCAATTAATATTATTTTTATAAATGTTTTATATGTTGCAGGATAATATTTATATGTATGGTGGCATGCTGTACAATGGAACTGTTCTTAATGAATTATGGCTCTACAATACTACTAAGAGAAGTTGGCATTTTCTATCAAAAGTTACTATGGATCAGAATTGCCATTCTGAACCCTGTAGTCCTTTGGCTGCTATGGGGCATACAGCAACAGTTATTGGGAATTACATGATTGTGATATTTGGTCATAATCCGGTATATGGTTACCTAAATACAGTCCAGCAGTATCAATTTGGTTAGTATTTTCATTATAATTAAAACCATATGTTACTAAATTTAAAACTTCTAAAAATCATTTATATAGTAAGTATGTTTTGGTTGTGAGTAGGATGATAGAAGCATCATGAGAAAAATAGTAAACTAGTGCTTTATGAATAAATATATTTTTAATGATTTCCTTTGATTGCAATGTCTATAAAATAATAAAACTTAGAGATAATTATTAATTGCAATATTTTCATAGTGAAAAGCTATTAATTTCAATTCCTCTTCTTTAAAAATATTAAATACCTCTTGAATGGTTTTCAATATAATGTATCAGTATATAGTTTCATAAACTTTCATACAACATTTTAAAAGTAATTCTAGATACATTTTTAATCCATTAAAAATGACTTAATAACAGCAAGTTAATTACACACATAACGAAATAATACATTTATTATTTATAACATATTAAACATATAAGAAAATTTTATAAATTAAGTAGGCCATTACAACATAAAATTATTTTTAAAAAAAAGGTAACACATAACTCTTTGTTATGTGTGTTACTGTTACCCAGTGTGTTTCGAAAGTCAATGTGCCTTTTATATATTTTATAACAAGCATCCAACCCTTGAAAATATATATATATTGATATAGATATAGATAGATAGATATAGAATATGCTTCCATGATCATATATGAAGGAAGGTGTTCCCAGTCCTGTTTTAGTTAGGGGTCCGTGGCTCAACTCAGTGTTTAATTGGAAACTGTTGTATTAGTAATAACTTTTATTTTTATGTATAATCAGGATTAGTTATTTTTTAGAGTGTTAATATATATAAGCACTTGATTGACTTCGTTGTTGTCAGGTTAGGTAAATTATTTTATTGCAATTTTATAAAATTGCTGAAGTAGTAGTAAACTATTAATGAGGTAAAAATTGAGTATATTTTTAATAAAGCTAATTCTTTAAAAACGTTTCAATTCCTATTTGAGGAAACATTAAAAAATTTAATATATCCAAAAGTTTAAATGTTACTTTGTATATTTAAAAAAAAAAATTGTTTTTTTAAAGTGAATTAAATTTTCAAACATAATTTTTTTTTTATCAAACTTGAATTTTATTCCTTAGGATCTGATCATTGGGAACTAGTGACTACACGTGGTGCCATTGTAAAAGGTGGTTATGGGCATACAAGTGTATATGATGGAGGAACACAGAGAATATATGTGTATGGTGGCTATCACTCATACGGAGCTGAAGCTGCTCTTGTAGATTTTCTATATGCGTATAATTCTTGGGAGTATACATGGTATGTAATTTTTAAAATATTTTATTTGTTGTACATCTAAACTGTTATGTATTATTTGAAGAAAACTTGCTTTAATAATAGTTTTAATTTGTCATCCTGGTAATATAGTGTGGGAAAAGTTACAATAGACTATTTAGAAATGCAATCCTAGAAATCTAACCTTTCCCTTGAAATAGAAGTTGTTAGGCATATTGGTCGAATTTAAGGTCAAAGGTACTCAAATTGTGCCTTGTTCGTCTTTTGAAAACCATAATATTATTATTTGCAGCCCAATAACGAAAGAAAATTTACATGATGGCAATTTTCTACTTGTTAACCACTTGAAAGTTGTTGTTTTTTTGGCCTTTTTACCAGTTCCTTAGCAATGTTCAAGCAAACCTGTCATGTGTTTAAGTTTGAGACAAATTAACCAGATACTACATTGTTGAATTATTTTTATTTTTTAAGACAGACTAATATTCGTCTCATTATTTGGGAAAGACATCAGCAAGATCTTTTTTACTTTTCCAATCATTAAAGATAAAGTATCCAACACATAATATACATTGTGTTGCAGTTTCCAATCCCTAACTAATGGAAGTTTGTGAACTGCATCTATTTTTAATTTAAACATTTCGTATCACAGGGGGTGGAGGAGAAGTCCCGATAATAGAAAGTCGCAATCACGATGCACGATATAAGTTACACGTGTTTGAACAAATCTCCGAAGACGTTTGTTGTCGATTCACTATTGTCAACCCCGTGGTACATTTCAGTACCTGTTCTTTGAGAACACACATTGATGGAAATAATTAACAGAACCTTCTTTGAGATGGGAATTTGCGCTAAACGAAAACAGCATTTTATACAGCTTCCATGGAAGTTTTCTTATTTTGTCGATAAGTTTTTTCTCTTTTGGATTTAGAGCTAAATATTTTTACTTTAATAGCTCATTTTTTTCTTCTTTTTACTCATTCTTATCTCATCTATTTGATAGTCAATAGGAAATCAATGATGCAAATTTTTCAAAAATCGGCAATTTGTCGCTGCGATCGCTTTGATTTTGGGGACTAAAAATGCATTTTTTTTGCATATTGATTTTTGTCTAGCTTTAACACGGTTTTCTTAAATTTTTTATTGAGTTTGTTAGGAATTTTATTATTATCAGCTAACCACACAGTTGCTGATTTTATCCGGAATTAGCGTTTTAGCCCGGTGGCTTTTCCGATTTTCAAAACAAAAAACTTGTTTAACTACATGTTTAAAGTCAGTTTTCTCGTTTTGAAAGGCAATTTCTTTAGTTTTAATTTATTTTTATATATTTCTTTCACTATTGCAAGCCAATTAGTTATACCAAGTTTGTCAAAAATCAGACTTTACTAATTTCTCCATCTTTGTAAATTGGAATATTTGAACATTCCTGAGGATATTGTGTGAATTCTAGTATTTTAATATAACCTTATACTGCAAAATATACGATTTTTTATGTAATGATTCTTTTAAATGTAAAATGACAGTTTGAACATTAGTTGACGTTAGTTAGTTTGCATTAGATTTCATTCACTATGCCTATTCTTTGAAAAGTAAAGCTTGATTTATCGGACTTGCATGTTATGAAACTTATATAAATGCCTGAAACCATAATAAATAATAATTTAAATTGCTTTAGAAGTTAATTTTTGCAATTTTGAGACTTGCATATTAAAGTTCTAGCAGATAAAAAGAAATGCTTTCTTTTTGCACCCTTCCGTTTTTTATTTCCAGTACCATACTTTAAAGTTATAATTTCAATTTTAATTTACCAAGGAAATTCGGTAAATAATCTTTATTTTGTTTCATTTATTTATTCATTTTTTTTGTTTCATTTGTTTCATGAAATTTTAACAATGAAATAAAATTTTAATTTGTATTGTCCTTTTCATAGAAAATATTGTAAAATATAAGAAGTTTTTGTTTTAAATGCTGAAAGTATTTAATAAATGGGTATGTGTTTGTTCATAAAGTGTGTAAAATATTGAAATAATTGATACTTCATTATTTAAGTGATGAATATTTATAATCTAGCAATGATTAAACAGCACATGAAAAAAAAATTGTGAATAACAATGTAATACTATTGCTGAAATTCTCCCTTTAATCGAATTCTTGCTCATGAAAGGTATACCAATAGTTATGTATAATAAATTAAGTTGTAGACAAATCTTATTCTCTAAAATCTTGTAGCAGACAGTTAAGAATTTTTCTGCTAGTAGGTGCATATCTGGCGAAGATTGATGCAAATAAGTAAAAATATACATTAGCTTTATATAACTTTATTATCAATTAACACAAATTCAATTAAAAATAAATAATACATTTATAAGTTTATTCATTTACATCACTATAATAAAGATTGACTTTAAATTTTTAATTATATAATTCATTAGATATCAGCGTTTATTGTACTCGGTAAACACAAAAGAGTGAATGGAAAGATCACGCATTCTGATGCTGTTGTACCGGTGATGGCATTAATCGTAACATGTTAAAAGAACTTTGGCATGAACTTGATTTTTATAATTGTGATGCATGGCACATCACCAACTGTTATTGAAAACTTGTACGAAGCTGAAGTGATTCTCTATTGTAACCAACTTCTTTTTCTGTATTTGTCATAGTTTAATATAGTCTTTCCAAACCCCGGAGAGAATTATGAAACACCCTGTAGTATTTTATGTGTTATGTCATTGTCATTATATCTTTTCCCTAATACTACAATAGATAACACCATAGGAAGATTAAGGTATTACATGTGAGTTAGCTATTCATATATGGCAACATTAACAACAGCTTGTTTATAACAACCCATTTAAATAAATAATTTTAAATGAATTTTTTAAATAACTTGATATTTATGAGATGAAAACACAATTCATCATTCGTCCATGAAATTCTCTTTCTTTTGAGACCTCATGTGTTAAGATTCATTGTGTCTAATGGGCGTAAAAGAGATCTTCTCTACAAAATTAAGATATGATATATATATATTGGAAAGGAATTTCCTGTAAACACCCTCTTTACAAATCCTCCTCTTTAAACCTCTTTTAAAATTCCTTTAACTGATTGCAATTTGCACCTTTTTTTTCGTGTTCTTAACGCTATTTTTTCCCCCAAAATAAATCGATTGATTCCCATGATTTCTGCTGACTCCGCAAAGCTCTAACTACCCACAAGAATTCTTTTACATTTCCGTCACTCAGGGACATCTTAAGAACAAATGCACCCATTTTCCTTTGAGAATTCCCTCACCCAATCAACGACTGGGTTTCCGCCACGGTCTCTGGTCAATATCCCTATTCCCTCTGCTTAGAACATAACAAATCTCTATATGATGTCTGTGCCTGCCTGGCCTTTTCAATGACTTAACATCCTGACAGTTACAGAAGCAAAATTTCTTAGAAAAATACTTCTAAACGTGCCTAGTTGAAATCAATTCCAGTTCCCAAACTTTAGGACCAGCTTCCCTTCACCCTCATTTTTAAAGCAACAGGTGGTCTTGCGATGTAACCTTTGTGACCTGAGAACAGTCCGCTGTTATCGTCCAAAAGACAGAGCGCTTGTGCTTGACTGAAAAGTACAAAAGGGGAAGCATTTGTGCTAGAAAGGGCAGCATTTTTTCAAAAAGGGCATGAGGACACTATCGATGTGAGAAAAGGGAAGGCCACCTTTTAAAAAATGTATACAGTGAACACTGATATACAAACCTAATCGAAATGTTAATCATATATTTATTTATGAAAATTAGTACTTAATAACATACTTATTGAGAATATCAGAGGTGTTGCGGCTTTATAAATTGCGCCAAACTACACCAATTCACGAATTCTGCTTCAAGCTACTCCAAAACAGTCAATTTTAGCTTTTCCAAAATGCCTTTTCTATTATTTTTTTCATATAGTATATCGTTTAATAATTGCAATTCATACATAGGGTCATAAAATTATACATTCATACATAGGGTCTTAATTTCAATTTTAACTGCTCCAAAATGCATTTTTGCTGCTCCAAAATACATTCAGCCGTGCAACATATGTTTCAATATTACACAGCTATACAGAAAAATTGGACATCCATCGTTAAGATTCGAACTCGCATTGCCAGCACTTAATTGCTTTATATAGATTTTAACTCTTAATTAAAACTTTCAATTTGGCTAACTAAATGTAACTTAACTTTTGTAACTTATCGCAAAACAGATCTCCTTGTTAGGATAGCTTTTAAAATTTTGCTATTTTTTTTTTCATATAGTATATCATTATTTTGTTTTACAATTTTTCTAAATTTATAAAGTAAAAATAAACTTTTCATTACACTTTGTATGTTTTCATGAAAAAAGAAACACACCTTGAAAAAAAAATGTACTGGTACATAAAAGTTAACATTTTACATATATTTTCTTATAAAACTAATTATTTATAATGTTCCTTTAAATATCTTTATAGATGACACATTTCTATACCGCCTTTGTACAAATTTTTAATATAAAGTTCCTTATAACTAATCATTCTTACTAAATGGTAGTGTCATCGAGATTGCGTAAGTGAGTTAAGTTTCAAGTCATTACGACTTTGGAAGTAATCTAGTATAACATACATTTCTAATGCTGTAATTATTTAAGTTTAAGATTTTTATTTATATATTCAATTCTACTACTTAAAAGATTAATAATTTATTTATTACTATTTTCTTGAGAAATATTTCTTTGCGTAGCTGTTGGTCTCGCTGACTATATGCGAGAAAATATCCTCATCGAAGGATAAAGAAAAACACTCATAGCGATCATCTAAATCTTGAAATTTTTTTATCTCAAGACTTCCTGAAAAAAGGAAAGGTGGGCGTGCAACACGCATTAAACTTGTATCAAGTAAACACCAATCTCTGACACTGTCCAGAGAATCATCACCAGATTCACTATCAGAAGATTAACTTTCGCATCTGACATCCGAAATCAGACATTCCGATTCCGAATCACTATCCATATTTAGAAAAAACCTGCACTGCCCTAAAAAACGCGACCATCAAAGAGAAGATAAATTAAACGAAAATAAGCGCATAAGCAGGAGCTCTCTGTCAAATATGTTTCTCCTCGGCCAACGCAAAGTTAGAACGTGCTGTGTTATGTGAATAATTTTGCTCTGAGTCACTTAGATATTAGTCACTGATGCTCTGAGTCACTTAGATATAAATCTTCATATATATACCCTCATATTTCATATATATATATATACCCTCAAAAGTGGGACAAAGAATAACTTATTTATATTGCTTCTTTCAAACATGTGTCAAATTAAAACGATTAGCTTTTTATGGGTAAATGGTAATTACAGAATTCTTTAAAATGATAGTTAAAGGGTCGTTTCACTTGACTAATTTAATTTAAATTGAGTATCTCAAAAATTCATTGCTTCTTTAATAACATATTTTCCAAGAAAAATCCCTTAACCATTCTGTGGGAAAAAAATTATTAATGATTTCTGTCAAACAGTTTCACTGCCTCTGTGTCACACATGGTCCCTCCTTGAAAATTTAACAATGTCCCATTGTCTTATGCTCTTCTCTATTCACAGAAGTACGAATGTGCAAAACCCACCCTCTCTGGTTGGTCGAGGTGATAAGAAGTCAGCAATATTACGTTCATACCTGAACTGCCACATTTTTCCTTCAAGCAAAATTATGTTTGTATTGGAGATTGCAAGTAAACTTACTTAAACAAAATTACGTTTGTAACGGTGTAAAGGTTAATTACAACTGTACCCCTCTCCAAGGGAATGACTAATGTCATTCATATATATGCATATATTATATATGGATACACAGTCAAATACATAGATAGATGGAGATATATCATGGGGTGCATACTATAACTAGATAACTTATATATAATACCTTAATCTTACTATGGAGTTATCTAGTTGTAGTATTATGACAACAATACATTGGTTGTTGCATTGCTATGTAATATTAAAAATTTTTGTGAAAATAAGATGTAACTTAATATTTTTTGCAGGGTCCTGTTAACACCAAGTCAGTCTCATCGTTATTTGCATAGTAGTGTTATTTTAAATGGAATGATGCTAGTTTTTGGTGGAAATACACATAATGGTACATCTTTTAGTAATGGTGGTCAATGCTTCTCTAATGACTTCCAAGCTTATGACATAGGTATTTTTTGAAATATATTTTTAAATTTTCATTATACAATTTGTTTTGCTATACAGTAGAACCTTGATTATCCGTCCCTTTTTTTTTATCCGAAACTCTCTGTTAACCGACCATGTCAGATTTTCCACATGAGTATCAAAATTAGAAAAGCTGTCTATGTTTTACAGGGGCAAAAATCCAAAATAGTGATATAGTCAGTGATCTGGGTGTATTAGTAAATGAGGATAATAAAATGGGTCATCAATGTACAGTGGCTAGCAAAAAAGCTCATGGAATGTTGGGGTACATCAGAAAAAGTGTTTTATCGAAATCTAATGATATATCTTGCTATTGTATAGAGGTTTGGTAAGGACTTGAGTATACTGTGTAGTTTTGGTCACCATATCTTTAAAAAGACATTGACAATTGACTTGTTAGAGAAAGTTCAGCACAGGCCTACTAAAAGGGTCCAAGGTTTTTCAGGCATAGAATATATGGAGCTAGATTAAGAAATTTAAAAATGTATACTCTGGAAGAGAGAAGGTTTAGATGAGATTTAATTCAACTGTGCAAATTTATTAAACTTATAACTGTAAACTTATTATTGGATTTTAATATAAGTGATAGAAAGAGAGGTTATGGGTTTAAATTAAACACATCTTAAAAGTAAGTCCTGTAATTAAAGAAAACATCGATTGCTAGTTTATTAGTTTTTCTATTCATTGACAATTCTCTATTGTTTGTAATTTTCGATTAACCCACCTACCTTCAGTCCGAATTAGGTTCGATAATCAATGTCCTACTGTATAAGTTTTTTCATGAAATCTGAAGGATAGCATTGCTGTGGATTATTAGAAACATAATAATAAAATAAGAAAGTTTAGTTTAAAGATAAAAGCATAATTGGTAACATGCAATTTTGTTCTTACCTACAGAGTCATTCCATGTCAAATCAACACAGTCATTTTCCTCACCATCTCCCGATTTATATGAAATTTGGTGAACTTGTTATACCTACTAAGAATGTAATAAATGCAAAATTTTAACCTCCTAGGCCTATTAGTTTTTTAGTTATTTGCATTTCAAAATGGCTAAAAACGTACAATCTGCTTCCGATGGCTGCATTTAAATTACCATAACTCCTGTTCTAATTAACATATAATAATAAGTTTGGTATCGTTTTAAAGCTCTTTAAATGACTTTTTAAATGATATAAAACACATGAAGGTTTGAAGGAAAATCTTTCAAGGTCATATTATTTGACCTTGAATTCCCCAAAAACGAATTTCTCAATTTTCACTATATTTTTTCCCTGAATCTGACATCTGAATTAAATGTATACCAATTTTCAAAGTGGGATGACAATGGGATCACATACTAGAATTTTTTTTCAAAAATCAGTCATTTTGAAATGCAAATAACTAAAAATCTAATAGGCCTAGGAGGTTAAAATTTTGCATTTTTTACATTATTAGTAAGTATAACAAGTTCACCAAATTTCATAATAATCGGAGATGGTGAGGGAAAAAAATGCGTTTTCTTGGGTCGATTTGACAACTCGTGACATGAAATGACCCCAATATATTGCATATTTTTGTTTCTATTTTTTTTTTGTGTGATCCCATTGTCATCCCACTTTGAAAATTGGTATACATGTAGTTCAGATGTTGTAGTATTCAGGGAAAAAATATAGTGAAAATTGAGAAATTCGTTTTTTGGGAATTCAAGGTCAAAGGTCAAATAATATGACCTTATGTTTCACATCATTTGAAAAGTCATTTAAAGAACTTTAAAACTATACCAATATTATTTCTATATGTTAATTAGAACAGGAGTTATGGTAATTTAAATGCAGCTATTGGAGGCAGATTGTAAGTTTTTAGCCATTTTTAAATTCAAATAACTAAAAAACTAATAGACCTAAGAGGTTAAAAGTTTGCATTTTTTACATTCTTAGTAGGTGTAACAAGTTCACCATAAATTTGGAGGAATTTCATAAAAATCGGAGATGGTGCAGGAAATAAATGCATTTTCTTGTGTTGATTTGACATGGAATGACCCTACACCAAACAATTTGCATATTTGTCACTTACATGGCAATTGCTGTAGAAGTATATAAATAAGGTGGAGGTATATCTTTATTTAAGTTTTTAAATCGAATATAAAAAAGGAAAGTTATCTCTTAAACCTGCATGAGAGTTGAAGTACCAAATAAAAAATGCCTTTGTGTAAAAATTTACATTGCTGTAAGTACAGCGAACTCGTA
The DNA here is from genome assembly GCA_963932185.1 of Troglohyphantes excavatus. Taxonomy (NCBI): domain Eukaryota; kingdom Metazoa; phylum Arthropoda; class Arachnida; order Araneae; family Linyphiidae; genus Troglohyphantes; species Troglohyphantes excavatus. The sequence goes on along the minus strand of OZ010676.1, from coordinate 60,716,133 downwards.
TTCGAACTGTTGCAAGTTCGATCTTTCTCATCGTCCAACCAAACATTAATTTTGTTAGGAATTGCTGATTCATGTTAAATATGTGTCAGCCAAACGTCGTTAAAATGGTCAAGGTGTAGAAGTTTGGAGATTTGGGTTCCATCTGAGGTATTGTTCGTGTTACCTAATCATGGTTCAAAATTATGAGGCAGTTTCCACAAGTCTTTCGACAGAATAGATTCTGAACTGCTGCCAATATCCTATTGTGTAGTTCTAGTGCAGCATTATTTAAATCAACAAACTATTATGTTTAATGTTTGTAGGAGATTCATTTCAATTAATTAAAAAAATACCTAAAAATGATCAAAGGATATAACTTGCGTCTAAAATTGGATAGGATTGCATTATTCACTCCACTTAAAATATTTTGTAAGTTATTTTTTTCATTTTAGTTGCAGACATTTAAAAAAAATATCTTGAAAGGAAAACATGTAGTTATTTGAAAGAAGTTAATCATTTTATAAAATTACTTGTTATTCAATGAAGTGCATTTTTATTAAAGTGAAGGCATATATAATTCTTTATAGAGTATTTAAAAAAATATATAAAAAACAAAAATTACAAATAAATTATATTTTTAAAAATCTTGTTATAGACTGATCATAAATTTTCTGCTATTTTCTGCCCAACATAAAACTTGAAGGCACTGTTGTTTAACTCTACACTATAAATTGCTCATAAAGCCCTACATTTTGATCACTTTTCTCTAAAAATTGTTTCATTTGTCATTTAACATGCTTTCTTTTCATGTGTAAAGAATCAAAATTTTCGATTTTAGAAAAGCTGGCACAATGGTTTAATATATCAAATTTATCCTTTTTCTGTTTAATTATGTCCTTTTCCTATTGTAGTTAAAGTCTATGTTTGGCAAACGAACAGACAACCTGCATTTTTATATACAAACATAGTTAGATATTGTTGTGCATCTTATTTCATTGGCTAAGCCAGTTTAAATTAAATGTAACCGATAGTTCTAATAATGCAATTTGACTGACGATAATTTGCTTATTATTTTATTGATCATCTTTGTACCTTTAAAAAAAAATCTTTACCTTTTTTATTTATTCCTGATATTTTAAACATTTTTGTAATGTTTGATTATGTAATTTTATGATTATATTTTTTAGCTTGTGATACTTGGCATATCATGAATTTTCCTTCAATTTACAATCAAAACATAGCTAGATTTGGACATTCAGCTGTTGTGTATAATGGGTAAGGTACTTATAATTTTCTTAGTAATTAAACAAATAATAATCTCTCTTTTTAAATACAAATGCATTTTCAATCTTGTTTTACTCAAATAAAAAAAAAAATATATATATATATATATATATATATATATATATATATATATATATATATATATATATATATATATATATATATATATATATATATATATATATATATATATATATATATATATATAGTTCTCTTATGCAGTGATTGAAAAACACTGTATATGGAATAACAACATCAAAATTTTCTTGCTTCCTCATTTTTATTTTGCCATTATGTAAGCCATTTTGTCGATTAACCCCTTCAATTCAATGGTGAAGAATTATTGTGATGATTCTGCTTAAATTAGGAAGAATAAAAGCTTTATTATATATTTTTAAAAAAGCAGTTCTGTAAAACATATCTAAACTGCAAACAAACGAAAAATTTGGGTGGCGCCACTTGTTGGTAGTTTTGCATACTACATTTCTATAAACTCTTTGAAATGTGTCCCCACTCAGTAAATTAAACAATTCTGCTAGGCAAGCTTATTGTAAGCTGTCAAATATATCCAAAACATAATACCAATAGTGTTAGAAATTGAGCTAAAACACAGGAAAGGCATGAAAGTAATGTGGAAAATAATAAATAATGGTAAGCATGTCAGTGGTACCATTGTTTTCCATTTATAGGTTTTTTTAATCTTAGTTTGAATGTTTTTATATTGATTTACATTTCGAACAAATTTATTGATGCCAATATTAATTGTAATTTAAATTTTCAGTTTCAACTTTTAAAGTTTTCTGTATTGATTTATATAATTAAAAGTGTATTGTTACTAGGACACATTGTTGTGTCCTGCCTTACAGCGAGCGATACGAGAATTTGTTTGCAAAGCAAACCTAGGAGAATTACATCATTGGAGGGGGGGGGGGGGGGGCAGAGCCTTCTAATATAATATATTTGGGGCCAAGTTGCTCTTTGGGTATCAAACATATTTTTAGTTCTTAAGTTTTGTTGCTAAATTGACTTTATCAAAAATTAAACTTATTTGAGTTGGTTAATTGAATGTTGTATAAATGAGCTTATGATTTTTTAATAGTTTGCTTAAGATAATTTAGATGGAACGAGTCTTCATGTAATATCTAACTTTTACAAAATTATATCATCTGAAAATTGGACCCTTAAATTTTTTCTTTGAGAGAGTCTAAGAAGGCATGCATGTACCTTAATATCTAGAAATATATTTTGGCATCAAAATGGAAGTGACATTTTAGAATATGCAATAGAAAAAAAATTATAGTGCATAAAAAATATAGTGTATATTTTATACTATATGAATTTTAGTTTTTGGTATTTATTTTAATAATTATATTTTTAGATCAATGTATGTTTTTGGCGGGTTTAATGGTCAGATGCTAAAAGATATACAGAAGTTAACTCCAGGTACACACATTTTAAATTCTTAAGTGTATATTTCAATTTTTTTTACTATACATTTACTTTATAAATATTAAGATGTTGTATAATATTTATTTACAGTTTAATTTTTTTTAATATGTTTGACATTTCATTTTCATGAATTTTTTCTGTCTACAATATATTTATCCACAATTAGTTTGGACTAAAAAATACATTCTGCATTGTATAGAGCAATCAACTGTAGAACAATAAACAATGTGATTAATTTTTAAATGACATTTTTATTAGGTTATATTAGAAACAAGTTATAATTTTGCAAAAGATGCTAAATTAGCACAACCATCTCTTAGAATAGATATTTTAAATTAAATTATGTATACTCAGATGTGGGCGTCTTGGCCGCTAAGTAGCATAAGTCACAAATTAATGATTAGAAAATGAACTAACATACCATTTTTCATTACTAGGCAACTAGATCTTTCATTTGGCTAAATGGTGCGAATCCATGTTCAATAGGTTGCTTAATAATGAGTTGAATAGCATTTCAATTTACATTATAGCCAAGGCAAGTTGCTTTCATTAAACGCTTTTATCTCAAATTTGTGTTTTAGGATTTGTACACCATTTGGCGGATAAGTGCCCCCATGCTATAAATATTGCTTTTTAGTATATATACATATATCTTATAAATGATAACTTTTTTTTATGAAACTATTTATTAGATATTTAAAAACCTTTCATAATAAACACTTCTTAGAATATTCAAACCATTCTAATGTTCTTTATTTTTTCTTCAAATGTATATATATATTTTACTGCTTTTTAAAACGTCACCACATATTAACGATTTAGTGAATCCTGGGCAATTCATAATTTGGCGGACAACCCATCTATTTGCGGGCACTCAGTCTGATTTCAGTGCATTTAATCAGTGGAAAGTATGTGTTTCCCCAAGTAATTGCCTGTGATTTGTCGATTGTCCGCAAATGTGGTACTTTTTCAAATACTTAACTGCATATTTTCATCATATATTTTAATGAGCACGGCTGAATTCTCTGTCCCTTTATAAGTAATAAATGATTTGTTACAGACAGATGAAGACTACAATTTCTGTATTATATGCATAGATGGCACAAACAGTCGCTTTGATGTGCCGAGTCAAAAAGAGCAACATTTTTTTTAGAAACATAAAAGTCAAAACTCATAATTTTAATATTTCAAGAACTATGAAATATATTTTAAGAGAATTGAAAAATTATCAAAGATTTAAAGAAATTAAATTTTTGATCTTACAACATAACTGTTCGTCTTCCATTCTAGAAAAGGTGTGAGAAGGGCTAATGAACATTCTCCCACATCGTTTTTAGTTTCAATACAGTAATGTTGAATGTCATCACATAACAAAGGGTTCATGGGAAAAGGGAAGTTGATAGAGATTTTTTTATAAATTTAATGATTTTTTATGAATTTTAACCCAAAAAATAGCAACAGTTTTTTCAAGCATTTATTTCTGATAATGAGTAATAGTCACTGTAACGGCTATTACTATTCTAGGGTGTCAGAGTCCTCCCTGCAAAAAAAATTTGGGGTCCCCTTTTTCATACCAGTAACAGAACACTATTGTAGTTAAAAAATTTTACTTGGAAATTTTATTAATAGATTACAAAAATTAGAAAAACAATTTCAGCACATGGGGTCTAGGATTCAGCTTCTAGAAAAGATCCATATTTGTTGCCCGCCTTGATGCGCCTGTTTGTACATTCACTGGCTGCGTTAATATACAAATCAAGTCAACTTGTCCCTCTGTTTATGTATTTTTGATAAATTTGCTTTATACTTGAATTATATTTAGCCGAGAAGATGGTTTGTTTACAAACATACTTTGGTCCTATTTTTAGGTTCATGTGAAAAGAATGCTAACAGTGGAGCATGCGAAAAAGCTGCACCTGGAATTAAATGTGTATGGAATTTTGAAAAGAAAATATGCCAACCTTTTTCTGATACTTCTAAAGTCGCTTCTTTTCATACATGCTCTAGAAGAGGAGGTAAATGTTCTTTTATATATAAAATCAAACATTTCCAATTTTGGTTGTACATTGAGAAACATCTTCTTATGTTGAAGTACCAGGGGACCGAGCCCAGCTCACTCGTACATTTTATTACTTAATAATATTTCTAATGAATCATATCAAATACAAGTGTTTTGAAATGTTCATATCAATTGTTAGACATTTCATGATATATTTTATCGTCTAATACTGTCTTCATTATCGAAATAAGGTAAGTTCTTTGAAATGCTCATATGATTGGTTAGAAGTGCCCAGCTTGCAAAGATACTGTATCAATACTGCAAAAGTAATTTAAATTAATATTTTTAATGATCCTGAGCGCCTAATACAGCCATTCGCACAATTGTAGCACAAAGTACTTGTTTGTATGCTAAACCCTGACAATATTCTTGTTGTTCAGTATTTTATTAACAATTTGTAGTGATGTTTGCTTCTGTCTAACTCTGGAGTAACTGAAGGGATTTTTAAATGCTATGCAAAGTAGTCCTTGTTATTAAGAAGATTATGATACTGGATATCAAATTATTTTTTGCTATGCAAAATTATTTGGCAATTTTTTATCTTCAACCTGTATACACATATAATAAAGAACGAACAGGATTTTATATTCTTATTAAACACTTGATCAATAATAAAGATTTTTACTTATTTCGGAATTAATCGTAGTGATGAAAGCAGTTTTATTTTTAATTTAGTGATTAATATAATTTTACCAATTAACTATTAATTAATTATAATGGTTGCGAAAATCAACCTTCTAAAATTAAACTTTTTTATAATCTATATATAATAGTTTTTTATTGTATTTCATAATGTAGTTATGATTAAATTAATCTTAATATATTTTTTTTGTTAAACATAATTATTTATGAAGCTGCTGTTCTCCACTTTTCAATATACATATATTATATTATTTAACCTAATGTTTGAAAATGATACATGTTGAAATTTGTGGCAGTAGTTACGAAAATTTCATAATTTTGAAGAGACATAAGAAAAGGTTACAGAATATAAAATTTTTGTAGGTAGCTAGTTGTATGGGTCTTGAAAAAAATAGTTACTTCAAACAAATTTTTATTAACAAAATACTTATTTGAAGTAACATGATAAAAATAATTAAAAACACATTTACGGTAAATGTAAAATTTATTTTTAAAAATAATTTAAATTTGGTGAAATTAATTTCCCTGACTGTATTTTCACATACAGTCACGGAAATTAATTTCACCAAATTTAAAATTTTTATCTTTCAAGCGTTTAGTTTGTACGTTTCAATAGAAAAATCTTAAGCTCTTTTTACTTTGTTATAGTGTAAAGCCTCATTACTCATCTAAATATCTGCTAGTATATATACTATAATACTCATACTCAATGAATAATTTGCTATGGAAAGAATAAAATCGAACTTTTAATCTGATTATTTCACCCTTAAAATGACATTTTTCGAAGATGAAACCTATCCCAATAAAATTTTTATGTCAAAAATTGGTAATACATAAATTTTCGTGAAAATCATTGGAGCGGATTTCGAGATCACACAAACAAACAAAAAAAAACAATTTAATAAATAAACAAACAAATATAGTGACATTGCTAGTTCAATAGTATTAGATAAGTACTAGATGTTTATTTTGTATTAGATTAAAAAAAATTAATTAAAAAAAGTATTTTTTATCAGATAAAAACATATTGTAAGAAACTGATTTATTTTCACTGGAGTGGATATTCCCAGTTTGAAATTCCTTCATTTCCTATGTTACAATCTGCTGAGCATGAATGTTAAAACTTTTGTTACAGAATTTATTTTATTTTCCTAAGATATCTCTTACTTTAAATTAATAAAATATGTCTTCTGAAGAAAAATAAATAAACTTGGTTACATTTTATTGATAAATTTGAAGTAGGTAAAAAAAAGATGTACAGCTATTTGTAAAAAATTTTGAATTTTTAAAATAAAGCTAATGTGATAAGCTTGTTTATAAATATGTAATATGAGTTTGTTTAAAAAACAAATTGGTATAACTTAAGAAAACTCAGTTATATTGTTTCAGAATGGTCTGCAAAATATAATTACAAAATGAATATACATTACATAAATACGTGATTAAAACAAAATCATGATTTTTTAACACCTTGATAGGTATGAAAGTAGAGTATAAAAAAAGTAAATCCCCAAATTATTCTTTGACTGCATGAGAAATGATACACTACATGTAACGAATGGACGAAACATGTAATTTGGCAAGAGTATTTACATGAGGTAGGGGTGAGTAAATACCTATTTTTATTTACCCACCTCCAGACTCGCATGTGTAGAGTAGTTAAATATATTAAGACAAAACCTTATTTCAAAAATAAAAATAATAAAAATCGATTTAAATCAAATAAGGATTTTTTTTACACCCTGCAGATAAGGCTAGTCATGCACGAGCAACATTTTTATTGCAACTTTTGAGTAACTGAGCATCTAAAAAATCCAACAACAACTGTTGGCAATTATTTCATTGCATCCAACTTATGGCTGCCAGGTCTTAGATTTTAAAATCGCTAACATAAAGGTGAAAAATCAACAAAGTCTAAAACTTTACAAAGCATTTCTTAGATTTTTTTATGTTCCATTTCATTTCCTCACTTCTTTAAATCTTTAAAATCTATAGAACTGCTCCAAATAAATTAAAAATGTTTAATTAAATTTGGGAGAAACTATATATAAATCAGACATGGTACAATTCTGGTAAAACACGGATTTCCGTTTTTTGATACTCTAATTTTACCATTCCTGGGATAGATGCAAATCTGCATTAAAATTTTGATATATCTATATACGGGGTCGTGTTTCTGAGATGCATGAGGAATTTTTCGAAGAAATTGTCTACGGAGGAAGGAAAATCCGAATTGCATAAAGATAGTGTTCAAATTCATTCTGGAAACCAGTTTGTAGAAAGAGAATGGAAGAGGGGAAGTGCAGATGCGGATAATTCTGAAAAACCATGTATTTATTCAGGGGTACAATTTTTCCTGGTATAACCTGGAATTCCGTTTTTTTGATTGCAGAATTTTGGATTTCATTCTTAGTACAAAATTTCAATTTTAAGCACATTTTCTATAGATTAAATATATGTAGAAATACATAAGTGTAAATCGGCAAGGGGAGAAAGGTGTGAATCCATTTCGTGTCAGAAAAAAAATTAACTTTTGATCCCTTTTGTCCGATTTTTTAGTTAATGGTATTTCAATATCATAAGACACTTCATCATTGGAAAATCTCGGTTTGTTTGTTTTGTGAAATATCAATACTCAATCTAGAAAAACAGAGAATTTCACAAGAATGTAGCATCTTTAACATGTATAAATATTTGCGATCTTCGTCAAATGGGGATGATATCACTCGACAGTTCAGATGGTTATAACTCTAATTTCCTTGCATCTGGTGAATGCAATGATAAATGGCTCTCTTTTGAGAATGTTTTCATTCATGAAAACCTTGAAATTGTAGAAATTCACTAAATGCGATCTGCTGTGATCTCCTAAAAAAGATTTAAAACCTTTTTGCATCTAATAAATAAATGCTTATTTTTGACACTTTCCTACTTCATTATGATTTGATTAGCACTGCTTAACAAAATTGCATTACATTTTTCGAAAATATAATTTAATTTAGGGCTTGTCATTTGAATTAATAAAATTTGAGTTTTTAAAAAAAGCTTCCTTCTCTTTGGTTGGCTGACATTAATGTTCTAAAATCTGTTTAATATTTTAATTTGCGTTTATTTTGTTTCAATGTCTATATATATATATTAAAAAAAACAAAAAAAAAACACTTTTTATCCCCTCCTCCCCACATTTTTTTCGAAAAAGTTCAGCTATATTGGCGAGGATAAAGTTTAGCTTTTTTTACTTAGCTTGTACCATGTCTGATAAATTAACCAATTGTTAAATATATGTTGACGCTATGTTGATGTAAATTGCTAAAACCCAATAAAAACCTGATGCAATGAGTTTATTAAATCTTGAATTATAAAATTCTAACAAATAGGCATATGCACAGATTTTTTATATTAGTTATGTATACAATAGGATTACAAATTTTTTATAAAAAAAATATATTTTATTTGTAAAATTTTAAATGAGTAAATTTTAGTAAAATGTAAATAAGATGATTTTTAATATTTATTAGAATATTATCAGCCCTAAACACAAGATTTTGTAGTTTAGACAAATCTTTTAAATATTAAATATATATATATATATAGTGAATTATTCTAAATCTAGGTTACATGAATTTTATTAAAATGCTGTTGCTTTTAGGACATTAATTATAAATCTTCTATGTTACATTAAATATAACAATGTCATTTAATGTATTATGTATTAGAACTTATTCTTATAATGTATTAAGTACTAAATTAAATACTAATTGCACATTTTTCTAAAATAAAATTCTACTGTAAAATACAATATAAATAAACCTTTTCGTGTATTGTAATCACCACAAAATAATTTTTTATGTTCTTTAAAGATTCATTTAGAAGTAAATAAAATCGTAATTGTTCAAAAGGTAATACATTTTAAAAACATTTTAGGATTTAATCTAAATTTTAAAAATATTATTCTGTTTCCGAAAATTAGTTAAATGTATTGCCACAATCCATACAAAATTGCCAAATTGTCGATTATTTGCCAATGCTGTTAGCAGAAGGATATTTTGTACACACCTCTTATCCTAAACATCTATTAAAATGTAGTTGTTGTTTTTTCATCTCTATATAAAGGTCTAGAAATTCTACAGAATTATTCTTGGTCAACTGATCCGTATTCATAAAATCTATAACTTAACAGATGCATTTATTGCAAATTGTAGTAAAATCTACCAAACGCTTGTTTTAAATAAATTTCCCATTGATTTCATTACATCAATTTATAATAGATATACTTGTAAATACATGATAACTTGCAAAACAAAGTTGAAGTAGTTCATCCACAGCAGGGCAATCATGAAAAGCCCTGTTTTTTTTTATTTTGATTTGATTGAACCTTCATGTTTCTAATTTTCTCAGCTGTATACCATTTTTATATTCATGAAAAATCCTATTTTAAAGTAATATTAAACTTTTTGTTAAAATTTATTATTTAAAAACTGTTAATTCAATATATTTTTTATTAAATCAATGTTATAGAGATATACTTAAGAATAAAATCTTATAGAGAAAAAAAGTTTATATTCTCATTATTTTGATAGCCATTGTGGTGTTAATACACAAATTTTTAACTTTTTTTCCATTCCCAGTTCATTTAAGATTATTTATATCCTTATGAAAATTACTTACCTTTATTAATTAATTATTCAAAATTGCTATATTTATTTTCTTTTGAATTTAGCCAATGTTACCTCATTATGCGGGCGGTTGACTTCTTGCCCAAGTTGTTTAGAAAACACCTATGGGTGTGTTTGGTGTGGATCATCCTGCTCGCATGGGCGATGCGGGAAAAATATTAAGGTATAGCTATTAATTGACTTTTAAAATTCTATTGTTTTTACTTTTGATTGATGTATGAAAGCATTTTTTACTGTACTATACAGAAGTTTATTGCTGTTAAAACAATATCTGTTTTTAATGAATGAGTTTCATAGTGGAGCGAAAGGTAATGAAATATTGAACTGTCATTTAAATTGTACTTTTTTTAATAGAAAATGTTCTTTGTGTCTGAGTTTTGAAGAGTTAAACTTTATATTTATTTTCAAACCTTGTTAACACAAAGTCGAAAGAGCCGGCAAAATTATTCGTGTTAACCGTCAAGAAAAATTTGTCAACCAATTAGCACATATTTAAAATAAAAATAAATGCAAAATACTGCTGATTTTATCAAAAATATACATAGTAAGATATTAAATTCTAGTAATATATTCATAGTAAGATATTAATATATTAATTATTTATCTACTAAGTATAATAATCCAAGTACAAAAGAACTACAATAAAATTACTTATTTACCTTTCAATCATTTTTAAAAAAAGGATGTGCTTTGAAGAAAAGCCCTGTTTCATCTGCATTAAAAATGTATCGGGGTGTGTACTCCTTACCAGGGCAGTTCAGCCTGAAAAAAAAAATACACGCTGTCTGCGATTCTTCCACACAAATTCGTTTGCATCTGATTCCATGGCGCTCTTTAAACCTTGACAACCAACCATTACAACAAATGAAGTTATCCACACCAAGGGATTTTTCTTTTTCTTGCAAAACTGCACCTGTGAGAATGTTTTGACCTCTGCCCTCCCTAATCCAATGCACAATGGCAACTTCAACGTCTTCATTCTTTCCAGTCCTCGTCCTTTTCCTTACAAGTTCAAGTAGGTTGACTGCATATGCCGCTTCAATGTTTTCCCGATTTTTTTAAAATCGTACATATAGTGCTGCTGGCGATTTTTGCAGCAATTTTTTTTCTTCAATAATTTGTCTTCAGTTTCATGAAATAATTTTTGCTTCATTTCTAACGCTAAAGATTACTGCTTGCAACTCATTTTAAAAGCATTCAAAAAGCAACTGCGACAGCTTAGGTGACTTTAACAGGTGGACAAACATGTTTCAGCTCGTGGAATGGAAATTCCTATTGTCACACTCAATTTGAAAAGATTTGGTATAGAGAACTTATTTCTTTTTATGCTCCGTCATTTAAAGATCTATTTCTCATCTGGTCAGTTCCACCCAACAAACGGACAAAAGAGGTTGGGGGACAAGAAGGGAATCGTGGTTCTTGGACTATACAACCCTGAGGCACTTCACCTGCTTCCCAGTGTGAGGAATGTTTTAGTAACCACGCTGCTCGGAACCTGACTACTTGGAACCTACAATTTTTAAACTCGGCCTCAATAAAGAAAACTTATTGAAAAAATTATTCTTTTGATTTTAACAGCAATTTTTTTTCCGCCTGAAGCGGGATTTCGTGTTATGCGATTTCAAGTTAAAAAAATAATTTAGTGTTAATTTTAAGCTCTATTAAATTGTTTTCTATGGCTTTTAATATTTGAAAACCACATTAAATAATGATTCTAAAAGAGATCAAACATAAAAAAAAAAGTTAGGCATTTCTATATACTTATACAATATGTATTTCATTGACTGAAGCAGATAATTGTGTAAAATGTTTGAATTGTCCCAACGAAAGAGAAAAAAGAAACTAATATATAAAATTGTCAATTTACAGGGAAAATTTACAAATTAAAAAATATATATGAAATATGGAGCAAGAAAAAAAAGTTTTTGCTCGCTCTTTCCAAATAAAAAAAGTTCTCTCTCTCTCTCTGTAGATTCATATTGCAAAATGCTGTCTGAGGCCAAAATCTTTCTGTCAGGAAGTATGTAAAAACAAAAGAAAGATTTCGATAAATTTAGAGCCTCTTTTCATACATTGCATCATAAATTGTGATTACCAAATACACACAACAAATTTATTTAGTGATTTTGATATAATTATTAATATTAATCATAAATGGTTGCTTTTCTCTCGCATGATTAAGGTCAACTTCTATCGCTTTGCTGACTAAAGACTAAGTATTACTGATGTGTTGCATTTAGCTATATTTATAATACATCAATAATAATTCATCAATTTAAATTCTGCTCTTTATTTTGTATTAATATATTCAACCTTTCTAATATATAAAATATTTTCATAGATAACTATTGTTGAAATTTAATAAACATTGCAGATTTGTTTATGTAAACTAAAAATGTTTCCTTTTTTTTAATTCTATGTAAAATAAATTTGTCTGAACAAGTGTTTAAGTTAGGTTTCAGGAACCTTTTAAGCATTTCAACTAAAATCTCAAACATCATTTAAACTTTTTTTTTTAAATATAATGTTTAAGAAAGTCAAACATTTGAAATATTCTTGATTATCCAGCCATTTCCCTCTTGCCCACCATTTACAATGACATAACCATTTTTGAACTAGACTGATGTCCGACTCGTCTGGAATAGCCTCACTTCTATTAAGCAACATTTTAAAGGGGTGCAAAACGAAATCCTAATCAATTAACTTTTGTATTTTAGCGAATTTATGCTAAAATTTTCGCTAAATAAGATTTCTTTCTTCAATTTGAAAAAAAGTTACCATAGCAATGTGGTCTGTGCTGTTTACTCTATATAAGTTAAGAGTCTAAAATCATAATTTAGTTTAATCCTTCTGAGGTTATGGAATAGCATCTATCTTCAAGCAAGTCACAAGTAATGAGGAGTAAGGATATCTTAAGTGTCTTTATAAACATGGCATTGATGTACTAGAAACCTAATTGATAAGTTTTTAATATAAAATTTATCATTGCTAAAGTTAACTGTTTCAAACACAAATATTTGAATAAAAATATGGATTTAATTTTTAGATATTAAATTACATATTTTTTACATATCAAGTAAGTTTATTTTTTTAGATAAAAAAAAAATAACTTTTACTAAACTTAAATCCTTTAAGTGAAATTTTATATGTGTTTTCAAAAACTTGTGAAGTATATACATTGAATGTAAAATATATCTTATTTATAATACCATATTTAAAAAAATAAACAAATTTTAAAAGCTCAGACTTTACATTTTTCTAGCCAAGTGCATGTAGTGGCCACTCTCAATCTAAAGGTTGTATGAATGCTGTGTTTGTGCATTTTTGTGTCTAAATTCCAAAGTTTATTTTTCAAATGGCAACTCTAAAATAGAATTTAAAAATATTTTTCAAGGGCCTTAGAGTTGAGCTTTGCACTAGGTACCGCACCTGCTAAGGCATCCCCGACTGCACCCATATGAAAGTTTATTATAGTTTTAAAACTGTATACTTTTTTTGTTAAGCATATTATGAATTGCTTTTTTAGTAATGACATTTGTGTATATTTGGTGTATAAACTGTGTACTTTCATTGTAAGCAATTAATAAAGCATGTCTACAGTTTCTAAATTTTAAAACATAAGCAACATTAAAATATCTTTAATGCACTAAAGTTTTTTAATTAAAAAAAAATTACAGTAAAAATTGTAAATTTTTGAACATGTTATCCAATTAAAAAAAGAAGTAGATTCAAAATGTTAACCAAAAATTGAACTTCTCCAAACTAAGTTGCAAGCCGTTAGAAAATCAAAATTATAAATAATTTTTAAATAATGTAATGCATATTGCATTTAATTTAGTGCTACATCAATACAACAGTTTTGTTATGAAAAAAAAAATTCTACTCTTATAACTTTGAATGTGTGCCATGTAGAAGTATTACACAAGCATGATTAATGATTGGCATGTTTTGTTGCTATGGTATATTTCATACTGCTGTTTCTTGAAACGTTTTTTTAAATAAATATTGCATCTTTTTACTGTTCAATTTTGTAGTTATCGTTATATTAATTTTCTTCTAGAGTAAAATTTCTGTCACATTCTTATGAATACAAAATTTTAACACTAGTTTGTGAATAATATATTAATTTTATTTTAGGAAACCAATGTCCTAGATAAATGTGAAGTGGCTGAAAGTAGTAATTGTGACAAATTACACAACTGCCATGCTTGTCACACAGAGTATCATTGTGGTTGGCAGACAGATGAAAAATGTTATACTTTTGTTCGAGAATCAAGTAATTTAAATGCTTTCTCTCTGACAGAATAACAATACAGTGTATTGTTAACATATTTGTTCTTGTAACATTTTATCAGTTTAAAAATATACCTTGCGTCAGACTCTGATATAATGTTTTTTTTTTCTTGAAGTACTTCCTTATAATCACTTTTTTTAAAAATCAACCAAATATGTATATAAGAAAACATGTATACTTGCAACAATGAACACAAAACCCATCCATGGTTGGCATAATATTTTTAAAACATTGTATATATTCTTTTGCACAACAAATGCTGTATGATTGAAAAGACTAAATATTTAAAATATTGCAGAGATTTATATATTATCTTGTATAGGATTTACTGGATTGATTAATGAAATCATTGGTATTCTCAAGGTTCAAGAAAGTGATTTATAATAACAATAGATCTACCCGTGTCTGTTAACAAAATATATCAAAAACAGATAATGCCACGAAAATCAAAGTAGATATGCAATTTGTGTTGTAGATATGCATATGTAAACATGACTTAATTTATAGGGTAATTATTTCCATTTTATGACGTTCATTTTTATATTGCTTAAAAATAACTTTTAGATCCCAGAGTTTGAAATTTTTATCAAAATCACATTGTTGATATATTTATGGGTTTATTTAAGATTAAAATCTGAGAAATCCACATATTATTTTGATATGAACCTCAGTGACTTGAATAAAAAATTCAAAATTAATAAATAAGCATAGTAAGTTAGTATGAAGGTGACATCAAAGGGCAAAGTGTTAAAAAGATACTAGAATCCATGTAAAGCCTTCATGAATATTAGAAAATTTCAATTTATGAAGATTGAGCAGTTGTTAAAGTAGCGATTTTTGCGGACTTGGCTTAACTAATAGCTATTAATAGTTAAATAAATGTAGAACCAAATTTAAACTTGAAATAAAAGGAAGAAAAACAATTTTCCATCTTTAAAATCATGGAAATGTTTGCGCTAAAATTGGCAACTCTGGTTAGCTGTTGATAGTTAAATACCTAACAAACTATATATCAAAATCTAAAAAATTATATTTATAAAAATCTTGAGAAATTGCAATAAATCTGCAAACATAATAGTTCTATTACCAAAGTTATTGTAATCGTGGTGTCAAATTGCAGTTTTTTTAATTTGGCATTAATTTGATTTATGGCATTACTGATTAGCTCTTAATAGTTTAATAAGCGTAGAACCAAATTAAAAACTGAAGTAAAGATTTTTAAAACAAGAAAAATGGCTATGAATATGTGAAAAATCTAAACTGAAAAACTGTCATGTTAAAATAGCAAATTTCGGTAAATATGGCAATTTTGGCTAATTGATGATAACTAATAATACCAAAAAAATATGTAACATTATAAAAACAACAATAAATCTGCAAATAATGATAATAAAAAAATGTCATGAGGATCAATATAATCATGGTATCAAATTGTTGATAACCTAACAAATGTAATAAATGCTAAAAAATACCACGAAAGCTCAAAAATTAGCCACAAAAACAACACCTTTAATGAGATTTAAAAAGTAATTTATTTTTATCTCCCCATATTTTTTTTTATCATTGTGAAAGGTTTTAAAAATAATTTCCATCTACTTTTTTAAAATGTCACCTAAACATTTCTACCTAACTTTAAATGTAGAAGTTAACTTTTCTAGTACTCATCTTATATTAATTATCAGTTTATTTTTATGAAAACTACTTTTTTTTCTCATAGGCAATGGTACTGAAAAAGCAATTCTAAATGATGATTATAGAGTAAAATGTGAAATTCCATGCAGTAACAGATATACCTGTGAGAACTGCACACAAGGACCTTGTATGTGGTGCAGTAGTCAGCAAATGTGCATTGAATCTAATGCTTATGCGGCTGTTTTCCCTGTTGCACAATGCATGGAGTGGACAACACAAATAACTAAATGCCGTGGTATGTAACTAATGTTTTATTTTGAAGTTGTATTGAAGTAATATTTTAGTATATAAAACACATAGTTTATGCTGTTTGTAATATTGATTTTATTAATTATACATCTGTCAACTGGTATAGACTGTCAGTTGAAGTGCGATTTTCCATTGTTTTCTAGGATAAAAAAAACTAACAAATTGTGCAAGAGACAAAGGTTGACTCTAGGAGTTTATTATCTGTTGTTAAATTTCCTCCCTTTTAGATACAAGTAAAAAATTCACGCTACAACACGCTTAAAGCTTTTTTTTGTTGACTTGCGAGTGAGTGTCAATGTTGTGTTGATCAGAATGTTAGAAGCAAAATAATTCGGTCTTTCTGTACCTTCCGGTAAACAATGCCTTGATTCCTGTTGCGAGGATCTCAAGCAAATATGGATCGTAATCAATTAGTATTTTCGAATTATTTCCTGCCACTTTCGTCTCATTTGAAAATAGCATGGTGTTCAAGAAAAAATTTAACATCATGCATTTTGTGGTGCTTTTGAATTTTTTATTGCTGCATTTTTTATTGAAATTTGATAAACCCTTACTAATTTTTTTTTTAATTTCAAAAATTTAATTTTATTTTGGAAAAATTTACTGTAGTAATTAAATTAATAATAGTCATTTAAAAGTGGTATACACACATACAGTCATACATATAGTGTCCCAAGTTAAGGAGAGGATATCTTAAAATAGATGACAAATAATATTTTTAAAAGTATTTAAGAGGCAGATTTTTTTAAATTCATATTACAAATTGCACTGATAGAGATCAGTATTTTTACATAGTCATTACTACCTGCCAGTTTTAATAACTGATATTTTTTTCTGAATATGATAATTGCTCCAAGTATAGAACTATTGACACGGTTTTTTAAGTTATAATTCTTGGAATTATTATTTTGCCTAAATATATTAAATTTTTTATATGAATTATATTTATGTCTTTATTGCTTGAAATATAATATTTTGCATGTAGGAAAACTATCATCCAATTTATTTTTAGGTGATAAGTTTATTGTTATTAATGTAGCAATTTCTCTAATTTTCTCTTTAGGTTTAAATTGTAGAGACATACAAACTTGCGATCAGTGTCAAAAAAATCCTCGTTGTGGATGGTGTGATGATGGTAGTGGAACAGGTTTAGGCATGTGCTTAGAAGGCTCTGCTTTTGGTCCAGTATTACTTGGCAGCTCTTCATACACATTAAACAGTACTACCTGTCCTGCAGGACAATGGTACTTTACATCATGTCCAGGTAAACATTTATTAATGAATAATTTGGATAAACTTCCCATAAATTCTTTAGATGAGTGTAAATATAAAAAAAAATTGTATACTTTTAAAAAATTTTAGTTATCTGGAATTCAATGAAAATTATGTATTCAATAGAATAATATTGAAATTACGTTAGAAAGTTAATTAAAAATGTAATGCTCTTAACAGTCACCTATGCATATTTCGGTTATATGGAATTCAATCAAAATGACAAATCATCAGATATTGAATAAATTATCGAAACAACTGTTTTTTAAAGTGTAATACAAACACATTAGTTGCAAATTGGACTAGAAACTACAGCTTAACATGGATTCTGACCTATGGCAAACATGCAAACCTGAAACTTTCAAATCTATTGATTTTGCTAAAATAGTGGTTTTCAATCCGTGGTCTGCGAACTCGTGAAATTAATCGAGGCGCAAATTAAGAGACCAAACAGTCAACTTTACTTCATATGATGCTGTAGTTCCCTATGTGGACTACTGCAGGCCTCGCAACAGGTCCCTTTTTTTCCTAAAAGTCCTTTTTGTTACTTGAAGACTCCTTTTTTTTTTGAGAATATGGTCCGTCCTTTTTTCCCTTATTTTAGCAAAAATATTTTTTTCCCCTTTATGCTTATGATAACACATTTTTAGTCCATTTCTCTCCCATATTCAATCAAAGATGAATTTTTTTTCATTTTGTAATGGCCATTACAAAAATAACCATTCATGTTCGTATTTATGTTGAGTCTGCTAATAGGGTGTTGCAAAACTCGAAATATCATTAAATTAGGAGCAGGCTTGCTGTTTTTGTCTTTACAAATGGAAATCACATTGGTGTAAAATGTAGTAATATTTCTAGGCAATTTTTGTCCTTCCAGGATCACAGGATCTCGTTTATGCATTGTATTAAAAACAAAATGTAAATGAAGACCTTGCTCAGGGGAAGAATGATAAATAGAATGTGCCAGTGTAAATTGTAATTATATATATATAACCAGTATCTCATATTGTAATTAGAAAAATACTGTTAGATTTACATTTTATTTGTAAAATAGACATCTTCTGCAGTATGTAGCATCCCTGATAAATTTCAAGAAATTCGGCCAAAATTTAAAAAGTTACAAATAACTTGAGATTATTACGAAATTAATAAAAAAAAACGTTTTCCCAATAATTTTCTAACTTTTTTAATAATGCTCCGATTTTCTTCAAATTTGGTTGGAATAATGCTTGAAAGAGTAGAAGAATGAATGCTATGTAATTTTTAAAAAAAAAATCCCAAATTATTTTTTCCAAATTTTTACTAGGGGTGCTGGAAAAAAGAGTAAAAGGAAGTCAAAACGATTCCGTGTGTATTCTTAGACATAGTTTTATTGCTGCAACAAAACAGCAAAACGTGTGCATTCATTCACCGATTGATGTTATACTGGCTGTTACTCGCGGTTTCACACACATTAAAAAGAAAATGGCCCCTCATTGGTGCTCCCCCCCCCTCGTTGTATTCCATTTATATTTTTTCCCCTCAAAAGGAAAAAAAATCGAGTAGTAGTACCCCTCTGTACCATAAGAATTTATTCGTGGAAACATGTGGACCCCATGCGGTACACATTTCGGAAAGGGAGTGAATAAAATACCCGGGTGCGGCCCACATTCCTCTACACGATGGTAGATAATTTATCCCTCAACGGTCGATTCCCCGTGGAGTAACGGTGGCTGAAGCATATAATGCAGCTAACAGCGATCCCCCCACCACCACGAAGTACAAAGGTCAAAGGAGGGGATGAGTTAACAATTGTCCTGGTCGAGACGTTCCACCTTCCTCTGCACTATGGTATGCAGAAGAAATTTAGCAATGACGGAATGCATCCCTGCTAAATTTCAATTCGGGCCATAATTTAAAAAGTTTAAGAAAAATATGAGATTATTTCAAAAATATTAAAGTATTTTCTCACAAATTTACTAACTTTTTTATTAATGCTCCGATTTTCTTCGAAAATTTTGTTGGAATAATGCTTGAAATAGTAGAATGCTATAGTTCAAAAGAAAACTGAAATTAATTTTTTTCTTCAAATTTTTACTAAGGGTACTGAAAAAACGAGTGAAAGGAGACGAAACGATTCACTGTGTGTTCTTAAACATAGTTTTATTGCTGCAATAAAACGCATGTTCTTTCCGTTATATGTTTATTCACTGATTTATATGATATATATCTATTTTGGCCAAAAGTAACAAACAGCTTATAATTCATTCAATCACAGAAAAAAATATGTATGCATTTATTTGAAAATGACTTGTGAAGACTCATACTCAATGCAAGACCATCTCAATATACAGCCTCGAAGAATTTCGAATGGAATTGATGTTATAAAACTGGAAATGGAATTGATGTTATAAAACTGGAAATGGAATTGATGTTATAAAACTGGAAATGAAATTATTAATTTTTACAGTCAGCTTGTGTTTATGTTACTATGATTTAGAAATAGGGATGTTTATTGCATAACCTATACACTATTTAACCAATAGTTATTAAACTCTTTAATTTGATAAGGGAAAAGTCATGGACTTGTGACTGATGTAATCAAATATCTGATTATAAATTATTTGCTTGGCACTAGCAATAATTAAACTGCAACTTTTAATAGCTGAGCGACTAAAAAATCACTCAGCAGTTGTCCGGCAATTATTTTAATTGCATTCACAGATTTCAAAATCGCCAAAGTAAAGATGAAAAATCGCCCAAACTCGTATTTTCACAATCCATACAAAATTGTCGATTATTTGACAAAGTTGTTAGCATGGTATAGAGCGAAAGGATATTTGTCCAATAGTTACATGTCCGATAATTGCTAAATGAGCAAATATAATTTTAATTTTTCAGTTGCATTTAACTAAATAGTACAGTTGGATGTCTGATAGTTGTTATTGCTCGGCTAGCCTGTATTGTTACATAGAAAATATAACTTTTTTTTAAATTTTAAACTCTTTTTGCTATATTGCATTTTTCCTATAATTTTGTCACTTTCACATTAATGACTTAAAATTTAATGAAGATTTAACTTTTGTAGGTCCCTTTTCTTTAAGATGATTGGTCCCTTTTGCCCTAGGGACATATGTAAAAAGTGTTAAGAGCCCTGCTACTGGTGTAAGCTGTTATGTTGTTGGAGCATCTATTAACATTTTTAATATGTTTTATTTGATTGTTAAAACCAATGAACCTGAAGTGATAATTTTAAATTTTGTTGAAGGTATCATTTTTTCTTTTTTTATGGTGCTATTGTCAATCTATTATATATTGTGGATAAAAATGGTAGAATAGAAATAAGGAAATATAGAAAACTAGGAGGCTCCGCTAACGTTAAATCCCCAATTTTTGAATTGGGCCATTGAAATCAGGGTGTCCATCAACATGAAAAACCGGGAAATCAGGGAATATGACCATTCTGGAAATATCAGGGATTTTGGGATTTTTTTAAAAAATCAGGGAATTCGACAAAAAAAATATTTTTAAGGTGATTTCTGGCTGTGGAATATCCTTGACTGGTTGCAAATATTCAAATACTTCTAAATGCAATCAAAAAGGGGGAAATTGCATATGGGACTTTAAAAGTGTGTAAAAGTGAAATTTTTCTTTTCTCTTTCAATGTCGTAGAAATCGCACTGAAATGCTAATGTTTCCAAAATTTGGCAAACCAAACCAACTAAATATTTGCATGCCCACTCAATTAATTTTAAAATAGATATTTCAAATGTTTAAAACTTGTTAAATTCCTAGTGAAATTCAAATTTCTCTTCAACATCCATAACATGATTTGTTTTGCCAAACTTGACAAAACTGAAACTGTTGCCTCATTTTTTTTGGGGGGGGGGGAAGGGGGATACATTTTAGATCTTAAAAGATATATTTGGTGTACTAGACAATATATCTTAAGATACTGTATTGGATGTAATAAATTAGTTTTATTATTATGGATACATTGGGTTTCTACGTTTTAAGCATATTGGATTTTTTTTTTAATATTGAGGTTACTTTAGTCTTTGATGTTAAAGTACAATCACTAATAATCCAAGAGATATATTGCACTTACTTTGACTTTTATGATCTTTAATTAGCATTTTGAATTATTGATATTTGGTAAGTACTTTGGAATTTTGAATTTGGGGTTCATTACATTTTTATGCACTTTTGGATGTTAAACTTTGGTTGCACTTTTTGAAAGTTAGAAAATCGAGTGAAATAGTTAGTAAACTTGTATATTAAAAATAAATATATTTTTAAAATAATGTCAAAGTACATCTTACATAATAATAAGAAACAATATATTTAAAAATATTGCCGTAAAAAATGTACGGCTTGCATTGAAATATCAGGGAATTTCAAAATGCTTTCCCTATGGACACCCTGGAAATACATAATCTGTGTAATTTTGAAATTAGTAACTCTTTCGATTTTTAAGGTGCGATGTGAAAACAGATGAACACAAAAGCGTTGCTCGTGGAATTCCGTATTCTGGATAATCTTAATAAAGTATAGAACCTTTAAAAGATGACAACTGTGTTTGATTCTGTTTTTTTTTAATTTTTAAACTATTTAAATGATTTTAAAAAATTGGTATGTTGAGGTATTTTGTCTTTTCTGAGATTTGAAATCAAGGATTAATATTCATAGAACTTAAAATTGTAAAATGTCTAAAGTTTTAGAAAAGTAGCATTATTTTCAAGATTAACATTTATTAAATAGTCCATAGCACATTGCACTCCTAACAATTTACCTAAATGCTTTCCAAACAGTATATCTATGCAAATATCAAGTTTGCGTCAATTCGATATTAGACAAAAATGTTCACTATTATCCTCCAGTCCTTTTTCTTTTAAATTATGTTTTCTCTCTAGACATCTAAATATAATACCTAATTTATTTCAGAATTTTTAAAAAAATCGTTTAGAAAATAAAAAGTTGCTTTAAAACAACAATAGAGCATATGGTTCCCAAATATTTTTTTTAATGAAAATAGAAACAAACTTTTGTTTTTGTATAAATATTTTACAATTATATTTATAGAATATTAAAAATTCGTAATCAATAAAATACAAAAAATTTTAATGTTAAAGAAAATATAAAAACAATAAATTATATAAATAATAACTGGCATTATTTATATTCATGCTCTTGTATGAAATGTTAAGAAGCAATTTTTTTTAGTTATACATAAATTAATTTTACATTTTGTGCAATTCGTTTGGGTGTTATTACTATATGCTCAGCATCTTCATTGTTGTCAACTTCTTCTGTGAAAATGCCCAATTTGGTCAAACCTAACAGTATCCACACAAAAAGGCATTATTAGGCATTTCTTTGCTTTTAGATTGTTCCATGGGCATCCCTGTCCCTTGTTGTTTGGTTGTTAATCCATATGCAATATTTGATATAAACTGTATCAGAGTAAGTTTTTAAGATGTCTTTACTGAAGCCATCTATCTACACTGCTGCCTAATGCACAATATATTTTACAATATTTTGATCAATTTTCTGATTCGTCTTGAGGTTTTCTATATAAAATTGCATCAACAGTTCCTTCCACATACAATTCTTCTGCACAATCTGAGAAGTTTGTGTCAAAAAGACTTGTTTATTTCCTGCTATTTCCATTTTGAATCATCAAACTTAATTAAGACAGTCATGCTAAAACATGATTAACAGGCAAAAAATAGTCGAATATTAGATTATTGAAACAAAAATCATAATAACAATATACATATATATATATATATATATATATATATATATATATATATATATATATATATATATATATATATATATATATATATATATATATATATATATATATATATATATATATATATATATATATATATATATATATATATATATATATATATGATTTACCTATCTTATTCACCCACAATTTGCTTTTAAGTACCAGTTGATTAATAAATCATAACTATCAGGTTTTCAGTGTTCATTCATATCATTTCAGTGTTTTTCATGCCTAATGAGTTCTTAAGAGGTTCTACAATTGTGTAATAATGAAATAAAGTCTGAAATATATATATAAGCAAAATATAAAATTAGCTTCATTTGCAGAAGAGGTTCGACCAAGTTTGAATGGACAATAGTGACTCTTAAATTTTGCACTGTTGTTTACAAATTAAGATGCATTACCTAAAATCGCTCTAAATATCAAAGAAAAAGTGTTTTATGTTACTATATCACAATCCTATGCAGAACAAGGTTGGAATTTTACCTGTTATAGTTGAACAGGTTTGTTTCAACCAAGGACGTCTTGAAAGGGGGAACTGACCGTTCTTATAAAATTTTACGAAAAGAAAGGCCTGTTTTATTTCACTGGTTCTTTTTTTAATCTGTTTATTTTAATGAGTTTCTTTGTTTATGATAAAATTTAACAGCCCTATTAACCATTTGAATTACTAATTTTTTTATGATTTCTAAAAACCACTTTTATTAAGGGTTTGAGGAACTGTTATTTTTCAAAATAATATTTTTGATTATCCAAAATTGAAATAATGATATCTAATACCCATTATTAAAATGTCTCTCATCACTAGTGTGAACTTTAAAAATTATTTGTGCACTTTCGAAGTTCTGCGTATACTTTTTGCAGTTTTGTGTACACATTTCAAAGTTCCACTTCGACATTCAACAGAAATGACAAAATCTTAATTGAGATTTTTTTTGTCCTTCTGGAATTTCAATGTATATATCAAAACATATATCACCCAAGCTGACATCAGAGTTACATATGTTAAATATCAAGTCAAAGTGATCTTTAGGAGGAGGTCAAAACTAAATTTTAAAATTTAAAATACAATAATGGTGAGTTAATAAAAACATACAAAATATTTGTATTTAGTTAAATAATTTATTATGTTTTTTTTCAGCATGTCAGTGTAATGGTCACAGTACTTGTGTTAATGGAACAGATAAATGTGTTTTGCCATGTCAGCATCTAACGGAAGGTATGTTATATGAAAGGATACATGTCCTAAATCTACAATTTTGTTTAGAACTTTTTTTGTAATGGAATGTATTTGTAGAATTTCTTTGAAAAAAGAAAATTTAAAAGAGAAAATTTAAGAGCATTAGTCAAAAAATATTTTTTACTTAATATTTTCTAGTTAAATTTTTGAGAATTTTTATTTATTGGAATCATTCGTTAGATATGTTATGTAATTAATATGTGCTTGTAGTTCTAAATTATTCCTAATAAGTAGGCAATTTTATGATAGATATTTTGATGATAATTTTTACATGTATGACATAACACTCACATGGAGAAATAAATACGGAGGGATTATAATTCATTAATTTCAATAAAAGAACTCCTTGTCTATTTTTATTTCAGAGATGCAAATACATTATATATATTTGAAATAAATATAATAGTTAAGGTAAGACAAAAATATAACCATAATCTTTACAATAATGCATATATAATATATATATATATATATTTAAAAATACATACAGTAAAAACATTCAATTTGAATTAAGCAATGATTTTGACTGAAATAAAAGACTGTTCTCTTTAAAATTAATTGTAAAGAAGACTAGTTGTTTTGTCACATGAAACATTTAAATCTTTTTTTGTTTTGTGATTGTTTGCTTTATTTTCATGACATGAAGTCCCAATAAATAAAAGGTAATGCTTTATAAATATTATTTTGATAAGTTACCTGTTAACTTGGGTTGTTTTACCTTTTTTTGTCCTAATTATTATTATTTTTTAACTGTATTGAGCTTTTTCCCTTTTTTTTGCTGAGGTTAATGGTAGTTTTTGTATGAAACAGGTGTAATATAACAATAAATATTTTTGGGAACATTTTTATTGACTAGAATTATTAGTTTTTTTGTTAGATCTTTTAACATATTGCATTTTAGGGACTCATTGTCAACAATGTATGGCTGGTTACCATGGAGATCCTGTCAATGGAGGTAACTGTACTCCTTGCTTTTGTAATAACCATGGAGATTTATGCCACAGAGAAACTGGAAGGTGTTATTGTACAACTAAAGGGATTAATGGCCCTCATTGTAATAGGTATTAACCTTTATTTTGTTCTGGTTTTAATGAAATTAATTTTATTTACAAAGAAGCATTTTAGTTTTATTTCATGGGCTACATTGCTGTTGATTTTGCTGAAATTATGATATATGTTTTTCACATGATTTTTATGGTTCTGATGAATTTATAAAACACCTAAGAAGTAGGTTAATAATGTACATACATTTGTTTGAACTATTTCTATAAACAGAGTACCGTATATACTCGCATCTAAGCCGATCCGCGTATAAGCCGACCCCCTAATTTTAGGAAGATTTTTTGTCAAAAATCGGAAACTCGCGTATAAGCCGAGTTGTATTTTCGAAAAAAGAGTATTAAAATCGGCAAATCCTCGAAAAAAGAGTGACATTTTAATTAGAAAAATAAATATTTAAGCTAGAAATTAAAAGTTTAAAGAAAGTGGCCGGAGAAACGGCCTTCCTCGAAGTTCGCGACGATTCATCGGGCTTAAAAGTATGTACCACTCGCGATGTTCTGGTGTCTTTCAAACCTCCATCGGACTTCTTAAATTAAATCTTCCTTATTATCAAATAAAATATTTTAAACCACATACTTACATACCAAAATATGCAATTTTTAATCCTTAACATCGTTTTGTAAAGATTTAAAAACTTTGAAAGCGTCAACTATTTTCTGTCAACATCGTTGACTCTGTCGCTATTAAATACGGATGAGCATTTTTTTTATCCAGCTCGGAAGGAAATACTACTATTTTATGGATGAATATATATTTCTTATTAAAATATTTAGTTTTTAATTGCGAAATAAATTACTTGAAAGAAGAACTTGAATTCGACGATTAGCAACGTCCCGATTTTACCGCTTTAAAGCCAATTCCATCCAAAATACTAATAAAACAACTATTAATATCTGTACATAATATAATCAAGGAATAAAATCTGTATTGGACAAATAAATTTTGTGTAATTATTGCAATCGAGCAAGAAAGACATCGACTTTCAAGTGGTGTCATTCGCTACGCACGATGTCAACTTCTTAGTCTTCCATCCAAAATTCTATTAAAGTAACGTATACTAGCTTCATAAATTCTACAAACCAATTAAATATTTATCAAAAGATATACTTTTTATTTAGTTAAACTGATTATTTATGTGAATAGTGTAATTTTGCGTTATGATTACGCCATGATGCGCAGAATAGCCTTCAGTCAGCATGTGACGCACATTCTCGATCTCGGAAATGTGTCGGCTCGATTTTAGAAGAATACGCTTAATTTCAACTTTTCTGCTTTTCCCATTTTAAGCAAATTTCATTATAAATTTAACTGACCCGCGTATAAGCCAACCCCCCCCCCCCCCCCCCTACTTTTTGATCAAAATTTTGACTTAAATTTCTCGGCTTATACGCGAGTATATACGGTACTAAAAAACCAAATGAACCTCAGCTCTTCTATTGAAATGTCTGTTAGCATCATCTTCGCTGTTACAACTAAATTGCATACTAACTTTAGATATTCCAGTTGTTCATTGTTCAGTGACAAAGACCAATTTTTAGGACTCATAAAACTTCCAAGATTTGTAAAAACATTGAATACATAGAAACCTGACTTCTAAATTTTACTTCGAAACAATATTTATTGTTACATAAGTAAATTAATAACTTAAACTGTTTTTACTCAATTAAGATACAAAAGATGAGGAAAATGAGGAAAGAATGACCACTATACAGAAAAATATATAAACACATGCTAAAAATATAGCACGAATAAAAAAAAATTACAATTTCGCTTTAGAAAAACAATATTTTTATATATATTAAATATATAAAGTAGACAACGAGGTGTTTTAAGTTTAAAATGGTAAAAAGCCATAGTTAACAACTATAAACTTTAATGTTCTTCAGAGCTCTGAGTGACGTGAGTGAACAGGACAAGAAACAAAGAGCGAATGATCTCTGGATGGGGAAAACGAACATTTAAACAGGGGAAATTTCGGAATTATTACCAGAGAGTGTGAATTGGAAACATCTGCCATTGGAAGTACAAAAAGGGAAAAAGTAATTGTGGGAACCTTTCAAGTCCCCATGGGAGTGGAACGTAAGTGGGCGAGGACTGTTATGGTTTATTAGAGTATTATTGCTGTGTTCAGCAGAAACAACATGGGAATGGATTGCGCGATGGAATGAAATCATGGGAAATCAAGAATTAGAGAGAGAAAGTTTTTGGTGGTTAGGAAAAATGTTTCAAGGGACGGAAGATAAATTGAAGGGAAATCTTTATAGGTATGAATTAACATAGGATAGAATTTAAAGAAATCAGATGGCCTGGTTATAAAAGAAGGTGGTGAATTAAAAAGAGGGTTACAAGGGGGTGGAACATATCTTTTATATCCCCCCACGCAAGAGCATTACCACCTGCTGTAATGTACTCATGCGCAAGAACAATATGTGAAAGTGAAGGATGTGAACCAAATGTGGGTACTAACTATCTGATCACATTAGGATGGGAAGTGACATTGATGACAAAGGAAATTAAAATTGTGGAATATTTTAGTGTTTGCAACTCACTCTCGAACACGCATATGATGGGATAATGGAAGTTTGCCATTCTTTGTCTAAAAACTATTTTTTTTTAGTTTTCTATCTATAGCTAAAGTTGACATTACAATGCCTGGCTATCCTATGTTACAAGCTGCTGAGCATGAAAGTTCGACTTTTGTTACTGAATTCTTTTCTTAAGAAAGCCCTTAGTTTAATTCAGTGATTCCCAAACTGTTGTTCGTGAGAGAATCTGAAGTGGTCTGTATAGCTTTTTCCTAAACTCATCAATATGTTTTTGATAATTAAAAAAAAATGTTGTTTGAGATTTACTCCTTTATTAAGTTTTATGTTCTAGAAACCTAATTTTCATATGTTTCTTTGATTATTTCAGTGGTCACCCAAATTGAGTAAATTGTTTTTAAATATTTTTCTTCAGGAAACATTACCAGTTTGATATATAATGAATTAAAATGTTTTTTGGAAAGAAGAATTGAATAAAAAGTATTATTCTGCTAGCAGCTTCCATGCAAGTTTAAATACTACATTTATTATATGAGCATAGATACCTAATTTCACTAATTTGAAATACTTCTTTAAGTAATTAAAATAATACAATTCAATTTTAATGAAAACATTTGTGAAAATACCTTAATTATGTCAAAATTGTGAAGCTTGGTTTTTTTCGTATTATAGTAGTGGTCCGTGCATTGTTCAATTAGAAACTTGGTGATCCGTGGGTATTTAAAGGTTGGGAACCACTTGTTTAATTAATAAAATATGACTTCTGGAAGAAAAATATCCAGTTTGGTTTAATTTTAATGATAAATTTGAAATAGGTCAAAAAGGAAGTAGAGCTATTTGTGATAAGCTTGTTTATAAATATGTAATACAGGTTTATTTAAATAAACAAATAGGTATAACTTAAGAAAATTCATTTTAAATTTTTGAATAAATAGCAATATATATATATATATATATATATATATATTTTTTTTTTCTTTTATAAACATCCGAAATATGTAAAAGCTTGGGTATTTATAAAATACGGCTTCAGGATGATCTGTAAAATATACTATGAAACAAAATGAATATATATTTATAAATACATATAATTTGTGATGAGTATTTTCATGAGATAGGGCTGAGTAATTACCTATTTTAATTACCCTACCCAATAAGTATTTACCAGACCCACATCTGAAGATTCGTTAAACATATTAAGAAAAAATCTGATATAAAATGTTTAAAAATCTGAAAAAAATCCTGATTTAAATATAAAAATCTGATTTAAATTTTTAAAATCCTATTTCTTGTTTTTTAAAAAAAATCATGAATTTTTTGCACCCTGCGCAAAAATACACTAGCAATAAAAATAAATTAAATTTTCTAAAGAAAGTAAATTTTGTTTGTACATTTAAATTTTTATATTAATTTTGGGTATGATAAATAAAACACTGATAGTTTTAATTATTTATTGAGTTTTATTTTACAAATAAAAAACATACAGTGTGATGTCTAAAATCTGGACGTTACCCTTTTGCACTTGTACAAAAGAAAATGCCACTTGTACAAAAGTTTTGCTAATTCGAAAAAGAATTCCGAATTGCTTTGCATCCTTCCATAAACTAAAGAAACAGTAGGAAGAGTGAAAGGAGGAATTAGTTTACTTGAAGTCTGAGTAAATAGCTAAGTTGGTAGAGTATTAGTAAGTGAGTACTTACCTAGAAAAATACCCACAATGATTGTTTTTTGTAAATATCCAAAATGAGGATATTTATAGTTATAAGTTGTTTGCAGTAATTTGTTTTTTAATATTGTAATGTTATAAATAACTAGGGTCAGGCAGGGGATAATTGGGATTTTTTTTTGTTATTTCAACTTGGGTTAATGATTAACCATATTTTAAATGCAGAATAAGAATAAATACTTGTACTTTAAATGCTTATCTTTAAGTATTTGTTTAATATTTTATTAATTCCAATTTGTAATAACGTGTGCAGATTAATTGCATTTTCCAATTACCTCCACTGTTTCCAATTACCCCTGAATTCTTATGTTATTTTAAACAGGTCTGTAATAGAAAGTAACTCATAAACTTACTTCGCATATTCTTTAAAATCAGATTACAAAAGGGTTAATTGCATTATATTTTTGCTTTCTGAAAATTGTCAGACTCTTTTAATGATAAACATGGATGCCTCTTCATAAAACCCTGATGCCAGTAGTCCTTAGAGAGTTCATCTTTAAATATAAACAGAAACAATATATAATCACACAAGATGCTTAATTACATTTTTGTTGAAAGGGAGACTCATCTGCACCAACTATCCTCATCGTCGAACATAAATTCAGTTGGCTGGATGACTCCCATTTTGTTTAAGTTGATTTGCTTTTACTTTGTTAAAAATAATTGAAATAGGTACACAATAGTGGGCTGTTCAGCTTCTTGTATTTAATTTTTTTAATACATCAAAAACAGTACTAATAAAATAAGATCTTAATTGGTGTATGAAGGCCCAGACCTTTTTTCAATTGATGTTTGTGGCCTTACAAGATAAAACAGAAAAAAGTTTGCTTGGTTCCAATTTTCAAAGATTTTATTATATATATATTATTATAATACTTTGCATGTTATTATATTACAACATATTAAACACACATCTCATTTGGGGATATTTTATGTTGTCTTGTCATTGTTAGTTTCATATATAATATCCTTAGAATATTTTAAAAAAATAAGCCGAGATGAAAAAAGCAGTTCAAACTAAATGAATCGCTGTTACTTGTTCAGAAAAAAAAATATTTTTAGCCTACTGTGGTCGGTTGTTATTCATCAATAGGAAAACATTTAGTCATTGATTTTTATCATTTGAAGTATGTTTTATGTTAATAATGTAAAATTAATTGTTTAAGCTATTTGTTCTTAGATATGAGCTAGTTGTGTCTTGGTTGGATGAATATTTGTAGACATGGATGGTATAATATTTGAGAATATCGTGAAACAGATTAATTTGTAAATATATTTTTGTTTTGAAAATAACTTGATTGGTTTCTTAAGTAGTGTCATTTTAATAGAAATTTATTTGTTAATAATTAATTCAAATTATGAAGGCTGTAAAGAATAGAAGGCAATCATAATTTTATTTAGCAGGACACTGACATTGCTTGGTTGTGCCGCAAACAATTTCCAATGTCACTCATTATAGATTACTCCTTACGTCCACTCCAAAAAACATATATATACATGGTGCGTTCCATAAGTAATGCGACCAAATTCATAAAAAAATCATTTATTGTACATATTCGTACAATTAGTTAAAAATCTTCAAAATAGCACCCTCCTGCGTCGATACATTTATGGAGGCGGTGTTCCAGGACTGGAAGGCCTTCTCCGGGAGGTCCTTTAGAGCCGATGTAACATGAGCCTGGATGTTTTCAATCATGTCCCAATGTTTCCCTTTCAGGGTTCCTTTTAAGTGAGGAAATAAAAAAAAAGTCTGGGGGATCCAGGTCAGGAATGTAAGGAAGCTGGGGAACCAGTGGGGTATTGGTCCTAGCCAGGAAATTGTTGACAACGAAGGCGCTGTGGCTTGGCGCGTTCGTGATGTCTCCATGCGTCCTTGATGTCACTTCGGCAGTGCGAGACCCTCCTTTTCAGCCTTTTGAGCACTTCCAAGTAAAAAGCTGCGTTCACAGTGGTCCCGGTAGTTACGAATTCGTGTTGCACAATGCCTTTGACATCAAAGAAGACAATGAGCATTGTTTTGATCCTGGACTTGATCATGCCTCCTTGAACGACTTGTGCCATCTGTGAACTTGTGATTTGGACAAGCTATCACTCCCAAAGGCTTGCTGAATTAATAGAAACGTTTCGGTGGAGGACTTCCCAAGTTTAATGCAAAATTTGATAGCGTAACGTTACTTCATCCATCGCGCCGTGTTACATTAAGCTCACAACAGGCTTCAGAGAACGCACGCCCTGCCTTTCCGGCAGCTTGGAGCTGACTGAGAATGGGTGTGTTATGAAGCTAATAAACCCCTCCACCTAGCCCAGCAGATTAGAGGGCGCTGCAGTGTATAGTCACATCAAGAAAAAATTAGTCGCATTACTTATGGAACGCACCATGTATTCACAAAGTCATTTTCTTTCAATATAAAACTTATAAGGTGCACAATAATGAAACTAAAAAAAAATCAACTTGAACAAAACATGTCGGAGAAGGATAACCAAAGTTCACCAGTCTAGATGTGAGGCGGACAAGAAAGTCCAAAGTAATGGATTCACTTTTTTTGAAGAATCAAATTAACAACAGGATTTTAGATAGCAGGAAAAGTTCTTGGATACTTAAAAGTTTCTGTATGATTTATATTAATATAATTTTAACAAAACTTTTTTAATAAAATGCAGCATCTCTTAAGTAACGAAACTAGAATATGTTATTTTTCAACTAAACGCATTGTTAAAGAGCACAAGGTCTCGAGAATTTCTTATAAAATTTGCAAAACACCACAAGTTGAGTTGTGGGATTACCACTCAAAAAGGCCTGACAAATTAAATTAATATTTGACCAATAAGAATTCAGAATCTCAGTTAAGAAGATTATTTAAACAGCAGTTAAAGATTCCAGAATGGGGGTCGGAGGTCAACCTATTAAAAGACGATGAATAGGCGGAATCAGATAAAAATGTAAATCGAAGACAATAAAACAGCAGGGTGGTAACATAACCTGAAGAACCGGGAATTGTCATGGAAATTTTTAATTCTGGAAATATCAGGGAAAAGTCAGGGAATTTTTCAAAATTTCACAAAAAATCAGGGAACTTTTCAAATTTGGATCACTAAAACAGCAATTACCGTCTATTATGCCCTCTATTCTGGCCAATTTAGTTTTCAATATTTCCTTTTAGTTTTGAAAAGAATTTTTTTTTAAAAAGGGTATGTGCGCATTCTTATATTTTCAGTTTTTTTTTTAAATGTGAACCACTGCTGGAGGGAAAAGCAAAGTGCATTGAACCTTGAATTGTAAGCAACATGTGAGAGACTAATAAATATGCGATTTATTGAAGATTGGAATAGGATATATTAAGCATATAAAACATTTAAAATTATCTACAAAATAAATAATTGTATTCATAAATTATTATTTTAACTGTCAATAAGTATTACTTATAATTTATAATGTAATATATTTCTAGTATTATTGTAGCATGGATACTTTGTTTCTATACAAAACATGTATTGCAACATTTCTTAATGTAATTGTAAAATCAGGAAAATTTTTGAGACACCATCAGGGAAATGTCAGGGAACTTTTTTTTCAAGAATGTTGTTGTCACCCTGAACAGGCTCCAAAGAATTGATTCCAGTCATATAAGAGATCATAAGAACACAATACAAGCCAAATGGTTGCATGGTGTTGAATGGTGTAACAAAAGCAGTACTTTTGAATAAAATATAGATTAATTATCACTCACATTTTAAACTATAAGGCCATTTTTTTTTTTTTTTTTTTGTAGAATAAGGAATGGTTAAATTCGTTTTATATTACAAAAAGCAGGTGGGGTTGCAGAGCAGAAATTACTAGAAACCTACTTGTGGGGTTGCAGAGCAACCCCACAAGTAGGTTTCTAGTAATTTCCTAATATACAAACATTTGTTTTTAAGTATTCTTTTTTGAATAGAGACCAGGCAAGATTGTCTATAGTTCTTATAGTTAAATTATTTTATGTATTTATTTCAATTACACATTTTTAATATAATCTATTTTTTATTGACAAGGTGTGATGAATCAAATCACTATGTTGGTAATCCAGAAGAAGAAAATGGATCCTGCTTCTGTAAGTCTTTTAGATTTTAATAATTGTTACAACTTTTATTTCTCTGGGTATTTTCTTCATATTTCGTTGTTTGTGAAACCTTTCTAAGGAGGTCAGTCATTGTTCCATATAAAATTGGTCTCTCCAGGAGGTCTCTTAATTGAGATATATCGAAATTTAATTGTTAGTTGAATTATGAATTAAAATGTTTTTCAACTGTTAATTAAAAATGTATAATTTCTATATTGCTATATATAATGTCTATAATGCTGTATAAAGTCTAATATTGCTATAAAATATATATTGATACTTGCGATAATTTTTTTGACTTATAACATTATAGCTGTTTGGCTCAGCATTGCTGGGTAACCCTTTATACCCCAGCCGCATATATTAAAAAATATTTATTAGGCTAATATTTTTTAATTATCGCACTGGTATGCTAGTGTGCTAATAATTGAACAGTTCATACAGCTGTTGAAGCTCCTAGGAAGTTATGCCCTTTCCTTTAGTTAGGACCTAAAACACCAAAATGGCAGCACGAACAAAGTCTCCAAAATTGATAGTATTGTGAAAGGCGAAGAGCATGCTGTGAAGGCATGTGTTTTTAAATTAAAGGGGTAATGGCACACCCAAAAATAAGTGTGACTGCAACTTCTTTTCTAAAAATAAGCAATTGTACTCCAAGAAAGCTGGACTTGCTGTCGTTTTGTGGCAGTACTAATCTTTACACTCTGAAAAGGAAATATATTAGAATGTCTTGTGATCCAATTCTTCAAAATTAAATAAAATTCTCTATATATTATGACAACATATTGTATTGTCATGGAAATTACATAAGTTCAATAAAATTACTTCTATTGAGTTGCAAAATTTGAGGAAACAGCAGACATAGTTAAATAAAAGCCTTATGGATCTATTGCAACAACACCAAATTATGCCTTAAAACTTCCTTCCTGTCAATAGTGATGGATAGGATACAAACTGTGTGACTTCAATAGTGAAATTTACCTTTTAGAATGGGCATCTTTACTTCATCTCCTAATAAGTGGTATTGTTTTGTCAAACTTGTCAAGGTGGAGGAAATCACTTAGCTCTAAAAAGGATTTGGGCCGTTTCCGTATATCTGTGAACTTAAGAGTTCAGAAATACTGAACGACCCAAATCCTTCTTGGGGTGAAGAAACACGGGGGAATAAATCCATTGTAAGATTATGACCAGAGGTGGGGCGTAGGTAAAGTTCTTTGTAAATAAAACCACATATATATAATTAGCTAGCTTGACGAAATTTTTGAAAATTTGCTGAAAGAATCAAAAGTTTAAAAAAATATGTTAAAATTACTGTCCGCTATTCATAATGGATAGCATAAAATGTGTTATATTTAAGGATTTGGTCACCCAAAAATATCCGATGATTTAGAGGTGTTTAATGTTCAGGAATGTCTGTTAAAGGAGGTATCACTGAAGATCATATTAAGATATGATTGGCATTAAGTTTACCATTATCTTGCCTACTAGAATTGTTCAATTTACTGAGTAGTGACGTCACAAATAGAGAATTTAAGGTAATGTAGTTCGTCAAATTTTCAACAGATAGAACCACCCTAATTTTCGTTCCTTTACAGTTTGAATAACACTTATATAATGGGAAAATGCAATTTTATACATAACAGATATTTGTAAACAAAGTTTGAGGCTGTCAATCTGCAAAAAGAAATATATCAGTTTTGATATTCACGTAAGATATTTAGAGAGAGATTTTTCCACTACATGTTTCTCATAACAAGCAACATTGTATCAATAAAGAAAATAGCTTTTAATATTTTTAAAAGAATTTTTTTAATTGAAATATTATGGAGCTTGCTCATTTAGTTTGAAAAAATTGTTTCTTTTTCATTTTGTCCCTCCCCCTGCCTCCTTGGCTTTTAATTCCTATAGTTGAGAAATTACTATATTAAAAAAAATTAATCAAAATAATACAGAGTGGCAACTTAACCGGGAAATCAGGGAATTATCATATATTTTTTTAATTCTGGAAATGTCAAGGAAATTTTCACAAAAAATCAAGGAATTTTCAAATTTGGATCATTAAAACAGCAATTATCGTCTATTATGCCCTTTATTCTGGACAGTTTAGTTGTCAATATTTCCTTTTAGTTCTGAAAAAGATTTGAAAAAAAAAGCATGGCTGTACGCATTTTCAGTTTTATTTTCGTAGAAACGTGAACCACTCTGCTGGAGGGAGAAGGCAAAGCAAAGCACTTTGGATTGTAAACAACCTGTGCGGGGCTAATGAATATGGGATTTATTGAAGATTGGAAAAGGAAATAGGACGCATATAAAACATTTAAAATTATCTACAAAAGAAATAACTTGAAAAAATGGCTTTTTTGCATTATCTGCTTCCATGGATTATTTTTAATTATTAATATGCCTGTCGTTCTTGTATAATTTTGTGTTGTATCTATAAATTATTATTTTAACCGACTAAAAGTATTGCTCATAATTTTTCATTTATAATGCAATATATTTATTGTATTATTGTAGCATGAATACTTTGTTTCTATACAAAGCATGTATTGCAACATTTCTTAATGTAATTGTAAAATCAGGGAAATTTTTGTGACACCATCATGGAAATCGCGGAACTTTTTTTTCCATAATTTTGTTGCCACCCTGTAATATATTACTGAGTAAAATGCATAATTGAATATTTTAGCCTATTTTATTCTTTTATGCGTTGTCATATTATTCTAACATTAAATAGTTAGACTTTCACTTCTGTAAAATAATATATTAATTATGCAATGTTTATTTTGCTTTTATCTTTATTTTATTCTTAGATAATTTGTCGATCGACTTCCAGTATACTTTTAATATGTCTAAGCCAGAGGATCGTCATTATACAAATATCAATTTTATGAACATTCCTGTGAAACCAGATGTAGACGTGGACTTTACCATATCCTGTTCCGATTCTGCACTAGTTAATATATCAGTTGCATCAAGTGAGTATGCTTGCTCTCAGCCCTTGATATTAAAATTTTTTAAAAAAATATTTTAACTTACTTAGCAGTTATATTACAATGTGCTAAATAAAAATATAAACTCTTTGAAATTCAATGCAATGAAAGAAATCATGATTTTAAAGTCTGGTTAAAAAATGAATTGGTTTACATGTGTATTACTTACTTCCTTAGGGTAAATTTTAAGGGGATTCAAAATTGTAATCTCATTGAAAAATTTTTTAATTGCCAAAGGAAATTGCTCTTAATGAATTCAGTTTTCAAAATCAGTTATATATATATATATATATATATATATATATATATATATATATATAATATATTTACATGTATAATATATTTACATATATAATATATTTACATATATTCAGTAAAACCCTATTTATCTAATATTCAATTAGCCAGAAAGCTGAAAATACCTAAAATTTTTGAAAATACTATTTTGGCATCAAAAGATGGTGCAATAATATTTTTATCACAAAAATAGAGATTTGTCATCAAGTATAATAAAAACACATTGCTCAAACTTAGTCTTGTTGACAAATAATGTTAGGGATATCCCTTTTCCCTCTCCTTCTCCACAAACATAAACCCATTAGAATTTATTAAAAATGCAGTTGATTTGTTGATAAGTAAATTAGATGCAAAAGTGATAGCAAAAGAGTTTTTTTTTATTCAGAGTAAAATTTGAAACTATTAATATTACATCATTAAATCAAAAAACATTAAACTGACTTTAATGCATTAATATTGATTTAATAACATTGATATTGATTTATTAACATTAATGTTCATTTAATATCATTGATAAGTTAATTAAAAAGTTTAATGAACTACCAAAAGTCACGTGAACTTGCACCTTAAAGTTGGTTTAAAATTACATATAAGTGTAAGGGAACTTAAATTCAGGAAATAATGCCATTTGCAAGACTCTTATAGGATGTCTTTGATTTATTGCTTCAAAAAGTGTAATAGTATTGAATGTAGTGCTATAGTAATATTTTTAATAATTATGCTGATGTAATACTAAAGTTTATAAGATAAATCTGACATATATTGATTATGCTGGATTATAGTTGCTTGTTGAGATACACACTTAGGGTTGCCACTCAAACTGGAAATCTGGAGAACCGGGAAAATAAAGGATATTTGTGAGAGAAAAAACGGAAATTTTTAAAACTTTTTTTGTTTTTGCCATTTTAACGATGTCTAACAATTTTATATCTTATTTCCAGTCAATATTAAATTTTTTTTAAGCCTAAAGTGTTTTTGCGTAGTTGGCAATGCGATTGAGAATATTCTAAATTTGTCTTCTGAATTGTCAATGTCACTTAATTCATTTTCAAGTTCATATTTAGAACAATCCCATCCATCCATCTTCATTCTAGTAGCCTGTTAGGACTGTATTTTGTAAGGCATTTATTTTCATAGAAATGATACAAATTGTGAAAAATTGATCTAAAATTTCAAAATTATATCGCTATTCTTCAAAGAATATTACTATTATGGTTTTTATTCATGAAAAAAATATTGCTATTAAATAATATTCAAATGTAATCAAAATAGTAATTATGAACCGGTAAATTCACTAAAAAGTCACACTTTGTTCGGCAACAACGCTTTGGAAAAGTATCCATGACTTGGGAACAATAAGGATCAATGTAAATCTATAAATTAAAAAAACAAACTACTTTTAATATACCAATTTTAAACGTCTAAGAAATATAAATTAATGTTGTCAGACTTCTCTAACCCTTCAATTCAAACAATTCTGTTATTTCTGTAACATTGCAAATAGGCTGAGCTTCAAACTTTGAAGCTAATTTACTCAAAACTGCCAATTATGACATTTTGACATCTTGTTCCAAGTCACAGGTATAATAGTGTGACTTTAATTTAACCAACCTTGAAGCCCATTCAAAAGGCTCTAGGTTGGTTGATGATCAAGTTCCTAAACGAACGCACACACTTCCGATTTGTTTACGTCATCAATGCCTATTTTGACTAAATTCTGTTATATGGTGCGGTTTGGCTACAAATTCGGATCACTACGAATAGTCTTTGCGGAGTCGGATGCTTTTGCTTAGTCAAAGGGTTAAAAAATATTTTAAATTATATTTGTTGTATGTTAGTAGTTGCAAAATTTCAAGGGGTTTGCAAGTAAAAATTCTGTGTGTTTCAGATTAAAAAAATAGATTTTCCAATTTTAAATCATACTAGCCCCTCCCCTCCCCCAGACATTGCCTGGAAATCAATTCATATAACTATTAGAATGTCTGTTATTTCAAAGAAAACAACTCATTTATAGAAAACACTTAATAAAATCAGGGACCGCAGAGCTCCTATTTTCTCCTATTTTCCTATTTTTTTTAAAGTGCTCCTTTTTTTCCTTTTTTTTTCCTATTTTTTAGACATTTCTCACCGAAGTTATAAAGTAGCGCGCAGATTTGGGTTTTTCCGATGAACGGAATTTTTTTTTATGAAGCTACGTATACAAAGGAAACAACTGCGAACTTTTTCGCCATTACCAAGGCTGAACTTGATGCGCGCACACGGGCACTGAACAGTCAGTTTCTTATCTCTCGAGCGTCAGGGGTGGTACTTTTCTAAGTACAATCTAGGTGGTGTTGGTTTAACCCGGAATACTAATTTTGTTAAAATATTTCGGTACCTGAAATTCTCGGTGTTTTGGAATGCGGAAATCTAGATTTTTTTAAACTAACAATTTCGCCAAAATTGCAATTTTAAACACATTTTCTAAAATTTCAAATATTTACAGAATCATATGCTACGATGCCGCGCTTTTGATCGCTCCACTCTTGTGTAAATATCAGACGTGGTACAATTCCACGGAAGCGCGGAATTCTGTTTTTTCAGTTCACGAATGCGCTGAATACTGTGCTTCAAGTCCACGGAAGCGCGGACATAAACATAATTCCGCGGAATTATGTTTTTTCAGACTTTAATTTTATCATCGCTGGAATTAATGCATATTTG
This sequence comes from Troglohyphantes excavatus, assembly GCA_963932185.1. Lineage (NCBI taxonomy): Eukaryota > Metazoa > Arthropoda > Arachnida > Araneae > Linyphiidae > Troglohyphantes > Troglohyphantes excavatus. Next base: position 60,676,094 of record OZ010676.1, on the reverse strand, counting down.
CTTTAAAATTTCGGTATGTCTTTGTAATGGGTCGTGACTCTGAGATCCATGAGAAATTTTTTTGAAGAAATTATATCCACAGAGAAAGGAAAAACCGAAAGCGCAAAAAGGTGGTGTTCGAATGCACCTCGGAAACCTGTTTGTAATGAGAGTTCTGAGAAAGCTCAGATGTTTCTTTCAGGGGTGCTAATTTTCCAAATCCTAACCCAGAATTCCTGGTTTTTAAATAATATTTGTAGAAATATAAGGTACTTATGGCGCCGTTTTGATCGTTATACGCAAGTGTAAATCGGCAAGGACTCGAGAAGAGAAAGACGAATGGAGGGACTTCGCATCAGAAAAAAGTGGAATTTTGATCCTTTTTGTCCGTTTTTTTAGTCAATGGTATTTCGTTATCATAAGACACTTCATCACTGAAAAATCTCAGTTCGTTTGGTAAGAATCGATACTCAATCTAGAAAAAGGGAGAAAGATCTTCGTCAAACGGAGATGATATCACTTGAAAGTTAAGATGGTTAAAACTCAAATTTCGATGCATCTGGCAAATGAGACTTCCAAATGCACTCTTGTGAGAATTTTTCGTTCATAAAAACTTTGAAATTGAAGAAATTCGCTTAACGCGATCTGCTGCGATCTCCGTTGCTAAATTTACGATCCTTTTGCATCTGATAAATAAATCCTTATACTTCACTACTTCCTATTTCATCATGATATGATTTGCACTACTTAACAAAATTGCATTAAATTTTTCAAAAATATCATATAATTTACGAAATTGAAGTTTAGGACTTGTCATTTAAAATAATCAAAATTGATTTTTTGAAAAAAGTTTGTTACTTTTTGTTTGGCTGACAATAATTTTCTAATTTGTTGTAATGTTTATATATTTCATTAAAGTTATTATTTTTTTATTTGAAACTTTTCACCACATGGACTCTACAAAATTTGAGAACTTAGAAATTTTCTGTTCGGGAAAACATTAGGTTTTTTGGAGTTTGGAAGTTAAGCCTTTTTAAATTTATTTTGTCTGTAACATGTCTGAAGTAAGCAATATGGCAAAGATAAAAAAAGGTGTGAATGGAAGGATTTCACATCAGAAAAAAAGGACTTATTTATGTTGTCCGATTTTTTTAGTCATGGAGATTTCATCATTGGAAAATGTCACTTCGTTTTTTTTATTTTGTGCGAAATCGCTGCTCAACCTTGAAAAACGGCGAATTTTCACAAAAATATAGCATTTTTAACATGCAGAAATATTTGCAATCTTCACGAAACGCGGAGATGATTCACTCGAAAGTTGATAGGTAAAACTCTTTCATTACATCTGGTGAAGGTAATCTCAAAATGGCACTGTTTTAAGAATTATTTTCTCTTGTGAAAACTTTGAAATTTTAGATAATCACTAAACACGATCTGCTGCGATGTCCGTGGAAATGTTTTCAATCCGTTTGCATTTGATAAATAAAGGCTTATTTTTCACTACTTCCTACTTCATCATGATTTGCTTTGCACTATCTAACAAAATAGCATTAAATTTTATTTTAGAAAATGTAATTTATTCATGAAATTGAAGTTTAGGAACTTATTTTAATGTAATAGCTATAAACATATGAAATAAGCTTGTTTCTTTTTATGTGGCTTGCAATTCGTCTCCGCATTAATATTTTATTTAAATGTTTATATATATTTTTTTAATTTGAAACTCCCCCTTCTCACATCTCCCCCTAAAAAAAATATATATATACTTTTTGAAAGTTTAAAAAAAAGTTATACAACTGTTTTTGTAAATTTTAATGATTTAGATTAACATGCTTAAGTAGGTATTCTATTAACATTTTACTCTTTAATAAATCTAAATTTTCCTTGAAAAAATTACAGAATTTAATTTCCCTTAGACATTAGCAACCTCCTTAATTGACTCCTCAATCTCCTTAATTCTTGTACGTACAACTTATGCAAAATTTCTACAATGTGTTGGTTAATTAAAAAAAATAAACCGCATTTAACTTTAAAAAAAAATCAAGTTATGAAAATTAAGTATAGTAAAATATTTAAATTGTCTTTCAAATGTAGGCTCTTGCTTGAATGACAGACTTATAGAATGTATATAAATGCTTTTCCGTTTTTAATTTTTTTTTTAAATTCCTATTTTTTTCCTATTTTTTATGTTTAGTATTCCTATTTTTACTACTATTTTTTCTCAAAATTCGGCTGCGGTCCCTGTAAAATCCACTCAATTATTTTTGAACATCGAATCTTACAATTCATATATTTAACCCCTTTTTCATAAAGCTTAATATACTTAAACCTGATGACAGTGCGATATTTAGCCAGAAAAATAAGGAAATTGTTTTGTAAGTGTTACTCCAAAAATTAGTTTTAAGAAAATTGGAGATTTGAAAGATTAAATGGCAATAACTGCAATATCTCGGTTAATTAACCAGTAAAAAATATTTATTAATTTACTAAAATAAAATTGAAGGACTTATTAAATGTGAAATTGGGCGACATTTATCGCATTTTTTTACTTGTTGAAAATTGGTTTTGCACCAATAAATTTTTTATTCAGTTATAAACAATACTTGTTAAACGAATAGCAAATTTTATACTTTAAATCTATACCTCATCAATCAAGTGCAATCTACAAAAATATGAATTTCAAAACTTATAATGACCAAAATTAAAAGTTATATACTTATTTTCTTTTAAACAACTGTCAACAAGAACGCTTAATTTTAAAAGAAATAAAATACAGCATAGTTTTCCAAATCAAAATAATCTTTTTCACTTAGCTGAACCTGCAACTTGAGACAATTTTTCTTAGAATACCCGAGAGTTACCGCTTGACCGCAAAGGGTTAATCGATTATCCATTTTTCTCCGTTCGTGAATCATTAAAAAAAAGGTAACTAAAATAGAATTTTTCTCATTTTTGCATTGGAATGTATTAAAAGGGTTTTCTTTTACACAAACCCCAGAAAGATTAGTAAATGATTCGACTTTTCTATTTGAAGTTTTCATGCATCAATCTACCACAAGTTTTTTGCATACTCAAACAAATTGACAGTTGGATTTGAATTAAATCACCTAGAAATTTAATTGTTTTCTAAAATAAACACCATTAAACAAAATAAAGTTTAAAAAAAGAACAAGATCAAAACATAATTTTAACAATTTGTAATTTAATTTCAAAATACCCATTTCCCCCACCCTAGTGAATGCGATGTTTAAAAGAATCAAGTTCAATTATCAATATTTAACTTATTTGATCATTATCAGAATCAGTTATTCTCGGAGTGTGATCTTATCTGGGGAACTGTATTTTCTGTAACAAAGGCCTAAATTTGTATGCACAGTGACGAGCAGATGATTTTAAGTCTGGGTAAAATATTCTCAACCCCGTTTATAGTTGACCATTTGTCGGATAGGGATGTGAAAAAAAGAACACCCTGTTCTTTTTCACCTGTTCATTAAAAAGAACAGGAACAGCATGTTCTTAAATTTTAAGAAACCCTGTTCTTTTTCTGATCTGTTCTTTTCGGATATATTTTTTCTTAACTTATGATGTCCGCCTCTAACAGACAATGCGTTCGGTGTTTTAAATAATATTAAGAGGTCACGCTCATTTTTTAATGATAATCTAGTTTTAACATTAAATAAAACTCATGTTTATTGCTCGGTCTCAATAATTATTATCGATTGAACACTTTTATTGCAATATCTGAAATTATTTTAAAACTTTGTTTATTTAATACTTATACAGGACGATTGGGTTGCTTAATAGTTGCGTTTGTGAAATATATGTAATAAAAGTTGTGTAAAATGCATCAAAGAATATTTTAATGCGACAACCGAAAAAAATCAGCATTAAAAAAAAGCTTAAATAATTTATTGCCAAAAATATTTAGTTGCAGTATTATATGTATATTTTGGTGTGAAAAGGCAGAGTTGCTATGTTTTGGATATTGCATAGATAATTTTTATTTACATATCATGGTAGGAAATTCAATGTAAAACTTATGTTTCTGAAATATTAATTATGAAAAATAAATTTCTATTTACGGGTATTTTTAATGTCATGAAAAACAAACTATTAAACCAAATGTTCATTATATTAAAAAATGTTATAACACATATTTTTTGTACAAAATAGTACAAAGAATTTTCCTAATATATCCAAAAAAAAAAATTTATTAAAGAAAAAAATTATATAAATAAAAAAGCCTAAAATCTATTATAACTTAAAAATTATTTTTTTATTTTTAGCACAAAATAAGGAGATATTACGTTTTGAATATATTTTAAATTGTACAAAATGACATTTCTTTGACAAAAAAATATTATTAGAGTAAATATAGCTTTTAATCATTTGTAATGAAACAAATAAAAAATGTAATTAAAATTTGAAAATTTTAGTTTTTATGAATATGAGTGTCACTCCTACAAAATTAATGATTAACAAATATTCATATAAGCCAATTTTCTTTATTATAATGTGTTCAAGTTATAAAATTTCGTTATTATAATGTGTCAAGCCACTTTCCACTCCCATAACACATCCTTGGCATTCCCGAGTCCGAATGCGAACTTCACCGCGGGGACCCTTTAAAGTATAAACATAATGCAAACTTTCAACAGAAACTTAAATTTTGATGAATAATAAATTTGCAGAAGGAAATCATAATGAATTAATTTATCTATTATGTCCTTTCGCTTAGGGTAAAAAAATAATAATTCTCTGGACGCCAGATAACTTATAATCAGCGACATAATATTTTCTCTAAATAAAAAAAAACAAATAAAAAAAACAATGTAATTGCAGTTAAGGAATTCATTTAATTTCATAATATTTAATTTTATAACTTTTTTCCTAGTCGCGAGGCCTCAATAAAAAGAGTGGCGAAATGTGCGGTAGCACACGTTGGACACCCCTTGAGGCTGCCGTTCCCAGAGCTTTCGTACAGTTCTGCAAGAATATTTTACTCTGATATGCTTTCTACTCAGAATGCAACTAAAAGAACCACCCTGTTCTGTAAATGAACAGGGTGTTCTTTAAGTGAACAGGGTGTTCTTTAAATGAACAGGGTGTTCTTTAAATGAACAGGGTGTTCAGTAAGTGAACAGGGTGTTCTTTAAATGAACAGGGTGTTCAGTAAGTGAACAGGGTGTTCTTTAAATGAACAGGGTGTTCTTTTTTTGGAACAGGCGTTCTTTTTCCAAATAAAGGTTGTTTTTTTTTTGGGACAGCATTTTTCTTTAATTGTTTAATATGTTATTACAAGACATACTTATCTGCTCTATGTTAATTGTCTACTAAACTGCTTGTGTCAGTTACTTTGTGTTGATTTCTTATGACTTTTTGGGAATTTTGTCAAATAATCTAAAATTGTTTTACATTTTATATAATTTCATTTCAAAGATCAATTTCCTTATATTAATTGTTAGTCGTATATCTAGATAAAAAATATTATATAATGGAAAAAATTGGAATGGACGATTCAATATTACATATAGGATATTTTGTATAAGAAATTATATATTCTTCGAGTTGTTTTAGAATTATTTTATAAATTTGAATATTTCTTGTAGTGTTTGTTAATTGTCTGTGTTCTAAAAAAAATATGCAAATGATTTTGATCCACATTTTTTTATATACCTTTAACCAAGTTTAGTAAAAAAATATAAATTAAAAAATATATATATACGCGTAAGAAATGTTCTATTTATACCTTTATATTTTAATTTGTATTTTTAACATGCACTAAATTAAAGAATTAAAGTAAAATATTTGAAAATTTATAGCACAATTAAGAATATATTAATAACTATTATACTAGATTATTGATCATGTAGTTATAAATATGCCGTGTTTCAAAACTTTATAACTCAATATAACCCTTTAATTTTTTTAATTAACTTTTCACGTGGACATTTTCAATCTTTTGGAGGTATTTTTTGTTAATTTTTACGAATAGTTACAAAGACTTTGGGATGTATTGCAGTTGCGCCGGAACCGGTATGGCAAGTATGGTTGCTGCATACACATTTTCATCCGAAAAATGTGTTGTAAAAATATTCTTCGAAAAATGTTTTCAATTATCAAATAGTAAAAACGTAATTTTTCCCCGTCATATTTGCCACTTCGAGATAAGTTTTTGCCACTGGATTCCGTATTAGGGATTTGGATACCAAGATGATTTTTTTTCCGTTACGGAACCTCAAAACACTTTTCACTGACATCTTCGCGTAAAGATGCCGGAATATATGAGAAGGTAACTGGGAAGGGGAGACGGTGATTAATATTACTAAAAGGGAGGTGGAGATGAGAGGTGTTGATGCGATTGTGTAAATAACACTCTTGTCGGAGTTTTTTTAGAGGGTTTCGGTCTCGGTTCTTTGTCTCACTGATGTGGGTGAAGTTAGAAAAGGAATGCAATCTGTTGGGATTTAGAGAGTCTGTGGCAATTAATTTTCAGCTGACCTGCAGATAAGACGCATTTTCTCTGTTCCTTACTTGCTGATCTGTAGGCTATGCGATATGATCATTCAAAAGTAGTTACTTTATTTTAAAATTAAATAGGAATACCATGTTAATTTTAAACTCTGATTTCGATATAATCTTGAACATAGATAAAAGGTCTTCACCTGTATGAAACTATTTTAACGTAACCGATTCCATTAAATCTATAGCAGTATGTACTATAAGTAAAATCGTTCTTGTAAAAAACTTATATATTAATGGATATTTGGGTGAAACAGCTAAGTATTTTCTGTTGTTTTGTATATTTGTACTTCAATGGTGTATAGAAATATTAGTGTATTACGTTATTTACCGTTCTTGAAAGCGATGAATGTGAATTTTTATTACTATAACTTTTATCATATCGTGAACATTGGAGATACTCAGAAGTTTCTTGAAATGAGTTTTCCTTTCGGATTTCATTTTTGAAATCTTAACAAATGAATGGCTATTAAAATATTATTTTAATTTGACCTTCATTTCCTTTCCATCTACAAACTAGCAAGCAAATTATTAGAAATTTGTTATGCTTATTTATTTAGGAATAAAATGTATTAAAGTTATTAATATGTAAATATATGAAAAATGCTTGCATCCTAGAGATCCCTTCAAGGAACTTATACTTTTCTTTACGATTTATACATATTTACTGCTCTAAATTATTAGAATTGATCGTTATTAAAACTAAGAATTTGCTATATTAAAACTTTTATCACCATTTCATCTGATTTTGAAAGATAGCTTTAAAATTTTTTTGTTTTTCCTGTCATATTCTGTTTTTTTCTGTAAAATTTTTGTAATGAATTATTTTCTGAAATGTCGATATAAATTTAAACTAATTATTAATAGTTTTCTTACTTTGAAAATTATAGATCCTTTGTTTATTTTTACTTATTTACTAAATAAAATAAAATTAATCGGTATTTGTTAATTTTTATGGTATTAAGTTTAAAAATACCACACAAAAAAAATTCTAAAAAAAGAACAGTTTTCTGAAAAGAACAGGTTAAAGAACAGTTCTTTAAAAAAGAACAGGAACAGGGAACAGCTGTTCTTTAAAAAGAACATACATTTCACATCCCTATTGTCGGATCAAGTTCCACGACGTTCCAACATTTTTTTTTTACAAAGTGAAAATATAAAACATGCTGTTCCTTTTTATTTGAGGGAACAGTGCTCTTTTTTTAAACCGTTCTTTGAGTCTTATTTATGATAAAGTTCATTTGTTATAATATACGGGATATAGAAGAAAATTCGTGTTAGTTGAGAAAAGACAATGATTTTTCATTGAGGTAATGGGAATTGTGATTTTAACAAGTTTCCTTTGTGGTTGTTTACGAACAACTATTGATTGGAATTTGAATCATGAAGAAAACAGGTGTCTGTTAGGTTTTTGTTCAGCAACTTTTCCCAGAGCGTTTTTTTTATTGATGTGGTTCTCTTTGAGGTTTTTTTTACTTTAAAAAATTAATACAGTCTAATTACTAATTAGCCATTCTATTTGTTTTTCAACAAAATTTTAATGTTTTTTAAAAAATATTTTGGTATATAGGTATTATATTTAAAATGAAAACTTTAGATAATTATGTTCTACTATTAAATTTTTTTTATAAATTTTAAAATACAGTAATAATCTGGATAGAATACTTATTATAATCTGTTCAAAAAAATAATATCTAAACAGTTAAAATAAGTTATTTTTCAATAATTCTGTAAGAATTACTGTTCTTTTAAATATGAGAATGGGCTATTGATCCCACTTCTAACACCAGATGGAGTGATGATGCCACCTAAGTGCCGCTGGGCAGGAGAGTGTGTTAGTTGCGTAAGAAAAGTTATGTGGGGTGGACTGTGATCCACATGGCCGCACTATAACAGTATTAAAAACATGAAAATTATTCCAACTGTGTACATAACCTCTCACATAAATGAACTGCTATGCTAATTCCTATCAAACATGTTAACTTCTGTACATCTTTTGATTTATTACATTATGAGTTTTGTCATCAAAATTACCTGGTCTGAACTTTATTTTTCTTTGTTTTATTTTTAATACTGGTATAATTTATATTTATTTCAATATAAAACATGTTTTCTATTCACAAGGTAATTTTAGTTTTTAGAGTAAAATGTTACTTACTGTGTTTTTTATTTTGCAGTAATAATTGAATTTCCAATAATTTCTTCATATCTTGTGTTTCATTAAAATTTTTATTTTTCAGCTTTAACAGCAGAAAAATTTCTTGACGAGAATCACAAATGTGGAACTTTTAAACTTCGTTTCTCACACGACGATCATGTGTTTGGTGCTGATAATTCAACATTTTATGTCTATGTATTTAGTTTCAATACACCATTCGTTCTTCAAATTTCATTCTCGCAGCATAGGCAGCTGGATCTATTGCAATTTTTCATTACATTTTCCAGGTGAGCCTTAATTTAAACATAATGAATTTAATACTTTACATTTAAAACTGTAAAAAAATTAAACAGTTTGGTTACTAGGTTGTTTTATTTCAAATTTGAAATCATGAATAAAACATGTTGAAAAAAGCTTCAGGTTTGAGGAATGTGTTCTGAATCGAACACCCTTTCTCCTTACACATATGCACATGGCTCAATAAAATACAACTAACTATTTTGTACGAACAACATATCAATATCTGATTACTTTCATGTTTATAGCATACAGGGCTTGGCCGGCTTTAATTAAAAAAATAAATGCAGCTCAAATTGAAACTAATACTCAAATATATTAACACTAATATTCAAATATGTCATCCCAGTCCTTATCTTTCCAATTTTGTCCACCCTTCAGAATTCAATTCGCCTTGGATTGTGCCTCTTGGAAGCCAGAACTCGAAAATTGGTTCAACTATATTATAAATTTTCATTTTTTTTTCTTTCAACAATTATTTAATGGAAACCTTATTAAAATTATTCAAAAGAGAATTTTTAAATATTCAAAATTTAATCTACCATGAAAAACATCTTTATTATTTTAATTTAATTAGCATTGCTTCTTTAAAAAAAGTTTTATAGTCGGTTTCCTTTTCTCTCTATTTTATTCGTTTTTTTCATTTGTAAAATACTTAGACATTTTTCTCTATCACAATAAATACATAAACATTAAACATTCCTTCACATTAATAACAATCTTAATATGGATTGAAATTTTTGCTTTCGAATGATTTACAATTAATCTAAATATCTTTATTGAATCAGTGTTTGTTAAAAGAATGTAAGTCTAAAATGTAAAACTTAATTAAAAAAAAAAAGGAAAATTAAGGAAAACTTTATTTTTTTAAGTTAATTACAAAATATAAAAAAAAACATGTTATTGATAGTAACAATAGTATTTAATGAACAGTAAAGATTTTACATGATTTGGAAAACACCATTTCATGTAATTGAATTTAGAAGTTTTGGAAAAATCACCCTTTTAACTAAAATCTGCAATTGAATGGGAGAAATTCAGTCAAAAGAATCTAAAAAAATCACGTTTGGATTTTTTTTGTTGTTTTAGATTCTTTAGAGCTAATTTCCTCCATTCAGTTTTAGATTTTTGTTAAAAGGGTGACTTTCCACCCAAAAAAATTTGATTCAATTACATGAAATATTGTTTTCCATATAATGTAAAATATTTACTATTCATTCAGCAAAAAAAAAAAATGAAAGTTTTTCTTAATTTTTTTTAAGTTGTACATTTTATTCTTACACTCTGTTAACAAACACTGAAACAATTATTAAAGTTAATGTTAAATAAAGAGGAGCACCTTACATTAAATTTCTACTTATCGGATAATAAAACTATTATAAACCACAGATCTATCTAAAAACTTGTCTTCACCGAAAGGTGAAAAGATGTTGTGTAGCAAGTCCAGAGATCAGCGAGCATTAGCGAGTAGGTGGTGTAGCCCTTAGTTTGTTGAAAAACACTAATTTGTTTAAATTTCAGATTGTAATTAAACTAAATTTTTTTAAAAATCCAAAGCAATCCATTTTATATTGGTATTAAAATATTACCACACAACATTGTAAGCGATGCATAACTTTACACTGAGTATAAATCAAATATATATACATTTTTAAAGAAATAGCAGATAACTGTGCATTTGATATAAGTATGAATACACTGGCCCTACTAGCATTAAAAATATTGACACACTCTTCTGAAAAAAAAAATTGTGTTCTTAACAATGACCCATTTTATGGAGGGACTTTTTCCTAATATTGTTTTGGAAGATATCTTGAATTTACATATGAACCCCCTCTCCTCACCCCTATTAATTTTCCAGGTAATTTTAACATAACTTTTGATGAAAAATTTGTAGAAGCTATGAGGGCGGGGTCCTCACAAACATATATATTTGAAAGTTTTCATTTAAAAACCAATCTCCAGAGCTTTGACCCCCCCACCCCCTTCAAGCTATACCTTGTGTGCACCACTGATCATAACAGTATTACATCGAGTTGCATTTTCTCAAATTAAATTAAAGGATTTTCATGGACTTTGGTATTTCCAGTAGCTTAGATACATGACGTTCCTGTTTACCCAGGAAGAAATGTTAGAATATAAAACTTTTTTACATCATTAAAGTCACTATTCCAAATGAAGATAAGAAACATTATTTGTCCGACAAAGACTATACTAGAGTAGTATTAGTATATTTATAAAAGTAAAGCTATAAAGTTGATGAAACCAGGTAATGTGTATAAATGTTGACATATATTATTAATATACATTCAACATTTCATTTAATTAAAGTTATATAGCATTAGTTTTTAAAGAAGAAATTCTTCAAAGATGTTGAAATATAAAGCACGAGTCATTTTCTTATGGCAATTCTTTTGAAACTTTGTAACACGGGAATTAAATGTTTCTAAAAAATTATTACACTTTTTATGTGTCTACTTTATGTTAATAAGCTCATTTCTTCTCTAGTTGTTTCTTATCTTTACTGATAATGGCAGCAATAATGTGGAAAATAAAGCAAAAATATGATCTCTACAGACGTAGAAGAGTAAGTAATTTTTATTTTTGGTGCTTTCTAAAATCTCTTTTTCAGAAAGCCTACTCCGTAGAATCAATCTTATGTTCAGTCTTTTAAATACTTCAAAATAAGGAGAATTTAGGAAAATGTGTCTGTCTCTTTTTAAATATGGTAATCTGATTTAATAGTGTTAATGTTTAATTTTTTTTTCTAATAAATATCAATAAATATATTTAAAAACAAACAAGATTAGTATTTTGCAAGTCAGAATCATGAAATTGTCATTGTATTACCTGACATACCTTAATAGGGGTATCAGCAGCACCCTGTAAGATGTAGTAAGCCAGCTTCAATCTATCCATGACAATGATTTTGTTTTTTGGAGGAAGTTATGCCAAAAATCGATGTAGAGTTCACTGGAACACCTGGAATGAACTCTTGTACATTGATTGTAAAGGTTTCTGGAAAGGACTATGATGGATGAAAACATGATCACATGTCCATATGCAAATTACAACTTCCTACAGTATACCAATTGGGCAACATATGCTTGCAATTTCCGATTTTAGACACAAAACAACCAAATATAAAGCCTTATTCTTGATTGTATCGTGAATAATTGCCTATGTAAGAATACAATGACATCTCTCCACCAAATAATTTACTGTAGTATCACAGGCAGCTATATGACACATCTCTGATCATAGATATAAACTTTAATTCAGCATAAGCTATCCTAATATTTTAAAAACCCAGCTATACCCCTCTAATATTTCCAAAGTTCTAGTGTATTGTGCAGAAAAGTTTTTCCCAGAAAAAAAATCACAATTCCTTACCATTTTAATTAAAATTTTCTCCCTTAATATTTTACATGTACTCCAATTTAACCTGAACCTTAAAAAATGATGAAAGCATTTCTCATTTGCCTTCGTACAACACCTTTCAATTCAAAGTTCTCCATTCCTTTTGTCTCTCTTTCTTAATGTTTAAAACTTTATTTTATGTTTTGGTCCATTTTAAAGAATAAATTGTTCTTGTAAGCTACACAGAGCATTCCAAATCCATTGCAAACTTTATAGGATTTAAGACGAATTAAAAATCGTAAATTGATGGGAATCTTAAATCCATGTGCAACTATTCAATTTCAAAATCTGAAATTCCTTAAATAATTTTTTTAATTCTCATATAAAAAATTTAAATTAACTTTCTAATTTCAATAAAATTCTTTGAAGTAATTTATTAAAATTAGGTAAAAATTACTTTCAAAGGCACAAAGTAAAATTCCATGAAGTTCAATTTGAATGTCAAATATGCACAATTTGAAGCAAGTCGCTAATACTAAAAATTTATGGAACACCGCCATTGTTGCCAATTTTCTTTTACCCAGATGCCTAATTTAGGTTCCAGTATCAATAATTTTTTTTACAAAATTGCCAGTCCTGGAAAAAAAGACTTGATGAATATGTGGGTAAAAGTTATTTTTCACAGACTGATGGGCATGCTTTTCTTGATGGTTGTATTATTTATTGTTCAAGTTTTTAATTTGTTTTCTATGTTTCCAGAGATTATTTGTTGAAATGGAACAAATGGCGAGTAGGCCATTTGCCGGTGTTGCTGTTGAACTTGATGCTCAACTTCTTATCATATCAGCTCATTCAGGGAGTGAGGATCGCCGAAAGAAGGTAATAATCCGCAAAAAGGTAATATACTTTATTTTAGCATTTCTAACCTTACATTTGAGATGAAATGTGTTTATTTAATGCATTCTGAGTCATGTTGTGGTGATCTCAAATTTTCCAACTCTATTTTAACCATCTTTCAAATGTCCACATTGACTTGAAACTTGGCATAAATACCTAACCCTGATGACAATACAATGTTTATCCATTTTTAATCATAACAATTTTATTTTAAAATTGAAAATTGGTTCGTTACAAGATTCAATCATGCACCAAAAATGTTTCTAACTGCACATGCGACAACAATGCACAAATAAACTAGTTTTTATTCAAACAAATAGTTTTCTTACTTCATTCCCCCCCACTCGTTTAAAGAACTCGTTCACTCGTTTAAAGAAATGCATACAGATGCTTGTATTCATATTGCGAGTATTGTACGAGTAGTTGTATAAAAAATATTTTTTTTTATGGTGAAACACTCCTTTAAGAAAGGATTTGAGTGATTCTGATTAATGGTGATTGGGATAATGGAAACTGGACATATACAGACATGTTTGTGAAGTCCTAAAATTAGCCAAAAGTGCCCTGTCCAAGATCTGGAAAATGATTTATATACTGCTGATGTATCCCGACAACCAGGTCAAGGTCGAAAATATTTCACAACAATGTCTATAGACTGTTTTTGGTTTGGACAATTGCCAAAAAGAATAGATAAATTCACAGATTACAATGGAGTTTTCTGCAGCTACAGGAGCTAATATATACAAATATGCTGTCAATGACAGGCTGCATAAAAAATGCTAGTATGTAGGAAAATCAATAATTTATGACTTAACTGATTCAGGCTGTGAAACGTTCTGGGTTGAAGGGCTGCATAAAGTATCGTTATTAAAGTTCCATTGACTAGAGCTGAGTTCTCATTATTGACGAGTCTGGATTTTGTTTGAAATGAGCTTCTAGACGTGTTACAATCCGGAGTAAGAAAAACATGCAATAATCCTAAAAACATACGTAAAAAACATTGATACTAAGGTTGTGAAATCATGGTCGTAGCAGACATCATTTTGAATGGCGTTATTGACCTGCACTTCTTTACCCGCTGATGCATAAGTGCAGAAAAATACAGATACGATGCTTATGATCCTTATATCAAGTTTTTTAGAGGTGCAATAGGATTCAACTTTATTCTAATGAACGATAATTCTTGTTCCCATCACTCATCTATGGTGTCTGACTATTTTGAGAGCGAAGGGATCTAGCGGGTAGATTGGCCTGCATATTCTCCGTATTTAAATTATATGGAAAATGCGTAGGACAATCTATAATTTTTATTTGCATTCATTTCGCCCTCTCCAATTGCCCGAAAGCACAATTTATCATGTATACGCTTTGTTACATCACACAGCATAATTTAAAGTATGCAAAATCATTGCATCTCAGTCAGGAGTAATCACACACCACGTCCATGTATCACCACAGATCATCATTATTACCAAAAAAAATATGTCAAAATGTTCCGTATATCAGTTTTTTTTTAAAGATTTCTTATTTCATTATTTAAAAAAAAAATTCTTTCAAAAATAGAAATTAGGCTTTAAAAACATAAGATATTTCAAAATAAATATATTGTGAAATTTTCATCTTCATGTATGAAAAGCAATACATTTTATGGTTCCTTTAATTTTTCTCATCAGTGTATTAAAAGTGTAAAAAATAAACTGTGTGTGTTTTAAATTGATTACAAATAAAAGCATGGGGCACATGTAAACAGCTTTAGAATTTCCTAGTGTAAGTGCCCCATACTCTTATTTTTAGTTTATTTTAAACATTGTATTTAAATAAATAGGTTTTATCCTTGAAAAAGTTATTGTTCAGACACGAAAATCTTCTGTGTTTCCGAGGAATTCCCCTTTTATAAAAAAAAAATTCCAAATATTTTCCTTTTTTGGTAATTTTTTATGGTTTTTAAATTGGTCAAATCGGATTCCCAAAACATTGATAGTGATTGGTTTTTGTTAAAAGTTTAAGAGTGGCATGTACTTCCCATACACCACCCCCTGAATGCGTTCTCTGTCCATGTGTAATTTCATCAATGTTTTTCCTCATTCTCGGAGGAAAAACGAAACCACAGAAGAAAAAAACTCACTTTCCTTTTCTTCATATAAAATTCTGAACAGTGATTTGGGCGGAAGAGGGACCGAACTCGTAACCGAAGAGTTAGGAGGGTTGCAAGATTCGTTCTTGTCATCGGTCAAAAATAATCTATTGAACTAATACCGAACAATCAATTTAAAAATAATGTAGAAATAAACAAATTGGATTCTGAATTTTTTAAAGGTACTATAAATAGACATTATATGTTAGTTGGTCATAAAATAACTTTGATGATATATGAGCCCCTAGCGGCCGAATTGATCCACGAATGTGAATGAAATTGTAGATATAGTAGCACTATATATGCAGTATGGCATTTTTAGCGTGGCACAATATAGCAAAAGGCAAAATGTTGTGGATATCCATTGCTTTTTGCTGTGTTTGTATTGCTTTTCATAAGCTGCATTTTGTTAAATAATCATATTTAAAGCATCTTGAATTGAAAATAAATACAAGTTCGATTATTTAGTTTTATTAGTATTATCAAAACATAAAGTTCCAAATAACTACACTGTTATACTTTTTCGTATTCAAATAAAGGAAATACTGAAAAATATATTAATGATACCAAACTATTGATACATTAATTGAAGAGTTCCCATTGGAAATGTTCCTTTTTGAAAATAAGTTTCTCAATTACACACTATTATTTTATACCTAAAGCCATGTCTGATAATTTTTTGTGACAATTTTTTTTGCAACTTACTGCATTAGGTTCTCCAAACATGAATAATCAAACCATAACAACAAAGTACTTTTAAACATTAAGATATTTTTCAATAACCATCGATGACTGTTTATTACTTATAAAACTTTGTGGACAAAAATTATTATGTAGATATTTTTATATTACTTTAATATCTTTTAAAAATATCTTAACATAATCAAATTTTGGGGATAATTTTATTTGTCTTCAGTGCTAATAATAAAATATTAAATGTGTAATATGAAATTTTCATTTCAAATCAATACATGAGGAACTCAAAAAAGATAAACATCGAAAATGTAGCTAGTTGATTTCTACAGTTTTAACCACCTGACGTATATGGACATGTATATCCTTTCGTGTGTATCCAGTTTTCGTAGTAGTACGCATAACATTAAAATTCATAAAATATCTCTGAAATATTTTTCAAATTTTAATTATTGGGGAGGACTTTTGAAATCCTTCTCTACTAAAATAGTTTTTTTTTTAAATTGTCAAAAAGGAATGTGTTAGAAATAAAAATTCTCTACCACAGTGAAAATAAACCTACAGATTTGGTATTTTGCTTATCTGTCAGAGGGTTAAAATATTTTTTACTGTAAAAGAGTAGTTCTTAATTGCAATTATCATACCTGATTTTTTTGCATGTTTAATATTGTGATGTTTTAATCATTCTTCCAGAAAGTAAAATAATGAAAAACATTGTTTATTGATTTATATTTATATATGTGTAAAAATTTCTTGCACACAAGTTTTTGAAATAAGAATTTGATGCTCATCTATATATAGAATATATTTACACTTATTTTTTTATTGATTAATAAATGTCACTAAATCACATGACAACTTAAACAAAACATGCTTTACACATGTTTCGGTTCTGGGGGAAGTATTTTTCCCCCGTCTGCGTTTTTCTATGTCCATAAATTATAAATTGATTTCAATGCAAGTTTTTGACAGAAAGTTCTTAAAATTAAAGGTTTACCAAGGGGAGTAATTACAGTATGTATTATACATATAAAGATCAATGTTGTGTGAAATAAAAATATATAAAGTATGTTATACTTTACTGTTCACAAGTGTGCAAGGAATATTTTGATTTTCCTCTTTTTTTTAAAACTTTGTGTTCATATGTCTACACAATACAAAATGATGCACAAAATAATACAAATGTTGCATTTTTTAATTGGTGTAAAAAATTAAAAATGTTTAGATTTAAAAAAAAATTCCATTACTAATGTAAGCTAATTCATGTGTATTGAATCCTTAATACTCTTACGCCTATATTCAGAATCGCAGGTAAGTCACAGTTTACCTTCCATTCGATTGGTAAACTTTGGATTATCGAGGAAACCATATTCACAAGACCCGCTTTCGTGAAAACGGTGGAATATTTACAGGAATCTAAACCTCTGTTTATACTCCCAATATTGGCAGTATAAACCACCGTTTTAGTTTTAAACAAGATGCCTTTTATACGATCGCTGTGTACGCTTTAAAATATTTAGTTAAAAATCTCTTTAGAGACAAATATTATTCAAATAAGTATTTAAGTTGGAACTTTTTATGAATTGAACACTAAAAACTGCCCATACAAACTAATTCATCAGTGCACTTTTCATTAAAAACGATGCGACAAAATGTTGTCACGATATACCCAGATAGACAGATCTGTTCTTCCAAGCACTATATATCGTGGGTTTTATTTTATTATGTTGTTTAGTGATCTCCTTCTAGTCTGACTTATGTGGTGTAATGGTTCTCTCCTCTCGTTTATTTAATAAAGTTTGAAGTACTATAAACCGAATCACAAAAATTACTCCAGTATGAGACTGTAAAGAGGGAGGGCAATGCCATAATACATTGAAATTGGTGCAACAAGCGATTACATTTTTTAATTTACATTTTCTTGCAACAAAAAAAATACCTAGATTTATCAATTGAAATCAGTTAGAAGGACCAAACAGTAGTTATGAGGGGCTAAAACTGCAAATGTTTATCTATTTTTAAAGCCAATGAGCTAATTACTACTTTTAGCAGTATGGGGCAGTGCCCATAATACCTTGGTTTTTGGTGCAACAAGCAGTTTACATTGTTAGTTTTCGAATTATAATGTTTTCCCTGCATCAACGCAATTACATTAATTTATTAATTAAAATCAGTCAGATGGACCAAAAGGCAGTCATGAGAGTCTAGACAATCAGAAGTTTTTTATCTATTTTTAAAGCTATCAATATAGTAAACAGCCATCAATAACTATGACCAGGGGTGTTGCGCCTGCGCAAATTGCGCCAAACTGCGCTAATTCGCGATTTCTGCTCCAAGCTGCTCCAAAACACTGATTTTTAGCCAAATTGCGCCAAACCTGCGCCAATTTCATAATTTCGCCGCTAATTTTAATTTTATGATCCTATGTATAGAATACAATTATTACTCTTCAGTAAATATTGCCCTCTACTTAATTTTTATCTATAATATATTCATAATTTGCCCATTTTACGATTTCTTTAGACTTAATTGAAAAAGGACTGGGGACATTGCAAACTGTCAAATATTCTTATAGTAATGGTACAATGGACTTTGAAGAAGTACATTGATTTCATTGTAAAGTTACACTTTTTTTGCATGTGCTCTAACCTATCATTTGTGAAAACATGTTGACTTATACTTTTATTGGTACATTTTACTTTAAAACTTGAAGGGTGCATGATAGTTTTCGTTTTGAAGGTACTTTTTCTTAGTTAAAACTTCATATATTTTGGAGCACACTTTGATTTAGTTTTTAGAATACACATTGGAATTTAGATCTTGGGAATATATTTAAGTTAAAGAAATTGGAGTACATTAACATTTGACATTAGTTTTGCTTTTATAGTTTTTTAAAAGGGGGGGGGGGTACATTTTTTTTTTATACTTTTGGGACTACTCTTGGACTTTAGCTTTTAGAAGCATTGGGCTTTTACTTGTAGAGGTACATTATAAGTATATTTATATTTTTTTAGATATATGTTTAATTTTGGGGGGGGGGGGGACGCGGGAGTGATGCCTTCATTTGAATTTTTATTTAAAAGAATTCTAGGGGTCTTTTCTTTTGTAGGTACCTACTTTTTTTTTATGTCTACATTGTTATTTTTTTTTCTTTTTCTTTTTGGGAAAAATTAGGCTTTTAATTTGAGGCATACATTAGACTTTTTCTTATAAAGGTACATTAGGCTTTTTTATTGGCACAGTTTTTTATTTTAAGAGTTCATTTACTTAAAGGAGTAATTTTTTTAAAATACAATTGGTATTTGTTGTAAAGACATTGTGCATCTGCTTTTTAATTGACTTAAAATGCATTAACCAATACTGTCAAACGCATCAAGGTGGAGGTTATATATATTTAAGTATACAAAACTCTCAACTGAATCATTGTAGGAAATAATATTGTTTAATTTTGAAAATTCTTTTTTTATATATATACTAAATTTCTACTTTTAGGAGTATAATTTGATTTATTTTAGATGTACATAAATGTTTTTTTAGGGGGGGGGGGGGGGGTCGGCTTCTTGGAATTTTTAAAAAAAAGGATACTGTGATTTTTCTTTTATAGGGTCTATGTATTGTTTTATGAGTACACTGGGTTATTGGTATATTGAGCCTTTTCTTTTTGCGATACATTAGTCTTTTATTTTTATAGGTATCTTAAGTTTTATTTTAAGGGTATATTGCTTTTTTTTTCTTTGAGGGATACATTATTTTTTTTTCTTGTACAAGGTACACTGAACTTTTCTTTTTTAGATATATTAGGTTCTACTGTTAAGGGTATATTGTTTTTTTTTCCTTTTAAGTATGCACTGGGGCTTTTCTATATAGGATATATTAAGCTTTTACTTTTAAATGTTCTCTGTTATATTTTAAGGGTAGATTCGGCTTTTCTTTTGATGGTACAAAGGTGTTTTTTTTTGTTGGTACACTGGGATTTTCTTTTAGTGGTACGCTGTGATTAATCTTTTTGGGATAAATTCTTTTACCTTAAAGTGTACCCTTTGGTTTTATTTTAAGTGTATTATGGGATTTTCTTTTAAAGGTACATTGGACTTCTTTTTTGTCTGAAATTGTTTGGGGATTATTTAAGTGGCTAAATAGAAATTTTCTTTTACAAGTTTATTTGCTTAAAGGGATATACTTTTGCTTTCTGTAATACAATGGAAATTTGTTGTAAAGGATACACATTGTGCAATTGCTGTTTAACCGATTTAAAGTGCACCTATCAATACCACCAAATGCACCAAGGATGAGGTTATCAATTTCATTTATATATATATTTTTTCTCATGTATGTATATTCGCGTGACTTCTGTTCTAATTCAGAAATTTGGAGAGTAAAAGTTATTGGATAGAGGATGTCTCACTTTGGAACCTTTTGTGACAAATATCGATATTATCTGGCATTTAACTATCCAGAATTCTCAATTAACAATACTGTTTGAGGAAAAAAAATTGTCTGATTAAATTTTGTTATTGTTGGATAAAGAAAAGTACACTTCAGCAAACAAAAATAAAAAAAATAAAAACTTGAGCTTCCAGGTGAATAATTGCAGTGAATGAAGCATATTGCTAATTAAAAACTAAAAAGGGGAAAATCTTTTTTTTTTTCTTTGAACCAACTTTAAGAAAAAAATACTAAATAGTAAAAAAAAATATGAACATGTTAAATATATGTATATATTTAATATTACCTAATTTTATTTTTATTAAAAAAATTTAAGTTGGAGGCAATTTATACAAATACTTTATCTAAATTTTTAGTATTAAATATTAAAAAAAAATTCAGCTTGTTCGTAAAATTAAAAATTATTTTTTAGTTTTTAGCGTTTTCTTTTTTTTTAAAGTTTTTTTTAAACATTTTATAGTAGGGTTCTACAGATTTTTTTCTTTTATGGATGCATTATTTACTTCAAGGTATATTACGTTTTTACTTTTAAGGTTACATTTACTCTAATTTCAATGTAATATTAAGCATTTATTTTTAAGAGTGCATCATGTTTTTTTCTTCAAAATTGTGCATTTTCCTTTTAGTTTTAGTGGTACAATAAAAGTTTTATTGTTAGGCTATGATCTAGTGGCCTTGGTTTCCTGGGGTTACATCTTAATTCATGTGGTACATGATAATTTTTAAATTTAGCTACACCCAAAAGTTTTATTCTGCATTAAATTTTAATTTCATATGATCAAAAAGCCTTTTTCGGTTCTCTAAAATTTCAATTTTAGCTGCTTAAAAAATTAAATTTTAGCTGCTCCAAAATTTCAATTTTAGCTGCTCCAAAACGCCTTTTTACTGCTTCAAATTTCAATTTACCTGCTCCAAAACGCCTTTTTGCTGCTCAAAATTTCAATTTTACCTGCTCCAAAATACATTTTTGCTGCTCCAAATTTCGATTTTACCTGCTCCGAACGCTGCTCCAAAATGCATGAAGCCGGGCAACACCCCTGTATGACTTTAGCGAATAATTTTATTTTGCAATAGGACATCAATTTTGAACTTTCATTAGTAATTCAATGTGCTTATATTAAAATACTTACAGAATATTAAAAAAAAAAAAGACAAAGCTAGCGTTAGAGCCTTTGTTCACGTCGTATATGATATTTGATTGCCCTACAATTCTTACATTTTTTTTTAATATAAAGAACGTGTATAATTTAAATTTTAGATAGTTAAAATTGGAACTTACCAAAATAGATTTATAATAAGCATTTAAAAAAAATATTTATCATGTATGAACTATACAAAAATACAATGTAACAGATGAAGAAATATAACAGACCTGTAAATATTATTTCTAGAAATGTGGATATTTAAAACGAAATCATTATCACAAAATGGGCAATCTTGTAAATTAATTGGTAGTTTTTAAACAACCTTTTGAATATTTAAACATTCTTCAAACACATGTTATTCGAAGAATTTCATGTATTTAAAAATGTTTCTTCATAAATACACCTATTCACATTATTCTTCGTTTGCTTTCCAAAACAGAAATCCCTGAATGTAAATTATTGATATGTGTGCATTGTCAACCAATGAGAAAAGTCATTAGATTTTTCGAAGGTACAACCTCGGAATAATCACAGCTTACAAATTCGCCCGTTGAGCGAAGGTTCTGAATAAGGTTTCAAAGAAATCCCCTAATTTCCTTCAATCCACGGTTAATTGCTGGATTTTCACAAACTTGTGAATATGGTGGTTATTTAATTATATTCAAGGTTGTCTTTGATTTTTAAAATTTTGTATGCTAATTTGTGCATTTTTTTTTTGTCCAATATCTGCTTAATGCAAATATTATTTAAACCTAATTGCCTTTTTACTTTCAGTGTCATCCAACTCCTATTGCACTTGAACCCTGTTCTGGAGGTAAAGCTGCTGTGCTTTCTTTAATTGTTCGTTTACCTCCAGGTGAAGAAGAATATACTCCACCTGGGCAATCAGGCCTTGGCATAGCAAGTGCATTAGTGTCTTTAGGAACTTTGTGTAAAGGGAATGCAGATGTAATTAAAGAGACTAGTAAACTTGATTCTTGGAAAACTAGCTCCAATTCTAGTACATGTATATAGAACTCTGGTACTTAAATTAAGGGGAATGAAGCCACTTCACTCACTATCATATGCCCTAACATTCATCATGTTATGCTGCTATCAACATCAAACCTAATACTCTTTTTTTTTAACCTGTGTATACTCATTTTGTATATCAATTTAATATACTCAGTTTGAGGAAATGTGAATAGTTGTACAGTTCAGTGTGATAAGTGTATTTTATTTGTAATTTTATTGTATTATAGTTAATAAGACTTATGTATAAATTTAATATACCTTTTTATAGTACCTCGTATTTTAAATTTAAACATTTTCTCATTGAATTTACAAAACTTAAATTCGGGGAAATTTATTATAATTTATTTAGTTCCCTGAAACTAATTATTTTAAACATTGTTATTTGAATTGAAAATTACGAATCTTAGTACTCATATTTTATCATCTATAGAACTCATATTTTAGATTTAAACATTTTCTCATTCAATTTACATTACTAAATTTGGGAAAATTTATTATAATTTATTCAGTTTCCTAAAAATTATTTTAAACAGTTAAACATCTTTGTTATTTGAATTGAAGAATTATTATTCTATTCAAAATTTAAAATTATTATTGCTTAATATGATAGAATTTCTAATTTTTATAAATATACTCATGACGACTTGTACAAAAAGTGTGAATACATGAAATATTACTTTTTTTTACAAGTTGGAATTGGATTTCATTGATCTTAAATGTCACAGGATAACATACTGGTCATTTGTTGAAAACAGTATTTAATTTTGAAACTTGCTGAATGTACAGCTGTGAGAAAAAAATCAAACCACTCTTCATTATTCAGGCATCTTTCACTGTAGTGCAAAGTGGAATATGCCATTTTGGTACGAAGTTTTATGCAATTCGGCATGCAAAAAATGTGCATAGGGACCATCTTCATATTAAAATACACACCAACTTTAAAATTGTCAATAGTAACACCCACTTTTGATAAACTGATAATCTACACCCCAAAATGCCCTAGATGTAAATTATCCATTACATTTCTACAGCTATATCCAGATATATTCAATCATTTTTATTGCTAACTTAGACTCTCTATTGCTTAACTAAATATAATCATATTGCAAATATAACTGTGGAAATATTTTCTGATTATTCCTATATTAATACTCATTGGTTTATAATTGGTTATGCTGCATTTTTTACTTAATGATTTGTTACTGTTTCAATGTAATTTTACATTGTGTGTTTCAAGACATCAAATATTTATCAATTTGTATTCTTTTGAGGCTTTGAAACTTGGCAGGTGAATGACAAATCAGTTCTGTAAATTTAAAATTGTTCAATGGATTTTGAAATATTGGTTTATTTTGGTTTTCAAATCTATGTAAATCTAAAAATTTAAATAATTATCAATAGATAACTAGTATCAACTGAAAGTATTTGCTCTTATCTAAATTAAAATGAAAATTAACTGTATTGCTTACTTATTTTAAATTGTGTTTATTTTTATTTTTTTACTGGGAGACTTACAATATATTTAATTTTCAAGTTCCTACCCTTCTATTATTTTTTCAACTTTGAAATGTATTTATTTTTTACACATATTGTTGATTTATACCATAATATTTTTTTGTGGGTAAAATTAAATTTGTAAGTATTTCAATGTTCATCAAACTTTTTTTTTAACCTGTTATTTAGAAATTTAATGAATTTATCTAGAAATATGAATATGATTAATGAATATACTTTTAATCAAGTTTATTATCGTTATTTTAGTAATTGTTATTTTTTCCACTGTTGCCTGCTTGTCAAAATTAATTATACTCTTCGTTACTCTCACATCTTTAAGTAAAGAATATTAAAAAAATTTACTTGCTAAAACATCATATTTTAAAAATCATATTCTGAACTAAAATGAAGTGCTTTTTAATATGTAATTACAATGTGTCTTCAAAATGTGTAACAACATTTTTTAAGATTTCTATGTGCTCTGAAAAATGCCCGAATAACAACAGGTGATATAATTTTTTCCTACCATAGTTGTACATAACTACAATTATTAATTTTATGTAAATTTGTTTACATATGATTTTTTTAAATGTTTAATGGCAATTATGAATGTAAAAATTGTGCAATGTAATACCTAATGCTGTTTCAAAATAAGGCACATAAAACATTGTTAGTTTTATTTAACATTTACATATAGGTAAGTTGTATTATGAAATTACTCTAGAATACTTGAAACTGTGTTTGAATCTCTATTTGTACAAAAGGAATTAGAGATTAGTTGTTACTTATAATGTGTTATTACATTTACTTTTATTTTTTAGAAAATCAATATTCATGAGCATCAAAATAGATTACAACATTTAGAAACTAAAAAAGCACATGTTGCTTATTTGTTACTTATTTAATATAAGAATTGTTTATTGAATTCATTATCTATAGCAATTGTCATTAATCGACTTAATTTTGGTGCCTATACTACTTTGGCTGCTTTCCTTGAAAAAAAAACCTTATAAAATTGAGGAAAAGTTTAGTTGGGTAAGGAATGTTCCAACTTAATGTAATATGTAATAAATTTCCAATTATTGTGCACTGAATTTTTCTGGAAATCTCAATGCACTTTTTGATCATTTCTCAAAGTTTAGTGATTCTCTTTTGTTTTTGATTTGAATGCCTCCACAAAAAATATTCAGTAAAGTGTAATTGTGTTTAGATAGCAGTAGGTGGAGAAAAATTTTAAGAAAACCAGTATGATTCAAGTAGAAAGTAAAAAGGAATGTTATGCCTATTGCCAATCTTTGAAGTTGGTGTCAATTTATTCAACAAGCCTAAAATGATCACTTATTTTAAAGAATGATAATAGGCATGAATTAAATAATTATATTTACTTCAAAGGCTTATTCGAAAGGTCCAAATATATTTTTGCTTCTTAAATCAGTTTTCTTAGTCATTTTTAATAAATTAAGCATTCATTACATTGTTGGAAATGTCATGGCCATCATTAGTAAAAAACGTAACAATATAGATTGTCTACTTTAAATATTTAAATAATATTAATTTCTATGATGCTCTGGGATGTTTCTTATAACAA
This sequence comes from Troglohyphantes excavatus, assembly GCA_963932185.1. Classification (NCBI taxonomy): domain Eukaryota; kingdom Metazoa; phylum Arthropoda; class Arachnida; order Araneae; family Linyphiidae; genus Troglohyphantes; species Troglohyphantes excavatus. Next base: position 60,650,367 of record OZ010676.1, on the reverse strand, counting down.
AATTAATATCTGAATGGAACAAAGTGTAAGACGGATAAATTATTATGTCCTATATGTATTTAATGGTCTTTAATGTACAGCAAGGTTTTTTCTTGTATATAGATTACCACCATGAATTTTAGGATTTTAAGTCTTTCATATAAACGAAATTTTAACATTGATTTAATATTAGTGCTATGTTTATATATAATAATTTTTTATTGATTTCCATATTATCATTATTTAAAAAAAATTAGTATTTTAATGGAGAATTGCTGCATATTTTAAATTTGTCTCAAACAGAATTAGATTAACAAAATTATTAAGATCCAAATTATATATTCATGAAAATTTTATTTTGAAAATTATTAAAGTTTAAATTCAACAAAAATCGCCAGAAACATGATGCAAACGAAAATGCTCTCCTATTGGTCTTGACATACTAAGATCTGATTCTGAAGTTGTATTTGCAGTTGTATTCACCGATTCACACTTGTAAACCGAAAATATTTTATGTTCTGATGTTTTAATTGAATTAATTAAAAGGTATTTCTAAAAAATGGATTATTAACCAATATTTTTAGCTGTAAAAGTGCGTTTTTATAAGAAAAAAGTGAGAACGTGACTGTGTAAACTTTAGAGCTTTTGCGCCTGTAAAACTTTTTTTTCCACAAATTCAAGTTTCAATATTACAAATAGGAGGCCTTTATTGTCAGGCTGTAGTAGATTCTTCATGTATCGTTTAATTAATTAAATATCGGGAGTTTAAATGTAAATATCTTTAAATGTTTTAGTGTTTAAATTTAAAAATTATTACAATCTAATTAACTGGTTATTTTATGATGAGAAACTAATTATAAGTGCTGAAAAAGCTTTTTAAGTGGTTTTTAATATTAAGAAAAGTTTTAAATAAATGGCAGTACATTAGTGTAATAATACCCAATTAGTTTGTGTTAACAATATAGTTGTTTTTGTTCAATTATTCTGAGAAAATTCTGACAAATATTGTTATAAACAATACTTATATGAGAGTACAATTTGCAATCTGTCCTTAATAATCCCAAGAATTTAACTTTAAAAAAAAATGCTCTCTTTACATTAAAAAATATTTTTTAATAATATTTTGTTGTCTTTTTTCATATTATTTTAAGTTCAAACTTTCATTTCACAGAACCGCTTGGCATGTAGAAAAACAATTTTGAACTACTTGAAATTAAACATTGCTCGTATAGCTGTTTTGCTGTTAAAAACTGTTCGGATATACATTTTTTTTCGTGCTAAAATTATAAAATTTAAACCAGACCTTTGGTATTGAGTTTATTATATGTACAACTCAACTGCTTGAGATAAAAAATTTTAAAAATGAAAGTTCACTTTATCATATTTTTGTCTAATATTATATAAAAATAAAAACGAAGTGCATGAAATTACCTTATTACAGTACACTATGTCTTCGTAGGTCAGTGTTTTTTTCCGCTTCTGATTGAAAACAAGATATGCACAATAGCTTAGCTAAAAAAGAACGAATAAAAAAATACACTGGAATAAACTTGCATCAAAATGAAATAGCTCCTTTTAGATAATTTTAAAAAAGTATTATATTACTTAAGGACATTTATTCTTTAAGTATATGATGCTTCAGTGGTTTATGCAAAGTTGCTAAGCTTCAAAACTATGTAGGAAAGCATCGAAACCACTGTAATCGAATGAATGCTGTTGGTTTGTTTAGGATCAAAGCACATCACTCCAACGTTTAACAATGTGACTTATGGTTTCAGAATTATTCGAATACTCTGTTTTTTAATATTAAATAAAAAAATTAATATGTGTCGCAAAAATGTGAAACCAAATTTTTGGTCATTTTAGAACAATTTCAGTCAAGAAAAAAAATGTGGCAATTCTCCATTCTTTGCATTACATAATTTTTTTTAAAATAAAACTACCATAGACATAATTTTTTTTCTTCATGAATTTATAATACTTCACAAACTGACACTGTAGTTATCCTAAAGTATCTTTACAAGGAATTAGTTAACTTACTGTATTTACTTTTATTCAAATATGTATATAAATCTTGTATTTTGAAATCTAAATAAATTTCAAATAAGGGTCACTAGTTCAAAAAGTAAATATTATTACTAAGTTGTACAGCAAAAAAAAAATTAAGGTAATTTTCAATTTAAAAAAAAAAAAGTAAAATGGCTTTTAACTAAAAAATAAATTCCCACAATTCTAGTACTTAAAAATACTTAGCTATTAAGCAAATTATTCAGTATATATTTGAATTTTTTTTTAAATTACCACTATTTGAAAGTGGTTGCTATACTGTGTTAAGTGGCTTCGTGTGAAGTGTTCGAAATTACAAGAGAATTCAAACATAATGGTGTAATTAAAAAAAGTACTATGAATAACCTAGGGTAAAAAAATATATCCTTTCTTATAAACTTTATACATAACTTTAGGAATGTATCCAAATTTAAACAAATAAATGAAAAGAATAAATATTTGATTATAAAAAAAGAAGGAACCTAAAATGTAATTTATAAAAGAAGCATGGAACAATTATTTAACTAGAAAAAAATTAATTTGAATAAAATTTGATAATTTCCCTCCCTTAAATTATAGTGGGGTCTGGGTCCAAAAAAGTTACTGGGCCACCTTCTTCCTCGTCTAGCTGCCACTGTTGTCCTGTCATTAAACGCCCCATGTTCTATATCTACTCGTGGCATTTTGCCAGCCTGATCCCAACTCAGACTCTTATTAATGAGTAATAGAATAAATTTTTAAAATTAATTGCGGTTTGAACACAGTATTGACTCAACTACTTCATGCTTGCCATGCAAAGTAACCTTTGGCATTTTTTTTTTATATTGTGTTAAAAAATTTCAATTGAAATAATGAAAAATTCTATTGTATTTGGCCCATTTGTTCCTCTAGTAAAATTATAGATGTAATTATTCAGAAAATTATTTCATGATTTTCATATATATATATATATAATTAAAATTTTCATTATTTAAATTTGTTGACAAATATATAATGTGTGTAGGGTATATATATATGTATACGAACAAGTGCTAAAACGTTAGTCACACTCGCCTAACAGCGTGTAACCTTGTGGCCCAAATAACCGCAGTTAAATTAGGTGGTCACATCAGCCTACAATTCATTAGAATGCTCCTAAATCCGTTTTGGATAACCAATGCACAAAAATAAAATTTCCTATAATATGTCAAAACTTTAACCCCCTTCTTGGTCATATTATTTTTCGAATATTTGTTACAAAAAACGAAAAAAAAAATTCTAGAAAATGAATGTTCTATTTCAAATTCTAATTGTCTGGCCTTTGGTTTTCTATCGTCACCGTTGTCTGGCCTTTCGTTTTCTATTGTGACCATTGTCTGGCCATAGAACATGCGACACAGACCAAGGGGTATAACAACCTGATGGATACATATGTGTATATCCATTTGAGTTTTCTTCAGTTTTTCCAGTAGTACACATACATAAAAATTACTAAAAAATCTACTTCTTTTAAAAATAATTTCCAAATTTAAAATATTATGATTATTTTTGAAAACCTTCACTACTGATATAATTAAAAAATATTTTTGTAAAAATAGGAATGTGTTGGAAATATAAATTAAACTCTTCTGCAGTGAAAACAAACATACAGATTCGAAATTTTGCTTATCTGTCAAGAGGTTTAAAGGAATATGCCAGTATGTGGGAGACCTAGATTTCTGCATTTAAATATATAGTCCACAATATTTTATCAACTCGGCTTGTGTTGAAAGATTTTTCTGAGTCGCCATATTATCATGGGGTTTGATAGAGGCCATACAATGCCTTTGGACCCGCCAGTGCCTGTCTTGCCGGTAGTCTCGTTCTTGCATCAACTTTGACCGGCCTCCACAGTTTTCACTGCTGCAAATGTTTTGCTAGAATTATCCTACTCTTGGTAGATTCTTATAAAAGTCATTAGAGAAAGTCTCGGAGTATCCATCCTCGTGTAAACAATGTGCCCCTTCCTTTGAGCTCTTACAGTCGGCCTGTAATCAAAAGATAATAAACCTTGATAACCCATGTCTTTGTCAAATCCAACATGAGCTATGCCTTATAATTACTATACCTTTGGCACAATACCTTCATTACATGAATCTAACAATTTGATCTGTAGATGAAGCTGTTTAACACTTCCAGTGCAGCTGTACCTAATGTTTTGGCACTTCATTGTATATTTTAATGCTTCGCGTCCACAAGTGCATTACACAGTAATTAAAAAACACCCAAACAACAAAGCCAATCATGTGCAGCTTAATAGTTATTTTGCTCAGCTTTTTGAAAGTGTTTGAATTTCCAGTTCATTTTTGTTTTGTATTTATATTGTTGATTTAAAAACATTTGAATATCTACTTTCCACTGTTTTTAAATATAATCTGGATGCCAATTAAAATAATTATGTTTGAATATCATAATATGTTACCCATATACTGTTTTTGCTAATTTTTCTGAAATTTAATTACAATTTTGTAGAGTTTAATGTTTCTATTTAAAATTATTATTTTAGATGTGTTTGTTTTGGAATATATTTAACTGTTGACTCAGATTTTTATTTATAGAAAAAAGAAATATTTTCTATTCTCTTTTTTTTTAATTAAACATGTGATTTTGAGTTGTTTGTAGTGATTATTATTTATTGGAAGCTTTTGCTTACTAGAAAACTCAAAAAATATCTATGGTTTTGTTATCGGGTATGTCTGCGAATTCTCTTGTTAAATTTTACAAACCTTGTGTTTTGGCTGATTTGTATATCTGTTACTAGTATATTTTATTTATACTCATTTTTGATGGTTCACTCATATAAATTATTCTTTATTTTATAAAGCATATATTTGGAGTTGTTGATTATTTTGATTTAGAAGTGATCTAATTAAATATTTTTATAAATGAAATGCATTTAACTTAATATTTAGACAATTCAATACCGAAGCCATTCAATAAAATGAATTAAAATATGACTAAATTGTACTTAACTATCAACTTTATACTTTTGTCTATTTGCAATTATGCCGTAATTAGAACACATTTTCTGCACGAAAGTTTAAATTAGACAGAAGATAATCAAGCAGAATGCATGCAATTGTAGTTCTCCAAGCGTTAATGAGGTCCTGTTTTACCTCAACTGTTTGGCATTTCGTCTGTCTACCTAAATTTGTTTATTACACAGTCACAACCAAACGTGTTGTTCGATTTTCTTCAAATTTGACAGAAATGAGCCTTAAAGTAATTAAAAATGACATACGAGTTTTTAAGAAAAAATTTATTAATTTTGCGATTCAAGATTGTGGCAGTTTTAGTGGTTCCATCTTCTGTAAAGTTTAGTTTTTAAATTATTGTTTTTTAGTCGCGAGGGCTACTGTTCCCAGAACTCTAGTAGAAGGTCCAAGGTTAGTTTTAATTCTTGTTAATCTGGTAAAGTTATCAAAAAGTCCCTTAATTTTCAGCTATGGTGGATTAAAAAACAGATTTCTATGATTTCATCTTTTTTATACCTAATAAGATATATTGTATTAATAAAAAACATCCATATTTAACTAGTTATATAGGTGTGGGGGTTGTCCTGACCCTTGCATTTGTTATTAATCCTCAGTTTAGACCGGAGACTAATTGCTATACCCTATAGTTGTAAAATACTCATGTATTTATATATTGGTAAACAACCAAGTAAATACCTAAAATCTATAAATACCCGCATATTTATTGATTTCCCTTGAGAGCTTGGAAGTTTTCATTATTTTTCCTTTTAGTTCTATAAAATACTATTTAGTAATTACAAACATGATTGTTTACATAAACATTTACTTGATTTATTACAAATCAACCATTTTATGAAATAGATTTAAACATAATTTTAAACTTTATTATTTTTATATATCTTTATTTAAAAAAAATAATATAATTCTAATTAAGACAGCTGTATGATATGAAAGACAAGAATTGGAGATTGTATTCATTTTTTTCCACAAGCAAATAAAGTCGGTAAGAAAAATGTGAAGTTTCGCAAGATCAGCACATATTAGGGCAGTGGCGTAATGTCAGTGTCCAGTTAGATTATATAAGAGAGTTTGATGCAATTAGTCCAAAAGCGTCCCATTGAGTCTCTCCTTAAAATAAGGAATAAAAAAAACATAGGGCATCTCAAACAGACCATTGGCCTTGCAAAAAGCTAAACAGTCAGATAGCTGAACATTGCAAAAGTCCACAAACTCAAAGATCATGGCCCCGCAGAATTTGTATCTTTAGCTCATACAAGTGTCGCACTTGCTGAAGACATACCCAACTGTTTCAATTAAGCTCTTGCAGCCCCTGTACTTATCTTCGTCAAGAACTCCCGTGGTTTTCAGATGTATGTTAAGAGTGTGGTCCGTAAGTAGCCCAATAATAATTTTACAGGACTTCCTATCCAGCTCAAGTATAAACTTTTGTAATCTGCTAGAAGATCCATTAACGAAGTGTTTGGTTTGCCTCGTACCTACAGACCTAGTTCACTCTTTATCTATCTCCTTAAATAGGCTCGTTCGGAGTGAGTACCTAATCTCAAAGCATGCTATGTGAATAAACGGTTGAGGTCCCACTGGCCTGTTCGAGGAAACAAGTCTTGCGAGCCCATCAGCCATCTCGTTGCCCTTCACGCCCTGATGACCCGGCTCCCACACCAGACTAACCATGTTGCATTTCGAAATTAGTTTATTCAGGGCATGAATACGCTCAAGAACAAGTTTCAAATTAACAACTCCTTTATCAGAGCTTTTAGTACAGCCTGACTATCGGAGCATACTGTAACGATTATTACTTATATCCCTATTGATGAACTTTTGTGTTCAACCAAAATTGCAATAATTTCAGCCTGAAAAACAGTACAAAATTCTCCGCGTGGAATGGAAATATTAATATTTGGTGTAGGTTCATATACGTCAGTCCTGGAGAGTTCACCCATTTTTGATCCAGCTTAATAAAAAAAATTAGACTATTCTCAATCGGAATTCTATTATTATCCCAATCTTTCCTAGATGGAAAAAATATTCAGATATTTACTAAAAATAGAACATTTAGTAATATTGTCCTGAATCATGTTTACTAGTGGACAATTTTCTTGTAATTTAGTTTACAAAAGTGTATGACTGTTTCTTTAACATTTAAACGTCCATTGCGTTTTAATCAAGCAACTCCCATGCTAGCTTCATGTTTGATGAATATATGAAGCGAAGGTAGTCCCAGTATAAAAGTCGCCAATAGCCCACTGTGCAGCTCTAGTGCGACGTTAATTAACCAAACCCAGTATAAAAGCAAATGGCTTGGCGTAGATGTAATAGCACCTGTTATGGCCAAGCAGGCCATACTTCAATGTCCAGTTATTCGCAGGGCCGCTCTTTGGTGTGTGCATCGCAGGCCACCGCACAAGGCCCAGCAGCTAGCCAAAAAATATGAAATAAAACTTTCTGGTTGAAAATGAATGCGGGTGTTTCACGTGACGTATCATGATGGAAACTTAATGTTAGTTTCGGTTTCTTCACTTCAACAGACAACTTTGCTTTTGTTTCTTTAGTCCCTACGATTGCAATTGTGGGAAAGTTTGTTTATAATATTTGTTTTTGTTAAATAAGTAATATTTTTATTCTATATATGAATAAATTTAAATACAAAACACTTATATTATATCTGTATATAATTAGAATTACAACGAAATTCGGAAAAATACTTTTATTTCAACACAAAAGATGCTTCATAAACGACGAGTACAATCTATCTCAGTGTATGAAGTAAATATTTCTATATTAAGGTATTATTTAATGACAAAAACTTAAAATTACAGTACAGGAACTGAAGTTCCATGCTAATCCTACGAAACTTCTTCGGCGTCGCGGATTTTCTCCATGTTCCTTTGAAACAGCGGTCTTCTTCTTGGCGTGAAACTCCCCCATTCTTATTTTAAAAACTGCAATGGGGGAGTTTCACGCCAAGAAGAAGAAGACCGCTGTTCCAACGGAACATGGAGACGTATTCTAGACGCCGAAAAAGTTCCGTAGAATTAGTATGGAAGTACAGCTGCTGCAATATACTTTTTAAGATTTTTCTTTTTAAAATACTAACATGGTGATTTCGTGTAGTGCATTTGGTTGCTCTAACACTGTTTCGAAAGCGGATTGTATTGCAAGAAGAGTTTCTTTTCACAGTTTCCCTCATTCTGATTCTAATCTGATAAAAGCATGGCTAGCTAGGATAAAACGGGAAAACTTCGTTCCTACGAAATATTCAAAGTTGTGCTCCGATCATTTTGATTCAAAATGTTTTTTTCAAACAGGAGGAAATATCAAACGATATATAGAAAAAGACAATTTCACTTAGTTTTTCTGCATATGAATAAATATGTAAAAAGTCGAAATTTACTGACAAAGGGTATTTTACTTAAACTTTGCATTGTTAAAAATAAACCATGAAAATACACAGCTAAATTATCTTGTTAAAATACAATACAAAGTTGAGTGGAATAAGCGAGCGAGCGGAGCGACCAAACCACAGGCTTGTCTGCTAAAGAGAAGAAATCGCAACTACAAGTAGGGAATTCATGTTACTACGTCACGTGAAACTCCCGCATTGCATTTTTTTTAATTTGCTTTTATTTATATGTGGGATATATTCTATCAGAACATTTCCGATCTCCCCTCCCCATTTCGATTTTCGAAGGGATATTCCATACCACCAAGTAGTTAAGGGCTCGCACCACATATTTTGCCTAGGGGTCCACTAACTCTAAATCCAGCTCTGGCTTGGTGGGAATACCCCAAAACTGCCCCAAGGGTGAACCAGTTGTTTATAAGCAGCGTGGAGGGCCAAAAAATTCCCTTTTTTATTATCAGAAAGCGTAGAAACAAAATGTATTCTTATACAAAAAAGAAATACATTGCACCAGAATAAAACGCAACAAAGTTGCTTCTTTACATTGGAGGCATTTATCACGCCAAGGTATCAAAATAAAATTTTTAGGCGGAATTTACACATACCGTTTACGGCAACTGTCGAAAATAGGAATTTGTATATATATACCCTCCCCCCACCAAAAAAAGAATAATTGCCCCCCCCCCCTGGATGACCCTAGAACCGCCACTGGACTGAATTATAGCAGAGCATTCGGGGCACTTGTCCAGGGCCCCTATTTTAAGGGGGCCCCTAAAATTGCTTTTAGTGCTAAAAAAAGTGAAAAACATAAAAATGAATTTACTAACTTATGATTATTTTTTTTATAATCAATATTTTTTTTGCGAAACTTTTAGTATTTTATCCAATAAAATCACTTTCATATTTCCTGCATGTTTATGATGCATGCCATCTTTCAAATCGTACAAAGAAAGAATGTATTTTGTATCAGTATAGCAAAATTCAATTCATGACCAATAGCATAAACAAATTGTTAATAGTGTTTACTAATTGCATGTGGATTTGTCGTTTACAAATACATTTAACCTTTTCCAAATTTTTTTACATTGTAATCATTATGAATTTGCAAAAAATAAGTAGAGGACATACCTATCTGGGTCAACTACAAGAAAACTAAAAGGAAAGAAAGTACAGAATGAGAAACGTATGAAGAAAGTCTGTCGAAGTACTTCACCATTAACATTAATTCGAATTCTTAGAAAACAAATTTTTAGTAATTTTAAGAATATAAGTTTTTTGCAGTATTTACACTTGCATTAAAGCTGATTTATTATGTTATTTTGGAATGTGCGCTTATACATAAATTTATCAGTTTTACTTTAATGTACATCGAAAGGGCCCCTAAACATGGAAGTCGGTCCCTGTTAATACGTTCGCTGAAGGCGAACGTATTAACAGGGACCTTGTCATGTCACGCACAGGACGCTTGTCATGTTTTTCAAAATAACACGTAAAAAACAATATACTCCAGTAAATTTAGGCAAAAAACAAGGTTGGTATAACACAAATTCATAATTAGCTGAAATTTTCAGGATTGTCTCCTAGATATATGTAGAACATATCCTGAAAAGTCCCCTAACTTTTCACGTGCGCTTCCATCCAAAATGGCGGATTAAAGATGGCCGCCAAGAACTTTTTGTCCTAGGTGATGTTTTTCATCATGATTCAGTCAAAAACCATCACTTCTCAATTCTGTAAAAAAACATGTACTTTGCAAAGTTGCCTGTTTCTATATATGCGTATAACATAGACGTTTTTAATAAAAAAAAATTGTAAATGAACTGCAAATTGATAAATCAGCACTACCTCTACACACAACCGGATTTAAAGTTAGTGAGCCCCTTCCCAACTGCTGGGGGGGGGGGGGGGGGGGAGGGCCAGTATAATAATGGGAGGGGGATTTTTAAAATTTACAGAAACCAAAATTGGAAATGAAATCACTTTTAAGTATAGAAGTGAAATAGGGATACACTGTCTTTTGTGAATTTCCAATACTATGTAAGCAATTTCAATGGTTTCAAGAAATCTCAATGTGAAAACGATGTTACAAGATTGCACTCGTTTTTCTGTTACACTCAAATAACCCTAAATATAAATTAGGGGGGGGGGAAGGGAGCAGTGGCGGACTTAATAAGCGGCAAATTGACAGTTGACACCTGGGTCCCCTTGCCTTTGCGTCCATTTGGGGCTCCCTTAAATTAGACCTCAAAACGAACACGGCATTGGAACATGCGTGCAACAAATCAATGCCTGTAAGAGAAATGTTTAATGTTACATAATAACCAAAAAGATGAAAAATGCTTATAAGTTGGAACTTGCAATATTCAGTGCTGTTGAGTTGGGAATTTCGAATCATTAAGTTGGGAATTTCGAATCGTTTGGTTGGGAATTTCAAATCGTTAAGTTGGGAAATTTCTTGCTTCAACCCCCCCCCCCCCCCCCCCCCCCCCAAAAAAAAAAAACTTTTTGTGTGACGGAACTGGCTACTTTCATGTATTTCTTATGACTTTGTTCTATTATCATATCTGGTGCCACTTCATTCGGTACTCTGTCTTCCCTGCGAATAGTAAAAAAACCTTCAATAATTTATTTAATTCAGTGCTGTCCACTTTTTCTTCAACTCTTCATTTTACATATAAATAGGCACATTTGGCATAAACAATGTGGTCTGCTGTGAAAGTAAGGCATCATTGATTTAATACAATAAAAACAATTTTCATATGAATAATTGTCGTAAAGTTGGGTTAGTACATTTTGATTTGCGTTGTGTTATTTTTTGTTTAGTTGCATTATGAATAATGTTTGTGTGGAAGAAATACATAACATACACTTAACTTTTAAGCGGTGCTTTATTAATAAATTAAGTTCATTATGGCAGTAGAAACTTATGGTTGGGGGGTTACGTGTAATATTATGCTAAACTGACTCTTACGTGAACTGGTGAGGAGAGTTACCGTCTGCGGTGATTCATTGGTCTCCAGTGGCTCGTAGAGGACAGGCTTTCAGGGGCGCTGTCATGAAGTGGGGACTCTGCCGTCTTGGGTCATGGCATCGGGACTTTTCCGGCTTTGCATGACATCGGGACTTTTCCGTTGTAGGTCATGAAGTGGGGACTCTGCCGTCTTAACATGGAATCGGGACTTTTCCGGTTTTGCGCATGAGGGCGGGAGTCGTTGGAGTAAAATTCACTCGTATTTCTTGGTCAAAGGCAAAGTTGTAAGTGGGGTGGAAAATCTTGAATTTCCCCCGGTGGTCTTTTGGGATGGGGGCTGAAATTCTGCATGAATTACCATACCCACCAATTGAGATTAGCTCCGCCCTTCTGGGCAACCCCTCCTAACCAATCCTGGTGTGGTCGTAAAATAGCTCAGTGACGTAACTCTCCCCACATTGTTACACAGTAATAAAACCGACGACAGTCAGTCTAGCCAACTGACCAAATTGCACAAAGTACAGTATAGGTCAGATCCCTATATAAAAATTGCAACGTGTGACAGCCCACTGTCACAATAATATATTATATTTGAACAGAAGCTCTTGATGTTGATTTGATTGGCGTTAGCCCTTGAAGTTCTCGAAATCACATTGTTTGGTCCTTTAGTGAAAAAGTTTGCCGTTCCCTGGCGTAGAGAGTAATTTTTGAAATTTATCTTATGACGATGTCATAAGAAAAAAATTTAATATGAAATTTAGGCCACTACCAATAAATTGAATCATAATAAAAATACTAATTTACTACAATATTTTTATGATGCAGAAAAAACCACTTCACTTAACAGATTTGTTCAATGTACATATAACCCAATACTTTTATGTTATATAAAAATATGTTTGCTTTGTAATAATTATAATGGTACCCTTGGGGTATGGGGTCTATCATGTGGGATTGTGGCATCAGAGTTGGCGCCAGAGTTGGCGCCACTGGGGGAGTTGGGGGGGCTGTAGCCCCCCTGTCGGGCAAGGCACCCCCCTCCCACTTTCCCCGACGAATTATGAAATTCGTCGGGGAAAGTGTTTTAATTTTAATTGTTAAGATCAAATATTTTTGAAACATTGAATCAAATTTTTTTTAATGAAATGGATATAGTTCATAATTCCGACAGATAAAATCCAGACACACCGAAATCTCGACACCAACGGTCTATCGCCGAATGTTTAGAGGCTCGAACCGATGAGCGCGAGTTTGTTACTGAACATTTTGGGAAGCGACATACAGCGATTTGGTTATGAGAGAGTTATTCGTTCATTTCGCAACCAAAAAATATTGGCCAACAAATAATATATATTAAAAGTTTTAGGAAGTAAAGTGGTTAAAATGAATTTTTAATTTATATCATTAATGAATTTATTTTTTAAAAGGAAAACTTCAAAAAGTTAGTATATGTGTCGAAACTGTGCATTAACGAAATTATTTTGTGATCGTTCAAAAATTGAAGAACACGATTCAAAATTTAATTTAAAGTAAAAAAGTAAATCATATGATTTATGAATCATATGATAGGGCCAGTATAATAATGGGAGGGGGATTTTTAAAATTTACAGAAACCAAAATTGGAAATGAAATCACTTTTAAGTATAGAAGTGAAATAGGGATACACTGTCTTTTGTGAATTTCCAATACTATGTAAGCAATTTCAATGGTTTCAAGAAATCTCAATGTGAAAACGATGTTACAAGATTGCACTCGTTTTTCTGTTACACTCAAATAACCCTAAATATAAATTAGGGGGGGGGGGAAGGGAGCAGTGGCGGACTTAATAAGCGGCAAATTGACAGTTGACACCTGGGTCCCCTTGCCTTTGCGTCCATTTGGGGCTCCCTTAAATTAGACCTCAAAACGAACACGGCATTGGAACATGCGTGCAACAAATCAATGCCTGTAAGAGAAATGTTTAATGTTACATAATAACCAAAAAGATGAAAAATGCTTATAAGTTGGAACTTGCAATATTCAGTGCTGTTGAGTTGGGAATTTCGAATCATTAAGTTGGGAATTTCGAATCGTTTGGTTGGGAATTTCAAATCGTTAAGTTGGGAAATTTCTTGCTTCAACCCCCCCCCCCCCCCCCCCCCCCCAAAAAAAAAAACTTTTTGTGTGACGGAACTGGCTACTTTCATGTATTTCTTATGACTTTGTTCTATTATCATATCTGGTGCCACTTCATTCGGTACTCTGTCTTCCCTGCGAATAGTAAAAAAACCTTCAATAATTTATTTAATTCAGTGCTGTCCACTTTTTCTTCAACTCTTCATTTTACATATAAATAGGCACATTTGGCATAAACAATGTGGTCTGCTGTGAAAGTAAGGCATCATTGATTTAATACAATAAAAACAATTTTCATATGAATAATTGTCGTAAAGTTGGGTTAGTACATTTTGATTTGCGTTGTGTTATTTTTTGTTTAGTTGCATTATGAATAATGTTTGTGTGGAAGAAATACATAACATACACTTAACTTTTAAGCGGTGCTTTATTAATAAATTAAGTTCATTATGGCAGTAGAAACTTATGGTTGGGGGGTTACGTGTAATATTATGCTAAACTGACTCTTACGTGAACTGGTGAGGAGAGTTACCGTCTGCGGTGATTCATTGGTCTCCAGTGGCTCGTAGAGGACAGGCTTTCAGGGGCGCTGTCATGAAGTGGGGACTCTGCCGTCTTGGGTCATGGCATCGGGACTTTTCCGGCTTTGCATGACATCGGGACTTTTCCGTTGTAGGTCATGAAGTGGGGACTCTGCCGTCTTAACATGGAATCGGGACTTTTCCGGTTTTGCGCATGAGGGCGGGAGTCGTTGGAGTAAAATTCACTCGTATTTCTTGGTCAAAGGCAAAGTTGTAAGTGGGGTGGAAAATCTTGAATTTCCCCCGGTGGTCTTTTGGGATGGGGGCTGAAATTCTGCATGAATTACCATACCCACCAATTGAGATTAGCTCCGCCCTTCTGGGCAACCCCTCCTAACCAATCCTGGTGTGGTCGTAAAATAGCTCAGTGACGTAACTCTCCCCACATTGTTACACAGTAATAAAACCGACGACAGTCAGTCTAGCCAACTGACCAAATTGCACAAAGTACAGTATAGGTCAGATCCCTATATAAAAATTGCAACGTGTGACAGCCCACTGTCACAATAATATATTATATTTGAACAGAAGCTCTTGATGTTGATTTGATTGGCGTTAGCCCTTGAAGTTCTCGAAATCACATTGTTTGGTCCTTTAGTGAAAAAGTTTGCCGTTCCCTGGCGTAGAGAGTAATTTTTGAAATTTATCTTATGACGATGTCATAAGAAAAAAATTTAATATGAAATTTAGGCCACTACCAATAAATTGAATCATAATAAAAATACTAATTTACTACAATATTTTTATGATGCAGAAAAAACCACTTCACTTAACAGATTTGTTCAATGTACATATAACCCAATACTTTTATGTTATATAAAAATATGTTTGCTTTGTAATAATTATAATGGTACCCTTGGGGTATGGGGTCTATCATGTGGGATTGTGGCATCAGAGTTGGCGCCAGAGTTGGCGCCACTGGGGGAGTTGGGGGGGCTGTAGCCCCCCTGTCGGGCAAGGCACCCCCCTCCCACTTTCCCCGACGAATTATGAAATTCGTCGGGGAAAGTGTTTTAATTTTAATTGTTAAGATCAAATATTTTTGAAACATTGAATCAAATTTTTTTTAATGAAATGGATATAGTTCATAATTCCGACAGATAAAATCCAGACACACCGAAATCTCGACACCAACGGTCTATCGCCGAATGTTTAGAGGCTCGAACCGATGAGCGCGAGTTTGTTACTGAACATTTTGGGAAGCGACATACAGCGATTTGGTTATGAGAGAGTTATTCGTTCATTTCGCAACCAAAAAATATTGGCCAACAAATAATATATATTAAAAGTTTTAGGAAGTAAAGTGGTTAAAATGAATTTTTAATTTATATCATTAATGAATTTATTTTTTAAAAGGAAAACTTCAAAAAGTTAGTATATGTGTCGAAACTGTGCATTAACGAAATTATTTTGTGATCGTTCAAAAATTGAAGAACACGATTCAAAATTTAATTTAAAGTAAAAAAGTAAATCATATGATCAGTAAATTATACATGCAAGACCACTGAGAAGAAGAGGAAATAATTATATATATGCTTGCATAAGGGCCCCTTGAAGTCAAAAGGAGCCGAGATTTTATGTTAAAATGTAAAAAATTAAAGTTCCTTTTTTAAAAATGTTCTTTTAAGACACTTACAACATAAATCTTAACAGTGCTTATTTCTCATGTTATATATTTTTTTCTTATGTTGCATTTATTTCGAGCGTATGAGCAGAATATGATTTAAAAAGTTCAGTACAGGCCATACATCACTGAAGAGGGCCCTCTCGTAAAAATAGTCTCGAAAAATTAAAAATGCCGCAAAATAAGTTATTATTCATTTAAAACACAACTTAATTCTAACTTTTTTGGATAAATTGCTGAAAATTGCATTAATAATAAGAATTTTGTCAAGTATTCGGGGCCCCAAATCAATCCCTACGTATGAGACGCGATTCATTTTGTTTTGAGCAAAGAGCAGAGCCACAGCTCAGACGGGAGACCACAAACAACTTGAAGGCCTATTCAGAAGGCAGTAGCCAGACGCGCGTCGCTGCAAGCCTGATTGTTTATACTTGGAAGGGACGATCCCTATAGGCCTTGCGCATGTTGGTAAACAAACCGGAATCTTGGCTACCCGAAAAAAAACTAAAGGCAACAAGGCGGCGTTCGCAGTCAGTGTTTAGCATGTTCGCGATCGATCAATGCAATAGTAATCCATTTGAGGATTACTTGTAATCAATACTGACTAACAATTTAATTTATAAATAAAGTTTTATGTGTTTTATTACCATTTATAGGTTATATTTATTTATTTTAAAGAAATTTTAGTTATTTTTTTAAGCTTACGAAAACTGTGCGTATACGCAGTGCAGTTGTCGTATAGTTTTGATTTTTATTAAGCAAAATTACTTATTTTGAATTTTATATTTATACAACTAAAAATATAAATATATATTTTTTATTCGGCGTCAAATTAAATTCCAAAAACATTCAACAAACCATAAGACTTCAAAGCAAGAAATAAGCCCTGCGCTTTCAAACGGATGCTTTTTTTATATATTACTCTCCTTCAAATAGAACATTAAATCGACATTTAGTATGCACTAAAAATTTATTACAACAAATTAAAAACTGTCGAGTATTTCTACTAATCTTTAGTATAAATTTAATTTTCTCTCTCATTTACGAACAAATTAAACAACACATACATATTTAGGATATTTTTTCTTACTAATTTATGTTTATAAAAGGTTTTCTTCAAAAATATTTAATAGTAAAAAAATTACTAGTTAGGAATATAAAGTATTTTCCTGTTTAAGTGATTTGAAGGCGTGTGTAAGCCCCTATAATAGAATGTAATGTATAAGCTGGTGCTTCACGGGCTTTGTAAGAAATATAAACACATTTAAATATAAATCAACAAAAATCCTTTTTATTGTTTTATTTTCTGTAATAATGATTAAAATATTGTAATATTAAATGCACGCATAACTAAAAGATCGGTCATGTTATGTAAATATGAACAACTTTTACAAAAAAAAATATTTTAACAGTGCAGATTCAAGTGCAGTTGATTTTTAATACATTTTCTTTTTCTTGTTTATTAATCTGAAATGACTATAAATCTCCAAAACATACTTTACTTTCTTTTTATTATTAATCACAATTAAAATTATATCCATAATGACCTGTTAGAAGCAGAAAAGACCTGTATAATATTGTTTATGCTTAAAGTTTTTATGCCTATTTCTTGGATTAGTAAACAAGCAATTCACTTTTAGTAAAACAAAGTTCCCGGTGGATTTCAAAAAATCGTGTAAAGCTTAATTAGTTGTATATTATGGTTAGGTTCGATTATTCGTGTTTCGGGAACACAATGAGACTCATAAACAAAACTTGGCATAAAAAGTTATCAGACATTAATTGTATGATTTTTTTTTATTTGAATACAAAAAAGTTAAATTATTTGGCAACCTATGTTTTAATAATTGAAATATAACTTAAATTATAATAATACTTGTATTTGTGCTTAATCGTGTGCTTTTATTTTGAGTTTTAAACGAAATCCCGCCTTTGACGAGCGATGCAAACATAGCGAAAGGCAACGTTGTTGCCTTTAGATTTTCCTCATTGCTCTGCGCGGCAGCCTGTGACGTTGGAGTGCCCATCACCTATAATTTCCCCGCTACCCAAAGCCGGTCTATGGTCTTGGGGACAAAGCATCCCCGTTGTAAAAGTCACATTTAGGCTAAAGAGTCACATCAATGTTAAAATTGTAGGAACGACTTTTTAACCTTGAGGAGGTCAGAAGTGTTCCCAGGTAGCACAGTAATATTGGCCAATATCGGCAAAGAGAGTTTCGGCAACATTGGCCAATATTGGCGAATGTCGGATCGGCCAACGTCAAACTGTTAACCTTTTATCAATATTGGGCAATATTGCCTAACCGATATTGGCCAATATTATAGAGCGGTATTGGCCAATATTGGGTAATGTTGAACTGGCCAATATCGTAGAGCGGTATTGGCCAATATTGGCGAATGTCGGATCGGCCAACGTCAAACTGTTAACCTTTTATCAATATTGGGCAATATTGCCGAAC
Organism: Troglohyphantes excavatus; assembly: GCA_963932185.1. Classification (NCBI taxonomy): domain Eukaryota; kingdom Metazoa; phylum Arthropoda; class Arachnida; order Araneae; family Linyphiidae; genus Troglohyphantes; species Troglohyphantes excavatus. Next base: position 60,632,176 of record OZ010676.1, on the reverse strand, counting down.
CGATATTGGCCAATATTATAGAGCGGTATTGGCCAGTATTGGGTAATGTTGAACTGGCCAATATCATAGAGCGGTATTGGCCAATATTGGCGAATGTCGGATCGGCCAATGTCAAATGGTTAACCTTTTATCAATATTGGCAAATATTGCTCAACCGATATTGGCTAACGTTAGGTCGGCTAATATTGGCGAATGTCGGGTTGGCCAATGTCAAATGGTTAACTTTTTATCAATATTGGCAAATATTGCCAAAGCAATATCTGTCAATATTAAATAAAAGGTGGCCGATTTACATTGATCGACTCGACATTAGCCGAAATCGAATATATTTGAAAGCAGCGGTTTACAATATTGATGAACAATACTATGAATAATTTTTAAAAAAAATATTTTTATAAAACAATTTGTTTCTTTTGACTTTGATCATTTAAAGCTGTTGCATGAAAAATATTCTTTCCTCTGTGGAAAATATTGGACTATACTACTCATTTGCTTTTTCTTTATAACATAAAAAAAATTGTATTAAAATCTATATAATAATAAAAATATAGCAATAAAATTATAATTAAAAAATTTAATAATTAAAATTTTAAATTTCCTAAAATTACAAAATTTTAATTCTTTAAAAAAATTTAAATTAGTTAATTTTGAACTAAGTTAACTGTAATATTATTTAAAAATATATTTACATTTACTTTTCTAAATGAAATGCATTATACATTACCATTTAAAAAAATTAAAAACACAATTCAAAATATTTCTATCTTGTATTCCTTCATCTAATACATTAAAAAAAATTTAAGACTTAATTTGTTTAAAACATATTAAAGATTATTTTTAAAAATGAGGAAAACATAATGAATACTTTTATATTGAAGTATATGTTGAAAGATGAAGTATCCATTTTGAGAGTAAATTGGATCACAAAGCTATTGTAAATGTTATTTACACCAAAGTAAATTAGTTTTGAAAATGGAGGAAAAATTTTGTCAAGGTTAATGATGCTAGACTGATAAGCAAGTTTAAGAATTTTTAGTAGTCTAGTTTAATATCTTAAGACAGTTAGATATCTGCATTTAAGCAGGTTTTTGTAAACTTTTTAGCAATCTAGTTAAAATACCAAAACAAATTAGAGTTTTTTAAAAAACTTTTTAGCATTTATAAGAAATCCAAATTATCATTTATTACAGACCTGTGGCATAAAATATTGGAGCCAATTTCACTTACCTCAATTAACTATTATGACTCCCTTCTGTTGTAAAAAAGAAATCTAACGCCACAGGTATTGTGTAATAATTTGGGTACTCCTTGAAGTTTGGATCACATACTTCATTTACATTAAGTGTGATTTTCTAATCTAAAATACTACTAAGTTGATATTTGTAGTACAACAGTTGAATGCATGAAATATTCGATATAAAATAAGCATGAAATATATTGATAAAAATTAAATATGCTCGAATATATAATATAATTTGACAAGTTGCTTACTTATTTTTAGCAAAATAAATTTCTAAAAATGTGTATTGTGTTTGATGTCAGTTGTTGTAAAGAAAGTAAAAATTATACTTATTTACATTGCGTTTCAATTTAAAATTATATTCAATTTAGGAACCAAAAAAAAAACTAACACCTAGTAACCGAGCTAAGACATTTTCCTTATAATTTGACCGTAAAGTATGAAGCTGTGTTTACAGATCGTTCTTTAATTGTATTATAGACTAATGATGCTAATGCCTCATTATGAGAAAGTTTAAGAATTTAGTTGATTTCTATGGATAATTATAAAATAAACTTAAGTCAATTAACTAAATCGAATACAAAAAAGACATCCATGACAATTATTTCTACCAACATTAAAGTTTACTGCAGTTTGCTTTCACTACTGCTTTTTATTATAAAATAAATTAAAAAAAAAAACTTTTTTTGAGTTAAAAATTAACAAATGTTCTACATTTACTTGAGTGCCTCATGCAAAAACGTTCGCTTATTTTTAACTTTTAAAGTATATGCATTAGTAAATATATAATGAAATTATATTTTAAAAAGTTTTTTTATATTTAATATTTTACACTTTTTAATAATAAATATTAATATAGTGGAAACCATTTCCAATTATTCCACTGAGACCACTTCTAAACAAACCTTATCACTTAGTGACTCAATCGCATAAGTGGTTAACGATTTATACTACTACCTCCATCATTAGTGCACAAGTGTTATTTTAAATATTAAATAACATTCTAAGAGTTATTAAACCACATTTTATTTTAACACTTTTTACTTTATCAATAGTCTTCACATAAAAGTGCTGATCTCTTAATTAGAGTATTGTGAGTTTGTTCCTGGCCTTGAATTGTCCACAAGGCCAGCAAAGGCAGGGTGGGAAAAGGGGTTGGAGATAAATATATCATGGCCCAAATATCTTCACATTGGTCATGGTGTGGAAATTTGGGAGAGCGAGGTGCCAGTTCGGGTGTTTGTTGACTTAGTAGCTGGTATCCAAGTGGCTACAGGATGTGGAGTATATGTCTTGAAATGAGTTTCAAACTATGTTCAATATTCATAAATCAGGTTTCAGAACAGATCGTGGGGCTAATCAATGCAGTCTCTTCAAGTTATCAGCGAGCAGCTCTAGTGGAAATTCAGCTAAAATAAAATAGGAATAACACATATTAAATGAGAGAAAAATACCAAATGCTAGATAACAAGTCAAAAATAACTGAATGAGGAAATCTAGCGATCAGTTTCTTAATAAATCTAGTGATCAGTTTCTTAATGCTGTATATCATGTTGTTCTAATTTATTCCTCAAACTTTTTTCTAAAAAAAAATAACACGACTAAAATTGTTTAAATACATGCTTGAGTGATAACAAAATATTACATTAAATTTCAACATGGTATTAAATCGATTTTAGCAAGTACTTCAATCGTTTTGGCCAACTGCCTAGTATACTTTTATGTGCCGGCTTAAAATACATTTTATATTTGCAGAGAACTTTCAAATCATAATGGAACTAATATATTCTGGAATTAAGACACATCTGAATAACCAAATGAAGATTTAATAAATAATGCACTCAAAGATTGGGCAATATAGCGATTAAGCATATTCGATTAGTTTGGCTTGTTATCATTACCATCTTGTACACAATAACTACTAAACAGGCTAACATATTTTCTTATAAATTATTATCCATAACAAATAAGGTAGGTAAGGCTTTTTTTTGACAAAATGTGGAATTCTGGAACAATAAAATGCCTTGTAACTAAATTATTTCCTAGTATATTTCTCGAATATATGGTTAAAATGTACTTTACGGTTTCCTTGATTTCCCTGCCAAATCTAGTTAACATTTTCAGCAACCCTGCAGAGAGAAAATTGAGTTCTTTCAACAAACCCGGTTGTCGCCCAGAATGTGTTAATATTGTGAATATATCATTTTTAAAAAGTTGTCAAGGGGAACAATACAATGCATTTGAACCAAATATTATATAAAAAGTTACTTATTTAAAAATAAATATTGGATACAGCTCCAATAGCAATTTTTAATATTTTGAAAGTATTTCATACAGTGGATAGTAAATAAATTTTCTACCAAAAATTGTTAATATCTTTAAAAAGTTATGCAATTTCTTCAGTAATTAACAACTATATAATTGTTAATTCTTTATATTGGTGAATGTTCTGGGAATGGAACTGTAAGTTTGTTACTTACATGTGATCGAAAATGGATTAAATAATTTTTATTAAAATTATTATGAGAATGAGCACAATGATTATTTCCCGAAGAGGTAACCAATTTCAGTAACTTCGTTTTTGAAAGTTATTAGGATTAAATTGAAGAAATTCCAAGTCTTCCCAGGAGATTGGATATTTGTGCATCACATTCCCAGCAAAAAAAGTCAGCATAAAACCTTCATCAAATTTTTGAAATTGAAGGTTTTATGCAGGAAAACTGCAGTTTTTTTTGAAGATCTATAAAATTAAAGGTTTTTGTTTCAATGTCCTTCATAAAAACTGCAAAAAACCTTCAATTTTTAATCATGAAGGGAAAATGCAGATATTTTAAAGGTTTTATGCAGGAAAATTAAAAACTTCAAGAAAACTGCAGTTTTTTTTTCAATATCCTTTATAAAACCTTCAATTTGACAATTTTGATGCTGACTTTTTTTGCTGGGTTATGTACGCTTAAAAAAAAATTGTTGTGGCTATGAGAACTTTAAAAAAATCATTAGGGTCAATTCTTGTGGCCACACCACATTCTAAGTGGAAATTGTTATTTCCAGCTACAACATGTTGATGTCAGATCATTGGCAGTCGGCTAACCTTGAAACAATTAATAAGACTCGTCATAGTCTTAAATGGAAAAGAAACAATTTTTCAATGCCCGCTGCCAGTGCTAAAATTTTTGTAGATGAAGGAACGGCAACAAAAGTAATTTACAAGATTATTTAAAAACATTTTTCAGAAATGATAACAAGTTTTAAAAAAGTATTTTGTCTAAAGCTAACATATGTTATAATATACCAATATGATAACATTTTTTAAAAACTTAAAACTACTTATTTTTCTACATTTTTGTGCTATAAAACAAAATATTTTCCAAATACAATATTATTGTTAATCTTATAAAGTAGATGCTACTTATTAATGTAATGTTATTAATGACATTTTGTTTGTAATATATGCTCGGATACTTGTTTAAGATTTACCCAAGTATACATATTTAGATGTATGTACTTAAAATTTAAAACTTTACATTTGTATGATTGCAGAAATACATATTTTAAAATAAAATTTTACATTATGACCACAAATAAAACATACTTTTATAAACCGTTAGAAAATTTCATGAATTAGATAATTTTTTTAAATAAACTTTTTTCAGAACATATAATTTTAAACTAAGTTTAATAAATTAGTTTAAATTTGCTATTTTAAGTACCAAGATTTCATTTACTTCTGGGATTCTGCTAACTGAAAAATTTACTTTGCCCCACTAGTTGAAATTTCTTAAAATGTGGGCTAGTATAGAAGTTACCCGAAAGAAAAGAGTTTCGAGTACAAAACAATCCCAACCTTACATTTACTTATTTAGAGAACTATAAAAATATTCCGATCTGAATAACTTACTACAATAAAAACATAATTAATGAAATCTGTTTTTTCCTATAAATAAGTTTAAGAAAAGCTAAGTTTTGTTATAAACTCATACGACCATGATACAACGCTTCTGTCAATTCCGTCCAATAAGCAACAAAATCTGTAAAAATACTACACTTGGTGGGCCAACAAGTAAATAATACTTGTTGGGTGTTGGAGTCTGTTGTTGGTCATACTTGTTGCAAGCACGTAGCCAGGCTTTTGCTAGGGGGGGGGGGGGGGGTCCAACTGTTGCTAAGATTAGGGGAGGGGGTCCAACTGTTGCTACGATTTGGGGGGGGGGGGGTAGTTTCTTCTCCAACTTTGACATTTAGATTTTCTGAATCAGTGTATCCTAATTCTTGCAAAAAACTCAAAATGTGCGGTTTTGTTCGATTCCACAGACAGGCACTCCATTCTTATACAGTAGACTCTCGATAACTCGAATTTTTCGATATCTCGAAAAAAATCGATTTCCCTGCACCTTCATTACTAATTTAATTTAATTTTATCTTGTTAATTCGAAGTTTTTCTCCTTATTTTCGATAACTCGAAGTTTCCACACACCTCAAAATTTGGTTTTCCTCTCAAAACTACGGATTTTGAAGAAACTTTAGCAAATATGCAATTGTCGTGGTGTTGATTTGTCGCTGTGAATAATGGCGACAAAACAAAAATGTAATACACTCTATATAGCAGCTTTTGATGAGAGATCGCTCTCGGAAAAAGAATACGAACCTCCTCTAAAGATAACTTTGAAAGAGGCTCTATCTTCCATAAAAACTATGTGTGCATTCAGTGAATCGTGGCCGGAAATAAAAACAGTGACATTTCAAGCAATCATGCATTTGGAAAATATAATTGATTCCGAAATAAATAGAAATACTCACCAAAAAATTTTGGATAGATATTTTAAATAAAGTAGGGTAAGTATACTTGTATTTATTTTTACCAAAACAGATTTTTTATAGGATTTTCGATAACTCGAATTTTCGATATCTCGAATTTTTATACACTTCCCTTCGAGTTCGAGGGTTGCCTGTATATAAGTATTGATAAAATAAAAAAACTTTTATATAAACCAAAAATATCTATTAAAACATGGGCTATAAAAATTCGTTTTTAACGGCAGATCTACAACAAATGATACTTTCGAAAAAATACCTAAACACTTGCAATTTTAAAAGAATTAGAGCATTCGAAAGTTTAGGGAATTGTAAAAAGTCAAGACAGAATTATTTTATATATTTTTAAAGTTAATTTAAAAAAAGCTTTTATTTTTTTTCCCGGCAAATTTTTTTTTCTGATGCTTAACTTAAATTAATAAAACAATAAATTCGAATTTAACAAGGTAACCAATCTTTACCAATCATAGTAAAAAATTTAATCTTCAAGTGTCAGGGTCGTTATAAGGAAGTGGTTTAATCACATGTAATGACAGTATTCTATAATTCTTGAAATATCACAAACTATTTTCTTGAAATATTGCAAACGATATTTTTATGAAGTTTAATCTGAAATATTTTCGATTTATTTGCTGAAATAATAAAAAGTATTTACAGAAACCATAAATTCAGAACATTCAATTTTTTTTACACCTGATTCAATAGTATTTAAATTTCTGAAATTATACTTATCAATTAAATGTTGAAATTATTATGTTGAAAATTATCTAAATAGCAAACGATAATTTATCAAACACGTCATTCATTCACAAAAACTTTACGCACGTGACATCACAACACGAATTCGTATCATTGAAAAGAACACAAATTCGCATTGTAAAATATGGTCTGCAGTTGCTTATTTTAGTATACACTAATGAATTTAGGTGCAGCCGGCTGTACTTGCTGTAATGGACGAGCCGCCACTGTCGTTTTTTAGGGATAACTTGTCGCTATTGACTAGAACAATAGAGAGTAGTATATGGCACAAAAAAAAATCTTGTTATCCTTCAAAATCAAGCTACGTCCTTGCTTGTTGGGTGTATCTATAAATAATCGGTTGACTTTTGATAAATATTTACCTGCATTTGATAATTCCTTCTTCACATGCAAAGCCCGGGCTTTTAGCGCCATTTCGTTTCAAACTACGACCGAAGGACTGAAGTAAACAACTGAAACATGTTCTGCGCATGCGCACCTTGATAGCTGTGATCAATATTCACCGATTCAGGCCGATATTAACTCGCGAAATTTTTAAAACGTGTAAAAATCTGGAGATATTACGTTAAAAATGTGGAAAATTATCCTTGTACACAATCTTTTTGTTCACAAATGTAGTTTTTAAAGCTTTTAGAAGTTTTGTCAGAACTTCAGTATTTGACATGGAATATTGCCGACCGATTTCGACCAAGATTCGCCGAGTAAAACTGACAAAATCTTTAAAACGAATAAAAATCTTGGGTTATCACATAAAAGTTGTGCATATTAGTTGTCTCTATCCATTTATTTGTTATAAAGTGCAAATTTATAAGTTTAAAGGTGTTATAAGAATTTGTTGAATCCTCAGTATCGGCATGGTAACATTGGGCGATATTGGCTAATGACGCAAACGAACGGTCGATATACACCAATCCACAGTGAGATTGGCCAATATTGGGCAATATTGTTGTGCTACCTGGGTTAGTGGACAAAACCGCCTTCGGGGGCATTGGAGTGTTTTTCGAATAGGGGGGGGGGGAGGTATGTATGTATAGCAATAGGATATATGTATAACGACGCTGTCTCCCCCCCCCCCCAAAAAAAAGGGAGGGGCAGTGAATGGTCAGCTACAGGGCCGTCTCGGGAGTCGAGAGTAAGTGTCGTGCGTGAAGGATATCGAGACGGCAACAAAGAAGTAATATTATGGTCCAGTTCTATTTTGTCGTTGGTGAAAGGCAAAACGTTTTTTTAAAGAGGAAAAGTGTAGAGTGTCAACATTGCAGTAAGATTTCAACTTTGATACTAATTCTAATTTGATACTAATAAAGGTGAAATGTCTTAATAATTCAAGTGAAAACAAATTCTTATAAAAAATTTATTTGTGCCTGCGACTACTTAATATTATATTTATTTATTTCAAAAAGAAGTCCTACTGTTTATTGATTTTTAGGTTTTCCGTATTTAGAAGAACCAAGCTAGTTTTGCCATTACTATTTAAGTATTGAAGATTTATTTAACCAATAAATTGTTTCGTCGTATCAGCTAGGTTTAGAAATGACCCTTATTTAAATTTTTGTTGCCACACATTTTTTACAATTTCAAACTATTTGGAATTTAAAAATAAATATAATTATGGGAAACTTTTTGTTAATCTTTAAAACAAATTCGTATATTGTTATATATAAAAAATCAATTCCGAAGAAATCAGGTCATATTCTAACGTGCAGTCACGGTTCAATACGGCGGTTCCAAATTAAAAATGGGCAATCGTAAATCCATTATGTTGTCAATTAATCCAACTAGCTAAACGTCTATAAAATAAGGAATCAGGATAGGAACACCATATCATGCTTTTAAGAGGATTGATTCCGGCACTATCACTCCTGGCAAATGATAATTTTTATCTCGTTTCATAAGAAATTAAGCATATAAATACAAATAAAATACTGCAGATTTTTTACGTAATGAAAAGTTCTCCAATACATATTCAATAAATATAGCTACTGTTGCAGCTCTATTCTAGAATTTCATATCAAATAGCTTTCAATAGAAAAATTCTTTCATAAGAATAGTCTCAATTTCGTTGCTAGAGATACAGTCTTTTATAAGTATTTAAAAGCGTTCTCACTGTTTTTAGATTAAAAAAAACACCACTAAATTAGATGCCAGAAAAAAGCGCTAAAACATATCAACGTTTTACATTGCATTGCTTCCAACAAAAAGTAAATTAATTTCGTAAAATCATGGGGATTTTATAAAAACCACATGCATAATATAGTGATTTACCACATTTCGTTTACCTTCACTATATTACTTACTTTTTATTTGTTGGCTTCTCGCCGTCCCCCCCTTGGACAACAACCTCTTCAAACGATTACATTTATAAAGGTTTTGAAAACATTTTGAGTATGATTTGTACAGTTTTTTTTTACTTATCTTTTCTCCACGACTGCAACCAGAATATTCAGAACACTACAATTATTAAATAATTAATATATAAATATTATAAGCCATTTGTTTCAAAAATTTATCTCAACAAATTTATTTCGTTATTTATGAATATTTTATACGTTTATATGCACATTTTACGTCGGGGATATTAGCCTCCCCCTGTCGGGGAAGTCTAGCACCCCCTTCGGGCAATTCCTAGCGCCATCACTGGTCGTTACATGGGAGTGGCGGTCTCAGTGTTAATGTGACTTATATGTATCTTTTTGTGTATCTTTTTCGAAGATATTTATACTAGCGAGCTAATCAGAAGAACAAAAGAAAATACAGAAAAGTTAAATAAAGAAAAGAAAAATTCTTATTGGGTATTTCTGTGAAGGGAAGTTTGTTACGTAGGTGATAGCTCAAATATTGTCAATTATCTTTCGTATTTATTTGTCCTAACATTGGTGTGGCGTGGAAGTTTGTAAATTAGGGTGATAGCTCAAGTATTGTCTATATAATCTGTCCATGGCTTTAAATTAGGAAGAAGTATTTCCAATCCTTCTTCAAAAGTTTGTGATAAAAATTGGGAGTTGAATTTTTTGATTTTTTAAAAAAAAAATTACAAAACGAAAAATATTCATTTTAGGTAGTGTCAGTTAGAAAATCTCGGAGAGGGCAGTTGCCCCTAATGTCCTATAGCTAGATCCGCCGCTGCCTTGGGTCCCCTTGACAACTAACGTGTCTTGTTCAATAAAAAAAGATTAAACTGCTATTTTGCGGTTTTTAGTATTTGAAAATATTTTATTGAATGATTAGAAAAAAATTAATTTAAATTCAAAAAGAAAAGTTTGATATTGCTAGTTCATGATATTTATACAATGTGCTTATTTCATTGATATAGAAAACAGATCAAAATTATATATGAATTATTATAACAAGAGAGAAGTAAACGAATATATAAAAGTTATTGGTTTCAACTGAAAGAATTCAATAACTCCTTATATAATAGTTTAAAACTTTTTTTTAATTCAAACAGAAGTTAAATAGTGTTTAAAATTCAGTTGGTTTTTCTCTCATTCTCAAAATGAACTCTCACATAGGAAATGTTGTGAGGCCGTTGTTACGAGGGAAGCCAGGCACATAAAGCATCCTAACGTTAGGTATGAATTATCGAGAAGAAGAAAATTGAAGAATAAGTGAAAAAAATCATAAAAGTTAATTTAATAACATTGCATAAAATAAAAATATCACAATTTTATAGAATAAAAATAATAAATTGTATAAAATAAAAGTACTCAAATTTTATGAAATAAAAATTATAACATTTTATAGATTAAAATAATAAAACTTTATAAAAAAAATTATAAAATAAAAATATCAAAATGTTATATAAAATATAAAAATAATAAATTTTATAAAATCACAAAATTTTATAAAAAAAAAATATGTTCTTTTATAAAATAAAATTAATAAAATTTTATAAAACAAAAATTATATTTTTTTAAATTAAAAAAAAAATTAGGTGCTGTCCTTGTAAATTTACTACTTTTTTTACTACTCACTGAGCATTTTTGTCAGTGAGCATTTTTGTCAGTGAGCATCTTTCCGACACTTTCCTTATTTTTCTCATTTTCCCCAAACCCACTTCGGTGAGTTTTCTTTTTTCTCAAAATCTTGATCAACTTTGTTTATCTACACTGCCCTGGCAGTACATCATATCTCACGAACGTTCTCTCTTTCGGGAGGGACACTTTCGATGAAAGGTAATTGACGCTCAAGTCGAGGCGTGGATTAGCTGATTATGATTTCCGATTAAAAAATCTCGATGCGCCTAGCTTCGCACATGCCCCAGTATCTGCTAAGGACGTCCCTGCCAATACCAATGAATTTCTTCCAACGATGTGACTGATTCCCTTCAATGTATCTAAGAATACCTGTGAACAGGACGCAAACATTTCCGTGAAGCTGACCGGAAGCGGGCTGCGTATAAAATGCCATCCCCTCGTGTCGGGTGCATCCTCTCTCGATCTCCTCCTCGCACGATGTCCGTCCAAGAGAAGCAGCGGCGAGTGTGCGGCCTCTTCACGCACCTCACCACCGTGAGCAGCGTTGCCCTTCCCGTCGAACAGAGGGACCCTCGCCTCAATGGAGTCGGCAAACTGCATCAAGGAGAGCTCTTCTCATGCTTCCACGAGCAGCCGCTCAAGGAAGCCACCAAGCTCTACGAGACGCTCTTTGGTAAGCATTTCACAAGGCATTTCTTCTCAAACAGAGTCGCAACTTTAGAATTTTTTTACACGTATGTAAAATGTAAGTGTGCTGTTGTAGTCTACGACTGTGTCGACAATTTCGGCTCAAATAAGAATAAAAATAGAAGGGCAAAACTCTATTATTATTAAATTGAGAGTAGTGTCAGATAAGTTATTTTATAAGTATTTTTGTTTTACACAGCAGGATATGGTAGTGAGTTGTATGCGTAAAACAATATGACAAAGGAATATTTCTGGGATTAAGCATTATATAAGAAATTCAAAATAAAATTGATTAAATAGTGCATAAAACGTAATATATTTTTTTAATTGCAAAGACATAATTAATATGCTCTTGTCTTTTTGTATAAATTTGGGATGGGGCCCGAGCCCGGTAGCTCTCCTCCTGGATACGCTACTGGTCCATGAATAGACTCTCTAACACGGGTGAATATAGGCAGAGGGCCTTGGAACCCGTATTTAAAAAAATTTATAAATATCTGCATGTAGGGGGGATATTCATTTTTGCAGTGTTAGGGACCACATACATATTGGCATTGTTATTGTAATATTTTAGAATAACTCCCCTTTCCAATTAAAATGTACTAAAATATAAATTTAGTATGAACTATCATTATTTAGTAACTAACAATCAATGAGATATAAAAAATTCTGTGCGTGTTCATTGGCAAATGTGGCGGTAAATACGACTCCAAAATATATATAATCTAGTCTATCTATAATCTAATTTTCATTCTCAAAATGTTAACACTGTTTACTGCGAAAAAATTTATATATCGGAATGAAATTAAAAAATACAAAGTATATACTAACGGCTTGGAATATTTTTCAATAAAAATGAGGATACGTTATCTATGAGCGTAAGCATAAGGGTCATTATCCAGAAAGTATACCTTTTAAGAGACGAAAAGTTGTAAAAATATGTCAACATGAAAACATTTGAAATTAATTTAAACAATACTTCTAGAACAACCTTTTAAGAAAATATATGTCGTTCTATAGTTTATTGAATATTTATTTATTTTTAATTATCAGGTGCGAACGTAGTAAACAGACATAAATTTGTATATTCCTTTCACGCAATATATATTTTTACTTGATGGAGAATTTGAAGTGCATCAGCTGACAATTTCTCAGCGAAGCATCTTGTTTAGAATATCTAACTGCATTTTAAATATTATATATCTAAATGTTTTTCAAATCCATTAATAAATGCTAAAAATTTGCTAAAATTTTGGATGGAGGTTTTATGTTTCTTGACCAAATTTTTTTTAAATCGTTCAAAGCTTAAGACTTTAGATACCAAACGAAGATTGTGTAATTTATTAATTAACTTGTATTTAAAATGTTTTTAAATTAAAAAAAGTGGGGTAGGTTGAATAAATTTTATTTTATAACACGAAGCAATGTTATAACGTTATTTTTATAATATGAGTATATTCTATATATAATATGAGTACAATAAAAGTACAACAAATAAAATCATAATTAAAAAGCTAAAAAGGAAAAAATATTATCCTAATACCCCTGAATATAATGTAAGCACAGCATACAACAGTAGCAATCTACGCAGTGGATGGCGTTTGGTTAGTGGATGGTGTCTGTTTGATCCCAAGAGTAGAAACTTTAATTACTGAAGGAATATGTACATTGTTAAAATCTTCTGTGTATGCTCGTTATTCAAAGGATTATGATTCGTTTAAAATTTGTATACTTCGTAAAGTATACTCCATTACAGTGATATTGTAACAGAGTATACATCTATGGAGTATACATATTTTTAGTTTTTGTTATGCGAGCAATTGTTATTTAAGAATTAAATAATATTTAAAAATTAAATAATATATAAGAATTAAATAATATTTAAAAATTAAATAATATTTAAGAATTAAATAATATTTAAAAATTAAATAATATTTAAGAATTAAATAATATTTAAGAACTAAATAAATATTTTATAATTAAATAATATTTTAGAATTAAATTATATTTTAGAATTAAATAATATTTTAGAATTAAATAATATTTTAGAATTAAATAATATTTTAGAATTAAATAATATTTTAGAATTAAATAATTGAAGATACTTATAAAATCATGTATAATAAAAGCAATTATAAAAATAGAAACAGAAATTTATTTCTTTATCAATCATTCCTAACTTTTAGCGATGATTATGAATTAAAAAAAAATATTTGGGACCATTTTTTAAAAGATGGCACAAACTCTTAAAAAATGAACCAAATACATATTTAATTAAAGAAAATGTATATTACTTTAGAATATTTTTGTTTGCTTCTTATTTACTTTACAGAAAAAGGGTTCTTAATGAAGAATTACTTACAATATGTTATACACAACTACGTAGTTTTAAAGGAACAAATGAATCTACGAAGCAAAATTTTTAAGCTTTTCAATTAAGTTAGAAAATAAGAGATGAAAACCTGCCTAATTCCAAAACGTCTCTTGTCCACTTGGGTCCACTCAGGATGGTTTAAGTTTAAAATAATTCACATTCGTTCGTGAAATACGTAATTGGTTGGCTCAAGGTTCCGGCTAAAAAAATTACACATAATGATTTACAACTTATGTAATCATCATGATCATGTAATGATCATCATGTAATAATATGAGTCACTCAAATCCAAAACGTCTCTTGTCCATTTTGGGAAACAAGTCAATCACATTTTTAAATCACCTTTTTTTTAGAATTACATTTTATTTCTACACCTGGAATTAGGCAAACTTTGTTATTTTATACATTTAACAACATACTTTGCTTAATTCCAGGTGTAGAAATAAAATTTATACGAACAAAAAAATTTATTTAAAAATGTGATGAACTTGTTCTCCAAAGCGGACAAGAGACGTTTTGGAATTGGGCGATTCATATGAACTCTGAAGATTGGTTGCATAATTATCATGAAACGATATTTTCTGTTTAAGGTAATTTTTTATATATAGTTTTAAACTACTTAATGAATTATTAACTTATTAATATGTTATTACACAAGTATTTAGTAATAATTTAAATTTACTAAAAGGTATATATGATTTTGGATCTATAGCTTTTTATTGTAAAACACATCTGGAAATGAATGCATTCCGTTTTGGAGGTATGCTATGCCAAACTTCTGAAAATGAACTATCCTTTTCTTTCAGCTGCCAAAGATTTCGAAGATTTCATGAACTTGGCCAAACAAGCTCGCACCTTTGTCAATGAAGGTTTGTTTGCGTATGCTGCTTCTGTAGCCATTCTTCATCGAGACGACTGCAAGGGTGTGACCGTTCCTCCGATACAAGAAGTCTTCCCAGACAGATTTGTGCCATCAGAAACCATCAGTTTGGCCCTTAAAGAGGTTACTAACCATCCCGATAAGGTAAGGTTTGAGCAATCATTTAGTTTTAGGGGATGCAAACGTAGGTTTCAGAAAAAATATTTAAGTGTCCAACTTTATTTTTTATAAAACTTTAGTCCACAATGTGGAAAAGTTTAAAAGTGCGAGATGTTGAGTTAAGGGCTTTTGATTAATCTCAATGTTTTGACGAAAATACAACATCGTTCACTTTTTTCCAAAGTAATTTGCTTTAAAAGTATTTTTCATATTAAGTTATAATTTGCTTTAAAAGCAAAGTCTAAGTAAAAGTAAAGTAACCTGCTTTAAAAATAATCTTCTTTCCAAAGTAATCTTCTTTTTAGGAAGCGGCGCATTTTGTGAACTACTAAGCATAAAAAAAAAGCTTTCATTGTTATATGAATTTTTTTTTAACAATGAGGGAAAAATAGGAGCGAAGTCATATTTTCAACTTTAATGCACTCAGTAAGAGGAAGATGAAGAAGTCAGAATTATCCTCAACGAGCATGTTTTTGATTTTCTTTCTGAACAGCGTTTTAATCAGACATTTCTTGGCGTTATGTTTTAAGTTCCTAAGAATTACTTATTACCGAATGTGTTTTAATTAAAATATAAGCTGACCAAGTACAGTGGCGGATCCATCTTCTGAAATACCTTCACCTCGATTTCACACTTATTCGTTGTCAGTGCGGCATGGCGCAATGATCAACAAATACCAGCTATGAGCTCGTACATTGAAGCAAAGTTATTAGCAAAAGTAACAAAGCACATTTCATTTTATGCAATAGTTTGAAACTTAAAAAGATGTGCGTTGGAGGGGGAAAGCAATATATGAATTCTTGTCCAAAAGATGTAGCGTCTAATTTTTTTGTGTTAAAGTAATTAAAATATTTAGGCAAAACAAAATATGTGAGAAAAAAAAATTGATTACATTTCCCCAATTCCGTGTGTAATTGAAAAAAGTGTACTGCGAAGCTTCTAGCACTAGTTTGCATTTGCGGGAAGAAGGGGTTCCTATTTCAGAAATTGGGTAAATGTGAGAAAGAACATCAAGGGCAGGGGGATCAACATTCCTAAGAACAGCCCTAGAACACTAGGTAACTAAATAGTTCGTATCGTGTTTGGTTATATGCGAAATTGTGCTTCCAAAGGATCAGCCGTATTAAACTGTCATGAATGTAAAGTAGTTTAGTAATGAGTGAGGCATAAGTAGTGAATATAAAATGTTTATCTCTTTCAGGATATCGCCGTAGAAATTGAGTCGACTGGCAACATTTTAGATCCGGAATACAGAATGAGCTACTTCAGGGAAGACGTGGGCACCAACGCCCACCATTGGCACTGGCACATCGTTTATCCCGCCACTTGGCGATCCCATACCATGGGGAAGTCGAAGGATAGGAAAGGAGAACTTTTCTACTACATGCACCAACAGATGTGCGCTAGGTAGGATCTCCCTAAAGAACGGTTGGGATCAGGGCGCTCTTAGCTGCCGCGAGACCCAGTGCGAAACTAATCGTTTACTGATTAAGTAGTATTGAATTAAACCAAACTTGCAGATTGCGTCCCATTAGTAATCCTAATTTAAGGAGATAAAAGGTTGTTCTTCTTTGAGAATATGGTAAATCGGAACCTACTTCGGACGCAATCTGCATATTCCCAAAATAAATCGAACTATTTTAATTTTAGTTCAATTTTATAGTGGTGTAATACAGTGCAAAGTCTATTTTGACGTATAGCGTCTTTCTCATCAGGTCCCGATAACCATTTCGGCAAAAAAAAAAATCTAATGGTTACGAAAAATGAACTATAGTTATCTTACTTCCCATATACCCTGGAAAGTAAAATTTGCCAAAGTGGTTTCTTATACCTCAAATAGGAAAACTAAGCTTTTTATGTACTTCTAGCTGAAATACCCGTTCTGCGTACGGGATTAAAATGACACACACTTATCACTAATTCTTCTACTTCGTATACAATCAGGAATAGGAAATTTGGCAGAATTGTCCTTTATACCTCAAGAAAGAAAAGTAAGTTATTTGTTTTCTTCTAGCTGAGTTATCTGTTCGTCGCAGGGTTTAAAAAAAAAAATGTCAACAATAAAACGTTTTCAAAGCAAAATAAACGCCATTCCGTTAGATTCTAACGGATACAAGCTAATTCAATTCTATAACTTAATTTAAAATAAAGAAATATTCTTAAACTTTATGCCCTCCCTGCTTACGTCATTGCTTCTCCCCCCCCCCCCCCCTTATAAAGATGACTGTGCTTTTGGCCATACTTAAAAAAAACAAAGGTTTTGAGAAAATTTTATATGTACATTAATAATTTTTTATTTATATACAAGGATTTTACATTTTCAAAAATATTAAAAAAGAAAACAAGACTCAAAATATTAAAACAAGAATCAAAAGTATAAAAACTAACTCAAGTAATATATATATAAATAGTATTTTAATATATATATATATATATATATATATATTATTTATATATATATAAATAGTATTTTAATATATATATATATATATATATATATATATATAATTTATATATATATATATATATATATATATATATATATATATATATATATATATATATATATATATATATATATATATATATATATATATATATATATATATATATATATATATATATATATATATATATATATATATATATATATATATATATATATATATATATATATATATATATATATATAATATATATATATATATATATATATATATATATATATATATATATATATATATATATATATATATATATATATATATATATATATATATATATATATATATATATATATAATATATATATATATATATATATATATATATATATATATATATATATATATATATATATATATATATATATATATATATATATATATATATATATATATATATATATATATATATATATATATATATATATATATATATATATATATATATATATATATATATATATATATATATATATATATATATATATACGTTTTGATCGTTTGATAACAATATTGGTATTTTATTTATTAAGTTTACCATAGTCTTGCCTACCAGATATGTTTAACTTAATGAGTAATTGACGTCATATAGATGAAGTTTATAATGTAGCCCATAGATGACGCCACCTCAATTTCTGTTGTTTTGCAGTTTGTATATATTTTACGAAACTTCTTTTTAAAAAATATAATAAGGCTTTTATTTTTCCTAATTTAATAATTATTGTGACATCATCACAATAATTATTCACCAATGAATTGAAGGGGTTAATCGTCAAAATGGCTTTCATAATGGCAAAATATAAATGAGACGCAACGCAACAGAATGTTGTAAACAAACTGATGCTGCCATTCCGTGAAGAGAAAAACAGCGCTTTTCGATCACCGCGTAATAGAATTATATATGTAGATTACAAATATACTAAACTCTCAGACATTACTATTACTTCCAAGAACTTACAGAAACTTACAGATTTTAAATCGACTGCAGTGTAAATGATCCGGGAAAAGCCACGATAAAATTTAACTTGTAATAAGTAAGTTCTTCACGTGAATCCCGCGCCTAAGTAATTATACAGATTTCTTTGTGGTCAAGAGTTCTTCGTCAATAATCTTTCGTTTTGAGCACTTTATGTAGTATGTTTAACTTTTGGACATGTGTGTAGAAAAATATTATTATTTACTAGTAGAAATATCCATTTTTCGAGCACAATTAAATTAAACGATGTACTATAGAAATACTTCATTTAGAGAATAATTATTAATAAAATTATTCTTTTCAAAACTTAAGTCTAGCAATGCATATATTGATTTAGAATTTCTTCACTGCACTATCATTAAGTATTATAATATTGAAATGTAACCATTTTTGGTATCTAATGAAATATAACTTAAAAATAAGTATACACATTTTCTCTCAATTTTGGTTGCTAAAACACTTATTTATGTAAAGAATTTATATTAAAGAAATATTTTTCAATTATTTAAAGCAATAAACATATATTATTAATTTATTTAAAAAAAATTTATTATTGGCAATATTTTGTGATTTTATAACAATATTCATACTATATTTCTTTTTAAATAAACATTAAAAAAAATAGCTTTAAAACCGTTATATATTCATTAAAAAGACTAAATAGAATTTTAAAATTTTTAGCCGCAGGTGCACATCTTGAGGATAAATAGTACCTCTATATACATTTTCATCCGCTTATACGCAGAGGAATAGGTGTTTTGCGATACACAGACAGACAGTTTTCTCTTATTATTATAGATTTTTAAGAAGCAAAAAGTTCGCAGAATAAATTCACAGGTAATCGTAAAAAAACATGAAGATTTAACAATTACAACAATTTTTATTAATAGTAAATTACTTAGAAAAGTTGATTGGACGAGTAGAATGACCACGCCTACAGGGACGTCAAATCTAGTTTGTATGTGGGATAGCGTTAGAATTTCCCTCAAAACTACTAATATATTGAAACGCTCGATGATATTTTTTTAGAATATGATGTTAAAACACAAGTTAAACGTAATTAATGCAAAATTTGAACATGAAAAAGCGATATTATTGTTTGTTTGCCAGTAATCGGCAACTTGCACGTGCTCAAAATCCCACAAACAAGGTTAAACTCCGCCCCGTTCTAGTTGTCCATTCCAAAACGTCTCTTGCCCACTTTGTAAAACTTACGGTAAATAATATTTTTTTCGTATTAAATGTTATTATACACCTAGAATTAAGAAATATATTCTTTTTCTGAATTCCAGGTATAAAATTTAATACGAAAAAAATGTGATGGTTATGTTTTACAAAGTGTCCAAGTGACGTTTTGGAATTGGGCGTCTTACATTAACAATCCTATAAAGGAAATTTAAATTAGTCCATAATTTTATTCGAAACAAACCATAATTAATGAAAGTATCGTTAGTGTTTGAATCGTTACAAATCAATTCTTTTATGATAGATATGACTGCGAGCGTCTCTCCAATGGCATGAGGAGAATGATCCCCTTCCATAACTTTGAAGAAGAGCTTGAAGGTTATTCTGCACACTTAACTTCTTTGGTGAGCGGCTTGCAATACGCTTCCAGGCCAGAAGGCTTTAAGCTGACGGACCTAAAGGATGTCGATGTCCAAGACATGATCCGATGGAGGGAGAGGATCATTGAAGCTATTCACCTGGGACAGGTGGAGGATGACAGCCACCATCAAATCCCTCTGACTGAGGAGAATGGAATTGACATTTTGGGAAGTCTCTTAGAATCCAGCTATGAATCCAAGAACAAGCTGTTCTATGGGAGTCTGCACAACTGGGGGCATGTGATGATGGCCAAAATCACTGACCCGGATGGTCGATTCAATGTAAGTACAATTCACAGATTCGAAACTTCCGCTTTTTTAAACGACACGTGCAGAAATATTCGTGAAAGTTGCTTCATCTGATGCGTATACAAATAAAAAGGTATAGAAACGCTTGATTGCCTTCTTACCTAGCAATAATGAACCCATTAATACATAATTCCCTACAAATGGTCAATTCATTCAAAAAAGGAATATACAAAAATGATTTTCAAATGTTGCTATGCATCCACATAATTCAAAAATGACATTTCATATAGGGCCTAGAGAAAATTCTCGTTCTGCGTTTTAAATGTCAAAAAATATAGAGACTGTATCAACGTTCCCGCGTATCAATATGCCCCCTTTCCTTCCCCTACAGTAGAGTACTCAAGCCTTCTTGGTCGGCGTCGCATGGCTTACGTTTAACATTGTCTGACCTGTATGGTCGCCAGGAAAATACACGGGTCAGGCTATCGACAGGTTGGAAAGGAGGGGGTTTAGCAGGATAGAACATATACGGCCAGACAATAAGTATTCATGAGAGAATATGCATTCATTTTCAAGATTAAAAAAAAACTTTTATGTAACGGAAATTCGAAAAAAAGTTTGACCACAAGGAGGGGTTAAAGTAAAATCGTACATTCACCAAATTGTTGGTCAACACCTGGTCTGCTATGATACTGCTTTAAAATAGCTGAATAAAATGTAATTTATAATAACTATTTATAGAAAATAATCAGTTGAATTGTTGAATTTCTAACTAAATATTAAAGACATTTTTCAAAACTATTTCATTCTTTGAAAGGCCACTCTTTTATATCGTGCACAAAACATAAAATGGAAAGTTTCAAATGATTGGTTTTATTTTATATAAAAGAACAACGTGTTTTATATGAAAAGGCATAATATTTAAGAACTTTGATTATTTAATTCTTTGTTTATTGATGTATCCCTTTGAAAGGTAGTTCGGAATTGTTCGTTTTATATATGTAAGATACTTTGAATTGATTCTGAACAATAGACCAGTTATTTTGTCTTCGAGAGAAAAAAAAAGAACAAGAATAAACGGGGAGAACGAGCCAATTTTGGAAAAAAATTTAAAACGCGTGTAAAACCGCGGGTTACAGCTAGGGTAGACCTCAAATGTTGTATACAAGGAAGTTTTAGAAACAGTAATCTCAAAGAGGAAGTTTTGTAAATAGTGCTTGAATAAACTTTTTAGATATTTAGAATATAAAAAAAGTTACTGAAATCTTTCACTCTTACAACGGAAGAGGGGTACTATTTATGCGAGAATTCTTGCTCGGACCCACTAGTTCATGTTATTTTTAACCCATTTTTGTATTAGATCTTCTAAAATGTGTTTACTTTTAGGAAAACGCGGGTGTTATGAGCGATACCTCAACTGCTCTCCGTGATCCAATTTTCTACAGGTACCACAGATTCATTGACAATATCTTCCAAGAGTACAAATCATCCCTTCCATCTTATACAAAGGAACAGGTACATATATACGAATTGAAAGCATTTTATAATTTTATGCAGTGAATTAAATATAATTAGGATGTCATAAAATAAAAATAAATTTTATTACTTGAAAACGAACTAGAATTGAAACTTTCATATTTCTAACGATAAATTCTTAATAAAATAACGTTTAACTTTTATTTGTGTGTGTGATCGTGTGCTCTATTCTTCAACGCCAAAGATATCGGGTTCCAAATAGTAGTGGAAAACTATAATATGTATTGTGATTTGAAATTCTTATGAAAAATCTAGATCCTATTCCGTTTAGAAGTCATCGCAAGTAATGGCGTGTAATAAAATTTTTAATTTAAAATTAATTTTGTTATTTTTTTTAATGAATGTTAACATTAATTTTTCAGCTTGATTTCCCTGGAGTGCATGTAGTGAATGTTACAGTCAATGCCAAGGTACCTAACCTTGTAACAACCTTCATGAAGACAGACGAGTTAGAGTTGACACATGGTATCGACTTTGGTACTACACATTCAGTAAAGGTAATGCCGAGAAGTAGTTGTTGTGCGCTAATGTTTAACTATCAGTTTGGCAACAACACTTTATATTTTTTCTTATATTTCTGCAGGTTAAGTACCAACATATAGATCACGAACCATTCACCTTTAACATTAGTGTTGACAACCAGAGTGGAGGCGTAAAACAGGCAACTGTTAGGATTTTCCTTGGACCTAAATACGATGAACTAGGCAACCGATTGGACCCAGAACATCAAAGAACATTGTGTATTGAATTAGACAAATTCCACGTTGAATGTAAGCATAAAAGTACTTTTTGAAAAAATTATAATATACTTTTTTTTAATTAAAAATTCCGAGAAATCGGCATATGAAAAATTCTAACCAGAGCATTTTGTTTTGTTCTCAACGCAATTTTAAAATATATATTTAATGTAAAACTTTAACTTAGTTCACCCGCTATTTATTGACCCATAAATAACACATAGTGTCTACAATAAAAAATAAGATATTTTATGTTTAATTGAATTTTTTACATGAAAATTAAAAGGGCCACTCAACAATATATGGTAAGTACAACCACGGGGCAAGTGTAGCTAAGGCTGGTTATTTTTCTTTTAAATCATTGATATTTCTGTTAAAAAACAAACACTGGGTATACTAATTAAGGAATATTTTCTTTCGATATTCACCAAAAAGTCTGGCAATTTCCATATAAAAAGTGTTTTTCTTTTAATTAAAAAAAATGGTTGCATTTTAGTGCTCAATTGAAGTTTGGTCAAGAAAGTCTGTCATTTTAAAAAATATTTTTGTCCTTCTACCTATAATATCAAAACTTTGTATTCTTCTCGAGTTTAATGTGTAGTTTTTCAGCCATATACATTTTAGACATTGATGTAAACAACAAATGCAACTTCCTTTTCCGGACTTCAGCTTAACTTATAACACATAATTTTAAACTCCTGAAATGAAAAAAATATTAAATTGAATATTAATGGAATTTTTAAAAGAAAATAATTTAGAAAAAATATATTTGTGTATTAGTAAGATCGATGTATATCAAATGAACCTATTATATACATATGAATTGACTGGCATTGTTTACATAGGTGTCGATAAACTTTACACCTAGGAATACACCGTTGGATCTTTGGAATACACTATTTCTAAAGTTTCATGCCAATTTTAACGAAAATATATTTTTTGAAATGAGTGCTTTTATAACTAAAAGCAAAAGTGAAATAATAGGTGATTAGAAAATCATATTTTCTTCAATACATATATATCCAATATATATATAGTAGAATTTGATTTTTATTAAATATTATATTATTTTAGTAGAATCTTGCATACTCATTAAAATAGTTTTCACATTATTTAAGTAACAAAAAATCTCCCGTGATACTAATTTGTATTCCTCCTTTTGAAATATCGCGTTTTCTGGAGACTGACAGGAGTACTTGTTCTTGCAGTAACGGCTGGTAAGAACTCCGTGATCCGCGACCACCGCCTCTCCAGCGTGACTGTGTCCGAGAGCCACACCTTCAAGCAGCTGCTCGCCGGCGAGGGCGTCAGCGAGAGCACCACCGAGTTCTGCAGCTGCGGTTGGCCCGAGCACATGCTTATCCCTAGGGGAAGCCACAAGGGGACAGAGTTCGACCTCTACGTGATGCTCACGGACTATGAGCAGGATGCTGTAAGTAGACAGAATACTTAACTAAACATCATATAACGTGGATTAGCTACTGTCCGCCCATCACAAGAAAGACTCCCGACAGAATTCTGTTGTGTGCCATGGAAACGGATTTTACTTAATTCTGGGGGAATAATTCCAGACGGCGGATTGTAGAAAATATATTTTCACATTTTCGTCCTTTTTTTGGCTATGCTAAACAGCACTATCTTCAATTCTCTTTGTATAATTATAATTTTAGTGTTTGTTTATTTTTTGGATATTAACTTCTTTTATAACTAACTGATAACGGAACTCAATTATTGAAATAACTTTAAATCATAAAATCAAAGATTTCAAAAGAAGGTTCTATGTGAAAAAAATAGACATCATTTTTAGAAGCCTATGGACATCCACCCACGAGTTTTTAACCACACGAAATATTGATAAGATCTAAACATTTTATGCCAACGCGTTTACAGCGCTGCTAAACCTCAAAATTGTCGAAGATTTCTTTTAAGGACTGTGAATTTTAAGTTTACGTTTGGCCCCTGAAATGATTGATTTGATGGAAACTTTAATATTTGAAAGAAAAAAAAACTGCAATTAGGAAAACCACGAAACTTTGGCATATACATGCAAAACGTTCTTCTAAATACATTACTGTCAAAGTATATCATGGGTTGCTATTCATAATTTAACTACTTGACCAAATGATTTGCAAATTGATATCTAATGATAAATTTTGCCGTAGATTCCAAATATTGATTCAAAATTGGGTGTACCTATTGGACATTTGTTATTTGATCATAACAGTGATTATTCATTTGTTTTCGCATGTTTAAGTTATTTAGTCTCCCATTGTTTTAAAGTATGGTCCACAACCTATGTCTGGACCATTGGCGTATAAAACTTTGTTGTTTTTAAGTAGACTTAACAAAACATATTAGTGCTGAAAATTTTAAAAAGGAAAATACGTGTTGAAAAATGGCTATTAATAAGAAAAAAATTAAGTTGTTTCGAGAATTTTATTTCTTTATTCACAAATAAAGTCTTTCTCCATTTTAGTTGAATTTTGTTTTACATTTTGACTCAGTTTTACTTTTATGCTTTTTATCAGGAAAAACTACGAGGAAAATTTATATTCATCACTTTCAAAAATTGGTTAGTTCCCACTGTATTGTAAGGTTTATTTCGTAAATACTTTTTGTTCACACGCTTTCTCTGCTTGCCCCTTCTTATACATCTTCGGTCAGCTATAGAGATCTCTCCTGTTTTTGGCTGGTTGCGTGAGTGTAACGTCAGCTTCCTATGGTGAATTGTAAGCATTATTCAAAGTACAATAGTTCGAAGCTTTCTTATGTTGGACGCGTTTATGGATGATAGCGAAATTGAAAATGGAATTTATGTGAATAGAGATACTTTTCAAAAGTGCATATAGGCTAAATGCATGAAAATTTGAATAAATAATTTATACGATTGTCATTTCGCAGCGGGTTTACATAGATAGTCAAAGAGATGGGCACGAGTATCCATTCATGAATAGAGAGAAATACTACTTGTACACAATAACATCATTGCAAATATTAAAGAATGTATGTATAGCTTTTGCGCACAGAGCCGCTTACTATAACTACTAATGAGTTCTCTTTATATCCCACGGAAGCTGATAATCCTATATTAAATCTGGCCTTTAAACTTTTTAAGATGGTCCTTTAATTGTTAACATATAATCAAAATACGTTTTTCATGTAATACATAATTTCTAAAAGTAATCATTGCATAAATATGACCCTTTAACTGTCTTGTAAGTATATAATTTTATTCATGGTTCATTAAAGATGAAACCAAAATTAATGAAAAAAAATATTTGTTTACTCTAACGGATCTTAGATACAGTATCTGTTACAGTGTTCAATCAACGCATCCGGTGCTTTTAATCTTTTTCTGTACCAGGGTTATATACTGCTGGTACATAATAAAATTAAAATCCATACAGCTGACTTAAATCCTATCTTGAAATGACCCTTTCCCTACTTTTCAGGTTGGAGACGAAGCTAGCGTTCTTTGCACAGATGCCATCAGCTATTGCGGTGCCAAGGACCAGAAATACCCTGACAAGAAACCTATGGGCTTCCCCTTTGATCGCGTTATCCCAGCCAGTACAGTTGCAGAATTCTTGACACCAAACATGAGCTGCACTGATGTCAAGATCAAACACACAGTCTAAAGAACCCGCCATTTATCTTATCATTCAAATGATTGGTGTAGAATAGATTATATTTTTAATTCTTTCAAATCCGGACAATAAGATTGGAGTGTGCTCTTCACAAATATGACCTGTTGTATAAGAAAAACTCTTACAATTTTTTTTAAAAATTATTGAATAAAATATATTTCACGTCTTAAGTTCTTATTTTTCAATTTGCATCTCTATATAGGGAAAACATATATTGATTTTTTATTTATCAATGCATTTTAGGTTGTACCTTAGTAAGGTAAGGCGGGGCAGGCCTGTAGCCAGACAATGTATTCTGGGTGGACAAACATTACTTCAGGTAGGGCAAGAGGGGGGGGGGGGGATACTTTCTTTTTCAACATTCAACTTACTTCTTAATTCTATAAAAATTTAGAAGTCTAATTATACGTACATTTTTTAAACCTTGCACCATTAAAATTAAAGGATATACTGTTGTATTTACTCTGAATCAAATTTCTATACTTTCTTGTATTATACACATAGACCTGCCAACGTGTGCGATTTGTCTATACGTACGAATTGTAGGCATTTTGTATGCTTGTATGATTAATTTATAAAATTGTAAGGACATTCGAAGGGATTTTTTTTATTTTACAAAAACTATCAAAGGAATATCGAAAACTCTAAAAACAGAATCCTTAAAAAAAATCTGCATGTATGCTGTTACTGAAAATGCTTAACTTTTTTTTCTTTAAAAATGCTGTGTCTAGTAAATAATTTCATCAGGGTAGTAGTAAATAAAAAGCAAAAAGAGGTATAAACATTCAATGTTTTTTTAAACTGCAGACCTTTGTAATGTTATATAGTACAATTCATGCAAATTTGTAAAAATTGTACGGATTTGATTTTCGAAATATTGGCAAGTATGTGTGTAATATAAGTTTGCTTATATATTCCCAGAACAGATAGAACCTAAATATGACAATATCAATTGTTTTGCCGTAAAAATATAAATTGGTTTGGTATGTTTTTATTAACGACAAAAAATGAGCATAATTTAATGGGTGGGATTACAAAGGAAAAGACTCCAATGGAATATTTTCCTTTTTAATCTTACCCATTTAATTATATTATAATATTGTTTTAGTATTCATAAAAATATATAATAATATAAATACGTACTTGTAAAAATCTTATTTGCTTTTAATATTAAATAAAAGAAGAACATTTTTATGCAGTAATAAACATTTTGGAAAATTACACGAATATCATTCTGAACAATATTTCTACAGCACGCATGAAAATGTGCTCTTCCATTTTAAGATGGCATAAATTAAAGTCAACAACGAAAAAATAAAATAAAGTGCGGTACATATTTAAAATAGTCTTTGAACTAGTAATAAACTAATTATAAAATCTTTAATATTCTATAATTGGTATAGTCTTTGATAAGAATTTACAAAAATCTGCTTAGGATAATTTATAAGTATAAAACATGGTTTTCCTTTCTAACGTTAAACGTTAAAACAATTTAAAAACGTTAGGATACACTTAACATGCCACATTTATTAATGTTATATTTCTTTAATGTGGACAGATTATAATGTTAAATAAAATCATCTGTAAATGTTAAATGCAATTTTTCTAATTTTTTGTGTTTTGTTTCTTATGTATCCTTAACAAAAATAACAAATAAACTCTTTTCCCATAAAATTAAAAAAAAAATTAAGCTTTCATGAATTACACTAAAATACGAAAAACATAACTCGTAATAATTTACACTTTTATATATAATACAGTATTTTTACTATCAACATTGAGTTTGGGTATAGTATTGTTGCATAGTTAGAAAAATCCTATTAGTTTAGGAAATTTTCCCTACACATAACTCATTACAATTAACAACACATTAAATTCCGTTGCACATTAAAATTAAATGCACGATTGTATTTTAATATTAAGCAATTATTTTAGTAAATTTACAATTTAATTTGGTGAGAACAACCACCATGGGGTCTATCATAAAAATAGCATTTGATTTTAATTTATAAATATTGCAAAAGAATAATTAACTTCATCTTTTAAAAGGGATGAATTGGCGAATGACATTTATCATTAGGTTCTATAATCTATAATAGTTTTTTTACTTAAACTTCTGAAAATATATTTTTTATAAATTACTTAGCATGTTTACGAGGTAACACTTACTTTGATACTTTGATTTGGGAGTTAACAAAGTATCAGCTCGAAGCGACCCCACATTTACATAGGCATCATGCTTGGCATCCACTTGGCAACCAACTCGCCCATATTTCTTATATATTCGATTCATATATATTTCGTGAAGATGAAAAAAATAGTAATATTTACAAATTTATGCCCGGATCCTCGTTAGTCTCGCTTAACATATACACTTTCTTGTCCAATAATTGTATTTTTAACAAGACTTCTTTCAAGCTAGGATTAGCATTTCCGTCTTATTAAACAAATATGAATTCAGGTTGAAAACATTTAAATATTAATTTAATGAGGAGCTGAATTTACGTGACCGGCCAAGCCGGGGATTACTTGCTCTCTGATTAGAGTGAAACGGTTTACAAAGATTAACATTTTGCGGAAGGATACATTTGGTTATGGTCTAATAAAATGAAAGGGGTGGAAGTTCCATTTGGGAAGAGTTCTTGTACGGGGAAATTATATCTGTTACATATTTTATTAAAAAGACTAGCCATAACCATTAACCATATCCATAACGTGAATACTGTTCAATTTTTCGTGCTCTTAAAAGAATCGTGTTATTGTAAACTACTAATTACCAAACTATTGCAACAAACCAAAAAGAGCCAACAACCAATCCGGTGAAAGAAATTATCAAAAGCCCCAACAATTTTGTGGAAATACATACGACTCTTAAAGTACAGCCGCGGAAAAAAACAACGAACCACCGATTATTATTTCGTTAGTTTTTATAGTAGAGCTAAACTTAATATACCATTTTGTAGGGAATAAAAAAAAATTTGCATAGGGGACTATCTTCATACTCGAACCCGCACCAACTTTAAATTTGACTTTATTTATTGTGACTTTAAAACGCGGCTGAAACTCTAGTCCTCATAATTTTAATTTTAAAAAATCACTTTCGTTACTTATATATTGCATACAAAAGATAACAAGAAGTTAAATGGTTACATATGGTATTTTAATTTAACATTTGATATATTAAGATGAAGTAACTTTGGCATACTATGGAAGCATGAGCCGTTATTTCTGTACCTCAAGGCCACATGAGCCTAGTCCAAATTTGGCGATTTTTATTTCATAGCAGATTATGTCTTAAAAGTTCGTTTACTATCAAACCATACCTCAAAATTCCTTCAAATTTTTTTAAAAAGCATTTATCGAGAGCCATAGGAGCCCAATTCAACGCTTTAGTTGGAGCCAAACAAGCGTAAGTCCACAATGTTATGGTTCTGGACCTTCAACCGAAGTGCAAAATACGTGCACTGTTGGACGTTCGAATAAGCTGTTTTAATGACCATGGCGTAATGTTTTTTGATTGTGTTGTTGTTTGTTGACGTATTCATGGTTGAGGCTATAAATTTAAATATTTTTTTTGTTATAATGTTGGTTTTTATTTTGGCTTAAATATTGAATGTGCTATACGAAATGATAACAAGTAGAGGACAAGTAGATTATGAATAATACATTTATATTTAAAAAATATCACGATTCGCAAAATCTTTTAGCTTTTTGTATTTTTTCCTTGCATTATAAACTTTGTAAAAAAACTGAAATCTTAGTTCTTAGGGGCGAGGAAATTATCACAATATCGCGCTTGATCTGAAGAATACGATGTCTAATCCATGCATTGCGATGTCCAATAATAACTGTCACCGTTTGCTTGTTATTTAAAAAAAGAACCGTCAGTCGCTTTTGGGACATCCTGTAGGTATGTGTTTGTAAACTACCACTAGTTTACAAAAATTGTAATAAGAATAAAATCAATATTTATATTTTTACAGCTTATTGGAAAAACTACATTAAAAAAAATTATTTAGCGCATTGTTAAGTCTATTTTCTTTTTGTTAGTTGTATTTTGTTTTTCTATTTTAGATTTTAATAATCTCTCACTTCGTCTTTCTTTTCTTCACGTCATAGAAAATATATTTTAGGATGATCCGTTTTTATAAATACCGAATAAATAATATCATATAGCAGTTTTAATGTGATAGGTGACACACCAATCCAGCAGCCAATTCGAAGGACATGATCTATTTGCGATAAATGATGGTAACTGAAAATGCACTAAATGCTATTACAAATATATACCTTCCCTATCCATCAAAAAAGTTATCATCGGAGTTAATGTTTTTGAAAAAGTACTTTTTATCGATATTTTTAATTAGTTGAAATTTCCAGGCAACTGAATGTCGTTAAAACGAAAACTTACTATATATAATTCTGATGTAGGCTTTTCTATCTAAAATCCTTGGCGAATGCTCTAGACCAGTGGTTCCCAAAGTAGGTTCCGTGGAACCCTAGGGTTCCACGAAAAAATTTAGGGGTTCCGCGTGACAAATTTTATATGATTAAAAAAAATAAGAATGGTGTTTAATATATTTACATTTTCCTCGGAAAGTTTACAATCGACCCCCAAAATTTATGTAATTTTTTTTGTGTGCAATATACCGGTGTATGGATGTTTAACCGGGATCAAACTTTCGATCCTACCAATAGATGTCCATAGTGGCATATTCCAAACTTCTTTTCCGGGTTACTGCTTTGGCGATTGTCTATGTCCCTTGGCTTCTTATAACCGCACCAGTTGATTCATGCAAAGCACGTTTTTATTGGTTTTCATCATAATCACTGACTTGTCTGCATTGCATATTCTTAAACGACATCGATTAGATGGAAAAGAAAAAAAAATAATAAAAGTAATGTATAAAAAAATAAAAAAATGTGGATTATTGAAAAAACCTGAACAAAAACGGAGCCTTTTCACACCATTTCCGTAGAAATACATGGGCGGAAGGTTACACCGGAAGACTGGTAGGAGGGCTAGTTTGTTTGTAAACCAAGTCGATTAACTATCCATTTGTGCCAATGCTATTGTGCCCTTGTATTATTAACGGTAACTGTAATTCAGATCGTAAACAAAGTTTCAATACCAAAAGAAATACCTTAATATCTAAAACATAAAAATTGCCCTTATAATGGATCGTTGGTTAGAAAAGGAGTCGTTAAAGAAA
Organism: Troglohyphantes excavatus; assembly: GCA_963932185.1. NCBI lineage: Eukaryota > Metazoa > Arthropoda > Arachnida > Araneae > Linyphiidae > Troglohyphantes > Troglohyphantes excavatus. The sequence continues at coordinate 60,600,823 of OZ010676.1, read as the reverse complement.
ACTGACGTTGTTAGTAGTAATGCAGAAATCGCGGAATCTACAGATACTGGCATTCTGGAACCCGCAATGCCATCAACTTCCAGTTCCGTACAGCTACAACCTCATCTTCCAACTCTACCATCTTCCAATTTTGGACAGGTGGTATCAACGAAAAGACGTGAATATGATACTAGTTACTTGTCGTTTGGATTTACTAGTACTGGTGACGAGGAGGCTCCAGATGCGGTTTGTTTGCTTTGCAACAAAATATTAGCAAACAGCTCCTTAGCACCAGCAAAACTACTGAGGCATTTGGAAAAAAATCACCCAACAGATACAGGCAAAGATATTTCTTTTTTTAAAAGAAAACTTGAAAGCCATAATAAAAGCCAGAGTTTTATGGTAAAAAAAAATTCAAAACAGATAATCAAAAGATAACAGAAGCGTCGTATAAAATATCTTACCGTATTGCTCTAGCAGGCGAGGCACATGTTATTGGTGAATCACTTATTAAACCTTGTGTTCAAGATATCATTTCGTATGTATTGGGCGAAAGGTATAGTAAACAAGTTGAAAGTGTGTCTCTTTTTAACAATACTGTAAAAAGGCGTATTAACGATATTTCCGATGACATTGAAATATAACTTATTTCATGGTTGCAGGTGTGTAACGCTTATGTATTATAACTAGATGAGTCCACAGACGTTACTGGATTAGCAATTTTGCTTGTTTTCGTTCGGTATGATTTAAATAAAAAAATTGAAGAAGATTTGCTTTTATGTGAAAGTGTGAACGTTAACACCACGGGGGAGAATATATTTAACTGCATTGATAATTTTATGACAACGCATGAAATTAACTGAGGAAAATGTATTGAAGTATGCAGCGATGGAGCAAAAGCAATGACAGGAAAAGTGAGTGGTGCTGTAGCACGAATTAAAAATGTTGCAAAACACTGTAACAGTACTCATTGCATTCTTCACGGATATGCATTAGTAACAAAAAGGATTTCGGTGACATTTAAATCTGTTCTAGGCGAAGCAGTGAAGAATATTAATTTTTATCAAAAGTAAACCATTGCAATCACGTATTTTCAAAGCCATGTGCGAAGATATGGTTAGTCTTAACCCCACTTTACTTCTTCATACGGAAGTTAGATGTTTATCGCGTGGTAAAATGCTTGTGCGAATATTTTAATTGCGAAAGGAACTGATGACTTATTTTATTGGTCATGAATTTGAATTATCAGACAAACTAAATAATATGGCTTTGCTATCTACACTTGCATACCTTGCTGATATATTTGGAAAATTGAACGAATTATGTTTGGCTCTGCAAGGAAAACAATTCAACATATTGCAAACAAAAGATAAATTGGTTGCCTACAAGGAAAATACAATATTGGATTTCAGCTGTGGAGCAAAATAACTTCGAGTGTTTCCAGACGCTTAGTAATTTTCTCGAAGAATCTGAAGTGGATTTAGATATGGAAATCCGTGATGATATAAAAACACATCTGTCCAGTTTACAGCAATCACTCAGTGATTATTTTCCAAACCTAGAAAATCAAGATAATTACTGAGTAAAAAATCCTTTTAAAATAAAAGAAAAACCAAAAGGATTTCATTCCATGGATTATGAAAATTTGATTGAATTGAGTTCGGATACACAATTAGAAGCCAAATTTAGAACAGTTTCATTAACAATATTCTGGTCAGATGTATTCGATGAATATCCAAATTTAGCAAAACAGGCTATTCGAATTCTATTGCCGTTTGCAACCACTTATTTGTGTGAAGCTGTGTTTTCAAAATATGTTGCGACAAAAACCAAATATCGTAACAGACTTGATGCTGCGCCAGATATGCGTGTTCAGTTATCAAACCTAACGCCCAATTTTAAGAGAATCAAAGAAGCATATGCATTATTCACATTAAAGATTTTCCATTTATTTTAGTTTATGTTTTGTATTTTTATTAATTATTTCTATGATGAATTGTTTTTTTTAGTTTTGCTTAATTCAATAAAATCTTAAATACCAAAATAATACTTGTTTCATTTAATATCAGATATTAAATTTTGAAAAGTCGTTGATTAAAAAATATTCAGGGTTCCTCGATCATTGGCAACAAATGTTGGGGTTCCACGACCAAAATAGTTTGGGAACCACTGCTCTAGACACTCCACTGATTCAATTAAAGTACAACTAAAATATTATGAAGTAAATATTTAAATAGTGTAAAGTAAAAAAAAAAAGTACCACTAACCAGTTTATAAATATTAAAGTATTTAAGAATAAAAAATAGACCAGTACCCCAAAATTAACTAAAATTGCGATTTTTTTTTATTGCGTAAAACAATATTTTACATATTGAAGAAAACGCATGTTAAGTTAAAATTCTACGTGTTTAAAAAACAAATAATTTTTACAGCTTATAAAACTTCATCTTAATGGAGGGCAATTTCTGCTTTTTTTATTTCTTGTCTCTTTGCTTATTGTGCAATTAAAGTACCTTAATATTAGCAATATTCTGTATTATTTAAAATATTTAATTAAAAAAAAATTGAAAATTTTAGAAACTTTACTTTTTTTTATGTTTTATGTTACTATTTTGAAGCTTTTTACTTAGTAAGAGTAAATTCTGAGAAAAAATGTTTTTTTTTTAAATAGTTAAAACTTTTTGAAAAAAAAACATATGTTGACATTTTCAACATTTTGCAAAAATGTGTGCGTTTTCAACTTAAAAGTATTAAAAAATCAAGAATAAGTATTAAAAAAAAATGCATACTGTTTTGTTTAGAAGAATATTGTAAGTGTATTACAAAAACAATTTTTAACTTTAAGCCTATTTAAAAAAAAAAGTCTTACTTTTTTGCTTTCATGAAAACTTTGAAAACAAATATAGTTTGAGATACTATATGAATTTAAAATTTATATATGCCAAAAACAAAATAAAGATGCTAAACATTTAAATTAAACTCGTTTTACATCCATAATACACTACTTATTATTTATTAGTAATTTAACTACAACATTTTGAAATATTTTTTTTTACTTTTACAGCATTTTTTATATTTAGGAAATTCGCAACTATTGCAAAATGTTATAATTAAATTATTAACAATGAACAAGTAGTCTCTAATGCATATGTAAAAAACGTTTAATTTAAATGTTTAACATTTTTCATTTAGTTTTTGACATATTTAAACTTTAAATGAATAAATCTCAAAATCTAATCTTTCGAATTCTTTACAAAGAAAAAACTATTTTTTTTAAAGTGATTACACATAAACTTAAAGTTATTTTTTTTTGCAATACACTTACAATATTCTTCAAACCAAGCACAGTTCTTTGTAGAATTTTGCTAAAGTCACGTATATATTTTTTGTCAAAAAGTTTTAATTATTTTATAAAAACCTCACTTTATTTTTTTTGTCAACAATATACGCTAAGTAAAAATGTTTATAGCTGTAAATTAAAATGTAAAAAAAAATAAGCTTTTTAAAATTTTCAATTAAAAATAATTACCAGTGCAATTTTTTTTACAGAATATTGCTATTATTAGGGTGCTTTAAACCTATAATAAGTATTCACATGTGTAATGCAATAAATAAAAAAAGTAGAAATTGCCCTACGATGTCACATTATAAGTAAACAGTTAATTTACAGTATGCGTAAAAATGCATTCACAAACGAAAAAAGAAAAATAACAACAACAAAAAAATCCCCAAAAATAATCTCTATTTTATTGCACTTTTAATACTGCCTCCTTAACAAACGCCATTTTTCCTGCAAAACAAATTTCCCCTGTGATTTCCAACTTGTTCATTTGCATTCTCCCTCCGCGGAATTTCCGTAATTGCCGAGAGGAAGCCCTTCCCTCCTGAATAGACATCGGCTTTTCCGGTCAGTCCGTTTTCGTCCTCCTCCGCCGGAATCCTTCTCGACCGGACAAACATTTCTTCGAAGCCGGGGCGCCCTCCCTATAAAGGGGGCCTTCCCCGCAGCCGTCGCCACTGCAGCCACCGCCGATCGCCATGGACAAGCAGCACCGCATCCTCCCCCTGTTCGAGCAGCTCACCTCGCTGACCCGCAATGTGCTGCCGCCTGAGGATAGGGACCACCGGCTCCGAAGGCTGGGGAGGCTGGCCAGAGGCACGCTCTTCTCCTGCTTCCACACAGAGCATCTGGTGGAAGCGCAAGAGCTCTTCGAAACCCTGCATGGTGAGTGAGTCTGCATGCATTGTGCACTGTCCTCATCATTGAAAAGACCCTAACTCCACATTTTTGAAAATTCATTTTTGTAGGTTCCCCGATTTGCCCTTAAAAATACAATTTTTTAAATCCTTTAATCAAATATGATGTCGAGTTATAACTAAATTGATATTATTATGAATATTATATTGTATGAAAATTATATTGACAATTCCAATTGGAATTGGTTTTTGATAACAGGAGGCCTTATGGGACAAGTAAATACTAAAAACGCCCTAAATCCATCCATCATGAGTTGTACATAGGAAAACATGGTAAACATTACATGATAAAAAAAAATACAACTGTCACCAAAATAAAATGTTCTACATGCGAAAAACTACTTTTAGACAATAAAAGCTTATCAAAACTTGGATGCAGGTGTAAATTTGTTTTTTCTTGTTTCCTGTAACATTTTGTAATATTTTGAGATAGGGCTTTCTTTGTTATGAGGGCAGTGCACTGGAGAAAAATACTTAACTTGATCTTCTTTATATCAGTTTATTATTCCACTCGCTAAGTTCTACAATGTGAATTATACATATTATGGAAGGCATTCTTAAAATTATACAAATCCACTTACATTCAAATCAAAATGGAATAATCAGTTTTGTTTTGCACCACCTATATTGGTTTACTCAGCCAGGGTCATCGTAGGGGTGTGCGACGTGTGCCAACCCACAGGTTCTCGCATGTTTGTAGGGACCCCGCTCTCAGTTAAAAAAAAATATATAATTTTTTTTTATTATCTGTCATCGTAAATTTATAGTATTATTTGACACAACTGTATACTGAACAATTAATATCGCTAAAAAAAGTCAGCTTTAAGTAAAAATGACATATTCTTGTTCTAATTAACCTTAATTATCTAATTAACCTTAATAAAATTTCAATATATAAACGTATGAGAAATATAAAATAGTCCAACAAAAAGGTGTTTATTTTGTAACCCATATAGTAAATATCCCCACTTCACTAATGTTCGGTTCATGAATACTTTGTACAGGCGCCTGCTCGGCCTGCTCTTTCATTCGTCTTCGGTACACTTTATATCTCGTCACACTTGTCATAAGTTTAAACTTCTTGGCACCATTTTGTTCGTGTTAAACTTCTCTTTCAACAAGTTTATTTTGCTGCAATTGAACTTTATAGTGGTATATTTTGGTTTCATAGTAAAATCTTCAACAAATCCTCACTTACCACTCCATACAATTTTCACACAAATGGTTTAAACTGTCAGTTAATCAAATGGAATTGAAATAATATTGGAATAATACAGAAAAAATTGAAAAGTTGTCTAAAGTTCTTAAGTGTGCACGGGCTAATAAAAATAAGGAAGAAGAAAGACTATTGAATTTTGCCGAAAGCAGCAGTATTTTCTATTTATAATGGAGAGGAAGAAAATATATTTAATTGAGGGCCAAAATTGTGCTTATTTGACCCTCAATTATTTATTAAAGTTATTAATCAAAACTGACAGATCTTTTAGAGAGTAAAAATTTAAAGAAAGGTACATGACTTACTAATTATACTACTACTTCGTTTCTTTCTTCGTTATTTTATTTGCCATTAAGTTTTCAATTTATGGAATGATTTGTATAAGGATAAAAAAGTACAATATATTAAGAGGCGTTGTACCTTTGGCCATTATGAGATTCAGCGACATTTGCAGCAAGTATAACATTTCTAGTATATGTAGCAAACACATTGGATGTTATCTAACGTGTAGCGTTTGAATTCATGTAAAATGTTTATATGGAAATAAATTCCATATAATATCATCAAGAAAAAGTACTTATTAAAAAATTTCATCTTTTATAATTTCAAAAAAAAATCTATTTTGTTAAAAATATCATTGAGAATAAGTGTGTAAAGTTAGAAGTTAATAAGCCCAATCACCTGTCAGCGAGGAATTGTTTATTCACCTAACTTCTAAAGTTGTTCCTTTAATAGGTCAAACTTAAATATTTGAAATGGCAAAATAGTATAAATTATAAATTTCTAAGACAGGATGCCACTTTCTTTGACATTGATCATGGCGACGTTATATATACGTATGACGTAATTTATATAGTATCACAGGCTCTGCTTTGCAAAGGATAATATTTGTCAGTTATAGTTTTTACAGCAAACTACATTATATAATAACATTGTGTTTTATATTAAAAAATGCATTTATTTATATTTATAATAGTTTTTGCTAAATACACAAGTGAGATAAATGTTTTAAAATTGTTTAGTGCTTTTCACCTATCTTTAAAAGGTACAACACCAACTGGTCAGAGCGACAACCACGCGCTGCTCTTTGGCTTAAAATTGTTAATTTAAAAAAAAGGGTAAACGGGCATTTAAAATTAAAATACAGTTTTGATTTAAAAAAATATATAAATTATAGGCTAAATCCATTAGTTTTAAATGCAACTTTAATCAAACTCTTAAAAACGAAAATGAGATGTAGAAATTTCAAAATTGGTCACACCTTCCTCTACATTTTAATATTATAAAGAAAACAATTCCGTTATAATTAAAGTAAATTGCATTTTCTTAGTTCCATAAAGCTGTTTTTTTATTATTTTATGTAGAAAAGAAAATTGATTACGGATGTTTAATCCTTAAGACTTGATTTTTTTTTTGGATTTATATTGCGAAAAAAAAAAAAAAACTTTTTTTTGATGCCAGAATTGAAATGCTTTTTTTTGTCCTCAAGAAATAACACGTTTTGGATGAGTGTAATTTAACTTTTTCATCTCTGCACTACTTAATATGATGGCTATTATATAGAATTTATGTTTATAGCTCTTAAATGGGCATCAATTTAATTATCATCTTCTTTTAACTTAATCATAGCTCTTAAATTGAAGAGCAAACAGTCAAAGCTTTTTTTGTCATATCAAGGAAAAACGCAAATATTTTTTTCTAACTGCACTGACTCGTATACAGATTCCAATTTTTGCAAGTAAATTTTAATAGTATAAAATGTGTATTGGACTAAGAAAATACTTTAGTTCGACAGATAATTCGGAGGCAAATTTAATAATGTATTTATATATATATATATATACGTTTGAATGTTTGACACGTTTTGAATGTCCTTCTTTAATTATAACTTTCAGTAACGGTTGCGGAATTTATTGGCTATTTTGGGGGTTAGCTAAAACTTTTGTTCAGCTATCTCGACACTAGGGCGATGATTTTGTTATATTGCATATTGTTACAAATTCTTGACTAATAGTAAAATTATTAATATTCTATAAGGCATACGTATATATTCTATAAGGTATACGTAAATATTCTATAAGGCATACGTATATATTCTATAAGGTATACGTAAATATTCTATAAGGTATACGTATACAATTTAAGGTGCGCGTGCTAGGGGCGTTTCTACTCCTAGGGATTTACAGACCATTTGAAATGTCGGTTAAAATTTCTACTCAGTATATCTGTCGACAGCGGCGTAATGCATTACTTTTTTTGAAAAACGAAACATGTTGTCGAGATCTGTCAATTTAAGCAATAAAATCAGAACGTTAAATAATATTGTTCACAAAATATATAAAAAATTGTACTAGATTTTTTAAAATTTGGTTCTATTATCTTTATGCACTAAAAACGCGTTTCCTTGTAAATGCTGTAAAGCTCCCTTATTTTTCAGGGGCCAAGGACTTCGAGGACTTTCTCCGGCTCGCCGAGCAGGCCCGGGACGTTGTAAACGAGGGCTTGTTCGTGTACTCGGTTTCCGTGGCCCTGTTGCACCGCGACGACTGCCACGGCGTAACTGTGCCCCCGATCCAGGAGATCTTCCCGGACAGGTTCATCCCTTCTGAGACCATCAACCAGGCGGTCAAAGCGGATCTCAAAAGAGCAGATGCAGTAAGTGCAATCACCGAAAGCACTGCCGTCATAAGTTAAAAGGCTGCTCTAGCTCAAATTTTTTTTTAATACTTTTTTAGCTTCTCCGATTTGTCCTTAAAAAATACACCTTTTTATGACATTGACAATGCATAAATCAAATATAATGGTGAGTTATAGTGAACTTTATATTGGCTCTAACTCCAGTTCGAGGCGGTTTTTGATAAAAGATACCTATATGAAAAGTGAATAATAAAAAGGCCCTAAATCCATGAGCAGTTGTACATAGAAAAGCATGGAAAACTTACATGTTAAAAGAAAATATCTACAAACAACTACTTTTAGACAATAAAAGCCTTTTAAAGTATCAAAAATTCTATGCATTTGATAAATTTGTTTTTTTTTGTTCCCTGTAAAGTTTTGTTTTTTGGAGTTAGGGCCTTCTTTCTTATCACTGCAGAAAAGTGGTTCCCAACCCGTGGTCCGTGGACCACTGGTGGTCCGCGAGAGGGTTCTGAGTGCCAGTGTTCAACTCAATAGATGTTTTCATTTTATTTTTTTAATGAAAGGTGTTTCCTGAGATCTATTTTTATAAACTAAAAACACCCAAATTAAAAACCATAATTTATGTGCTATATATAGAAAACAAAATTATATCTTCATTTTTTATTTTTTTATATGTTTTTTAATTATAGAAATGAACCAGAAAGAAGTTCAATAATTTTACCTTGCTAAGACATATTACGTTAAAAAGTGTAGACTTTTTTATTAACAAATTTATTTATAAAAAAAATTAGTAAGTTTAAAAAGAAAAACGAAATATATTAAGTACTTAAATTGTATTTAGTACCTAAGTACTTTTGTAATATTATTGGAAGATGGTTGCCGCGACTTGCGAATTAGTAGTCCGTGGCTATCTGAAGGTTGAGAACCACTGGTCTAAAAGAACGCATTTTTGAATAGAATTTAATACAAATAACTAGAAACAATACTCAAAATTCTTTCGAAAATTGTGCATGACAATTCTGACATCAGTCAAATTTTGGTGTTCCTCAAACATTTTAGTTTTAAATACATTAACTTTCGGTTAAATCTTGTAGAAAATTAATTTGTGTCCCATTCGTTTTGACATAATAAATAAATAAGTACAAAATACGTCTCTGTGGATTGCATGCTACCTAGAGAATTGTCCATATATTCCACGAAGTTTCTACATTCAATATAAAACAGACAATTTTCTATTACGTGGAAGGAACCTTCGATTTTCAAAATCGTGTTTTCTAGTAGAATTGCTTTTGTTATAATACTGGAAAAAAAATGACAGTTCAATAATGGTTTTAGAAAAATCAAAAATGAATACTTAAATAATTAGTTGAACTAATAAATTAATTCATATCTTCTGCAAGTTAACAAAAATAGTAAGCATTAGCTACAACTTTAAACTTTTTTGGCTAACTTTGTCACTTAATATGGTTTTAAATAATAAATTATTCCACCAAAAGCAATTTTCACATGAAACAATTAAGCTTTTAGCATATATAAAAATTATGACAGTAGCAGGCTTAATCGAAATCAAAAAATCCTTTGCCAACAACCTCAACAATTAATTATTTTATTATTCAGTGCAAGAGTTTGAACCCGCTCCTCTTTAAATTCGAACTATTATGTAGTTTCCAAAAGAAATCACCCAAAATACTCAATAATATAAACCTCGCAATCTCTTTTATGAACATTGTCGAATCGAAATAAATTATATTTTTAAAGCACAAATATTAAAGTTTTTGTATTTGGGAATATTAAATTATACTACTTATCTGGTAGTCTATAAATATTTAAAAAAATAATATTTTCCCCCTTAAATTGCAAATATAATAACAGTGAAACCAGGTGAAAAGAAAACTATTTGAATTATTTTAACTTAAAGTTACTAGTTCAAGAGAATATAAGCTCATCATTCTAAAACTGGGAAGTACTCCTGATGTTTTAGCACAAATGTTTAGACATTTTAAGCAATTCAAATGTATAAGTATATTGAATATAAGGTTTTAGAATAATTCTTTCTTTCAATGTTCCATATATTTTAGTCGCCTGTTGTAGTCGACATCATTCAAACTGGCAACATTCTGGACCCCGAATATAAACTAGCCTACTTCCGTGAAGATGTCGGAGCTAATGCTCATCATTGGCACTGGCACATTGTTTACCCAGCTACTTGGCGCCCAGAAGTTATGGGGAAAGTGAAGGATAGAAAGGGAGAACTTTTCTACTACATGCATCAACAAATGTGTGCCAGGTAAGGACGCAAACAAATCGCATTACTTTTAGTGTAGGGTATCATATCAATTCAGTACTCTTTATATATTTCGACATTTGTGAAGAAATTATTAGTACATTGAAGCATGACATCTGTCAAGTACATCATCAACATTTCTATGACTCGATTAGTAGAGTAGACAGGAGTCGGTTGAACCATTTTCGACAAAATCGCTCTCTGTAACAACATTTTGTCCTCACCTTATTTGACATTACCATTTTATTGAACTTTAGTTATCACTATACAAATGGATGAGGTTATAGTTCCATTATCTGTATTACATAATCATCTGGAGGCATTTAAAAAAAAAACTAAGGGAAAATGATTTAACCGACCCAATACTTGGGGCGGTTATAACAGTGATTGGGGTCAGTTTTAACAATAGAAGAATAATTATAATTATGTTGTTACATATTTATTTATTAAGACAAAATCACAGAATATGGCATAGCAGTAGCCATAATAGCAGTAGCCATAATAGTCATAATGTCATAGATGATCATTGCTTTGCCAGGGGTAGTTCCGCATTTAAGCGTCACACTGCGAATTCATATATTTTTTCAATGGCCCATATACCGATCGATCAAGTGGCTGCAATTTGTGTGAGCAATGTGGCGTAAACGATATACATATGATTATGTTTTCTTTACAGAAATCTAGTGTATTAATATGAACACGATGTGAATGATTGTCTAATATGTATAAGTAATACTTTATTGGCAGTTGAAAAGTTTGTGTGTTTTTGAAAATGTTTAAAAAATATTACAAAACATTCGAACACTTTATTATGTGCCACGTTTCATCCTCATTAGCCTCATGTTTCCTTTTGCAGCAAATTAGGGACTGTGAGTTAAATTATGATTTTCAGCTGATTTTCTCTGGGGCATGCCTCTTTTTACCTCTTCATATACTTCCAAATATTGTGATATATCACTCCGCCCTTTAGAGGTTTTTCTAACACGTTTTCCCGACATAAAAAAATTTACCCGACAAAACACAACTTTAACCGTTTTAAAATTCATGGGGTTGATTGAAATTTTTCAACCGACCCCGAAAAAACTGTTATAACCTTATCCAGCACGTCTTTTAGAAAATTTGTCGTCATAACCTTCAAAATAAACAATTTAGATAAAAAAATAATTACACTTATTTGAACCCCGGTAATCAAAGTTCCTACGTTATAAACAATAATAAGCATAACTAGTATAGTTTTGGACTAAAAAGCAAAATAACTTCAACAAAAATACTTACTTTTGCTCTCAAAACCACAACATCCCCTTTCACACACGCATAATGCACTAGAAGAATACCGAACACTTGCGGACAGATTCCGACACGAAAGCGCATCCCTTCTCCTCGCACTTTCCCACTATCATAAATTTCCGCCCCACTATTATTGTCGTCTGAACCGACTCCGGTTTACCCTAAATTTACTTATTATGGATTATATGCTGTTTAAAGTTTTCCAATACCATACCAAAATATGTTTATTACATAATTTTTACAACAATCAGCAATAGAAGTCAGGGAGAAATTTATACATCGTGTTATTACATTACTTTAAGTGTATTAATTTTTAATTACTATAATGGATTGATTATGTTACTTAATTACTTTACTCTCATATTTCTTACGGGGGACACTTTTAACGCAATGCGCAATGACAAACATAAATAAACCAAAAAAAAAAAAACATAAATAAATAATAAGTTATGAAATATCATTCGAACCAAATGCTCATTTTATATTAAGAAGGAAAATTGTGCAATCCTGGTCTATTCAAATCGTTTTTATTGCTTAAAAATTAGTCGACGTTGGTTAAAACAATGCAACGACAAAAACACGACTATGCAATGTTTTTAAACATCTATAATTTTCATGAATTGTAATTAAAAATCTATTCACATCACTTTTACATTCTACAATCTTACTAATATATCATTTAAGATTTTTACATAAATAATCCTAATTCCTTCAAAATGTGTTTATTTGCGAATATCTGGCCAATGGAGGAATATTGGCAATAAAAAAAATATTTTTCAATTTATGTAAACATATAAAAAATATTTTTTAAAAAGTTGACTGGTATACAATAAGGATGAGCTTAGCAGTTACTTTCAAAGAACGGTAGTTATTACGATGCCATTGAAAAATTACGGCAATTTTAACTGTTATTTATATTTAAAAATAAAATGGGTTGGGGTGTAATGAACTGTGATAAGTATCCGGTTCAAATGACTCTATCAGGAAAATGAATGCGCTTCAAATAGTTATAGTATTTTAAAATTTGTAATGTTCTTGTTTAAGCACATTATTTCAAGTTTTATATTATAAAATCTGTGTTACGTGGACGGGCACGCCGGCCTACACATCCCGGCGTAGCAGTCACCTTGTTAAGGGATTTAACGTGTCTTTCCACCAATTGGACAGGTATGATTGCGATCGTCTATCCACCGGCCTCCAGCGCATGATTCCTTTCCACAACTTCCACGAAGAACTGGAAGGCTACTCTCCCCATTTGTCCTCTTTGGTGAGTGGACACCACTACGCCAACAGACCGGCGGGACTCAGTCTCCACGACTTGAACGAACTGGTGGACGTCCAGGATATGGCCAGGTGGAGGGAGAGACTTTTGCAGGCAATCCACTTGAATGTCCTGGTAGATGACCACGGCAACGAAGTGGTGCTCACCCCTGAGCATGGAATTGATATGCTGGGGTCGATGCTGGAGTCCAGCTACGAGTCCAAGAATCGAGAATATTATGGCAATCTGCACAACTCAGGACACGTCATGATGGCTCGCATACATGACCCCGATGGCAGGTACAAGGTAAGTAGAAGACTCATGAAATCAGCAACGTCTTTGCTATTTTCCAATGAACAAAGAAATAGAAAAGTTCAAACAAAGTTTGGTATTTGTACAGATCCAAATAAAAGAATAAACTTTAAAAAAGGGAAATCTACTTTAAGAAAAATGAACTAAAAAGTAGAATAAAATTTTAAATGTATGTAAAAATTGTAAAATTGTAAAATTTAAAATTAACGTTATACCTAACCCTTCACTACATAGATTTTCCCTTCTGACAAAACTTATGTGGGCGTAAAATACCTGCCAGAGGTATAAATTTTTAAAAAATATTCTACCACAAAAAATGATCTCTTTGACTCCAAATTGTGTTTAGATCTCTTTGGGGGCGGTACACTGAGCAACAAAGGGTCAAATGAGTTGTAATCACGTTCTAGAACAAAATTATTTTAATTATGTTTAAGCATTATGATTAAATCTTATTGGCGTACATTTGCTCATCGATAGACAACGGTTCCTCCAGCACAAAAGCGAACCGTTCGCCGAGGCTTTAGGTTGTATAAGACTGGCCATTTTTTATGTCTGGTCTGGTTTTTCTGTCTTGGTTTCAATGAATTTGTTTCTGGTTGTCATTAACAAATAACCAAAATACCAAAAAGTCTTAAATAAAAAAAAATCATATATCTTGGATTTAAAAACAAACACACATGATTTCAATTGATGTCTAAAATAGTTTGTGAGATATACCCATTAAATCTGAAAGGGGAACCCTTTTCCCATCTTTTAAGTTATTGATTCCACCAAAAGTAAGTGCTGGAGTCGTAACTATGTTAATACGAATACTGAATACTCACAATCGCAAGGAAAACTGTGAAATATCGTGACATAATAAATATCTAATTTAAGTATCTCGCAAACTATTCAAATTAATTGAATAAATTTCGTCGCACTGTTGGGAATGTATATATCTGTCCAATGTATACATATGAATATTCATTGTACGCAAATAAAATACATTATTTCAATTGTTTACTCACGCATGAAAATTTTGTAATTAAACATTAGAGTTGTCCCTCCTTGTAAGTAATTCAAATGCCTTTTCACACACTTCGAGTTTTGTAGTATATTACCTAAATTCTTAATTCTGAAACATCGCCATAAATGAATTCGAATGACTCTGTTTTTCATATAGGAAAATCCAGGAGTCATGAGTGATACATCGACCTCTCTCCGGGACCCCATCTTTTACAGATACCACAGGTTCATCGACAACATTTTCCAAGAGTACAAAGCAACTCTTCCAGTTTATGACAAGAAAGATGTACGTATCAAAGGGAGGGTCATGCCGAAGAACGATGAGGGTCCATCCAAAGTGATTTTGCAGAAAACATAAAACAAAGTGTCATGCCTCATGAACATACACAGCCATTATTTAGAATTTTTCTTAAGCATTGAGATTTCGATTTCAACTAAAAGTGGACCCTCAACGTGTTTTCTCTGGACCCTTCAAATTTTAAATTTCACACAGTGTTTAATATTCATGTAAATATTTGAAATAATAGAATGAGTCTGACATAATAATTTCTATCTGACAGCTCGACTTCCCTGGAGTGAGTGTAGTCAACGTCACTGTCAACGCTAAACTTCCAAATATCGTCAACACCTTCATGAAAGAAGACCAACTGGAACTTTCGCATGGTCTGTCTCTAAAAGGATCAGTCAAGGTATTCATTCATTCAGTAACCATCTGAGGAACCCATACATCCACCGTTAGCTTCTCTAACATATGCATATTTTTTTAGTTCATAAGAATATTATGTTTCAAAGCATCGGGGAAACCTCTTAAAGATCAAATCTTCTAGTAAAATAAATACAAATATTAAAAAAAAGGAATGTGTCGGAAATATAAATTTAACTTAAATGGATGTTTAACAAATTTACAATTTTGATGCTTTGCATGCCAGTCAGAGACAACTGTTAGAGAAGGACAAAAAGACCGGTTGTTAGTAAGTTTATCGACCATCTTGTACAATAGCAACTCAACAGGACGGGCCGATAATTGAAAGTGCTTTTATACATTGAAGTCCACCTACACAGAACAGATCCTTTGACATAAGCTGGCAACGCGTCGCTCTTTTCAAATACGAGAGCACGAATTAAAATTATTACCATAACTTGGGGTTACATAGACCCTGAGGACCCCCAAAAAAAGGTTTTAAATCGCTCTTCTCTCTCTCCTCTCTCAAGAGTCTGCTGTCATGAAAATAATCAAAATATAGATGTGATTGTTGAAGAGATGGTGAATCGCGCCGATATTTTCATGACAGCAGACCCAAGAGTGACTTAAAACATTTTTTTAGTCAAGTAACCCAAAGTTACAGTATAATAAAATAGTAATTATAAAAACTTTTTATTCGATGGATTCAAAGCGATCTAAAGTGCATTAGTAATAATACTCAAAAGATATTTTCTTAGAAAAAAATTATATTGAAAAAATATTTTTTTAACACCTTAATCTCTTTTATTCATAAGCGCAGTGTTGAAATAGTTTTAACTTCTATTTAAGTGGAGTTAGGTTGTAACTAAACTGCTGTAACTGTTATGTTATAACTAACGCATATTCTGATTTTTTTAATTGAAGGATTTTGTTGCATTATTAGCTGCTATACCAGCTATTAATGTTTTAACAAATAAGACTTCGCGAAAAATATTCTTTCAAAAATTTTATAGGTTGTTAGCTTTCACACATGGGACTTCACAAAAGCGGCTTTGAGTAGAGCTAGGGTATATTTCGATTCGAATCACGACATCCAGTTTTCTCCACTTTTGTAGGTAAAGTATGAGCATTTGGACCACGAGCCTTTCACCTACAACATCAGCTGCGAAAACAACACAGGAGCTCCCCATCGGGCAACTGTACGCATCTTCTTGGGACCGGTGCATGATGAACTGGGGAACAAGCTAGCTCTCAATGAACAGCGAAGATTCTTCATTGAGCTCGACAAATTCGAAGCCGAATGTAAGCTAGAAATTATTTACATAAGAAACAGCAACATATAGTCTTACTATCGTACACTGTTCCCAATTAGGTTCGACATTTAACCAATATTTGTTTGCCATTCAGCTGTAACCAATATTTGTCGATACTTTTCTCTATTTAATGATGCTACCAGAGGCACCATTTAGTGGTGAAACGTTGAATCAAAATTACCGTTTTTTCCCCTACCTCCTTTTACTGTGAAATGTTGAATCAATCTTCATAAATATTTTCAAGCACTAATACCGCAGTATAGAATCCTTTTACTGATATTTTTAAAATATACAGAACTGATAGAAATTTTATAAGAATTGTCTATCAGTTCTGATTACAAGAAATTTAAATTTTATGTTACATTAAAGATAGATTTTGGAAGCATGCGTCAATTGGTGCATAATTTTTCATCTAACCGTCATTCATCCATCTCAGGATTCACAGAGTATGGCCAGGAGGAAGAAGAAGGGGAGGGGTATAAGCAACATTGATGGTGAAAATAACTGGGCACTCAGGGCCCGCAATGCGGGGAGGCCTAGGGCAAAGGGAGTTCGCTGAGATGTTGAATAAAATATACGTATAATTATCAATTTAAAACGTCTCCAAACCAAAAACTGCATCGATGTCTAATAAAAATAACTTTTAAACGTAAAAAAATAATAAAATATCTCCTCCAGTATCGTTATTCCTTATCGCAAAGTTTTATTTTTGGTTGATAATTTTAAAGTTCTTCAATTAACTTTTGTTTTCAGCTAAGAAAGAGTAAAATGAACTAATATTTTTATGTAATTTCCAGTAGTAAGTTATTGATGCGTTGACATATGTATAAAGTGTATTTGCATATTTATACTCAAGGTTTTACCGGTGTTTTATTTGAAAAAACATGATTGTATATAATTTTATGATTAGCATGGAGGCGAAATGGGAAAAATATGTATTGAAATTGTTTTATAAATTCAGGAAATACTATTCTAATTAGTTTATCAACTAAACTTAATTACTGATGGAAGACTACACCTACACAATTTTTTTGTTAATACTTTGGGTGCCCAAAATATTTTTTTGCGGAAGGGCCAAAACAAAACCGTTACGCCACTGACTCGTCATACGAAAAAGCATAAAACACACCACTTGGAATATCTTGCCGTTGTATTTATGCAAGTGTTTTCAATGTTAACACTCAGCATTCAGTGTATCGAACAGCATCTGTCAGTTAATGCCAAGTATTCAAGGAGTTGTAGCGTGCATGTTTGACAAAAAGTAGACTGAGATTAGTTTAAAATAAAATTTTCCATCACATTGTACTATTTCTTTCTCATTATTCGTTTTTGGCTGACTTTTTTTAGAAGCAACTAAATTGAAAGGAAAATTTTGGGTAACAAAAATTGACAGGTTTGGGTAAATTTCGCACGCCAGGGGTAAATACTTACAATAAGCATTTTGTAATGAAAATTTGATAATATAATTATTATTTCACGCATTGTAAATTAGTTTTGGCGCACAGATAAACAAAAAATTGCTGTCTTCAATTTTTTGAAGATTAACACATCCTGTTTTTTACTTTTACGCTTGTTCTTTGGTCGAATTTTATGTGCTTTAAAAAATATAAAATAGTTACTTGAGAGCAAGCTTTCAAAATTTCATTTATGTTTATAGTGCAACAAAATTAATATTAGAATGGATAAATAGTTAAGCTCTTTGTATTTCTTTCTCTAAGCTCTTTGTATATTTTCTTTTCTCAAAATAAGGCATATTTAAAGGCCTGAATATAGAAAATAAAAAAGAAAACGTCTAACCTCTTATATTCCCATATAGCATATGGAAAAATAAATATTCTCAATTTGATAGCTATATGTCAATTGATAGCTACTGTTATAATTATAAAAATTATGTATTTCAATCCAAAAGTTCCAAAACCCTCCACTGTAAACTGACACAATTGACCAAATGGGACAACTCTGTCGTTTTTTTTTAAAGATTATGTGCGAGGCCCTGCCAAATTCCTGACCAACCAACCATTTAAGGTCTTCTTTGCACAATGAAAACTTTGCCGCATCTGTTGCATTGGTTAACGGTATACAAAAAGTACAAATTCTACACTACAACAAGTACAAGCACAAAAGTACTACAACTAGATAACTACAAATAAGCTATCTATACAAATCATTATACATGTTATGCCAATGTTGTAATTTTCTAGTAGCAGTACTGACGCGTCGATATGTGTACAAATGCTATATTGTTCGAACACTTTAGAGAACAAGTAACTATGATTCCTAATGTGTTGTTCTCCCTTCGAAATGTGGTCGTGTAGTGGCAGTTGGAAAGAACACCCTCACCCGCAAATCCAGCGAGTCTGCCGTGACCGTCGCCCCCACCCCTCATTTTAGCGAGCTGCAGGCCGCCGAAGGTGCCAACCCGCACGCCAACGAATTCTGCAGCTGCGGATGGCCGGAACACCTTTTGGTGCCGCGAGGTACACACAAAGGAATGGACTTCAATTTGTTTGTCATGCTCACTGACAACGAAAAGGACCACGTAAGAAACACATCTTTTAAATTCATTAAGAGAGAAATTGGTATTTACGAACCAATGAAATAATTTTGTTAAAAACAATCTTATTTACACTTCAAGTTAATTCTGCACACGTTCCAAGTAGCCCTTCTTTATCAATTCTTCGTAACATATTTTTTATTAGTGCTTTATATATTTTTATATAAATGTGACGCATAAAACAAATATTTTTTTTGACAATTTAATGCATTAAAAAACATTTCTGTCAGAATTATAAACTTAATATTTTGAATTTTTGAAAAATGTTTCTTGCAATTCAGTTTTTATTTAGATCCGAATGCAATTAGATCCGAAATACTTTTTGTACTCTTAAAAATATTTGTATAATGATTATTAGTGGAAAGATTATAATAAAAATGGCTGGATGCCAAGTGGTCTACGTCACACAAATACGGAAATTAACATAATTTTTTATTACTAGGCAACTAGATCAATTATTTGGCCTGGTGCGGCTTCAAGTTCAATAGGTTGCCCAATAATGAGTTAAAATGTCATTTCCCTTTACGTTATAGCCAAATCGAGTTGCAAACTTTGAACGCTCTTTACCAATGAACTCTGTTTTTGGAATATGATAATAATAATAACCTTGAATTTTACATACTAAACTAATATATTAAAATAGTTTGTATCTTTAATCTAAATCGATAAGTTCATCCCTTAAACCTTTTCCAAATTTAAAAAATAGACATCATAGTTATAGATTGCGCGAAGTAAATTATCTCTTGTCCCCCTGGATGTACCACGACTGTGTCTAACAAATAAAAACAATATTATAGGAAGCTAAAAAAAATTCTTAATACTCCATTATTTTCAGGAGTTTTTTTGGAAATTTATAAATACTTTATTAACGTCAGTGTTAAATATTTTGTTTTTCAATCGATATGATTGTGGCGTGAAACAAAATAGACCAATGTCAATTTTATAATTTTAAAAAAATGTTGAATATATCAATTTTAAACTTCTAAATGAAATAGAAACTTATGTCGCCAGGCTTCTCTAACTCTTCAAATAAAAGAATTTTGTGATTTCCGTAAAATTGCAACTAGACTGAGCCTCAAACGTTGGGGCCATTTAAAAAAAAAAAAACTGTCAATTATGACATTGGTCCTTCTTGTTCCAAGTCAGAGATATATTTGAATTATTATTAGTTTCGATGACGAAATATACTAATGCCAATGATGCCAATTGTGTACTGTGTTCCAGGTGAATGGACTGAATGAACATTCTATCTGCGCTGATGCCGTCAGCTACTGTGGCGCAAAGGATCAGAAATATCCTGACAAGAAGGCGATGGGATTCCCATTCGATCGTGTCATTAAAGCTCGCACTGTTGCTGAGTTCAGTTCGCCTAACATGTTATTCCAGGATGTCAAAATTCAGTTCAAAGAATAATTCCAGACTCTTAACAAATATAAACTACAGTATATTTTAAGAAATTGATCATTTGCAGCTGATTATGAGTTAATAAAATATGTTGTCTCCTATTTATATCAATGTGCTTTTTTATTCCTAATTTTGAACTGTCTTGCAATTCTATGCATTAAAATACCAATACGTATGGGTTCACACAAAGTTACAAGTCAAATGGAATCCACACTAATAGAAAATTTACTCACGTTTACAACGCCCGCACCCTTGTAAAATACATATCATGCACCGTCCCCAAATATATGCAATGCTATGCCCCATTTCGAAGTTTGAAAATTTTATTAAAATAAATATTCAGTTCATTTACAGCATTATATAAAAATTCAATAATAAGCTATCGATTCCTAAATTTACAAAGTTCTCTAAATGATAGGCCCATTCAATTCGTAAGTGATAGCATAAATAACTTGTAACTCACAGACTTATAGCTTAAAACTAATATTAATTCAAACAAAATCAATTTTAAACCGATTAAATATTCCACAATTTATTAAAAAAATACAAATTAAAGGAAATATGTGTTATAAGTTATTCAATTAAAAATTTGTTTAAATTCAAGAATTTTTGGGATTTATATTAGATTTTTTTACACTTATTAGTAAACCAAAACTCCCTGAGATATTGTCATAAATTACATTTGTTTCAAAATATATCAAACGACATATCTTCATACATTTAACGTAGAAAGCAAAATAAAAATAGGCACTAATATTTACAATAAATAAGCTATCAGCAATTAAAAACCATTAATACTTTTTAAAAAAATGAGTAAACTATTATAATTGATGATAGATTCTAAATTTAGAAATGACGGTTTTATGTTTATGTAAACTTAACAAAAAAAGGTGGTCAAGCATATATAAAATTTTTATTTTCTTGTATGCAAATTGATATAAAATTATCGGTACATTTTTATAGTAAAACTCTTTTAAATGAATTAATTTTAATGAGACCTTTTTAAATGAATTTAAAAACAATTGTTTTGTATATGTGATTTTTAATAACTGAAGTAAGTAAAATTTAAAGTAACTAAAAGTTAAATATTAATATATTTAAACATACATATATGGGGGGATTTGTGCACAATAATAAATGGCCAGTACATGCCCAATGATGTTTTTTTCAACACTGGGATTTTATTGCAAAGTCTGTAATTATCTGAATTCGAAATCAAGTTTACTGATGCAAAAACTGTAATTTAACGTATTTAAGAAAAAATATGCCCAAGTTCAAAGTTTATAAGAATATATTTTAAATTAAATATTATATTTATTATTATAATAAAAATTAAATTTTAAATATTGTAAAATTAATTTTAAAATATTGTAAAATTAATTTTAAAATATTGTAAAATTAATTTTAAAATATTGTAAAATTAATTTTAAAATATTGTAAAATTAATTTTAAAATATTGTAAAATTAATTTTAAAATATTGTAAAATTAATTTTAAAATATTGTAAAATTAATTTTAAAATATTGTAAAATTAATTTTAAAATATTGTAAAATTAATTTTTAAATATTGTAAAATTAATTTTAAAATAATGTAAAATTAATTTTAAAATATTGTAAAATTAATTTTCAAATATTGTATAATTAATTTTAAAAAAAAACTAAAAAATGGATAGATTATTTAAGAATATGTATTGGCCTATACGTACACTGGCGTAATATATACGAGCCAGTTGTTGGTTCAGTATATGTTAGTTAGCATTGGCCCTTTATTGATAAGTAGTAGCGCCAGAGGAGTGTCTAGGATGGCTGTAGTCTCCCAGTCGAGCAAGGCAACCCCAACTACACTCGGAGAAATATGTACAATTTTATTAGGGAATGATGATTTTTTTTAAAACAAAGTATTTGATATTTTTTAATAAATAACATGATTACTTCAGTGCCTCTACGCTAAACGTTGGATTTCAATAGCAAATCGAAACAAATACAAAAAATACACATTTTAATGCATGACATTTTAAAAATTACAACATAGAATTGAAAAAAAGGAAATAGCCAGAAGAAACAACGACTGAGGTTACTCTTTTTCAAAGACTAAAGTATTTTCACTATCTAAAGTATTTATTTGTCGAAATATATTGATGAGTGAAGTTGTTTGAGACACTGTTTACAAAATCACTTATTTTTAAATATTTTACATTTATCCAAGAGTGGAACTGGTCATATTATACATTCGAAGATATTAAAAATATATAAATAAAATATTATTATAATATTTTACAATCAGTATTTAAAAATTGTGAATTTTTTTCCCATTCTTCCCTTATGTGAGGGAGGAGTGGGACAAGAAGTTTCAATTTAGTGAATTTTATTATTCAAAAAGTCTATATTAAAGAAGTTGGATAGGGCTCGGCTAAGGCCTTATTAATATATCTTCATTTTAACAGATGATATAGAAATAAATTCAAAATTTGTAAACTTCGCTAGATTGTTCGTGAAATCCATTATGATTTTATCCAATATTTTTAGACATCCTTTAGACTTCTTGATCACCATGCCACAATTTCGTTTTTATATGTTTGTCCCATTCCTCCCTCATCGGGCTCGGCTTAGGCCTTATTAATATATCTTCATTTTTCTTTCAATATATCTTCGTTCCTTCCTCATTTGTGCTGTCCCATTCCTCTCCAGACATGATATTTCCAAAACATAGCTCGTTATATAAAACCTGTTATTTTCAGACTTAAATATTATTTACTTAGACACCATGTCTTTGTTGTTATTATACTAACACAAATTTTTAAATGATACGGTATGAGAAAAATATAGAATATGACTTAAAATTTACTTTTGAAGAATTAAAACAATAAATTTCAAATAAAAATTCTTATAATGTT
The DNA here is from genome assembly GCA_963932185.1 of Troglohyphantes excavatus. NCBI lineage: Eukaryota > Metazoa > Arthropoda > Arachnida > Araneae > Linyphiidae > Troglohyphantes > Troglohyphantes excavatus. The sequence continues at coordinate 60,577,736 of OZ010676.1, read as the reverse complement.
GTATAAGCTAGAACTATAGAAAATTAAAATTAGTGTTATAGTTACATACTTAACAATATAGTTAGAAATTAATTGCATTGTTTTATATAGGAGAAAAAGGAATCATATTTGCGAGACAGCGTTTTTTAATTTTATTACTGAATTGTTATCAAATCATCACCAATAACACTTTTGTTTTGCTATTTAGCCAAAATAATAATAAGATATTTTTCGAACAAATCGAATAGAAGTTTATGTCAGCATCGAACAGAAATTTAAGTCAATATCGAACCGAAGCAGGGCGACGCGTGCCACCGCACAAGGCCCCGCGCTTATCATAGAAAAATGGGATTGTTACAGATAAAATGATTTTCTTTTGTTTTTACTTTTGAGGTAAAACGTCTACAAAATAAGCTACATGATGTATCAGGATAGAAACACCATATTGCGCGTTCAATGGGATCAATTTCGACACTATCATTCCGTAGAAATTAGTACGACTGATATAATTAAGATCTCGTTTTGTAGAAAATTAGACTTAAATAAAAAAATTAAAAAATAACAAAACAATGCAGATTTTTACGTAATGAAGTTCTCTAATAAATATTCTATGCAAATAAAATGTAGCCGCATCAATCATGTGTAGATGATAAAAATAATCCCAATTAGCTTATCAATAATCTTACAAACTTATGAATAACTTTCATACTTTACAAGTTTAATTCAAACTTATTCATAATTTTGTGTGGAGGATAAAAAGGAGCCCTGCTGCTAAGTTTGCGCCGGGCTCCGCGACAGCAAAGGACGGCCATGAACATAAGTATATTTTCATATCGAACAGAAGTTTATGTCACCTTTGTCCTGAGATTTGCGGCAATGTAAGTTAGCAGCACCAGGCGAAAGTAATCTCTGCAGCGACGGTGATTCCGGAAAGGGGAACGAAATGTGCTGCTCTCTCAAGAAATACAACCGCGATTTACCTGCGTACCTCGTGTAGACTTTGACCCATGTGATATCGCACACCTGCGTGGCCGACAGAGAGAACCAAGCCTGGAATTGGGATGAGGATCAGCAGATACTGAATGAAAATGACACCTATCCATTGGATGCTTATTGGCTTCAGCTTCGTACTCACGTGGGGAGCGAGTATTGGATTCACAAACCCCCCTTCTGAACAGGGTAAGCACATTCGAAACAACTTTTTGAAAGGGTTTACTTTGGTATTTGTTTCCGTTTAGCAGTAAGAAAGAAACCCTTTGTTAGTTATGAAGTCATTTTGGGGACGAGAAAAGTCTTTAAAATCAGCTATATAGAGGATCAGGATAGAAACACCATTTTACGCTTTGGATTCATTTCGACACTATAACTTCGTTACCAATAGCACGATTGACATAAATTTCGCCAAGTTCAATTGTGAACTTGGCACCGGGACGTGCAGGGGCATCGCTAGGGCTTATGATGGGGTGTGGGGTGGGGGGAGGGTAAAAGCCTAAAAATTGCCAGATCAAATATGCGTTCATGCCAACTTTTTTTAGTCAAATTACCAACACTTTTTTAGAGTCTTGTAATTTACCTGTTTTTTCCCGCTTGGATGGGAAATTGCCAACCTGACCAAAAGTAATTTTTTTTTTAATTTTGAAAATTCTACAATGATTTCCCCAGGATTTTTCATACAAAATCACAAACCCAACCAAAAGTAGAATTTATTAAAATTTTGCAGTTTTTTACAATGATTTCTCCAACATTTTACTTGCCGAAGCGGATGGTAAGAATGTTGGTAAATTCCTGACTTGATTAGATTTCTCACTAGATGGAAAGTTGCTCATCCGACCAGCAGTAACATTTATTAAAATATTGTAGTTTTTTCACAATGATTTTTCCAATATTTTTCATGCCTACATGGGCCGTAATAATGTCGGTAAATTCCTTTGACTTGGCAAAATCACAAACCCAGTTGGCAAACTTGTAAAACATTTGGCTTTTTTTTAAGTGAAACTCTTTATTTTCATTAAAAAAAACGAATGTTTCACAAGTTTGCCAACTAGACGGAAAATTGCCAACCCTTCAAGAAGTAACATGTATTAAAATATTGCAGTTGTTTACAATGATTTTCCCCAACATTTTTCATGCCTACGTGGACCGTAAGAATGTTAGTAAATTCTTGTTGTCTTGGTAAAATAACCTAGTCACAAACCTAGTTGGCAAACTTATTTAACATTTGGCCCTTTTTTTTAATGAAACCAAAAAGTGAAACCAAGAAGTTATTTGTGCATAATAGTCCATTGCAATTAGGTAAAATAGGAGAAAAAATTACAATAGTTTTTAAACTTTGGTCAAATACTCGTTTGACCTCCAGGAATTGAGAACCGAAGAGTTCCCCTCGTTGATGGGGGAGCTTTCCCCCCTAGCCCCCTTAACCATCCCCCCCCCTCGAAATTTCGAAAAAAAATTATATCTCGCTTATAAAAAAATTATAATTACAATTTTTTTTTAAATATAACAAATTGAGTATGTTATAAATTATTTCTTTAGATTTAAGCTTGTACCTGGCGTAGTTTTCCTGTAAAAAAATATGTTACAATAATATACCTGTATAATATAATTTTTTTATGATAATTTTTTTTATTAAAGTGAACCAAATAAATGCTTTATTAAACTACTAAACATGAAATGTAAAAATAAAAACAATATTTTGTTAAACATTTGATATACCATATATTTGTATATATTGTTTTATCAGAGCTGCTCTTAATAACCTATATGGCCAAGCCAGTGTTTGTGCATTTAATTTTGGAAGAGAAAACATGCAACGCAGTTCAAAGCCCAAGCTTTATTAAACATAAAACAACACATAACCTTCTTTAAACTGAAAATAGATTAGTACATAGTCATTAATAAAGAATGAAAAAGTATCAGAATTGTGGATACATATTAAATTGCATTTCAATACAAATTATTTTATTTTACAATAATTACATTAAAATTATTTATTTCTAGATAATGCAGAATAATGTAATAGTTCTTGCTTTTTTATCATTATCTATTTCATTGATGATGTCTATTGCTTCGGTATTACTTCAACTTTGGCCTTGGCAGTTCTTGCACATAACAATGCAACGCTGGTTAACTTTCACATACTTGCATTTCTTTCCACAACCTTTATTATATGCACAAGTAATTATACACTATTTTAGCTGGAACTAGTCATCTTTATTAATTGATATGGGTGTCAATAATTAGTTCACTAACTTACATCCCCAGCTCGACGAGTTCAAACAATCTCCTTGCCATGTTTGCACTTGGTGAAATGTGCTACGGGAGTGTTGATGTGCAGCTTCTGTGTTTGGAGGAAATTTGGAGAGAACAACAGCAGCACTCGCTTGACATACTAGTTTATTAAAAACAGTCATACATAATCGTATTCCAGCTGCTTTCTTCTTTGTTCGTGTTGTTATACGATGCGATGACGAACCTCTCCCTTGCTCGTTCAATGTCATCACAAGTAGAATTAAGGTTATTGAAGATCTCAGGGATATCTTGCAGGTATTTACTGTTCTTGAACAACTATATCCTTCAGTTTTCGAATTTCCATAAAATCCTGAGGTTATGCTAACCACTAATAGCATGAAGGAAGATAATGGATATTTTGCAATTGGCGATAAAAGTAGAGTTATTCAGATCTTTAGAGTTGTAAAACTTATCTTTTACGTTACCTTTATCCTCTTTTAGTATGAGGACGTCCATTTTGTATGGAGTAAGAGGAGTCAACATCTTGGCCAACTACAATAACTTGCTTTTTATTCTTCTTGTGTGTATCTATTGCGATACTCTCAATATACATTAGCATCATCTGTTGCTATACATATGCCTAAGTTCACCAGGTGACCAGCGAGTTACAAAATGAAACGCTCCTTATTGACAAGATTGCTTAGAATTTGTCTGTGTGAGTCAACGAGAACCGTACTAATTAAAATTTATTTATTTTTACATGCGCTTCATCAAGCGTCTTTGGCTTTATATAACCTTAGTTCTGATACTACTATCGGTGTATCCGTCAAACAAACACAATATTTACTTGATAGCGTAATATTTCTTGATGTAAGGTGTGTAGGTAGTATAAACTTCACTAAGAGCCTCTTGCTTTGGCCATGTCACAAAATGAATAAGTGAGCCTCCATCAAGGACAAAGTACAGATTTTCAGAGCTACCAACTAGTCGCTCTGGAACTGTATTAAAGCATTATAAAACGTTGATTTATTTGTATTTCTCATAATGGCGCTGCTATCAAATACAGCCACGAGCTCGAATACGAAATCTTGTAGTTCGTCAGGTGAATGTACATTATCCTCTGGAAATGCTGCGTTGTATCAACTTCAATAACGTCTTTTTACGACTATTACTGAGCTGGTTGACGAAGACGTAGATTTTAGCCATGTCAGCTTTTTTCGGCTTGCGAGAGCCAAATTGTATAATGCCATTCAGGGCCCTCGCTATGGACCACTCCCAATGTTGGTAAATTCCTGTAGACTTGGCAAAATCACAAACCTAGTTGACACACTTGTGAAACTTTTTTTTAAAATTGAAATTAAGAAGTTTCACTTTTTTATAAAGAAGTCACATATTTCGCAAGTGTGCCAACTAGGATTGTGATTTTGACAAGTAAACAGGAAATTACCAACATTCTTAAGGCCCACGTATGCATAAAAAATATTGAAGAAATATTTGTAAAAAAATGCAATATTTTAATAAATTTTCCTTCTGGTCGGGTTGGCAATTTCCTATCTAAAACTAATGTTTTTCAACCAATTGGGATGGTTCAAAAATGCTAGACATTATTCCCGGGTCTTTCTCGAGATCTTTTTTCGAGATAGACCCCGAACCTTCGCCAATAGCTCAACGTGCAGTTCTAGCGCGATGTTAATTAACCAAACCAAACCCATCCAATCGGGAAAAAAACAGGTACATTACCAGATTCAAAAAAGTTGGTAAAAAAACATATTTGACTTAACAATGTTAAGGCATATATTAAGAATGTTACCCCAGGAAAACTTCTCCCGTGTGTCGCCTCCAAAGCTTTGAAACTTTTTATTAGCGTTTGCTCGATCACCATGTCTGACCAAACTCCAGACCAATTGTTATTTAAACGACAAATTGTAAATAAGCTGTTCGGAGTAAATTTACGGAATTCCTCAATTGTCATGTTCTTTTCAAGTACATTCATATCCTGGAGGCTGGAGGCACAATTGGCAAACACTGGTGTAAGGTCCTGTTACATGAAATATATAACTAAATAAATAAATTGAACTATTTACATATATTTTCAACTCAAGTTTGGTAGATTAATAAAAAAAAATTTGGTTTGCTATAATTGAAAAATAGCCATAGGAAGAAATGAAACATTTTGCATATATATATTTTTTATATGAAAACTATGCCAGATACAAGCTTAAATATAAAATAATAATTAATAGAAAACAAAATTACTTATATTTAAAAAAAATTGTAATTACAGCTTGTTTTATAAGCGAGATACAATTTTTTTCGAAATTTCAAGGGGGGGGGGGACATTAAGGGGGCTAGGGGGGAAAGCTCCCCCCTCAAGGAGGGGAACACTTCGGTTTTCAACTCCTGGAGGTCAAACGAGTATTTGACCAAAGTTTAAAAACTATTTTAATTTTTTCTCCTAATTGCAATTTTTCGGTCTAATTGCAATGGACTATAAGTAGCATTATTTTTTATGTCAGCAAATGCTAGTGGTTTTATTCTGTAACCGCGTGGTAGTGTTTTTTTTTCTCAAGCACCATTTCAACGATGCGTAAATACCTCTCCACTTCGCTCGTTGTTTTGCTATAGAAAGCAACTAAGTTGTTTTTTTCGCATTCAATAGCCAGCCCCTATCTCTATCAACATATAAATAAACACATGTGCCCGCACCGAATGAAGTGTTTTCATTTTCTCGATATTCTATTTGTATCTATTAGTTCCTATGTTTTACAGAAGAAATAGCTGTTCGAACAAAGAAGCTCATAAAAAGAAAAGAATTTCAAAGTGTGTATTTATCAGTTTCCAAGAGTTTATTTTAATCTTATCAGAAAGCTTTAGCGGATGTGTTATTGATAGTGAAATTCCTTCTATCCATTATTGAGATCGGAGGGTTGCCAGCTTCACTACAAAAATACTAGAAAGTCGTCCAGAACATCTAACAAATTATACTGGCGTGTGTACGGGACTGGTGCATGATAAATCTGATCGGGGTCCAATGTCCTGACGCCTATTGAGGTTGCGTCGGGTGCCAGCTCAGGTGTTGTCCTCGTCATTTGACCATGGTTCAAAAATACCAGACATCGTTCCCGGGTCTTTCCTTCGAGATAGGCCCCGAACCGTTGCCAATAGCCCAATGTGCAGCTCTAGCGAGACGTTATTTAAACAAACTATTTTCAAGTGAAGTTTAAAGAATTTTTTTTTCATTCACACAAAGTAATGTTTTTAATATTAGTGTACGCAGTGTTTGTACATATCGCAATATTCTTCAAACTTTAACTACTCATAAGATTGTTTTTAAACAGTAAAATAACATGTATAATTTTTTTTTTAATCTTAACTCTCTATTTCTGTAAACTTTCAAGAAAACAAATTATAAATAGGAATGTTACAACAGATTAAATTAGTATTGAAAAATTTAGCCGACGTTGCACAAATACAAATTATGTATATATATATATATATATATATATATATATATATATATATATATATATATATATATATATATATATATATATATATATATATATATATATATATATATATATATATATATATATATTTAATTTTCGGGATTATCATTTTCTTGAGGGATTTCTGTCTTTTCTGTTGTTGCTAGTAGTGGTTGGATTAATTTTTACGTATCCTGTTCTCCTTTTAAATAATTTCTTGCAAGTGTGCCTGTAAGAATAAGCATTTGTTACAAGTGCATCTGTAAAAATAGAAGTTTGTCTCTTTTTCATATTTTTATTACTTCCATTTCTAGGTCTTGCTTTTTTAATAAAATTATTTCACGAATTTTTTTATTATAAAATTAGATTGTGCGGATATGGCGTCATGTACGGTAACTTAGTTAATTATAAAAATGAAATATAATTTATTATGTAAAATGAAAAATTAGACTTACTTAATTATAAAAACGAAATATTATTTATTATGTATAATGAAAAATTAAGCTAATTTATACATCTTTATTTTACATGAAATTAATTTTCATTTAAACGATTTATTTATTAAATTTTTAAATAACAGAAAAAATAATTTAATTGTTATTTACGTAAATAAATAATAAGCTTATTAATATACATTTATTTTACACGAAAATATTTCATATTTTATATTATTTACATAAAATTAAACGATCCACAGGCACGTGCACTAACCGTAGGTATTTATATAAAAAAATTAGATTATAAATATATTTTTATTTTACATGAAATTATTTTTCATTTCATTCTTTGTAATATTTGCATACATTTTTATGCGAAGAACATAACTCCGTCCTTGTACCCGTGTAATTGGATTATTTTAGGGATATATGCCTAAATTATTTAAATATTTTTGTGCAAAATGGCGGTATGTATTAAAACTAGGCTTATATAACTGTATTTTTTATATTAAAAAATAACTTATATATTTAACTAAAAAATAAATAATTAAAAAAAAATTATTTTCGTTTTTTTTTAAGATATTTTTTGGATATTGCTTTTATTAATTTATTTTTGGAAGAGACAGACATCGTCCAAATACTCGATCCGCTGTCACATGCGCTAAACGTTGGGCCACTTTGACTCTCGGTTACATGAGATTTTTATATAATTTCTGGGTTTATAGAATTATTTCACTAATTTTTTTATTTTTTATTATATTGTGCGGATATGGCGTCATGTACGGAAACTTAGTTAATTATAAAAATGAAATATCATTTATTATGTATAATGAAATATTAAACTTATTTAATTATAAAAATGAAATATTATTTATTATGTATAATGAAAAATTAAGCTAATTTATACATCTTTATTTTACATGAAATTAATTTTTATTCAAATGATTTATTTATTAAATTTTTAAATTACAGAAAAAAATATTTTCCTTGTTATTTACATAAAATAATAATTGCATTTCCTTGTTATTTACATAATAAAAGAAATATATATTAATAAGCTTGTTATTTACATAAATAAATAACAAGCTTATAAATATATTTATTTTACATGAATATATTTCTTATTTCATATTTTATATTACTTACATAAAATTAAACGATCCACATGCACGTGCACTAACCGTAGGTATTTATATAAAAAAAATTAGGTTATAAATAACTTTTTATTTTACATAAAATTATGTTGCATTTCATTGTTTGTAATATTTGCATAAAATTTTATGCGAAGCTAGGCTAATATAACTATATTTTTTATATTAAAAAATAACTTATATATTTAAATAAAAAATAAATAATTAAAAAAAATTATTTCATTTTTTTTACCATATTCTTTGGATATTGCTTTTTTAAATTCATTTTTGGAAGAGACAGACACCGTCCAAATACGAACCTGGCACCTTTCGATCCGCAGGCACATGCGCTAACCGTTAGGCCACGGTGCCTCTCGATTACACGAGATTTTTATATAATTCCTGTGTTAATAGAATTACTTCACGAATTTTTTTTATTTTTTAATTATATTGTGCGGATATGGCGTCATGTACGGAAACTTAGTTAATTATAAAAATGAAATATCATTTATTATGTATAATGAAAAATTAAGCTTATTTAATTATAAAAATGAAATATTATTTATTATGTATAATGAAAATTTAAGCTAATTTAAACATCTTTATTTTACGTGAAATTAATTTTTATTCAAATGAATTTATTATTAAATTTTTAAATAACAGAAAAAATATTTTCCTTGTTATTTACATAAATAAATAATAAGCTTGTTAATAAATATTTATTTTACATGAAAATATTTCTTATTTCATATTTTATATTATTTACATAAAATTAAACGATCCACAGGCACGTGCACTAACCGTAGATATTTATATAAAAAAATTAGGTTATAAATATATTTTTATTTTACATGAAATTATGTTTCATTTCATTGTTTGTAATATTTGCATAAATTTTTATGCGAAGAACATAACTCCGTCCTTGTACCCGTGTAATTGGATTATTTAAGGGATCTATGCTTTAATTATTTAAATATTTTTGTGCAGAAATGGCGTTCTGTATTTATACTAGGCTAATATAACTATATTTTTTATATAAAAAAAATAACAACTTTTATATATATAATTAAAAATTAAATAATTAAAAAAATATTTTCTTTTTCGGTTAATTTAAAATTTTTTTGGGTACTGCTTTTTTTGGATACTGTTATTTTAATTTTGTTTATGGAATATTTTGGGAAGAGATAGACACCGTCCAGATAAGAACCTGGAACCTTTCGACCCGCAGGCACATGCGCTAACCGTTAGGCCACGGTCCCTCCCGATTACATAAGATTTTTATATAATTTCTGTGATAATTGAATTATTTCACGAATTTTTTTTTAATTATATTGTGCGGATATGGCGTCATGTACGGAAACTGTTAATTATAAAAAGGAAATATCATTTATTATGTATAATGAAAAATTAAGCTTATTTAATTATAAAAATGACATATTATTTATTATGTATAATGAAAAATTAAACTAATTTATACATCTTTATTTTACATAAAATTAATTTTTATTAAACTGATTTATTTATTAAATTTTTAAATAACAGAGAAAAATAATGTCCTTGTTATTTACATAAATAAATAATAAGCTTATTGATATATATTTATTTTACATGAAAATATTTCTTATTTCAAGTTTTATATTTTATATTATTTACATAAAATTAAACGACCCACAAGCTCCGGAACGTGTACTAACCGTTAGGCCACGGTGACTCTCGATTACATAAGATTTTTATATAATTCCTGTGTTAATAGAATTATTTCACGAATTTTTAAATTTTTTAATTATATTGTGCGGATATGGCGTCATTTACGGAAACTTAGTTAATTAGAAAAATGAAATATCATTTATTATGTATAATGAAAAATTAAGCTAATTTATACATCTTTATTTTACATGAAATTAATTTTTATTTAACTGATTTATTTATTAAATTTTTAAATAACAGAGAAAAATAATGTCCTTGTTATTAACATAAATAAATAACAAGCTTTTTGATATATAGTTATTTTACATGAAAATATTTCTTATTTCAAATTTTATATTATTTACATAAAATTAAACGATCCACAGGCACGTGTACTAACCATTAGGCCACGGCGACTCCCGGTTACGATAGATTTTTATGCAATTTGTGTGTTAATAGAATTTTTTAAAGATTTTTTAATTATTAAATTATAGTGTGCGGATATGGCGTCATGTATGGAAACTTAGTTAATTATAAAAATTATATATTACTCTTTATGTATAATTAAAAATTAAGCTTATTTATATATCTTTATTTTACATGAAATTAAATTTTATTTAAAAGATTTATTTATTAAATTTTTAAATAACAGACAAAAATAATTTCCTTGTTATTTACATAAAGAAATAATAAGCTTATTAATATATATTTATTTTACATGAAAATAATTCTTATTTCATATTTTATATTATTTACATAAAATTAAACGATCCACAGGTACGAGCTAAGGTATTTATATAAAAAAGAATTTAGGTTATAAATATATTTTTATTTTACATGAAATTATGTTTCATTTCATTGTTTGTAACATTTGCATAACATTTTATGCGAAGAACATAACTCCGTCCTTGTACCCATGTAATTGGATTATTTCAGGGATATATGCTTTAATTATTTAAATATTTTTGTGCAGAAATGGCGTTATGTATTTAGACTAGGCTAATATAACTATTTTTTTTATATAAAAAATAAATTATATATATATATAACTAAAAAATAAATAATTAAAAAATTATTTTTATTTTCGGTTATTTTAAGTGGCCGTACACACACTTTGTAAATCTGCCCCATGTGTTCTGTATAAACTTGCCCCTTCGTCATAACTGAACCTCCAAGTTTCATTCTATAGGTGAACGATGAATGTAATACCTTAAAATAACCACAAAAGAACAGTCAAGTAGGATAAGCCATAATGGCTTATGAAGATTTAAAATTATAGGTTTTGTTAAGGCTAATACGTTAGCGTAAAAATTTACTCACCTAATGAAAAAACAGAAACTGTTGTTCAGATCACTTGCCACATTCGCAACTGACTCCAAACTGTTGTGAGCGCTAATGGCAGATGTGATGCGTCTCCTGACCCGACAGATGAAACCCTCTGACCAAATTGTGAGCATTGTGTAAACCTGTCCCTGTACCAAACTTGCCCCAGTCTATCCTAATATACATTTTTTTTTACAAATAATTAAAAAAATTATTTACAATATATTACAAAACATATTAATTATTTTTAAAAGTACTTATTAATAATTTTATTATATATAAAATTACGTTATTTAGCTTTGTTTAATATAATTTTAATTGAAAGGTGGGGAGGTGAGTTGATAAAGATTAGTTACTAACTTGTAGTTAATTTGTTTGGGAAAAATAAATTAATATTATTACTAAATTGAAGTTAGACAAAATAAAATTATGTTTATTTAAATTTAAGAACTGTTCTAACTTTTTAATTTAAATTAATGGTAACAAATTAATAAATTTATGTTTGAAAAAAAAGATTTTTAAATTAAAATTATATTAAAGGATATCATAGATAATCAATACTTAGTTTTATGACGTTAACCGTTTTACTTTAACAGGTAATCAGTCATTTTGCTTCCTTGTTGGGCTTTCACAAAAACCGTCGTAAACTTAATGTACGAAATAATTAGGAAAAAATCAGGGTAGCAAGTTAATTTGATTAATTTTAGAATTAATGAATCTCCTACAATTAGAATTTTTATAATTTATTGCGATTTTTTTTTTTACCTTAACAGGTATAGTTTTTCTTAAGCTTCATAAAATATTGAATGTTTGGTTAGAGTAAATCAGCTATAAATATTGATTTGAAAATCTCTTTTTTCTTGTAACATATTGCAATGGTGTAATTTCTTTACAGAATTGAAAATGATGAAAGAAGAATGGGACGAATGCTGTAAAAACAACGTTTGCATTCAGAATTCTTGTTACACCACTGAGATGGGAGCTTCGGGTTGGGCAGCTGTTCGACAAAGATGTCAGAGCAAATATCCAGATTGGCCATTTGCGGTAGACATTTTCAGTATTCAAAATCAAAAAGACATTGAAACACTTTCGAACAACTTTCAGAAAGGGCTGGACTATTCAGAAGGTAAACAATGTCAGTTTATTGTATCCTAATAAGACTGGCAACTTTTCATAAACCGTGCTTTAGCTTTAGAATATGTGTTGTTACTTGCGTCTTTGGCGATGTCCCATATATGATTTTTTTCAATATACTTTAGTTCAAACTGTGCCACGATATAGTTGAATTTCGTTTCTTTACTAGACAAAGTAATAGACAAATGGAACAACTTGCCAGTGAATATTGTTAATTGTAAAGGAGTAACGGATTTTAAGAAGAAGTTAGATATGCATTGGGGGATAGTTAAGAGGTACTAGATGGACCAACCTTGTTGGGCCTTGAGCCTGTTGTTGGTCGTCAATATTTATATTTGTATTTGTATTTGTATTTGATATACCACTAATGGTAAATTAAGCTTCTACTTGACAAAACTACATTTTGGGTTTATCCACCCATAATGGAAGGATTTTTATGCTAATCTTGCGTCTAGCCTCCGGTTTTTTCTTTTCTTCATTCACTATTCAGAAGGACGTAGTCCAGAGTCTCCAATATGTAGCTTTACGTATTCAAAACTTTTCTCGAAAGCTAATTGATGCTTGATTATTAACGCTATGAATGCATTTTTACTAATAATTACTTTAACTCATCTCTGACACGGAATAAATTAATATCGAAGAGAATAAAAATAGACTTTATTTCAAATCTATCGAACTGAAGATATCCTACTAAGAGCTAGAAAACATCCCTATGGATCGAACTGATACCTAACAGATTACAGTTACATTCATAGAATGTTCAATAAAAATAAATAAATTGCCAACTTATTCTAAAAAATATAATAATTCATTTTATGAGCGATAAATATTATTCCTATTTAATATCTACTAACATTGATTAAACTAACTTAAATGCAACTATATGTTATTTAAGCTTGCAAGTCTTCCCAACTGCTTTAGAAAATATTTCTAGTATTAGTAATTAAAATATATTATTTGGTAGATATTTCAGGCATAGTTGAAGAAATTTTGAAGACAACTACGAATATGATTTTGGCGCTTCAATTTGAACAAACGATTTTTTTTGTAAAGGAATCGACCCATTAGGTTATATTTTTTAATTCCTATTGGAATTTTTTTAATTTTTCCAGTGAAACAACTTTTTTTTCATAAGCAGATTTGGACATTAAAAAAAGTAAACAACCCAAATTGGTTTCTCTAGGGTCCCAAATTAAAAAATGTGAAAAATAATTAATTTGCAATGTCAAAAATGCTTCCTCAAGCAAAAAAATTACCAAGCTATATTTTAAATAAATATTTTTTCATTGAAACATATTTTATTTAATTAAATAATATAAATATCGGAAATGTCAAATTTGGACTACATTTTTTTAATTAAAAGCATTTAAATTTTGGCACTTTACTTAGTACCGAAGCTGCCGCTTGTGTTGCTTGGGCTTTAAGCCGCCCCTGGATTTAATGTTATTTTAATTTAAAGTAAACGGAAAAAAGGCTTCATCTGCAATTTTAATATTATTCTTGAGGAAAAGATATTGTATGATGATTTCTCGGATAACAATTACTATGAAAGAGCTGTAACCTCAGGGTTCTAAGTTCTGCGCATTTTTCAGTGGTTGAGTCTGGCCTGATCATTTATCGGATATAATAATACAAGTAAACCTTGTATTTATCGGAAATTGAAATAAGGATACATTTTAACTGTTATACAAAAATGCACAAATTACTACTATCCCGCTTAAGCCAGAATTTCGGAGAAGCTTCACTTCTGGCGAGGCGAATCCAACAAAAAGTCATTCTGTGGGAGATGGAGCTAAGGCCCAAGGTTATGCATAAGGTCCATTTTGGTCTAACACTGCATGCCCACCTTTTGTCAAACATGGAAATTAACATATCTGTCTCTACAGGCGCTCGGAGAAATAATTTATTGAAATGAAACCTTGTGGGTCAAATGTAAGTTTTATTTAAACTATGTGAGGTTTTATTTAGAAGATTTTAACTAAATGCCAAGCATATTATCGATGTTTTTGATAGTTTTTAAAATGTAAATTTAATTAATCTTTTTAATACAGCTTGATTTTTTCAAGGTCATCTTTAGGTTTTAATTATTCTTTTAATTCAGTATGATTTTTTAAAACTTTTATTGCTTATAAATTTTTTCTTCGTGCTCTTTTATTACTTTTTTTGGTTCGTTAATTCATTATAAAATTAAAAATACTGAATTTTAAAAATTTTTTTTAAATATTTTTTGTGGAAGAGAGCTAAACTATACGATAAACATAACAAAATTTGCTTAGGGATGCTCCAATAAAGTTTTGGCATCTATCGCATTTAAGGCCATTCTCACAATAATCTTAAGATGAGATAATAAAAAAAATTGCCTTTAGAAACATTAAAATTTGCATGAAAAATAATTTGTAATGACAACTTTTGATTTTGAAATTTCTTTTGTTTTCAGCATTTCCGATAACAATGTGGACAAGTGGCACACGATGCCCTCTGACTAGTAGTGAAGGACCGGTACTTCAGACACGGTGGACATCAAGCAAGAGCCCTTTTCCGGATTGGTTGGAAAATAAAACAAACCCTTCTTCCTCTGATATACCAGACGAGAACGAGGGTTGCAAGTTTTTAGTTATATATCCTGCCCCAAATAATTCGGACACCAAGTATGATTTTCAGGTATCAATTAGTTTCGCTTTGTTTTATAACAACTGCAAATTTCTTGAAATGGGTATTTGCTAAAGAAGATGATTCATTTCTGATTGATCAATGCTTAATAAATCAAATGAATGAAATTTAGCACATTTACTTTTAAAGATAAAAGTTTAGCACATTTACTTTTAAGGAATGAAATTTTGCACATTAATTTTTTTAATTTAACATTTACTTTTTTTACAATTTAATATTTTAAAAAATGGTACTAAATATCTAGGTTTAAGAATTGTGCATATGTTGACATTACTTTGTTACATGAAGTTCATACTCGAAATTCTATTTACAAGAAAATAATCTTATTTCAATACTCTTTCAGAATATATACTATTTTATCTAATGAGTTATTTTCTATTTAATTTCTCCCGATATGTGGTGTGCCAATGAAGCTAAAAATTTGTGGAATTCTGACAAATTGGTTTCATTAGTAAATTGCGAACCGTGAGATGAGCATTTCGGTATAAAAAATGACAGTGATGAAAATTTGATCTCAGGTCATTAAGAAACAAGCTTATGATAAAACTCTTTCTTCTTCAGGATCAAACAGCTCGTCATGCAGCAATATGCGAGTTTCTGCTTCCAGAAGAATTGACAGACAATACTCAAAATGATGGTTTGAATGTATCAGAAGACACTACTCAAAGCTATTCAGAAACATTTGATCCAAAAACAAGTTCCGTATATAATAAAAAAACAACATTAATGAGTAATTTTCTTTTGCTTGTTATAAAAACCATTTATTCGTAAGGAGGTTAAACAAAAAACATCAAATGTCAGTTGAACCTTTTACGAGATACGTTTCATTGACCTCATTTGAACTCAAATTTAACTATGGTAACTCTTATTTTCAATGTAAAAGATTCTGAATTCAAATACATTTAAGTATACTTTTTTTAAAGACTAAGATGATTTGTAAACTTACTATTGTAAAAATGCCCGCATTTTCCATTGCACAAACACCCTCCTTCATTTCCTAATGAATTTCCGCCACATCAATTATAGCAACGCACATCCACTTATGAATTCCATTAATTTACAAATTCTTAAAAAGTACACGAATGCATAACTCATTAAGAATGGCATGCATGCACAATTGTATATGAGGAGTGTGCATGCAAAAACAAACAAATAATGAGATAAGCATTGAATATTATAAAAAAAAGGATGGCTTCTATCCGAAACATCTTCCAAACGCCGATTTATACAATATCAAACATATCATGTAATACAATAACATGCTGAAAATTTTAACATGTGACTGAGCGACTTTTGGTTAAAATAATTCTAAATGTGTTGTCAATTTTTTATCTGAAAGCGATTCTGTAATCGTTACTGTGGTTTTAAATTAATAAATTAATAACTTTATTGACGCAAATGTCAGACTTACATCTAATTATATGACACTTTTACATCCATGTCTTAGCCGGCAGAAAATACTACTATAGATATAAAAAATATTAACCAAGTATAAAAAATATTAACCAAAAAAATATTAACCAAAAAAATATTAACCAAAAAAATATTAACCAAGTATAAAAAATATTAACCAAGTATAAAAAATATTAACCAAGTGTAAAAAATATTAACCAAGTATAAAAAATATTAACCAAGTATAAAAAATAGAATTAAGAGTAACTAACAAATGGGTATAGAGTGAGAGTCTACAAATGTATAAAAGAAACCAATGTATATATTGCAACTAAAATGTTGACGCACATACTAAATTTGTAACAAATTCTCTAAAATATTTGTGAAATTGGAGGAAATTTACATATTTTTTAAAAAAAAAATAGTAGCAAACAGTCTATAAATGGAAGAAAAAAAGTATCATATGTTTTAAAAATATTGCGACGTACTTGTGGTAAATTCAGTTAATAAATAGAAATTTAGATACGAAATTAACATGACTACAGTTTTTTTATAAGAACGTGAGTAAATTTTAACTGAATGTAAAACAAAAAATTGCCAACCTACACCATTTTAGTGATATAACAAGCAAACATTATATCTTTAAATGTTACAATAACGCATTTTTATAAATTAACATAGAGGGCGAATGTATATAATTAATCATAAAACACTACTCACTATTGTTAAAATATCATAAAAATTATTAAAAAGTATTATACAAGTTAAGAAAAATATTGCTTAATATGTTAAAATATATTAATAGTACATGTCAAATAAATCAAAATGATCTTTTGCACCCTACGACAAATGTAAACCTACGAAGATTATCAGCAATCTTGCCAAAATAAAAGCAATAGTATGCGGCTAAGTGCTGAATTTTAAGTATATGTAGACGAATAACACTGTTGATATATTAACAAAGTTGTTTCATTTATACTATAAGTAAGGTCATTGTTGCATTAGTGAGATGTTTTTAAAAAAATTCGTTCTTATCAGTGCAATATGAATAATATTTTTTATATGTTAGATTGCTTGTAAGTTTATAATATACAAAGTAGAATTTTTTACATAGAAACGCCCTTTTGATAATCGTAATATCAAAAATATTTTACAAATTGAAAAAAATATTACTTAAGACAGATATTTTGCACATGGTACTTGTACAAAACCGCTGTGAGTTACATTACTTTTACCCATACAAATGGCTTAGTAGCTACTTATTTGATGCAGATAGATGGAAAAGCGGTAAAATTTATAGATTTTTATGGAATTTTGTAATTTTTTTTAAAGTACTATACATACAGACAAAATGTTGTACAAATTAACAAAATATTAATAAATAATACTTAGTATTGCTAACTTATTTGCAAAATGCCGTTACATCTATTAAAATATCACTAAAAACTTTTTTAAAGTTATAAGAAAATATTTTAAAAATTGTTAAAACATGGTGTTCTAAGTAATATAATTTTTTAAATTTATAAAGTTAATATAAAAAACTTTTTTAACTTATAAGTCCATAAGAAAATAGTTTAAATTTGTTAAAACGTATTGTGTTGAAAGCAATAATTTTTTATTCATGAAACCTTGGTTGTCATATTAAATAAATATTTTTCAATGAAAATTGTTGCTTGTTATTTGGTTTCTTCTGTTGTGTCACAAAGATATTTTATAAAGCTAATATAATTTTTTAAGTTACTAAACATAATTTATGTAATACATTTATTTTTAAAGTCTTAAAACTATTTTATATATAACTTTTATTTTTAATAGTTATAAAATATCTTTGTGACACAACAGAAGAAACCAAATAACAAACAACAATTTTCATTAAAAAATATTTATTTGTTATGGCATGGGCATAGGTAAAAAATTATTACTTACAACATAATATGTTTTAAACAAAATTTAAATACTTTCTTATGGACTTATAACTTAAAAAAGTTTTCAGTTGTGTTGTAAGTAATATTTTTTTATTTTATCACGCTAATATAAAAATATAGCCTTTTGTCTGTACATGTATGTACTTTTAAAAAATGACATAGATTCATAAAAGCTCTATAAGTTTTACCACTTTTATATGTATCTGTATCAAATAAATTGCTAAATAAGTATTTAATCCATAGCTGCATACTAACCCCCATTATGCGGGTAAAATCTTAGTCGTATGGGTAAAATTAATGTAAATCATAGTGGTTTTTAGAGAAGTAGCATGTGCAAAGACCTATCTTAAGTAATATTTTTCTCAATTTGTGAAATATTTTTGATATTACGTTTATCTAAAGGGCGTTTCTGTGTAAAAAATTCTACTTCATATATTATAAACTTTCAAAGCAGTCTAAAAGATATTACACATGTTACACTAATAAACATAATTTTTAAAAAGCTATTTTTGCTGAAGTTCATACGTATATAAAATTTTACTTTAACATTTAAATTAATAATATTAAAATATAAAAAAAAGTTAAAATATAAACAAATATTAAAATGTAAATAAATACTAAAATATAAATGAGTAAAAATTAATATTATGTAATTCTATCATATATTTTATTTACTTTCGCAAAATTGCAGTCGTAGCCCCTTGTACAGCTCTAGTGTCCCATTACTTCCAATTACCAACTATTGCTAACATTACAAATCCGACGTCACAACCATAACTTATACTAAAAAAAGCCATCAAACTTTACAAAATACCCATTGTGACTTGACAACCAACCACTTATACTAAAAACCAAAGTCCTAAAGCGGCCCCCAAAGCAACTCAACTCGTATGATGTCATGTGACTCCCGTCTATGACTATATTTATTTATATTTTAATATTTATTTATATTTTAATATTTATTTATATTTTAATATTCATTTATATTTTAATATTTATTTATATTTTAATATTTATTTATATTTAATATTTATTTATATTTTAATATTTATTTATATTTTAATATTTATTTATATTTTAATATTTATTTATATTTTAATATTAATTTATATTTAATATTTATTTATATTTTAATATTTATTTATATTTTAATATTTATTTATATTTTAATATTAATTTATATTTAATATTTATTTATATTTTATTATTTATTTATATTTTAATATAGGTGTTTTCATTTTAATGCTATCATCGCTATAACTGGAATAATCTTCACCTGTTGGGGATATTTCACGAATTACTTAATTGTTAAATTTTTTCTTTATATTTAGATGCTGAAGGTTCGTTTAAACATTTCGTTTCCATTTTCTTTCTAAACAATACGCGTATAAGTTTCTTTGTTATTTTTAAATCAATACCACCACCACCACCAATGAACATTTTTCTATTTTGGCGTGGATCCTGCAGATTTTTTTTCTGCTACAGGAATTGTCTTTTTGCTTTTGTAAATCGTAAAATCTTTACACAGATACATTGAATAATTTAATTTCCGCTGATTTCATAAAATCATAAATTGTTTGAAGAAAAGAAGTATTTTTTTTTATGATTTTTTTATATTTAGATATTTTTTATGGTATTGTTTATCATATTTTTATTCGAATGTCCGATACAGTTGGAAGGGAAGATTTGTCTCACATCAATTTAAGTTCTGTAACCACCACTTTAGAAATTTGTAATACAGTTGGCCTATTTTTGATGACTTCAATAAAAATTCATTGGCATATAAATATTTCCGAATAACATCAGCATATGTAGGCAATACATTAGCAATACATTGGGAAGGACAGTTGGATTTTGTTCTAGTTTTAGGCATATTGAAACAGCGATTTGAACTTTCCAACAACAAAAATTATATAATAACTTACGTGATCCGCGTTACACTTTCAACACTTCAACATGAAAGCAGAAAGCGCAAATGACAGTAAAAGTGTAAAAATTAGGAGGTTAAAGGTAAGATAAATAACACCAAGAGGAATGCCATGTCTAGGGGGCAGGGTAGAAATAAGTCAATGACTCCGATCAACGCTTAAAGCTCAATATCTGCAATATAAATAAATTCTCTAACGTATCGGCATTGGAAGATATAGTTTGATTTGCTTAAAATTTTATCATTATTATTTATTTACTAATGGACCACTTTTCACACGTCTCCTTATTAATCAAAATTTGGGATTTTCGTGCCACCCTAATATACACACACATACACATTATATTAGAATTTGATATGCGTTATTTTTATTTAGCAATATTAAGTATTTAATAAGTTCAATATGAAGTTATTCAAGAATAGCATTTAATAATATATTACAATAATATTTTGCAGATAATACTATGGAGACTACTGGTGAAATAGATGAAACGTCAGAACACACAACGAAATCAACGTATTTAAGGACGCAATCTACAGTACAGCTGACATCAGATTTAAGTCTTACAAAGACATCTTCACATATAAACATGTATGAGTAAAAAATTAAATCATTTCTCAATAGTTGAAATATTTGCACGCTTGAAAAATATTAATAATACTTCAATAAAATTGACCACATTTGCAGGTTTTCATCTTCTACTACAAATATGAACAGATTTTGCAGAGAAAAAACTGCGGCTGGTATTCATTGGCCCATCGCTGCACCTGGCGATACAGTTAAACAAAAATGCCCGGATAAAATGACAGGTAAGCTGTAGAGGTTTGCATTAACACATGAGAGATTTTCACTCTCAGACAATCCTTCGAAATCCGTTCCAAAGCCTGCCCAAAACTTCAAAACAGTGGAGGTGCTATTTGAAACTTGTGAACTCGAATAGAATTGCACATTTCGAAAACGGTTCATTTCCGAAAATTTAAAATAATTCATAAACCACAAAAAAAAAATCATTTTTGTTGAGCCATTTGACTTATTTAAGCAATATTATTTTCCGAAAATTAATAACCAATTAATGTGATATATTTATGCAATGACATTATGGCACTTTTAATTAGCACTCCTAGCCATCACAACAAAAATCGCCTGTGCAAATTTACACCAACTATTTTCTTTGGATTGCTGACTTCGGATTTAATAGAATTTTTAGAATTGCATTAAACGTTCTCTTTTTATGATGAAACGGTTTTTTTTCATAAGAATTTTTATTAAATCTTCTATGATCACTAAAATATCAATACAAAGTGATTATCAAATTTTGAATATTCAAACATATTTTCAGCATTTTTTTTTCTTAAAAAAAATTGTCGCGTCCATTCTTTCTACCCCTACCCCCTTTTTAAACGTTCGTTATTTATTTATTTACTGAATTACACCATTAGTTTTCGTTTAGGGTATGCGCAATGGAAATGTGATGAAGTAACGTTGCAGTATACTCCAGATACACCTCATATTCTGGATTGCAAACATGTATGGATAAAAAGTTTAGAAGAAGATGTATGTTTAAACTTTTTGTGTTATTTTTAATGACCATAAATTGTATCAAAAAGTCCTAGTATGTATATTACCAAAATAATCTATTCTGTGTTTGTGCGTTTGATCCATTAAGGTTGATAAAGGTACTAATGCAACTACCATATCTCACAAACTGGCCGATGCTACAGGCAAGCAAGCACTTACTCATGGGGATATCACGGCACTGGTGGATTTGTCAATAAAGCTTCTTGGTCTTTATATCAAACAAACAGGTGACCATCTTGAACAGCAAGATTCTTATACTTTCACAGAACACATGGTGTCATCAATGAGTAACATTCTCAGAACTAAGAGGAAAACAGCCTGGGAGAGTTTACCTCAAGTAAGCTGTAAATGTTTATAAAATTCCAATATAAAAGCGTAAAAATAAGTTAGTAATAAGTTAGTTAATAATTAGGTCCTAATATTGTTTACATTTTGTACGAATTTAGTCAAGAAAATAAACTTTAGGAAAGTACATCCTTTATTCAAACAAAATAACCTAAAACTATATAACTTACGTAATTTTTTTATTGATGCTAAATTAACAATCAACAATTTTTCACCAACTAACTTTCAAAGATCGGTAAAATTATTTGAGCCACATACCGTTATTTTCCTGAACATTTTTATCCATTACTTTTGTTAGATTTCTATATTATTATTATTATTTTTTGTAATTTTAACTTAGTTCAATTTTGAATTGTGATGTAAAAATATCAAATAAATTTATTTCCAGATCCATCAAACTAGAGAAGCAAGTAACATATTAAAGCTCGTGGCCAATATGGGTAGTCGTTTAAGTTGTGTCAAAAGGTCTTCCAATGAACTTCAGTTTACTATTGCAGCAGAAAACATTGGTACACTTTTAAAATATTTTATAAAAATGTATATAAACCTTACAACCAGAGTTAGAAATATTTTTCCTACAAACAGAAATTAGTAGTTTAGTACTAAAAAAATTATCGTTCTATGTACAATTTACTGAAAATAGCACACTATTACATAATCTCAAAATATATGAAATCTTTTCGTATGTGGCCGTACTCGAAAAAGTGACATAAAGAACACAGTGTTTTTTAGAAAAACGTAATTATAGTATTTATTTTTCATATTTTTTAAAATAAATAATCAAGAAAACGATCTTTATCAGTCAAAACAGTTATTTTAACCACTAATTGTTTATTTTCTTTTATTTAAAGTTTATTTTAACCACCACTTTCTTTTATTATTTGTTCCAAAATTACACATTTCAGTCATTTGGTTCCAAAAATACACTTTTTTAGTGGACTATTTTAGATTTATACCACTTTTATATTTTCAAATCAGTTATCAAAACTGTTACAGTGAAGAGTGTTTAAAAAACACTAAATTCTAAAAAAATATGTTGTTTTACATCCTTACATTCTGTATCAATTTCATAAAAGAAAAATTTCATAAACTTGAAATATTTTATCGGAACTATCTATATGTTCATCCCTAAAAAAACAGCAGACGAAGTTTCAGATCTATATAAGTCATTCATAGAAATTTCTGAATCCCTTTTGTACTCCCTGATAAAATAAGAGTTTTTCACGATCACTCTCCCTTCTTCCGCTTTTAACTAAATTATAAAAGAAATGCGAATATAAATAAGAGTAACAAACTAAAAAGGGGAAAATACCCAGCAAAAATAAAACAGCACAACACCTTAATCAAAATTGTGAAATAGAAGGTTTTATAAAGAAATTTGGAATCAAAAACTGTAGTTCTTTCTTTTTATTGAAAATTTTAATTCTTTTGTATAAAAACCTTTTAATATCTTCATTTTTCCTTCGATAATTTAGCTTCAGAATTGAAGTTTTTTTTTGCAGGTTTTTTAGAGGTTTTATGAAGGAATTTAGAACGCAAACTTTTAATCTAATAGATTTTAAAACTAGTAATTTTGGAAAAAATAGACCGCCCGACCAAAAACCGAAAAAAAAGAAGAAGAAAAAGCGTCGATTTTAATGACTTCAAGGAACATTCCTGTCAAATCTGAAGAAAATCGAATAACGTGTGTGGTCGTAACTGCGTAACAAACTTATGCCGCAAGGCCGAGTTAAAACAGAGACCTCGCTGTTGCTCGGTCAAAAACTGGAGTTTTCCTGCATAAAATCCTCAATTTCACAATCTTGATGAAGGTTTTGTGCTGACTTTTTTTGCTGGGTAGGGAAAATCAGTGGATGCGTAAAAATATAAAGTTCTCTTGCGCCTTACGGGCAAATCAGGGAAATCTCTTCCCAGCACCTGTACAATAACTGTTAAGTGGTTAAGAAATAAAATTTTGTGGAACATTTATTCATTTTAATAACAATCCTCCAAAGCATATGTAATTAAAAAATAGTCATCTTCCATTCATGCAACTCTAAATTAAGAATTGTGCACGTGTTTCAGGTCTGCAAACATTTTTATTGAATGACAGCAGCCTTACTTCTGATGACGAGTTGATGGTATTTCCAAAAAGAGTTCCAGACATGGATGCAAACAGTTCCATTTCACTACCATCGTATCTACAGTTGGACAAATGGTATTCACCATGCGCGCATTTTAAAACTGCGGTTGGAGTACTTTATAACCAAGTTGGAGATTTTTTAAAGGATGAAAACGTGTAAGTCTAATACCAAAACTAGTTTTATCTAACTCATTTGCCATCAGAACCCGTGAATAAAAATAAAAGACATTGAAAGAACGGTAACAATACTATTACGGTAGAACTCCGATTATCCGAACTCCAGTTATCCGGATCAAACAAAGTGAATCGCCAATTATCCGGATCCGGATAGCTTTGAGAAAAAATAAGAAATCAAACAGCGAAATTCACATTTTAAAAGGTTTTTTTTTATCGGTGAATGATATGGTTTTTAATTGTAATTAAATCACATTACATACTAAAGCAAAATTCACTTTTTTTAGTAAGAAATAACCTTTTTTTCGTGAATTATCAATTATCCTAAAATTCGATTATTCGGATGGGATCTTGATAATTGGAGCTCTACTGTATTACAATAATATTTAAAATAATGGTTATTTTTAACAGTTATTTACATATTTAAAAAAAAAAGTAGGGTAATTATCATAAGTATTCGATTCAAATTACTCGATCACAAATTTTTTGTCGAAAACTGAGTACGCTGCAAATTGTTAATGTATTTTAAATTTTTTAATTTCCTTTTATGGTTGAACAAAACATAATTTTAAACATTTTATTTCAACTTTTACTTTTAATAGATATAATTCGTATACAGTAAAATACAGTAGTAAAACACAATTGCGTTTCAATTACTCGTTAATATTTTTGAACTTCATTATAAAAAAACTTTTTTTTTTAAATTGACATTTTGAACTGATTTGATAATACGACAATGTTGTTGTTAACATATTCATTTTCATGTGAATATTCCTTTAACTCTTCAAAAATCGGCTTAAAAATTGTATTTTACTCATTCTGGATTCATTAGCAGTTCTTTGAACTCCCATAATGGAGAATTACCGTTGTATAATTTTAAAATGATTTTTATTTCAATTTCAACTGATTGAGGGATTGTGACAGCGTCTTTAGATGGTTTTTATTAAACAAATAATATTTGTTATTTTTGTAAATTTACAATAATTAAAGCCTTGTTCGTTCCCAATTCGAAAAATATCACGACAATCCGGGATATTTATGGGGGAGAGACGGGAACACATAAACATAGAGTTTTGATTGCATTACACATTTGTTTGTCTTAGTGCATGTGTTTGTAACAAGTTTTCTAACATTATTGAAATAAAAATAGATTCAAAAATATTTTCAAGTTGAATGTTATTATTGCACGATATAATGGCATTAATATGGAAACATTAGGACAAGTTACATTTTCTTATTTCAGTTACAGAGAATTGATGCAATTTACGAAAACACATTAATATTTTTTAACTAGGCATTTACAACTTTATCTATAACTACTATTTGTAAAAAGAAATATGTGATCAGAAAATAATTTTTCATGTTTCGTGAAAGATTCTATTTTCTATTTTTTTTAATTCATATTTTTTCCACTTGCCAATTAATTTTAATTAGCGTTTTAAAAAAATGCTACTACTTAATACAATATTTATAAAATTAATAATTCGTTCCATAAACATAAAATATAAATGCTTGACAAATGCACACAATTACACTAAATGCTGTTAAATATAGCGTATTCGTAAGGTAATTACGGTATTTATCGGTGTCCGAAAATGGCCAATTTTGCTTCTTGCATTTCGTTTCGCCTGAAGAAGTGTTAGTAAAAAAAGAAGTTGCTGCCCCCTCTTAGGAGAGCTCTTCAAACACGATAGTGAGCTGGTCGCTCGGAGCACGGAATAATTTTACGAGGAGAAAGGTTAACAATTTTGGCCAGTACGCTTGAAAAAACGGAAGTTAATCGAATATTTGCCTTTAAGTCGAATTGAAAATAGCATTTTATAAAGTTAGATAATGATGGAAATTGGTGGTTGGATGAATGTTGAATTGATGGTGGATGAATGCTGTTGTCTCTAGACAAAATTTGTCTTATCCAAATTATATGCTAGGAAGAGGCAAATTGTGTAATATTTGTTCATTGTACCATCCTTGTTACGTGAACGCATACCGAGGATGGTACAATGAACAAATATTGCACTTTTTGAGGGCGTTTTTTTTTTAAATATTTCTTTTGCACATCTATCTAGTTTTTATTTTAAAGTAGGTGAATAATTCTATAGTTTTATGGGGAGGGGGGCTAAAATATGGGTGGGCCATCTGCCAAGTGGAATAAGTATCAAAAATCCCAAAATGAACTAATAATCATATTTCGAAAAAAGGTATTACCCATAAATGGGTTAAATGTCATTCCACTTCATATTATAGCCAAGGTAAACTTTAAACGTCATACCAAATAGAATTTTGTTTTTGGACTTATTCCACTTGGCAGCCACCTGCCCATATATTTTTGTATGTATTTTATTTCATTTGATATGTCTATAATTTAACTTTTCTTAGATCGAATTATTCCCCAATTGTTGCAACCCCAGTGATCAGTTTTGCCTTATCCAATAATACGGAGTCTATCCTGTTGCCAAAGGATCAAAACGTAACAGTTATTCTTGAGCATACTTTACTTAAGAATATTACAAAAAAGTTACTGAGGAATCCCCGTTGCATGTTTTGGAATTTTTCTAAGTAAGTTTTCTTCTATTTTGTTTTATTAGTCCAGAAAAAAGGTTTATTATGTCGTTAAGTATTATAGTGTGGTATTTATAAATCTTTAAATATATTTGCAATATATCAATATGTATTTTAGAAAATCTTATAATCATACAACTGGATACCTAATATTATTAAATGAGTAAAAATTGTGTCTAGATATTCTCTTACAAAACGTTCGAACGAGTTTCACCAAAATTTATGTATTACCATTTTTTGATGAGAAAATGCAATTGAGATAGGTTTTGACTTAGAAAAAGACATTTAGGTAGCGAAATAAGATAATTAAAAAAAATATTTTTATCTAAATATCATGGATATTTTAACTGCATATTTAACATCGTGGCATGTCGAAAAATTTCGATATTTCACTAACGTGCATCGCAATGTGAAAATGTCATCATTGCCCAAGCCAAAAATTCCCCAAGGTACTCGAATTAAACACGTAGGAGCATTTAAACACACTTTCAGATGCTTTAGCAGAATTTTTATATCAAGCATGTACATTAGGGTGCATCAAACGCCCCATGTTTTTAAAAATTTCATGGAAATTGTCTGTCCCTATGTTATTTTTGTTCGAAATGCTAAAAAAATTATATACGTAGAATTTCGTAAAAATTGAATAACATCTATGGGGTCCTCAAGTCCCAGGAATGTACAACAAAAACGAAAATTCTGAAAAAAAAAGCATTGTCCGTAAAAAAAATATATAATAATATATACTTTAATAAAATAATTCAATTAAGATTGTTTTGTGATATAATAAAAGAATATATAATCATATACTATTAACTTTCTAATATCAATTTAATTCGTACAAGTACACTCAATTTAAACTATAGTCAATTTCGGCCGTTTTCGCAGATTTCTCTGTTTTTGTCGATCTTGTTCGACGACCTGCAGAACATGTTCGTAGGGATCTTCATGTTTTGCTGATTCTATGAAATCAGTACTTAGCTTCACCCCTCGTTCTGCACAGTCGCTGACAACATTCAATGCTTGCAATTTTGTGAGTGTGTGGTGTAGGAAACAGAACTTGACCATTCTGAAACATCTTCTATTAAAAAATTTGAGTCTAGTTCAAATAGATAAAATCAAATCCAAGAATACGTTTTAACTGAATTAGAAGTAGTTGTATTTACAGTGAGATTTTTGGGAAATTTGGGTTTTTCAAAATCCATTACATATCTACCTTGAAATTTAAAAGCAGTATCAGTGGAATTTAGTTTTGTAGCTAGCATTGCATCAGCAATAGCTTTTCGTTCTTGTGGTAGAGCTCTGTTGCTCCAAAGTACAAGTAGAACCACCTCTTCTGTAAGATACTAGCAGTAATGGTTTTCAAAAGCACTAATTGCACTTTCAGATATGATGGGATGGACAACCTTGTACGTTATAAGAGAACATAGTCGGTTTAATTTTACTGCTTGTGTAATATTGGGAAAGTCAAAGTATATTAGACAAAGCTTTGTGAATTCCATATAATCATCTCTGTAGTTTCCAGTATCGATGGCACATTTTGCTGCATGGATTGCACTAGCTCCAAGATCATTAACTATGCTGCTCGCTTGCACATTCACTGACTTTGGGTCATATGGTTCAAATTCACCACCATCTTGATCAAAATTGTTACAAAATAGTTTAAATAAGGTTAATGAAGAATGTTATACCTAGTAACTTAGAAGCCTTGACCTTTAAGTCACCAAAACATGAGACAAAATGACTTCTCTGATATGAAGGCGGCAAGCTGATCAAAGAAGTTTATGTTCCAATTTATTTTGCTCTCTGACACAAGCAGCAGTAACATGGCCTGTGTTGGAAGAAGTTGTGTCAAATATCATGTTCATAATTGTTTGTACATTGCTAAGAAGTCAGTTGCTCATATATTAAGTCGGCAATGATTGAGTCGCATTTACTATTAGTTCCTTGAGGATAGGCACACGAAGAATCTTTTGCTGGAGAATGTTTTTTTATTTTGTACTTATTGGACCTTGCTGTTGAAAGTTTTTTATTCCAATGCAGTGTTGTATATTTAAGAAAGCACCACTCTTACTTGCAAGCTGTTGAAATTTCCATTGCAACTTGCCTATTCTTGTTCTGTCTGTTGTTGTGTAAGATGCTGCAATTGTACATGTATCTCCTCCTAGTTTTGTAATGTTTTTGTATATGCTGCCTGTTGCCCTGGACTCATAGCTAGTTGAAACAATATTAGGTTTCTACATAATGCCGTATGGGATGAATAAACTGGTTCCCATTCTTTTATATCGATGATGACTTTGAGTACTTCTTGAGAGTCCTTCAAAATAATTTTTTTTTTTTACATAATTTGCGTCACTTCGTTCATCAAAATCATCAGTAGATCTAATAATATAATTTAATATTAAATTGGAACTAATTTTTTTATTCACTTTACTTTTATTTTTATTCTTTTAGAATTAAAAGTAAAATAAACAAAATAAAACTATAAAATCGATTCAGAACAAAAGTAGTAAATCCGTTAAAAATGAAAACCATAAGTTGAAATAAACAGGAAATGTACTTTACTGTAAATTGTAAACAAAGCTAAATTTGTCACTAGTCACCTGAAATCAATGAAGAATGAAGTCACCTGAATTTATTGTTAATATAATTTATTAACATTAAATATTTATATGATCCATATTTTACTTCATTACAATCATTTTTCTTTAAATATCATAAAATAATAGTTTAAAAAATATGAAAGTAATTAAGTATGAAAAATGCTGAATTTGGGGATTTTACTCGAAAAAAAACGAAATTTCAAGGTTGTTGAGGACCCCCTAAAAGTGTTTATAAGTCGAAAATATTTGGTATGTCAACTTTTTATGGCTAATGGAACATTTTTAGATTGGGGACAAAGTGATTTTTTTTCTAGAGGGGCGTTTGATGCACCCTAATGTACATCCAATGCACGGAACATCTGAATTGTCCAGAATTTATTGCGACAATACATACATTATTCAGTGATTTCAGAATATTCGACCGAACTTAACTCGGTTTTCCTGGTACTCTATAATTTAATCTTCAAATTTTGGTGATTAATCCAACAACAATCAAACAACAGCTATAATTAAACTAATCAATTCATTAACCGCGAACCTAATTTTAAAAACCTCTTAATATTGGGTAAATATAAATTTAATAGAACATGAAAAAAAAAAGAAAAAAAACAACATTTATATGTTTTTTAATATTTTTCAACTTGCCATATTGTTTTTAAATATGGGCAAACTAATAATCCGTTAAGTAATAATATTAAAAAGTTACGGGGCATGGGTGCGCAGTATGGAATTTCATTTAATCCTTAAAATGCCAATACATAAAATCCCAATTATCAATACGTTCAAAGTGCTAGGAATAAAATGGTTAAATTGATGCAAAATTTAAAGAATATAGATGCTGAGCAAACGTTCAAAAAGTATGTTGTCCAAAATTAAAAAAAAATAATAATACCTAAAATTAAAATCATAAGTAGTATTCAAATCAAGAAATTTTTTACTACAGCACTTCTCAGAGAGTGTGCTGGTAGCGCAAATTTTCTTGCCCCAGATATATTATGGTACCCGCCTATGTGGACTGGTAATAAATAGCATTTTAAGAATAGTAAAGAATCATTGGAAAGATTTTTATTTCTAGTATATTAGACAGATACTTATTTTCATTATGGATAAAAATTTAAGATTTTGGAAAGCTAGCCGTACAATTTTACAAGATTTTCATTAGAATTATAATCTCTAATTGATACGAATGTTTTAACGGAAATAACAATTTAGAAACTTTTAAAGAAGTCATAAATTTTGCTTAAAAAACTTTTTTTCAAATCACTATTTAAAAAATATTTTTTATTGAAAACTAAAGTAAAATTATTCAATTTTTTTTTTTAAATTACTTCCCTTTTTTTTGTTTAAAAATAATAATTAATTCCAAAGACTGAATTTACTCGTTTAAGTTGTCTTCATTCGTATAAACTGGATATTAATGTATATGCTGTTGAAAGAATTTTTGTCTCACCTATAAACGTATGTTTGAAGCTTCGGTTTACACAAATATTATACATATAAATTTGGAAATTCGTCAGACAGGGTCGTATTTTTTAATACAAGTATTATCAAACTCTAACAACAACAAAACTTTTGATTTTAATAAGTTACCAAATAGTGAAAATCGGATGAAATCCCAGGTCTGCAGTGCACAAGAGTGCTTTTTTCTGAAAGAAAATACAATCATGTAAGAAATACAGATAGAAATAATACGATAAATGAATGCCGAATGAAGTAATTAACTAAAATGTAATATAAAATTTAATTTAAAAATATATATCTAGTTTAATGTAAAACATAAATTATACATTTTTTACTAAAATTATACATTTTTTACTAAAATTATACATTTTTTACTAAAATTATACATTTTTTACTAAAATTATACATTTTTTACTAAAATTATACATTTTTTACTAAAATTATACATTTTTTACTAAAATTATACATTTTTTACTAAAATTATACATTTTTTACTAAAATTATACATTTTTTACTAAAATTATACATTTTTTACTAAAATTATACATTTTTTACTAAAATTGTTACAATAAAATTTGATGTCCTATTTAGTCTGGCGCCCCAAGCGGCCGGCCACTTGAGTCTTGAACCGCTTCTGTTTTATGCGTATAGTTCGAGTTTGTGCTACAATAGATTTAGTTTCCTCTAACATACATAAGTTTTTCCTCTATAGATACATAAGTTTTAAGTGCAATTTTTAAAACATTTCATTTTTTTTAAGGCAAACATATGGACAATGGGACAGTTCAGGTTGCCATCGTCTATATTCAAACCTTACTCATACTGTGTGTACTTGTAATCATCTTACTAACTTTGCAGTTCTAATGGATTTCAATAATAATGTAAGTAGACTTGTTTTTGCTTTAGAATTTAAAACATAAAAGCGTAAACATTTTATTAATAGTGATGAAATTTGTATATTATTTTCCTCTTTGCACAAAGTAGTGCACTGAAAAAGGACGTTCACAATTTGTTATATAATTTTTTCAGTCATGATTCATATGTATTCAAATGTCATCTAAAGTTTATTTTCTCCTTTCTAAAATTTAAATAAAAAGTCTCCATTCTAAATAGCATATTAATATTGATTTTCGAATAATAGTGATAGCTATGCTGATACTATTTCAAAACTGAAATATTTTGGACTAATGCTGTTAATACCTATTTTATATTATCGTAGATTAAAAAGGACAAGATTCTCACACTAATGACATATATATGCTGTGGTGCATCGTCAGTGGCCCTAGTTATTACTCTAATTTGTTTAATAACTATAAAGTAAGTATTTGAGTGGATAAGGAAAAACGTTTTCAAATTATCAATATTTTACTAATTTATTGGAACTAGTATAAAGCAATTGTTTATTGAATAAAGGAAAACCACATCGCTATGAAATTTTGTTTTAACGTAATCGTATTTTCTTTTTGTAATGTTAAAAGTCTTTTGATGGACTGCATTGAATTAAAATCCATCTAAAATTCATAAATAGAATTACATATTAAATTTAACAAGTAATTAAAAATTACCCAAAGAAAAATGTATAAAAACAAATTTAATTTAAGTACCGTAACTTGGTGTTATTTGAACCTAAAACAACAACAAAAAATCCTTAAAATCACTCCTGCCTGTTACTACCTGTTGGTTAAATCACTACTTGTTGGAGTGATGGTGAATCACGTCTATATTGTCATGACAGCGGGCCCCAGGAGTGATTAGTTTTTTTTTTGTTTGGGTCCAGGGTTCAAGTAATTCCCTCTAGGCCCAAAGTAACCTCAAGTAACGGTATATTAAAAAAAATTAAATTAAATTGACTTAAGTAAATGTTAAAAAGGAATATATAAATATACTTCCAACGTTTAGATTATTAAAAATATTTTTTTAAATAATATAAGCGTTATTGATGTGTAAAATTAAATTTTAATTATCACATTTATCTAATTAATTTGTAATTATCATAAATTCTTTGTTAACTCAAAATTGAGTAAAAATAAAACGTTTGAGTTAAAAAAAATCACGTGTATTATGAAATTGCATAAAATATCCTATTCACTTTTAGATCATTACATGGCAGAAGAAATATCATTACCGGCAACTTATGCTTCTCTCTTCTTATTACGAATATGCTGATTATTTTTGGTTTGGATCAAACTCAAAACAAAGTAAGTAATGTTATGTTGCAAAGTACAATCTTTTATGACAGAAACTACTGTGGTTGAAATTCTGGTCTTGTTAAAATAGTAACATTTATTCTTGGAAGAAAGATAAAGCTCAGCGCCATTGCACTTTAATTTTTTTTAATTAAATGACACTTTAATAGCCGTATTAACAGAGCTTTTATTAAAAAACTTTGTGTTTCATTAACAATACAAAATGGTTTCTATGTTGCTCCATGGAAAAGAAAATGTTTTGCTCCTATGCATGAATAATACTCTTGTACACAACACGTTCAGTACGGACTTCATCTATTGAGTAGGAATGCTTCCTCGTGACGATATATCGAGTCCGCCCCAAACGTATTTTAAAGACACCATTTCGTGCCAAATGATCAATATTGTGAAACATCACTTCGTGTCTGTTAAACAAGCCATTTTGAGATTTCTAAGTGTAACAGGCAATTTTAATCTCCAACATTATTTGTTTTGGGGCGCGGGTATCACAGCGGTAAAGTATTCGGCTCATCGGTGGGTTGTGCGGTCTTGACATTGTAGAAACCTCATAACCGGAGAGTTGCCAGCTTCTTTCCTCATCGTCAAAGACATCCGCAATATTGCCCGCATTCATAAACATAAGGGAATGGTATATGTTAAATCTGAACATGGTCCAATGTCCTGACGCCTATTCAGGTTGCGTCGAGAGCCAGCTTAGGTATTGACTTCTTCATTTGACCATAATTAAAAAATATGAGACAGTGTTCCCGTGTCCTTCTTTCGAGATAGACCCCGAACGTGTCGCCAATACCCCAATGTACAGTTCTAGTGCAACGTTTTTTCAACCAACCATTATTTGCTTTAGTTTTCAAGTCAATATTGTAGTTAAATGTGTATTATTTTAATATTAAAATAGGAATGCCCCATTTAATGAAAATATTTGCAATTAATTTTTTTTATAATTGTCTTTCCCATCCCTTAATTGAAGGGTATCCAAAGTTTCATATTTGTTGACGAATAATTAAGGTTGTAGGCAGCTCGAAATAGGGAAACTTTAATAATGGACACATAGAAACTTCATTTCAGCAATTTAAAAATAATTTGAATATAAATATATTCTATTAATATCTAGGTATTGTGTTCGACTATTGCTGGTTTACTCCACTTTTGGATTCTCTCGTCATTTTTTTGGATGCTTGTAGAAGGATATCATCTGTACAAAATGGTGATTCTCGTTTTTCAACGAGCATCAAATTGGTCTGTGAAATTCTACTACTTATTTGCTTATGGTAAGTTAAAATTTTCAGTTTAGTTTCTTTCAAATCGCCGCTGCATTCCACTTTTCTGTAAATATTGTTTTTAAATTATTTCTTTAGGAGCCCCTATCCTTATAGTTGGTATTTCGGCATCTATAAGAAGCGATGGCTACGGTGGAAATCAATAGTAAGTTTGTTTATCATTCTTTTTAGCGCACTTTTATCGTAAGTGCCAAACATAAAGGTAGGGAACATGTGTTCGCGTTTTTCTGTTGCAGTGGTTGCGTTTTTCTTCCAAAACGCTGGATTGGTTGGTTAACCAACCAATTCAGCGTCTCTGCTATCCATCGTCAACGCAACTGTCACAGAAGAAAAACGTGAGAACATCAAATCCATACAATTTATTTTTATAACAATTTTGTATGAATTGTATTTTATAACATTACAAAAGTATGTAGTTTTTAAAAAACGTTGAATGTGTATTGCTCATTTTGATTTTGATTTACTACCACCCTGATGAAGTTACTGACTAGACTAGACATAACATTTTTAAAGAAAAAAAGTTAAGCATTTTCAGCAAAAAATTCAATCATTCACCATATTTTTTTTAAGTATTCTGTTGTTTTCAAAGTTTTCGAAATTCCTTTGTTGATTTTTGTAAAATAAAAAATCCCTTCGAATTTCATTACAATTTTATAAATTAAGGAGCACCAAGCACATACTGTCAAACAAGAAATAAAGAAGTCCTCTATTTCCAGGCACTCTTGGGAACATAATCATATATTTAATTTTTTTTAACCCACATTTAATTTGCAAACCCAAATCTCCAGTAGAACTTGACTTCCTGGAAGCGTTTAATTTTTTTTGCAATATTAATTCGATCGTCAATGTAACCTTTGCGGTTCCGATATTTCCCGCTTGTTGGCATACAATAGTTAACTCCAATCGATTAAGATAGTTTCTTGTTCTTTGGCAGCACTTTCAATTCTGGGTTTTCATTTTATTGTGCACTGTCTTTTCATTTCTGCTGATGAAGGGAACATGCCGAAACATGTCTAGATTCTAATATATTTTTATTGCGTAGTTTTAATGTTGCATTTGTATTTTAATATTTTTAATGCAATATTCTATGACACGACTTTTTACCTAATACAGAAATAATTTTAGCATTAAAAAAATGGTTCAATGTAATATAAAAAATTTAGCCTATTTTTACTTTTGTAATTTACGTATAAATTATTCCATGCTTTTTTTCAAAAATTTTAACCATATTCATATCATATTTACTAAAAGTAAAGAATGATAAAATGTGCTTAAAATCATATCCTAATAGAAAATACTAGTTTTAAAGAATAAAATTTTTTTGCCGGTTTTGATATGAATTTCTTGTGATTCGGTAAATTGGATGAAACAATTATATCTCCACCCCTTTTTGAAAAATACCTAAATAAATACCTATAGTTAAAAGTAACAATTATTTATCCAACATATTTTAATAACTGTTGCGCTTTTTCATATTTTAGTTGTTGGTTATCTGAAGGGTTAAGGTGGAGCTTTATTGGACCGGCTTGTGCAATTATTCTTGTAAGTAGTTTGCAATCAAATTCTAAAAAAAATAATAATCATATATGATACGCTGCGGATATGAATGACAACCTCAATAAACGGTGGTTTCGAGAAACATGTATTAAAAATTTCGTCTATTTAATAACAAAATTATTTTAATCCTTACTTTTATGTGATTAAAAGCTCGAACTTACAAAAAATGAATTACCACCATAATTAACCACCATCAATCGCCCAATTCTAAAACGTCTTTTGTCCACTTTGTAAAACTAGCGCTTCACATTTTCAAATCACATTTTTTTTCGTATTACATTTAATTTCTACACATGGAATTAGCAAAGTACCGGTCTAAAAATAAAATGTAACACGAAAAAAATGTGATTTGAAAATGTAAATGGCTAGTTTTTCAAAGTGAACAAGAGACGTTTTGGAATTTATGTGACTCAAATTTAAAATCTCAGAAACCGAATTTTTTTTTTTTTTTAAATGCTCTAATGTTAAGTTTGCCTTTCGTATTTCTAGAAGCATTTAGCTATTCATAACTATTAGCTATAAGACTAGTCCTATGCCTATACATTGCTCGGTACATACTTTTATTTAAGTATTTAGATAATGATGAGATATTTATTAGAGTCGCCTCTGTCTGCTCAATTTTATTGCAAAACAGTGTAAAGACGAAATACTAGGTCGTGGATTTTGAAGGGTCCTGATTTTTAAAACATGTGATATTAATCGCATTTTGATGAAACTGAAAAACATTAAAGCATACATATAAAACGATCAATCTAAAATCTCTCTAATAAGTATTTCAAAGAATATTAAAAATGATTAAAATTTATTGCAGGTTAATAGTGTGGTATTTTTTCTGACATTATGGTCTGCCTCAAACGTACGAATTAAAAGAGAACAGGCAACAATCAGAAAAATTAAGTAAGTTTCTTTGTGTTCAATAATATAATGATGCTAATACATTTTGAAAAGTTTTACAGAAAATTGTATTTGAATAGCGCATGGAGTAAATGTGAATAATAATAAGGGTGAATAATAACCTAAAATTACAAATTAAAATATGGGCTCTTAAATTACTCTAAAAAACTCTAAAAATAACTCTAAAAATAAAACATGATAAGTATATCCCAGCAAAAAAAGTCAGCATAAAACCTTTATCAAAATTTTGAAATTGAAGGTTTTATGCAGGAAAACTGCAGGTTTTTTGAAGATCTATAAAATTAAAGGTTTTTGTTTCAATGTCCTTCATAAAAACTGCAAAAAACCTTCATAAAAACCTGCAAAGAAACTTCAATTTTTAATCATGAAGGGAAAATGCACATATTTTAAAGGTTTTATGCAGGAAAATTAAAAATTCAAAACAACTGCAGTTTTTGTTTCAATGTCCTTTATAAAACCTTCAAAAAACATTCAATTTGACAATTTTGATGAAGGTTTCATGCTGACTTTTTTTGCTGGGATGTAATAACAGGGCCAATGATCGTGCAAGTAGCATAGATTATAAGATAAAGCTATTGTTTCTAATGTTTCTAAATTCCAAATTTTAACTCCTTCCCATGTCGTGGATTTGAAATAAATTAAAATATAAAACATACAGAAGGAATCCATACTTAATAAGCTGAAAACGTGGATATGTCACACACTTTGGAAACTATTGCGACACACAAAGCCATACAATTTATATACGATTTTTTTATTTGGGTAATCGAAATAAATAATATGCATACATTTAAATTTTATAACCTTTTCTGTTTCCGATATATCGGTTGGGGACCAGGGCCGCCCTTGGGGTGTGCGGGGTTGCCACCGCACAGGGCTCCATGCTTCTGGAGGGGCCCCACGTTCATGAGACGCAAAATGAGAATTTTGAATGTTACATATAATTTGAATCTCATACTTTTTCTTTTAACGTGAAACGTCTTTAAAATAGATTACATTGGGTATCAGGATAAACACGCTACGTTACGCTTTTTTTGAGTGATCTATCTGACAATTTCGATAACATAAATTCCTTGACAAATAGCTCGATTTACATGAATATGGTATCTTTCAATAAAAAATTATGCTTATTTTTAATTTTCAATAAAATGTTAACTTTTTACGTAAAGAAATTATTTATTAAATATTTTACGCAGATAAAATGTAGTCGCATCAAAAACTTGTAGTTGATTGTTAATTTCATTTGTAGTTAATTTTAAAAAAAATCTTAATTGGCTTTTAAAAAATCTGACAAACTCATTCATAAGTTTCATATTTTTAATTTAAACTTATTCATTAGTTTATATGTATGGAGGATTAATAGGGCCCGACTACTAGTTTCGCATCGGGCTCCGCGGTTTCCTAAGGAACGGAGACGTAGTTATTACTATTTAACTTAAGTAATATTACAGCATTTAATATTTCTATTATTTATTAAACATTTTCTCTTAATAATTTAAGTTATGATAATCAATGTTTTTAATTTACAACGTACACTACCGAACACTTCAGAATTTTGTTTAAAAAAATTATAAATGAATTCTGAAATTTTAAACTAAATAATAAATATTGAATATTTAAATCAGGTTTATTGGGATTTCAGTTTAATTATTATTAATATGTATTAAACCTTAATTGTTATTAATTTAAAGTATGATAACCTATGATTTTAGTTTACAATGTATACTACATAACACTTCAGAATTTTGTGAAAAAATCTATAAATTAATTCTGAAATTTTAAACTAAAATAATAAAGATTGAATATTTAGGTTCTTTTTGTTGGAATTTCGACTTGTCGGGACTATGGCTTTGTCGCATATTCCTTCTTTTTGAGAAATCTGGCTTGTCATAGTTTCGGCTGTCGGAATTTTGATCTAGACTCGTCGTCACATTATACATTTTTTTTAGATTTTTCGTTCAAACATTCGTAGAGGAAATTATAAAAATTACTCTTTTGAAGTTAGAAGTAATCAAGAAATGTTAAAAGAAATAAAAAAAATATAACTTTTTCTTTAACCTGTTTTTTTACTAGTTTTAATA
Source organism: Troglohyphantes excavatus (assembly GCA_963932185.1). NCBI lineage: Eukaryota > Metazoa > Arthropoda > Arachnida > Araneae > Linyphiidae > Troglohyphantes > Troglohyphantes excavatus. Next base: position 60,538,540 of record OZ010676.1, on the reverse strand, counting down.
GTATGAATTTACAGAAATTGGGCCAGAGGATCCATGTCAGTCATGTGTTTGGTGGGGGTAACTTGGTGTCTTGGACTTCTGTATTTTAATGAGCAGCTTTACGTGTTTTCTTACATATTTATTGTCACCAATGGATTACAGGTAAGAATTTAATTCAGTAGAAATGAAAAAATAAATATTTGGACATTTACTAATTTCATATTGAAAATGAAAAAAAGAATTAGTGCTTTCGCAGATTTGTTATTAGAGGGTCCACTGGTGGACTCTTTAAATACAATATCTTGGTTAACACTTTCTCTTCCACAATAGAAAAAAAATTGGTACCCATGCGGCCACATTCATTTTATTTTTGATTTGTTTTTTAAATTATTCAAATTTATCAACATTTATGAAATTTTTTAAAAATAAAATTCTATAACTTTCGTGCAAGAGTTGTATGTAACTCACGGAACCTCCCACTTAACTTCTCTTAAGACACACAAAAAGTTACCTTTCAAGGAAAAATCCAGTCAAAGTCAAGTTTTTTGTCTGGGAGGCCATGCATTATAATTTCATGGTACATAAGAAGTGCATGCAATTCGCAAAATGAATACCGTAGTATGTGGTAGGAGTTGTATTTAAATCACGGAACCTCTTGGCCAAACAAGGCATGAGTTCAATGCAACTCATATGGCAGCGAATGTGTTAAGTGGTTGAAAAAAATTAGAAACAGATCTATCACAAAATTATAAAATCCATTGTCTATGGATAAGTTACAAAAAAAATCTACGAAATTTAAATGAAACTATTGCAAAATTATAAATTATTAAAAAAAAATATTGACATTTGAGAAATTAGTGAAATGTAAATATTTTTTTTAAATTCAAAACTTAAAACAACAACCTTTTTAATTTTTAGGGTGTCTTCATATTTATTTTCCATATTCTTTTCAATGACAAAGTTAATAGCATATTTCTTAAGAAACTGAAAAGAAAAAAGCAAGAACAATGGAAAAAGGTAAAATATTTGACATAATTACTGTTTTTGAATGTTGTTGAGAGGATGATAAACTAAGTTGATAAATTGTATTTCTATAATTATTATTTCTATATAAATTATATTTTCATTTAAAGCAAAGTTTTTTTTTTTTTTTAAAGCAATAATGGGATACAATCTTTTTAAAATTAAAAATATTCATATTGGTAAAATGAAAAAGTTCAAATTTAAAAGACTTGTCAGATAAACGTAAGTATTAATCAGTCGATAAGTATAGGGACGATAGGGTTTGAGTACCAGACGACCAGAGGCACTGCTCATCCGTACTAAGGAATATTTTACTTTAAAAATCGGGAGTGGTTAGGGAAAATATTTTGTCAGCCAGCCAATTTTGGTTTTAGATTTTTGCAAATGCCTATAAAGTTTTATGCTGTTGGGATTAACAGATACATTTTTAAAATACTATTATGTAATTTGTAAGTAAAAATAGGTTACATTTAATTCATATTTATATTTTTCACATTTTTCAGGTCAATTTACAGCTATAATTTATTCCGAATTTGATTTTTACACTTTTTTTTGTCAACATTTTTACTATCTCCCTCCCCAACACACTTCTTGTTTCCTTTTGATCTTGCCCCCGCACTTTTAGCAACCAATCGCCGTCATTGGTATCCAGGGGCAGATTTCTAGAGTTAATGTATGTTATGCTATTATTTGATCTCAGTTGTTGAATTTATGTTTAATGGCTCTTGTTAGCATTATTGGACAAAATGACTGAATAATTATGTTAAGAAGAGCTTTTGATGTAAATATAAAATAAAAGTTTTGTTTTGTTAGTTCGTTTTGCATGTTATAGCGTTAAAAAAATATTTTGATAAACTTTCTGACAGCGGGGAGTGCAATAAACCTCTTGGCGTATATTTGTGGGGAAAAAAAACCTGTTTGATATCTCTTGTTTTTTTTTCTCTTAAAGTACAGTGTTTCTAGGGTACAGTGTTTCAGTGTTATACTAAGGGGCATTTGGAAAGGATTTTCTACTTCAATTGTCATGGGAAAACTATCTGTCCAACCTTTTTTAAAAAAATAAAATAACGGGTCCAAGAAGTTATAGTACATGACACCATTCTTCAATTTTATATAAAAAAAAAGTAAAAAAATCAAAAGCCAAATTTTGTCGTAGGTCTCCGTTACGTTTCGATTTTGTATATCACAGGGATTCGATTTTGTATATCACAGGGATTCGATTTTGATTTTGTATCACAACTATAAGAATTGCAACAAAATAATTTTAAACTGTTTGCATTTAAATATAATTTTTTACTTAAACGAAACACTTTCAAAAACAATTTATGTAAGCATGACTTTTATGGAATTTTTAATAAGTCTGCGGATGAATTATTTAACTAGGTACATAATACAATAAAACTTTGCTTTAAATGAATAAATTATTTTGCACATTAAATTCTTCAATTGTATTTTTATTTAGTGCAAATTTACATATGCTTCTAAATGTTATTTAATATTTGAATAATATTTTAAAATAAGAACGAGGAAAAGTTTATGTTAAACTATGGTATTGTTTCAAATAAAAGATTTACAATATTGATAAATATAAATACGTTTTATATTCTGTAACGTAAAATATTTTTTCCAACAGTTTCCAATACAGACAATCAGCAATCGTCTACATAGCAAAACATCTACTCAAACCAGTGCACATAGTAACGGATGTAAAGCATCGGAATTTAATTTAAGAAGAATGTCAACTGGAATTACTTTCATTTCAAACTCAAGTCAATCAAGAGACATGCGAAATGGTTCAAATCATAACCGAAATAATTTGGATTCTGGAAGCAATATTAGCAATAGAAAGAGAAAAGCAATGCATAAAATGTCGGAAAATGAACAAAGTCCATTCTCAGAACAATGTGGAGTAAGCCCAAAGACATTTTCAGATGAACCTAAAAATAAGTTTCAGAGAAATAGCTTGAACAGTAACAAAGTTAATGATCATAAGAAACCATCTGAAAATAATTCAACTTCGAGGTAAACTTTTCCTTAAAACTTTCAAATTTTAAATAACAAAATAATTTCAATTTTTTAACCTGCCACAGGGGTGCCCACAAGGAGGGGCGGGGGGAGAGAGGGGGATCATGGCGCAAGTTGCACCATCAGAATTTGTTTTTGACATGAATACATCTTTAAAACCAGTCCTATGGTGGGCTTATACAAAACCTTGAGCGACATAAAAAGCGACATATGTCAAATCCCCATGGAGTCAGTGTTTGGACATCAATGATCTACCATCGTGTAGAGGAAAGTGGGTCTCGTCAACAAAGTTGGCCATCTAGGGGGTGGCAAATAAGTGAAATTTTGTGCATAATCTCTTTGACCGCTGTAACTGGAATTCTAATCGACGTATCGCAGCAAATGTACGCTTCAATTACAAAGACAGACAAGTTATACCAGCGGTTCCCAATTAGCATTAAACCCCGGACCACTAGATAAAACTAAAATAGGACCAGGGACTCCTTTTTTCATATATGCTTATGGAAGTCCCCTCGCTTTATGTATTCATTTCAATTTAGTTTTAACATAAAAATGAAGAGAAGAAAAAAATTCTGAAATTAATTTTATTATTTCTTTTAATTTTACACAATTTTTACTACAATATAGGGGAAGGAATTTACCCAATTACTTTTAGTATCTCTTATATATACTTGTACATTTAACACTCTTTTAATCTCATAAAAACATTCTAATAGTCACTTAAGTTAGCTACTGCACTGATTTTCGAACAGTATGGGAAAAAATATTTTTTTTTTGGTTCATTATCTCATCCAAGTTGTGGGTCAATATATTTTAGCCAAATTTTGTTCAATAAAACACAAGGAGAGACAAATATTCCAATTAAAATAGTTTTTATATAAAATATATTTTAATTGGACTCGGAGGACCTCAAAACATGTAGAAACAGTAACAAGACGATAGACACATAATTTTTATAAAAAAAATTGGTTTCATTTCGTGTAATAACAATTTTATAATAAACTTTCCGTTGATTGAAAGAAAAAATACCAGTCTTCCTTTCAATCAACAGATAATTTTCTCATTTTTTAAAAATATGTGAATAAGAATTTTTTTAAGCGAAACAATTATGCTAATTTTAGAAATCCATAAAAAAAAATCCCCCAATTTTTATTTTACTAGTAGTATAACCAACTGAAGATCGCTAAAATTTGAATGGTACACTAATCAATCCGCTATCTATTGGCTGCTTAGATTATGTCATTCAGTTAGATTATAATGCATCTGGCTTATATTTATTTAGTTCGCATATATTTCTTTCGTTGGTCATACTATGAAATTCTAAAGGTGTTTACTTGAGCGCTTTACATTCTAATTTTTATTTGAACACTAATTTAATTTGTTAATTTTTTAGTACATTTAGTATCATACCAGTGCTATAACTAGATAACTCCATAGGAAGATTAAAGTATTACATATAAGTTCTTAGTCGTACTGACCTATAGCTATATCATAATGTGAGTTTTTCTACTACGCAATACCTTAATAGTCCAACGGAGTTATCGAGTTGTAGACTAACCCGACGATATAATAAAATATGTTTATAAAAAGTTCTTTGTCTTCGTTAATTTTAACTTGTTATTGACGAATATTATTACATTGATAATAATAATCACGTCAAAGTCCCAATAGCGTAATCGGTTAACGCCTCGTACGTGAACACTGGAGGCTGGTGTCCTGTTGTAGGGCTGTATTAGTTTTATTTTCAATCTCAAATATCAACGTGGAGAGAGTTATTAAACCACAATTTTATATTACCAGGATTCGCGGATTTATAATAGTGCAAGTTGAGATACTCAGCTAATTAAAATTCGTTCTAGTCATCTTTTTTCATCCACAGATACCACTCAACTACATTGAGATGTTAATCCTACACATAATGCTTTTAATACACAGAGATTGCCAGAATAATTAATAGTCAGTTAATACCGACTATATCACATACCACTTTTGCTCATCGGACAGTGGCGCCGGAACCGGTATGGCAGCTGCCATACAACCCGATTTCTGACAGCGATATGTATGTATTCAATCACAGATTCTACAAAAATGTTTAAAAGTAAAAGAGAGTATGAATATCATTTTTTCTCTGTCATATCTCTGAAAACTAAGTTCCGGCGCCACTGTCATCGGATACTGTAATCGGGGACTTCTGAACGACACGTTCAAGTTGATATTGATCCAATTGATTTATCAACTTTAAAAAATACAACGATCGTTCTCTAGAGACTTAAAAGTAGTATGCAAGTCTTACATCTACAAATTAATCAGAATTATAGATATAAGTGTGGCTTAGAATACAGTACAATTAGTACAGAATTAGTACAATTCTATTATTAATTACAATCGATCTCAGATGTTGTCAAATTACAAGTACATAAAAGGTAAAAATATGCTTATAAAAATTAATTATATTGTATCCACCCTTAACAATGTAGTATTAGTAATATTAAATTAAATCACAAAAATCCTTTTTTTTTTAATATTACATTAGATATTGACATAAAAAAAGTTTTAATTTCCAAATATATTTAAAAGTTATAATAAAGAAATATTCGCAAACATTTAAAAATTGAAGAAAATGCGGCAGTTTTTGTTTTTATATCACTTCTAAATTGTTGTAAAGAACTTATTACTAAAATGCACATTTTAAGTAGATTTCATATAATTATTTCGTACTTTTTTATTGCAATGCTTGCTTATACCAAACATTATCTTTGAATTACCAATGACATGGCTACTCAAAGGTTTATGAAGGAAACAATAACCAATCTATATAATACCATATATAATATTTACTTAACGATTTCATATTTTAAATCAGATTAGTGGTATAGATGGAATAAATCCTAAAATGCAAAACAATATTCTCATTCAAGAATGTACCTCTAAATGATTCATTAATAGAAACAAAACAATTATATTATAATAAGCATCACAATTCACAACTATAATTAAGTCTGAAGTATTCCTATGAGAACATATGAAAATATATTCTTTCATATAATTAAAATACGGCACACATTAAGTGAATTATTTAATAACAGTAAACAATGAATATACATGAAATGTTTTCTAGAAAACCATGCTAAGTTTTAAAAATAAGAATACAATGCAAATTTATTGGTGACTAACAGCATTAAACATAAGATATACATTAAAGTGGAATGGTCACTCAGTTAAAAATATGTAATTTCTTCGAACCAAAATGGGTCGGTGCGGAAATGGTGTGCATTTTAACTTTGTACGAGTACAAAATATTTTTTTTAATATTTATATTTAATACTGCCGCAACGCCATTGAACCTTTTAAATATGTTCAAACATTTTCTATTTTGCTTTTTTATTTCTAAAAATATCTAATTATTATTAAATTAAATTTTAGCGATATAATAAACTTTTTATTACAATTATAAAGATTCAGTCTTCTTTAAAGTTAAAGATGAGTCGTCAGTTTGAGTACAAATGATTGTTCTAATGCCTGAGCATTTTACCACCGTTTCGCGTCAGAGTTTGTCGGCTAATGCAACTAAGTGGATCCTAAGTCAAAAAACGAACATTTTTAGAATTTTTTAGTTAGAAATCTTATTGAAGAGTAAACATATCAGTGATATAAAAGATAACATCTTTTATCATAACCAAAGTGGAGAAATTTTAATATATAAACCGTTGTTTTGGGATTCAACCAAACAAGCGAATTTGTTCATTTCTTATAATAATGTTCTTGAGTTACGATTATTGTAAAAGGTTTTTTATGCAATGGAATATATCTATAGAAGAAGATATGTACTTAAGTGTGTTTGAATAAAAATATATTTGTATGATATTTGAAAAGGAATAGTGATATTAGAGTGTAAGAAAAATATTTTTGTAATATTGAAGCGACTGTCACGTTTTATCAAAAAGCATCAAATTTCAAGTAATTTAATGTAAACTAAAAGTTTTTACATATTCAAATACAATAGGTATACAAGAGTTTAATTATAACATAATTGTTTAACTTCTTTAACTATACAGTAAAATATACATTTGTAAATATGAAGACAAATGAGAAAGGAGCATTTTTAAAAGTAAGATACAAAAATAACTGCACTATAATTTACATGTAAAAACAGTTATTATTTTTCTTTATAAAAAGAATATTATTTAAACAACGTTTTAAGTACTTTAAATGGGAAAATAGGCTGAAATCATCTTAGCTTCTACTTGTATTTAAGAAATATTGAGTTCAGTACAAACGCACTGTAATTCAATTATTTTATTCTATTTGAAACGATTCTTGATGTACAAATTATGTATTTCATTGTCTCATTTATTATGTTATGGCCTATCGAGCAATAAAGAAATAGTGCAATAGTGGTTAAAACCGACCATTCTGCTTCGAAAGCTAAGATGAAAATGAGAAGAAACTGGCCAACACCGTCTGATATTAATTTGTGGCAAATGTATACAGCTTGAATAATTCAAAACATGATATTCTTACTGAAACGACCCAGCAAATATTAATAAAATATATAAAATCCAAATATATGGGTATCAGTCAATTTTCGTTCGTTTTATAAAACTTTAGTCTTTATGTTATCTCCAATCATCCAATCTTAAAAATGTATGATACCGTCAACGGGGGTTACTTTACTCCTTGCAGAGTAACTGTTGTGAAAAAAGTTTCACATTTTATAAAAAGCGGGACAGTCAGTGAACGTTATCAATAATATATTATTCCTGTGAGGGTTGGAAACCCTGCTATGCGACGGTATGCCTGTTTTTTGTCCTTGCTTTCCGTTATGGAAGTTTACGGCTAAAAGTGCTTGTTGTGTAGATATAACACGTGTTTCTTTCCATTGGAAAAAGTTTTATATTTTACGTTAAACACTGTACCCTGAAAAAGGTTAAGTGTACAATTGCGTTATGTAACAATCAATTTAAAAGTATACTAATGGACTTTCTGATCTTTTGCTTCTAATTCAGGTTGCAAATCATTTTGCTCACCAACTCTATTCCAGTCCAAAATTTGGAATTACTTTACTCCACCATTTAAAGTGAAGTTAACCTTACAAGAGTAAAGTAATAGAAACCTTAATGGTCTTCTAATTTATTAGTCAAGAATTTTTTTTTATAATAATAAGCTACCTGCTTTTATAAGATGTTCACTGTGTTGGGTCATATTTTGCAATAAAAGAAGAATTTGCATTTGTGATTTTTTTTAAATATATATTTTGAGTTTTCTATTAATTTATATCTCATGTATTTTTATTTACCCAACTAAAGTATACGAGCAAAAATTGGTCGATAAAATCATTCCAAATTCGCTAATTGTTACGAAAAAGGACAACTTTAATAACCATTTATAGGTGTTTTTTTTTTGGTTTTTAAACTAAGTTTTATGGTAATGGAAATTGATTTTTTGGACAGCAAAAATAGAACATATATTTTGAATGGTGCATAATAAGAACCAAATGGTTTTATTTACTCCAACCAAGCTTTACTATTTAAAAAGTAAATTTCTTTAATAGGAGTAAAGTATCCTATCCCCGCTTCCTACTTTACTATGAAGAGATAAAAATAATAATAGTAAACAAGTCTACCTTAAAAGTAATTATAGGTTTTCGAAATCTCAATTACCACAGAATATATTGATACCCGAACATAATTAACCAACACTGCACTGAATGGTACTCAAACACTTTAATACAGGTAGGAAATACAACAAAAATGGAGTAAAGTAACCCCTGCTGACTGCAGACCAAGAGCTTTATTGAAAATAATTTTGATAATTTCATTGTTTTGTATGCGATTTTCAGTAGCAGAGCGATTTCACAAATTTTAATAAAACCTCTACCATTACCAATTCTCAAATCCTCATTATTCAGTTGAGTTCATATAATAATCAAGCATTTCTAAGAGTTTAAACAACACGACTTTATATGAACGATGACGCTCATTTTGGACACATTATTTTATCTAACAACTGCTATCAGCTGAGTATTAACGAAAGCATTTTTAAGTTCTTCAGATTCTAAGAATCATTCTTGTAAATCTCTCAAAGTTTTATAGGACCCATAATAAAATTTCTAAAACACTATACAAAAACTTCCTGTTAATCCATTTTAAGATTGTACATTGTAATCTCCGAAATATTTAGAATTAAAAAGACTTCACCGATCAATTTTATTTGTTGTGAAAATATGTGAAGCCGTTCATTTTGGATTTTTTACAAAAAGTATTTAGTTCTTAGTGGAATATAGTGGCAATAGAATTATCTGATTTTATAATTCATCTAGAATATCTTTCGAAAACCCTTTGGCTCCTAAAAACGTTCATACTTTAAGTTTACGGTATTAGAACCTAAAAGCAAACACATGATAGTTTTAACACTAAAATGCAATATAGATCCTTATAAAACAATAATCTACTTTTACCAATAATTGTTATTTGATTTTTGATTATTATATTTATATTTTATAATTTATTTAATCCAAATTAAAGTGTTTTTATTTACTTATATATATATTTTTTTTGCATTTGACAATTTTTAGATTTTTTAAACCTTTATGGGTTTTGCGGTAGTCTAAATAAATTGAATTCAAATATATTTTTTTATATTATTTTTACTGTCTATCATGTAGTAAATGAGTATGGGCAAATAAATATAGCTCCACCCTAATATACATGCAAGTAATTTTTTTTTGCTGATTAAAGTACAATATTTTTCATTAAATCACAATTCAGATAAGTTCCAATGATAGGCAAAAAGAATGAAAAAAGAAAGCAAAGTGCAACAAAAGCTAATATTGTGCTACAAAAATAACGAAATATTGTATATGGGCTATTCTGCTGCCATATTTCTTGCATTGCTGGAATGTAGAAACTCTTTTCAATAAGGGTGTTCCTGAAATGAGATTTAATACAAATAACCAATGTATTTCAATTAAGTCTATACAATTGAAGATTGTGGTGCTAAAACTGCATATATACATTATTGCCTATTTTCAATATCTAATCATAAACGATTTTATAATTTAATTTAAATGACACGATTTAAAGAATTAAAGTTGTTTAATTTGTTTTTTGCTACTTATGCATTGAAGACCAAAATAAATATACTTTTAACAATGGCAATTGCATCGACCTTCACACTAATTAAAAATACAAAATGTTTAAAAATGCCGAAAACTGTTACAAATTTTAATAATACTAAAGAAAATTGGTTTAATACGATATTTAACCAAGAAAGGATGCTATTCTATTATACTACCAACTTTTTATTAATTTTAAAGGTTATAATCAGGCTGCCCACGGGACGGGTAAGATGGGGGTTATGATCCTTCCCACCTCTACTGCAACTCTTTTGGTTGTTAATTTATTGATATAAAAAAAATTCTAGTCTTTTGTTATTGTCAACTATCATATCCGAATCCAAAATGAATTTCTGGCATGTTTGACATGACGTACGCAGTTTTGGTACAAAACCTGATTTTTTTCGGAAAATCGGGGTTTCTAAAAAGTCTATTTGCATTTCTTCGCGCAATCTTAAAAATATTTTGACCAAAGGTACTTATTCAATTGAAAGTTATGAAAAACAGCTTATCTCAATTTATCCAAAAAATGGACTTACGCTGTTTCGGCAACAAAGTCTTCAAGTGAAGAGTTTAATGCTCAAAATTCCAGTAAATGTTTGGTAAATTTGCTCAGGTACATATTTAGCTGATTTGAAAAGAATTTTTTTGCGACCTTCATATAAGAAAAAAAAAAACATGTGTGCAAAATAACCCCCCCCCCCCCACCCCCCCCCCCCCCCCCACACACACACACACACTTTTTTAAAATCCTGATTAATTGAGAAAAACGGCTATTGGATCGTCTGATCTGATTCTGTCCATCTAAGGAAACATCTCATGGGTTTTCGAATGATTTGCTATCATGTGTGTCTATATATTTTGTTAGATGGCTGATACGAACACAACAAATATTAAATAACATTGGGATATGTTTGATGACAACTAGAAGTGTAGTATAGGGGGTAAAGATAAAACAGTTAAGGTACACACAAGAAAAAAAATTTGGAAAGCTAATTTTTTTTTAATGTGCAATATACCTAAAATATTTTTATAAATAACTAGAATGTTTTAAATTAATATTAAAGCATAATATACGTTTCTTCAAAGATTTATCAATTAACTTTCATATTCTTAACAACCAAAAACGTGAAAAAATAAAGCACAGTCTACACCTTAAAATGATGAATTTCTACTGAAAAGTACTTACTTAACATAATTCAGTTTATTGAAATGAAGAATAAAATCATATATCTTATCCACAGAGTCAGTCTTTATAGGTAATTCATCAAAGCTAAAAATAAAAAATAGTTATTACTTTACTAAAAATTAATTTTTTTTAACTGTTAAGGTATATGTATACCATTATAATATAATTATTATATCAAAAGTATATTATTCATATAAAATTGTATCTAAATATAAAATAAAATATGTCGAACACCATAAAAAAAATTCTTTAACATTTAAACTAAACTTTTTTTATATATGCATATTACATTATACTCATTTATTTTTATTAATTTAATTATAAAATTTGCCAATATTTTTCAACTTTTACAGCATTTTTAACATTAAAGAAAATATTGTAAATTTTTATAATTGAATTACTAACAATTAATAAATAGTGTATTATGCATATGTAGAAAGTTTAATTTAAATGTTTAAAAACAAATTTTGGTTTTTTACCTTTAAATGCATATATCTCAAAATCTAATTTTTGGAATTCTTCACAAAAATAAAAGCCTAAGTTTTTTTTTTTAAATAGACTTAAAGTTAAAAAGAAATTGTAATACACTTACATTTAATTACCTGCTAAACAATTTTTTTTTTTTTTAAATAATTAGTTTAGTGTTATTTAAAAATACTTTTAAGAAGAAATGAAGTTTTTGCAAAATGTTGCTAATTTCACACATATATTTTTGTCTCAAAAAGTTTTAACTATTTTTAAAAAACCTCAATATATTTTTTGTTTACAATATACTGTTTTTAAACAAAAAAATCAAAGCTGTAACTTAATTTGTTTTTTAAGTAAACCTTTTAAAATCTTCAATTTAAAAAAAAAAAAAAAAAAATTACCAGTACAGGCAATTTTTTTTACCGAATATTGCTAATATAAGAGTACTTTAATCGTTTAATAAGTTTTATACTTGTAACACAAGAAATAAAAAAAAAATAGAAATTGCTCTACAAGTCTATCTTAAGATGAGGTTTTTTTAAACCGCAAAGAAAAAATCGTTTTTAAACTCGTAGAATTTTTAAATGCGTTTTCGTCAATATGTAAGGTATTGTTTTATGCAATAAAAAAGCGGTAATTTAAAAAAATTAAATGAATTTTGGTGTACGGTGTCACCTTAAATACATAACTGTTAGGAACCTACCCATTTCCAAAATTTTCATGAAACATACTATTCTTTCGCTCCACCTGTCTTAAAAAATCTTTCAACATAAATTTCTCTTGTTCACCTTCTGCGCGATTTTCTATTTTAGGTTTATAATGACTCTTAAAGGGTTCAGAATCATCTTCAGATAGCTCTTTTTCATCCGTTACTGAAGACAACTTTCTAGTCCAACTGAAAAGAGATGGTACAACATTTAAATAAAAAAAATACTGAAAATTTTTCATAAATTGTGAAGAAGTATGTAAACTACCAGACTGTCTAAATAATTAATTTTTAAATAAGACAAATGAGTCGCAGTTTAAAAAAAAATTATAGCATATTTAAAGAAGAAATATACAACAGTAGATTTTAAAAAATACAGCCGATTTTTTTTCAATAATCCAATGCATTTATGCATTGGCAAACTATATTTAAATGTTTATTTATCTGAGTTCGCCAAATATATCAAGTCTAGCCAAATATATCAAGACTGCTTTCATAACTTTTTCTAATAAATTTACACATAGTAAGTGTATAAGAAAATAAAAAATTTAACCTACGAGGTTCTTTCATTTTTCACACAAAATGATTTTTGAGGAAATAATGACACAGATAAATAAGACTCGTCAGATGCTACTTTGGGACTCTGTAAATTATTTGGAACCGTTGGATTAGCAGCAGGCAAAGAACATCGCCGGGAACTCTTTCCTGAAGTAGAAATTCTAGTAGAGAACTTCGTTGGAGACAGGCTATTCCTACTGAAACCTACAATACTATCCACAGGAGAAATAGGCAGGGATTCCTAAAATTAAAATTTCATGAACAGTTACAGACACAATTGCAAATAAAGTATCCGTTTTAACACAATTACGATTGTCTAAATATAAGTAGTCTATATATATAAAAAAAATTAATTTAAACTAGAACATACACACAAATAGTACATACATATCAGAGGCGCAGCCAACAAAAAATATTTTTCTAATTGAGTGTCTCGACACATTTTAATAAAAAATATTATGACTGAAACAATTACAATAATAGTAAATCCAAAAATATTATGGGATGAGCACAGAAAATAAGCACGTAGATAAGAAGGGCGGGAAGGGGGATGGGGGTCGATCGGTTCAAACCCTTCCCATTATAAATGGTAATATAATGACTAACGTTAAAAAAGTCATGTAAAAAAAATTTAAACAAAATAACCGTAAAAATAATAAAAATATATTAAAAATGAGAACATTTTAATATCTTGCATAATACAAGTTGAGTTGTATGCCCGAAAATCTGATATTTGAACAGGCCGAAATACGTATGCGAATTTGAAATAATACATTTATTGAGATGCAGTAATGCTGTGCTTCCTTTATGACCGGCAAAACAAAACGATAAGAAAAAGTTACGCAACTTTTACATTCAGCAAAAGGATAAAAACAAAAAACGATTATAATAATAAATACATAAATTATATTATGTACAATATTTATAATTTATTAACATACCTACAAGTTATTAACATATTTACATTATATTTACAAGAAAAAATTTAATATGGTTTTAAAGTTTAAATGACGTTATTTAGCTTTGTTTATTAATTTTTTTTTAATTTGTGAGGGGAGGGGGGTTGTGGTATTTATAAAAAATGGATTTTTTTAAAACAAAGAATTATTAATTTAATTAGTATATTTTTAAATGACAATTTTTTTCATATGAAAATGTAATAATATTTTGTACTATGTACTACTGTAAATGGTTAAAGAAATTTTAAAGCAAAAACGCATAAAAAGGCATTTAGAATAATAATTATGATAATTGAAAACAATAAAAAATATAAGACCAGTTAAAAATCTTATATATGATCAATATTTAATTCTAAAATTAAAAAAAAAACTTTTTTACACTAATAGGCTACCAGTCATTTACTACTCAACAGGGAAACTGTTATATACAAAGAAATTATATGCAATAAATTGTTTTTATTACGCTGCGCAGGCGGCACATAACTACCTACTTCAGTTATCCCTATAGGAGACCTTAGATAAAGTTGTAAGGACCTCCGGGTCGAGGCAACAAATTGCTAATCATGATTTCCGATAAATTGTTTTTATATAATTTTACATTGAATAATTATCACATCTTACCAACTTCTTCACATTTAAACCTGATGTCCAACTTTGACTAAATCCAGGAGACTTACAATTTTCTAGAAAAGATCGCGATTGAAAATCTGCAACACTAGCTCTCCGTCTCCCAACCTAAAAAAAAGACAATAATATAATTAATCAATTAATTTTCATATCTATAATGAAGGTTTTTTAATCCAGAAAACTTGACTTCGGAACAAATTCCGGAATCGTTACAAATCACATAGTTTTAGTAAAACGTTTGTTTCACCATAGAGCACTTTGAACAGAACAGTGGTTCCCAACCGGTGGTCCGTGAGAGAGTGCGATTGGTCTGTGGATCTATTGTCTATTCACCAAAATTGTGGAAATTTTTAAAGCATTGTTTGCTTTTTATTATTTTTAAAACCAAAAAAATCGAAATAGGGATGATTTTGCTTAATTAATATTTTTTTTGTAATTTGCTTAAAAGGACACAGAACACAAAAAATTGTAAAATTCTCGATTTTTTTTTTATTTGTTAAAATTATAGTTTAGAATCTTCTAAATATGCTTCCAAAATTCTAAAACTATATCTATGTTTTAATGAGTAACTTTAGATTTTATGCTGGATGACAGGTATGTCTTTCAAGGAACAAAAACTTTAAATCGCTTTTTTTTTTCAGTGTATTATTTCCTGTATATTAAGTTTTCAGAAATGCAAAGGCTTTTTATTATTATTTATAGAGAAAAGTATAAATTTTAAGCGTATTGTAAAATATGTATACATTATAAACTAGAAATATGGCCCGGAGTCGCTCGTGGTCAATTTGCGAAGTAAGATCAGATCAAATTTTTTGTTAACGTAACCAGTCGCATATCACTCATTGTGCAATGTGAAAAATAAACTTCATCAAAATCTAAATTTATTCAATTACTTTGAGTAGTTTTCGAGATACCTAAACCTAGTACTGTTCAATTTTAATGTTTACGACTTTACATGCTGTTGCGACTATTATTTAAATTGATGTTTTTGTAAAATGTTTTTTTTTATATAAAAATTCCTAAAAAATAATGATTTTGCTAATATTTTGCCTTGTAATCTAATGTCGATGAAAAAAGATTTTTCGAGAAATCTGCCTCAAACTCGATAGCTCAGCCCCTTAGGGCCCATACATCCTCTGCAGCACGCACACAGCTGTTTCACATACCCCACAGCTGCTGTATCTCCGATACAGCCCATTTATTTAGTATATATAAATACTAATTAGATAAGTGAATAAATAAACCCCTTAACCCCTTTCCATAAAACTTTTTAGCATAAGCTACTAGTCAAGAGTGGAAACATTTTGAACATTAAATTATTGTCATTGTTATAACACTTTTCAAAATGTCTATCGAACACCGATAAAACAATGTTATTGTACCATTCTATTAAACGAACTTCGGCTACGTAGAAATGTAATATGTTTGCTTTTACATAACGTGTTTGCACGCCTTGGGAGATCGCCACTTTTGATCGTAATAATAATATATAATCTTCAGCATATAATCTGGTGCTTGGATAATTCAATAGGAAAAGGTTTAATTAATGTTAAAATTTGGAAAAAATTAAACACATTTATATGTGCATTCCAAATCCGAAAAACTGAATATATAAAATAAACAATTTTACACTTTTTATTAGGGTAGAATAGAAGAGCAAGATACAAATTGTTAAGCATATTAAATGAAGCATGCAAGTAAACAAATGTTAGAAAAGCAGCTGTTACCTGAGAAATCTCATGCTGAGAGGGTAGCTTCTTGAATATATAAACTATTTGAACTTTTAAGATCCTAATTCAAAATAAATAGCAGCTGATACATCAAGAACATAAATTATCTTATTTAAATTTTACCAATTCTTAAACAATAATTTTAATACATTTACATTCAGGGGCGGCTTAAGGCCAAGCTGTCGCTCAGGGCACGGGGATAAGGAGGGCGCTAAATTTTAGTGTAAAACAGATCAATTGTAGATTATTGTAGCAATTTGCTCGACATTTAATTATTTAATTTTTTTAATACAATTCATAGAGTTTAATCTTCTTTTTTTTTTTACCAGAAAAAGTGTCTACCTTAGATGAGAATTTTAAAATTTAGTATTCGAGAAATCGGCAAGTGTAATAATTAGGGGGTCATAAATTGTTTGGCGATTATCATTATTTGGATTATTATACATAATAAACCCTTATTTTTGCTACGCTTTAACTACTTTGTGTCTTACTACTAAAAGTAAGCGACTTGTTTAAAATATAACTCAAGTAGTTGGGCAGAAGTAATCTTTTATTATGCCAATACAACTAAATGGGATACAACCAAACAATGATCATTGCACAACAATTTGTGCAGAACCCTGAAAATGTTTTAGTCAGCTATACATGACTAGATTACAAAGTGCTAATTTGATTTTTTAAAGAAATTAAAAAAAAAGAAGATGGGCCCCAAAATTAGGCTTGCTAGTGCTAAAAAAAATCCTTAGGCCGTCCCTGTTTACAATTTATAATATTATTACTTTTCAGAAAGCTACTTTATTGCACTGACAACAAATATTTAACAATATGACATTTTATGAGAAAATTGTAAATTTCTCATAAAGAAAAGAAAGAAAGAAGTACTCTTATCTCTGGAATATGAAGTTTTACTATTGTAATATTTAAAGAAAAGTAGGAAATGAGAGACATAACACAAATTCTACTAACTATACATGCACTATATATTGCATAAGTAAGTAAATGCTCTTATTCATATTAATGGATGTTAGAAAATGCATATTTTTATAGGTTAAATAACAATCAATATATTTTACAAAATGGTAATGATATAGGAATTAAAAAATATAAACTATTATATTATTTAAAATTTAATTTAGTATACAATTGATTTACATATCTGCATTGTTTTATTTCTATTTTTAAAAAAAAGTTACATTGTACTTAAAAAAATTTCTTTTCATATAATCTACTTTTTTAAATTTTATTAAAACATAATTTAAAGTTTAACATATTTGTATAAAATAATTTTCCAAAACAAATCTCGTATCAGAAAATAAAAACATAAAAGGACAAATTGTCAAATAAAAGGATTTAAAATTAATATGTTTACTATGACAATATTTTTTTAAAGAATTAAAACATATTGAAATATTTATTAAAATATAGAAATATAATCCAAACTTACTGATTTAATTGAACCAACAGGTAAACCAAAGGTTTTGGAATACTTTTTTTGATCTTCAGAAAGAACATCTGTAGTACCATCTTTTCTAAAAACTCTAGTATCTGTCAACATACGCTTAGTTTCTTCCAGCTCTTTGTGTTCTTTATCAAATAAGCGTTTCAAATGATCCACATGTAGTACTAACACTTCAAACGCTCTACTAACACGTTCTTCCTGGGAAGAAGTAAAAAAAAATATTTGCATTTTCAAAAGAAAATATTTCTTGTAAATACAACACTCTCATACAGATTGTTGGAAGTGTGACTTTCATAAACTTCAAGTCAACTTCCAAAAATTTCAGAACAATGGAGGTATTATTCGAAATCTGTGAACTCAAATTATTGCTCGATGCTCTTTTCCAATTAATTTAATAAATTTGCACAAATAGAAACATTTTGTCAGCAGTGTTCAGAAGTTTCAAACTATTTTCAGCTACATTCCGTTATGGATTCTTCTACTACTGTTGTACACTGTAAAATAAAATTACTTAAATATGAGTATCTGAACTTACTCGCTTTTCTTTGAGTACAATTGCATCGTAAATGAGCGATGACGTACTCAAATTTAAGTAACCGTACTTTCTCAAAAATGAGCAGTGTGATTTAATATTAATAATCTCAGCTCCTATTCGAGCCATCTTAACAAAACGACCTGGTAAACTAAAAATAGTTGTTCAGAAGATGTTTTTCCACATTATTTGCTGTCGTTTGCTTCAATGGAAACTGAGTTATTACAACTTAATTAGCTTACTTTCCATACTTTTGGCACACCTTTTTAGCACTTCATCTATCTATAACTTTTTCAAGTGGCCCTGGTAGTTTTTCGATATTTAATGAAAGTGATTTATGAAGGCAGCTTATGTAGGCTAGCATCTGCTCTTTTTATTCATGTTTACTCATTGTACTCATTTTGAGTACATGTCTTTTTTTAAATTAAAACTTATGTATTCGGAACCATGGTAAGCATCGAATGTATTCATAAATGAGTACATTTTATTTATATTTGACTACCTATTTTTAACAGTGTAAATAAGAAAGTAATTAATAAAAAAATATTAGAGGGAGTAGACGCATGATAATTTTTTTTAATTGTAATGTCCTGTGTTATGGGACGTGCAGTAGGACGGTCGGACGGAGTGAAGAAATCAAAATGAGATTAATGTGATGTATTAGTACGGAAAAGTTTTCTTTCATATATATTTTTTACCATGTACAAGCATTTTGATAGCAAACAATTTAGGTTTTACTCAGACCATGAAGTTTACCGATAATGTCTAAAATTGAAAATGTTATAATGTTTATTAATTTATTAGAATTTAATACTTTGGAAACTTTAACTTTAATATAGTTTTTTTTTTTACTATAGTCAAGTTAACAATATAGAAAGTACGTATTAAATAGTGAATCCAGCAATAGCTCACAAGAGTTATCAATTGAAATTAAAGATGTTGGTAAAAATTCTTATAATTTTCAGACCATAAACTATAGCCACCATGCTGTTCATATTTGTGGGTGACTTGACTTGACTATTGAAGACATTTTGCTTTGGTGTTAATTTGTGGCATAAGTTGTTTAGACTCCAATGTGACTCTAATAAATCCTTCTCCCTTGGTTGCACCACAAACGGCAGAAGCTGCCTCTTTGACTAATTTAACTTGTTGTTCCACCGATTGAGCATGACATGGGTTGTTTGGGAAATAAAACACTTCAGGTACGCCATCCAGCACCATTTGTTTCAATGGTTAATCTGAAAATTCGATGGTAAGTGGAAGTTTCTTTTTTCCCCAATTCTGCCAATATATCAGTTTATGGTAGTCTTAAGCTTAGAAGTTAAAATCTGGAAGTGTAAATTTACGGAGTCTAATAGATTTCCTTGCTCTTTCCGCCAAGATACCAGCCAAACCAAGATCCTGGCGAATTTAAATAATTTTTAATCATTGCTATAGTATATTTTCAACAATACCAAAGAAACCACTGCGCTGAATCACAGGATCGGTCACAGTTTTAAAATTTTATCAGAGAGATAATCTGAATTTTTTAATGTTTCGAAGACGAGTTTGGAATCATTTTTAAAGAAATGATGAATCCTAATAATAAACAACCTTGTTGCATAAACTTTCATAACATATTCTGCTAGCGAATATAAATTCTGTGATGGATTATGGGTTGTCATGTACAAACTCAATATTCGATTTGCAGTCGTTAACCGCCTGGAGTGAGAAAATGCTCCAGGTTCTCGTTCTGTTGAGCACGAGCTCAG
Organism: Troglohyphantes excavatus; assembly: GCA_963932185.1. Classification (NCBI taxonomy): domain Eukaryota; kingdom Metazoa; phylum Arthropoda; class Arachnida; order Araneae; family Linyphiidae; genus Troglohyphantes; species Troglohyphantes excavatus. The sequence goes on along the minus strand of OZ010676.1, from coordinate 60,518,420 downwards.
AAAATATCAAATAAGTACTAATGATCAGTGAATAATTTTTAAAAAAATTATTTCTGGCGGGATAACTTGAATTTTCTCAAATGATACAACTGGCAACTGTTCACAATTGTCAATGCTTTTCCGATAATACCAGAGAATGCACGAAGCCCTATAGTTTTGCTGTCTAACTGATCCAGTCGTAACGGAAGCTCGTTTGAATGGAGTTGACATACTAACCACTGCAAGTTTTTTTTAATTAATTTTGAGAAGCCTTATTATTCCTTTCAGTATTTACGTTATTGGAGTTACATGACCAAGATACTTAGATTCAGGTTCTCAAATCAGAATAACATGCCCTTCAACTACTGTTTTACAGCCAGCATTTATTTCCATCTAAACTTGCAATCTGTAACGTCTTGTCTTTTCTGCCACCGACGCGCAACCACGCAGTAATGTCAGTTTTTATGTCTACTGTATGTTCTTTCTTTCTTTCTTCTCTCATGATTTTATTGCAGTCAATCAAGATTGAAAAATCTTGTTATGAAACTAAACCCATAACTAGAATCACAGTACTTGAGATTGCTGTTGCTACTCTGTCGGGCCCACCGTATCTGTCAAATTCCTTGTCGACGTTGGTAAAGGAAGTCAACTGATAAATGAATAGGTAAAACAAAGCTAATTTACCTCTGTCTTAGTGATACCAAATGGAAACTTTCCAATGATATTAAAAATTGTATTTTGGGAGATAAAACTTCACAAGGTCACAGTGTTACAAAAATAAAGCAAAGTTTGTAGAATTCAAAAAGTACGAGTGGAACCTCAAAATAAAAAGGTAGAATCAAAATATATTTCCTCTGTCTTTATGATACCAAATGACATCTTTTCTGCACTATTTGAAAATGATTATTTTTACCTCTATTTTCATTCCACCCTAACGTGCATTCTCCAGACAAGATAGCCATTATTTTCAAAATGACTACATAAATCCATATTTTCTTTCATGCACGTTAATTGTGTGGAATTGGTAAATTGTATTTCATTTGATAAAAAAAGGCTATTTTTGATTTTACATCAAACTATAGCATAGAGGAGACTAACATACAAGAGGTACAGCCGTAGCAAGCTACATTGACTTTGGTTTTATGCACTACAGTTGTCTACTAAGTTTCATTATTAGGAGCCAGATTCTGTCGCCAGTTTGAGGAGCGTACGACAGCAATTTATTAAAATGCAAATACAACATTAAAACTACTCAATAAAAATACCTAATAGACGTGCTTCGGGAGATGATACAATCTCCCTTCATCAGGAGAAATGACACAACAAAATGAAAATAAACCCATAATTGAGAGTGTTGCCAAAGAACAAAAACTTTCTCAATCGGTTGGAGTTAACTACTGTGTGTCAACAAGCGGAAAGTACCGGAATAGCAAAGGTTTCATTGACAATCGAATCAATATTGCTAAAAATATGAAATGCGTTCAGGAAGTAAGTTCGGCTGGAACATTTTTGGTTTAAAAATTAAATTTGTGTTGTAAAAATTAAATATATGATTATGTTCCCAAGAGTGCCTGGCAATGGACGATTTCTTTATTTCTTATTTGACAGTATGGACCTGGTGCTCCTTAATGCGAAATTTTAATGCTCTTTTTGTTAAATATCAATTTTCAATTGTTTTCGCAACAATTTGCCGACTGAAAATTCGAGTTGAATTGTGACTAAAGAGTTTTATATACCGGGAAACACCAATTTTCTAATTGCAGTTGCAGATTTTTTCTGTGTGCAAGTAAAATTCAAAATAAAAATTGTGTGAACTACAAATTATGTAGAACTATATGTATTTATTTTGAGAATAGCAATGCAATTATTAAATCTTTTTATTAATAAATGTAAAAAGAATTTAAAATTAATCAACTTTGAACTGATTAAGAGTTAATGTCATACCTGTTGAACAGCACCATAAGTTTCAGATCGCGCAGATACTCTAGAAGCGGCTTGTTGACATATATCTAGGTGGTACTGAATTTTGGAAATGAGGTCTCTAACATCAGAATTAGTTGCTTTCACATTCAATGCCTACAACATAGAATATATATTTTCAAATGTAAACGTGCTACATTATAAATTAATATTATATAAGTAAAATATTCTCTATATAAACTTAAAATCACCAAGTATTGAAGTGTGCTGCATTTTGTTTCATTATTATGTGATCCATCTATCTATTTATTTACTCTGATTAATTTTTAGTATGATATGTGTGACACTGAACTTAAAATAAAAAAGTTTCAGAAACCGTCAAAAAACGATTTTGAAAACAAAAACTTCAAAATTACAGACATTTCTGTACAAATCTGTTGTTGATGTAGATGACAACACATTGAAAACAAAAACTAACTTCAACCTCCCCCTGATGCTATTACCAATGTACGAAAGCAAAATTAAAAAAAAATGTCAAAGCTGTAAGCAATCTATTTATTTATTCTGATTAATTTTTAGTATGATATGTGTGACACTGAACTTAAAATAAAAAAGTTTCAGAAACCGTCAAAAAACGATTTTGAAAACAAAAACTTCAAAATTACAGACATTCCTGGAAAAATCTGTTGATGTAGATGACAACACATTGAAAACAAAAACTAACTTCAACCTCCCCCTGATGCTATTACCAATGTACGAAAGCAAAATTTTAAAAAATTTCAAACCTGTAAGACTCAATTCATGTCAGTAATTGGTGACAATAAACAGTGGAATAATATTCAAAAATGTGTATTACTTAAAAGCCCCATTGAAAGAGGAAGCTCTCCATTTGGAATCTAGCCAAGATTCATATGAATCTTTGTTTTCATCTCTAAAAGTCAGATACGAAAACAGAAGGGCTGGGATTAACACACACGTCAATGAAATGTCTGTCAATTTCCAATTTTTTTAAAAACAAACACAGCACTTTTGTTTATTAAGTTAAAAAGGTGCGTAATTTATATCTGAAAACTAAGTTCGATGGTATCTTTTGACATCGATTTCCTAATAGTGATTATTATAAAAAATCTGTATTTAGTTCTGTAAAACGTGGTTAAATTGTCCAAGGCTGATTTCACACTTCATTAAATAAATTATTTAACATTACTTACATTCAAATGGTCTCTCATTAACTGACATTCACTTTCCACGTTTTTCTCAGCCATATCTCTTTGACGTTGATGAAGTGCCAACCTTTTGCACAAAGTAGTGCAATCAGTTTTAAAGGCCAGTGACAACGCAATGAATTTGCTCTATATCAAGGATAGAAGACATCAAATAAATATTTCGTAGCATACGGTTAAAGTAATAAAAACATAAATTTAAAAAGAAACACAAAAAAATTACCTCAAGATCATGTTCATCAAATGCTTCAACACTAGAGAAGAAAAATCTAATAGAATTATTCACATTAATACACAATGAAATATGTGGTTAAATTTCTATGCATGTCTATTCCCAACATTTTAAGTATCTCAGCTTTTTTTAGAGATAGCTTTCAAATTATACCTCAAAACAATAGATAATTAAATAGCATTATAATATTATAAATTTCAAAATAAAATATATTACGTGAAGGACACTTAATATTAGTGAATATGACATCATATGTTTGGCCACCATTGTCTTAATAATATTGGTAGTTTGGATATTACATAAAAATATTATTACTAAAAACACTTACGGTAAAGGACTATCTTTATGAACACCTAATTTGGCAAGAAATGTGTTAGGCAAACTAGGAAAAGCAATATCAGGCACAGAAACTGACGTTACTTCAGTTGATGAAGGGAGATCAGAAGCTTCACATTCAAAACTGCCTTTCGTAGATTCCGTTTCTGAATTTTCCATAAATTCCGGCATCAAAGTTTTGGGTTTAGATAAATCCCGTTTTTTTTTACTAACCTGAATTAAACAAAAAAATTAACATTATTAAATAAATATTATAAATATATTTTACGATATGTTTTTTTCACAAATTTAATGGTAATATAAATAATTTTATTGAACATTCAAATAGGAAGTGATAGAAGGACAAACATATTTTGGACTTAATAAAGATTTAAAGAATTAAAAAAAGCTCATATAAGTTAATAACAGCTTATATAAGTTAATAACAGCTTATATAAGTAAACTTCTGATGATAGTTTTGAAACAAAACATTTACATATATGAACGTTTTAGTTTTCAAAAGTGCTTATGTACATTTATGTACTAGTTTATGCTGTACTTGTTTATGCTGTACTTGTTTATGCTGTACTTGTTTATACGATTCAGCTTGGCAAGTGGAAACACTTGTCTCATCTTGGCTTCAAATAAGTGTTGCCAGAATCAAAATATTAGATAATAATAATAATAATAATAGTCCAGCCAGTTATTATTAAAAAAAATGCTTCTGCCTGGAAAGTTTTCCAGTTATTTTTTTTTCTTTATCTTTCTTAATGTTTTTGGGGTGCTGAACACGAATTTCAAGTTTGCCACCTCGTAACTTTCCTGTTGAAAAAGCTATAAGCAAAAAAAAAAAAACATTAAAAAAAAAGGCGGATTTTCTCCGTTTCTTCCTTGTATTAATAGCGTTAAACTTTTTTGAAAAAAATATTACACAAAATTAAAATAGAGAAATTTTCCAAAATTTTTTTATATATAAGTATTTTTTTCTAAGATGAATAGTCTTGGGCCAACGAGTAAAACGAATTTTATCGATATATTGAAATTCCTTCATCGTAGGACGAAAACTCATGGAAGTTGCATTTTTTCCTACTAAAATGTACTATTTTCAACATGCGGGTATTTAAGGGTATTTTCATGTGATTTGGATTATTAAAATTTTTTTTTCTGGCAACACTGGTTTGTAGACCTCTCGTTTGTTGTTTTTCTTTTGTCTTAATGTATGTGAATTTACGTTTATTACAGAGTATGTGTTTTAAAAAAGTTCGGGAGACGTGGAGGGATTTTATGATGAAATAGAAGTTTATAATCTGTGACACGCAGTTGGAGGGTAGAACTAACGCAAGAGAAATTAAATCAAAATGGATTGAGTACTTCAGACTAGCAAGTTTTAAATGAAAAAGACAGGAAAATGAATTTTTTTAAGGACAAGGAGTCTGTAAGGGTTCATAAAAAGCATCGTAAACAGTACACAAACGATAAGCTGATTGCTGTTCACTTGAAGAGGGTTTCTGAAAGTGCTGAAAATCTACCAAATTACATTCAATAGTACTACAGTTTCCATTTCAAATCCATTCCTTTTGTGTGGAGAAGAAATACCACGACATTTTAAAGCAGTTCATAGAATACCATCAGAACGATAGTATACACAGTTCATTTTCAAAAATGTTTTATTTTGTACTATTAAATAGCAAATTTTTACTTTTTAAAACAATATGAAGTTGGGATATAAAAAAAAAATCGAATTCGGTTCTAAAATTTTTTGATTTAAATTTTGTAAATATTCTTAATAATCATAGACAGTTATAATATTTAGCTGTGAATTATAAAGCGAATTCGCAAATTTTAAAGCATTGTATTAATTTGTGTCTGTACAATACTAAAAGATAAAGTGATGAGACATATTTTTTATACTAATTTTAATTTTGAAGTAATTGCAAAGCAAAAGAGAATTTTCTTTAATAAACGTAATAGTTTTATAACATTGACAATTTTTAATAAATTATTTATGTAAAAAAATGAAATGTTAAAATTTTATATGAGCCAGAAAAAATACACTGAAAGTAAAATTCAATAATACTTTAATAAATACAAATTATTCAATTAAAAACTTAATAGTACGCGAAATTAATAAAAACTTAATAGTAAAATAAATTAAATATTTACTAATGGTTGTATTGATGCAATACAGTTTAAAATTTATGTAAAAAGTTTTTTTCCCCGGATTTTCATTAATTATTTCGTAAATTTTATTCTCTTTTACTCAAGGTAACAATAATTTTTAATTTGTTAATATACATAAACAGCTTAGATTTTAGATAAAAATATGATTTTGGCAACCAAATGCTATATATAAAAAGACAAACTTAATAGTAGAAAAGACTTTAGATAGAAAATTTCTACGTTTTACATCTTTTGGCTGTCATGAAATTGAAATCTTTTAACTGTATATATTTGTATTATTTTTTTTTGTATTGCTAAAAGTATCAACCATTAATACTTAGTAAAGGTTTAATACAGAAAATATTTTTTTAATTAGAGTAGATACTAATCGATTTACAGAATAATAAAAATTCATTTACTCGAAAGATAATTGGACTTTTTAATTTGCTTTTATAATGCAAAAAAAAACTTACTTGCAAAAAGATAGAAGTAGAACATAGTTCCCACTCTTTCACTTAAAAAAAATTCAAGTACTTTTCAAGAACTTTTCAAGGACCCATATTTTTTTTTTCAAGGACCTGATGTTGCATTAATATCAGCGCAAGATAAAAGTTTTTCGAAATACATGAAATATTTCAAAACATAAATATTCAAGAATATTAAGTTTAATAACAAATTTATCATTACTGTATGTGCACCACAAAATCTCTAAAATAGGTCATTAAAACATTTAGTATGAATTTTATAAATTTACCTATGTCTAACTTTAAAATTTTAATAAAGGCGAATAGTCAGGAAAATATCATCCTTTACCTAGCTCTTAATAGATTTTCAATGAGTATTAGTTTATAAAAAATATACAAGTTTACATGCTAATTACAAATATTTTTTTTACTCCAAAAAAAAAAATGACTGCACAAAGAGAACTTAAAAATATTTTATTGAAAAACAGTTATGTCAGTCTTCTAGCAAATGATCGACTTTATTATGATTGCTTTAACAAACTTTATTTTATTTTCTTTAGCTCATCAACCATACTATTAATCTTATAATTTATCTGTTTAAGTTCCAGAATTTTTAATAATAAATTTTTCCATAATAAAGTACCATTTATTAAATGATTTAAGCATTTAAAACAAAAACTCCTTTTATTAACAATATTTTCTATGGAAAAGAATACAAATTAAAATTTTATTTCATTGTTAAAATTTATATTCTCTTGATTGAAAGGGTACTTTCCTTACCTTTTACTGGATTTCTTTCAGAAAGACCAGAATTTTCTCTTTTCTAAAAGCCTTTTTTTAAAGTTTGTATAATTCAGAGTTTTTTTTAGAAATGTTTATAATTTCACAAGAAAAAAATTAAAAAAATGCACCATAAAATCATTATATGAAAAATCTCTAAAAGTTGTGCTTTTTTAAAAATAAAATTGAAATGTACTTTTGCTTCAGTTAGAACAAATTTAAAATTCAAATTGCACAATAATATTCTTTTTCTATAATAAATTAAGTCCTTGCAAAGAGTCACTACCTTCAAAAAGTTAGTCCTTTTTTTTTCAATTTAATGAACTTCGGTGGCCATTTATATAAAGAAAAAATTCTTAATTATCAATATAATATAAGTTCTCGCATCATCATCATTACACTATACTCACATATAAACCAAAAAAAATCCAAAAATTATTTTATCAAGAAACAGTTTAACCCCAAGTAGGTAAATATTACAATTACAGCCATAGTACAGGCTAAAAACCAAAAAAAAATCTTAATTTTTTCCAAACAGAAAACTTCGAAGTCCTCAAATTTGCTAGAGCTCCCTGTAAAAAAGTTTTTACAATCTCAAATTTCATAAAGGGAAGAGGGAGAATAGTTTCAAATAATGAAAAAAAAATTAACAAAATATATAAGCAGTAAAACAAATTAGAAGATTAATACAACACAAACAAAAAGAAACAAGCTTCTTCCAAAATTCAATTTTTATAACTCCAAATGACAAGTCCTAAAACTGCAAATTCGTAAATTAAATTATATTTTCGAAAAATTTAATGCAATTTTGTTTAGTAATGCACATCAAATCATGATAAAATAGAATGTAGTGAAGTATAAACATTTATTTATTAGATGCAAAAGGATTGCAAGTCGTTCAAAAGAGATCGCAGCAGATCGCGTTTAGTGAATTTCTACAATTTTAAGGTTTTCATGAATGAAAAAATTCTTAAAAGAGTGCCATTCGGAAATTGCATACGTCAGATGCAAACGAAATTTAGTTAAAACCATCTCAATTTTCGTGCGATATCCCCGTTTGAGGAAGATCGCAAATATTCGAACAAAAGGGATAAAAAATAAAAAGTTCACTATTTTGCTGAGGCGAAGATTGATTCTAGGGATGGGTTCTTTCAAAAAAGGGGAGGAAAATTCCACCGGCAATTTGAGAAGCGAAGAGGATCACAATTAGGGGCGTTAATGTTTTGACAGGAGTCATTCACTTTCCTTTATTGAAACATACCTTCTTTCAAAGCAGGCAATTTTTGGATTGATGCATTGTGAATTCCGGCCGATTGGGGTACCAAGATAATCTTACAGACCTACGTTTTTGCGGAAAAATATTTTTTAAAACTACGGAGCGCAAAGAAGATACTGAAAACAGGAAGGACACATTTTTCACTTCTAAAAAGGGCAGGGCGCATCGGCACTTGCTGAAAAAAAAGGGGGGGGGGGCAGGGCGCGCCGCCCTTTGAAAAACGAATAACAGGAACACTAACTTATTGGCTTTTAGACAGTATATTGAAGATTCATAACAGTCAAGTCTAATAAATCACGTTTTACTTATTAAAAAATAGCATAGAGTGAAATTCTAATGCTATAGAGTACAAACTTTTATTTTAAATGAAAAAAAAATCATGACAAAAAACAAATATTTTGCAGTACAAAGCATTTTAAAATACTAGAATTCACACAATATCCTCAGAACTATTTAAATATTCTAATTTATAAATTGAAAAATTTCTAAAGTCCCGATTTTTGACAAAATTGGCATAACTAATTGAATCTTAAAATAGTTTAAAATTTTTTTTTAATAAATTAAAACTCAAAATCGCCTTTCAAAACCAGAAAAAATGGCTTTAAATATAATGCAAAACAACTTTTTTGTCTTTAAAGTCGGAAAAACCATCGGTCTAAAATACCGATTTATAGCAAAATAAAAGAAAATGTAATAAATAAATGTTTGGTGCAGACTTTGCATCTTGCTTTGTGTCTATCGTCTGTTATTGGTTCGATCCAGAATTTATATTCGTCGTTGTTCAACAAAAGTTTATTAAACACACATTTTCCAGGCATTTTTAGTGCCACTTAAAATAAATCGACACAAACTTAATAGGCAGCATATAAGAATTTTTCGAAAAAGCACGTGGGCGAATATCGAGGGTAAATCGGCGAATTAAATTATGAAATTGTCCTTTTGTTAGTGTTTTGGCCGAATGCCGGAAATAAGAAAACTTTTAACATGACGTCAGTCAAAGGGAGGAGACAACTGAGTATTCTGCGCGAAAGAGAAGCGCAATCGCCCAAAACAGAATTTTTTTTTAGTTTCGTTTTTCACGGGAGTTTGCTACTGGAAAAAAAAAATTCAAGTACTTTTCAAGGACCTCGCGCATTTTTCGCAATTTTCAAGTACTTTTCCGGGGCCCCGTGTTCGCCAAATTAAATTCAAGAACTTTTCAAGTACTTTTCAAGGACCGTGGGAACCCTGTAGAACATAAAAAGACCTTTCACACATCTTTTACAAAAAGCGTCGTAAAGCGTCGCTTACTCAATGACTAAAACTTTGAAATGGTGTTAAACTTTGAATGGCCTGTTTTCATTACATTAGCAACTGATCTAAGTATCTTGGTCATGATGTTTTTTGGTACCACCAAGTACTAAAAGATAAGGATTTCTACCAATTCTAAGTACTATTTGGAGGCCCAACAAACAAACAAAAAAAAAAAAGGCTGAGCCGTTATCAAAGCTATTGGGGAGGGTTAAGGGGGAATTGGGTTCTAAACAGCTCGCGCTCATCAGGGGCTTAGAGAGTGACCGTTGACGACTGTCAACGGCAATGGACTCCAATTACGTCTTCTTCAATTTTTAGAGACAGACGGGTTGGTCTACATATTACAGCCATTTCCTGTCTTTTTCCAACCAAAATACCTTTGAGCGATTTTCAAAAGGAAGCCACCAAGGGTCTTGTTTTAAGAATTTCACCCGATAAACACTTGTCAAAAGAATGAAGTAGGGGCCGGGCCAGGCGGCCTCCTTTACTTTATCATATTTCGACGCCTTTGTAACTGGCTTCACGTCATCTCGGCGGCCACAGCCCCATAAGCCACAGATGGAACGGAGTTTCAAATAAGACAATAATTTGGATACTTAGAGATATCATGGCCCCCTGTTTTCAAATTTGAAACGTTATTGAAAAAAACTACGTTGGCCTATAATAACTTATTTTTTAAATACCTTTTTTTTTCAAAAAATCACCCGACCTAATTTTAAAATTGTTAGGCGGCCACACCGAAAAATTCCAGATCAACCCTATAGTCAGTCCACCACTGAATTAGCTTGTTTACAGAAATGCTTAAAATAAATCCAATTAATTTTCAAGGTAAATGATGTCCCTAAACTGGTAATTTAAGAGAGTGCATTAAAAAAAGGTATACAGCATCAAAGGCCAATAAGTGGTGTCTACAAGAAAATAACTGATTAATTATTAAGTATTATAGAGTTTGCAAAAAAAATCTTTAAAAAAAATCCTAGTTTCCAAATGTTAAGATTTTCCTACAAAAATACGGCAGACAAACTGTTAATAACTAGTCAGTTATCTTTTTTTTACCAAATAAGTAAAAGGTATTTTTCAAAAAAAAAAGATATTAAGAAACTTGTTTGTTTTGCTTTCATGTGTGTGTGTAATTCTCACACGAATTTCAATATTCGAAATGTTCACTTTATGACTGAGTATAATAGTATGTAATAGTTTAAAGCAAAATGTAGTGTCCATACAAAATTATAAACAAAACAAAGATGGTTGATTACAGTTAAAAGTTTAGATTTAGAAATATGTATAATCCGCATAGTTACAAGTTGTTAAATGGAACGTTTGCTGTAAAAAAAGTTCTAAAGATTATATGCAGTTTACATCTATTGAGTGTGAAATAGCTGAACATACATGTGTATCAATAGCTGTTTCTGATTTCTGTAACCCTTGAAATGCATCCTTAATGGTACGATTTGCTTCTGGTTCCTTTAATAAAGAGACAATTTAACAATTTAACAAAAACAATCAAATGTTTCAATTTAACATTTAAAGAAGTTTTGAAACATTAGGCAACTTACAGGATACATAGAATTAACGTCCTCTTGTTCACTGAAATCAAAGGCTGGATATCTAGGTATACTCAGTTGTGAATTAGGAGAGCCTAAAAAATTAAAGCATTATATAAAGAACTAGCATGTCCGTGCAATAATTATCGCATGAACACCCCCTCCTCACACACACACACACACACACACACACACACACACACACACACACACACACACACACACACACAACACACCCGTTCAGGTGAAAATATTAGTGTATCTTTTATGGCAAAAAAAATCACAAAAGTTTAACGGTATGCTCATAGATGGTAGCATTGTCAACGACTTGTTTAAAAAGACAATTAAAAAGAATTATTTTAAACGCATTTAAAAAAAGAACAGTTAATATGTATGAGATGAAAGTACGATTTGTGTCATTGGTCCATGAAAATATCTTTCTTTTGATATCTCATCTGTTAAGATTCGTTGTGTCTAAGGAGCGTAAAATTATCTTTACTACAAAAATAACATATACGATAGTTTTGAAATCTTATCAGCAACCTCTTTTTCATTTGACGATGTTTTAAACACAATTCAATAAAGCAAACCTGATGATAAAAAGTTTACTTATTTCTTAAATAAAAAATTTACTATTATTAAAATTACTTTTGATTTTCATAAAGTAGCTATTATCAAATATAAAGTAACTTATCGTTATCGAATTTAAAATCACGTAGAAAGCATAGGTTGAACATAATGTTTTTGAAAAAATCAATCTAATTTTTATTTTCTAGTTTTCTAATTTGAAATTTCCTATGGCCCTGGGAAAACTATGTTCCGAGCAATGCCTGATGTAGGACACACGCTTTTAGATTTGAGCAATATTTTTTCTTCACATTACTAAGGTTGCATTCATTATTCCTCTTCCTACCTATTGACCTGTCACCGCCGCTCATTCTGATAAGGTTCCATACATACCAATGACAAATGTTTCAGCCAGGGACATAGGGGCTATTCTATAATTTTGCTTTTATTTAAGCTCCTTCCATCACAAAAATTGACAATTTTTAGCCAAGCGGTTAACTTCAGGAGCGGATGAAGGGCTGACTGATCAGGAGCTGATTCAGGAGCGGATGAAACTGGCACTGCCCAGTATGGAGGCGCAGTCGAATTAATTTTAAAATTTTAATCCATTTTTTAAAATTGTTTTATTTTTTTAATATCAATTACAATCAACACAACTGAATTGCACATATGTATTGCAAAGTCTATTAGTTTTAAAATGCAACTGAACAGTCAGTGAACAAAGACTTCTCAGTGAACCCAAAAAAAAAAAAATTCACGTCGTTTCTATAAAATATCTCGTCGAATTTTGGGGTTGTTTATCCCCAATTGTCCCCTGCTAACATTCTGTCTTTGCGGAAGTTTTTCAATTACAAATACCAAGTAGGGTAATGAGGGGTAAAATGGGTAGGAAAAGTGCCAATTTTTCATTCAAAGCTAGTTTTCACTTTAAAAAAGCTATTAATATGCACACACACACTTTTTGATGTATTTATGCAATGGGTACCTGGACGACATCTTTGAATATGTTTCACAATATATTTTTTAATTTTAAATAGTTAAATTTTTAGTTTTCTTTTGATACAAACTTTCCTCTGCAGATGGGGTAAAATGGGTAGTCAGTGGGTATCCGGAATTTTTCGTGTAAAAGGCATTGTTAAAACAAATTGTTTAGTCAAATTAGTAACTAGAATAAATAACATCATCAAGTCTCTCTTATTTTAAAAACAAGTGCATTTTGTTCTTGCAATTCTACTTGTTGGCAGGTATATGTATAGGGATGGGGGATCTAAGTTACATACCAGCACCGGATCCTCTGCGCATACTCCTTTGCTTAACTGTTTTTTCTTTATTATTCCCATTCTTTTCATCAATCAGTTTGGCATCACTGTCGGACGTGGCTCTTTCTAGCTGATATATTCCTGTACGCTAAATTTGGCAAACGCAAAAAGTAGGGATAATTAATTTTTAAATAGTGTTTGCAATAAGTAACACAATAAAATTGTGAATTAAATGACAGAATACTTACAGGATCATCGGTTGTTCTAATTAAAGGGTTGGATTCTACTGTACTACCATCGAACTTACTGTGAAAAGATCAAAATTATTAGATAAAGAGGCATTAATAAAGTTAACAAAGTTAAAGCTTGAACAAGAACGACCAATGCCATAATTGACAGTTTTGAGAAAAATGGCTTTAAAGTTTGAGGCTTAGTATTGTTGCAATGTTACGGAAATCACGGAATTGTTTGGTTTTGTTAAACAACGTCGCACTAAAGCTGCAAAAAGGCGGAATTGTTTGATTTGAAGGGTTAGAGAAGTCTGACGACATTGGTTTCTATTTTATTGAGAGGTTTAAAATTGATAAAAAAAAATTTAAGTGATAAAATTTACATTGGTCGTTTTTGTTCTAAATCATTATAAATTAAAATTTTCAAGAGATGAAAATTCTATATGTATAATAACGAATATACGTCACACCTACTTTCCGTTTCAAAATAAGTAAAAAACTCCTTCGAATGCTATACTTATTTTCTTGTAAGTATAATTAAAAACTTATTTTCATTAATTTTTTTTTTGCGTCACATGGTTTGTAAACTAAGAAACTATTAAGAGAAAATAAATGCAATATTTCTATACTCTATATCAGTGGTTCTCAACCTTTGTGGCCGAGGACCCCCAAGCTAAAAGTTAAATATGGCGCGAATCACCACTTCATTATTAACAGTAAAAAATATTCAGTAACCAAATATACATGTAATTCTGATATTAAATGCTATGTTTCATTAATATTATTAATAAAAAAATCTATTTAGCTCAATTTTTTTATAGATAAGGTAGCTTTTGAAATAAATGGAAATGTATTTGCTAAATGAACAGGTTTTTATTCTTCTTCTTTTGAGATAATAACATATTTTCTAGTTAAAAAATTAAATAATTGATCACAAGATAATTTTTAATTTATGCAAAAAGCAGTCGATTGTTTCTATATCTTGAACAACTTGCTTGTATTTGTAAAAGCATTGTAAACCCATCACACGAATGTGCACGCATACATCCGTTTGGGTATCGCCAGTTTTTTTTAGCAATACACATAATATACAAATTCATAAAAAAAATTGTATTTTGAAAAAAATTTCGAATTTAAAGCATTAGGAGCACTTTTGATAAATTTCTCTACTAAAAAATATTTTGTTTTAAGTTGTTAAACGGACACCATACCATCTAAACTTTTATTATTTTTATTTTTGACTTTTTGAATCAAACTTTTAATGTATATTATTTAAATTGATATAATGAACAATATTTTACACACAAAATTCATATTTGTTTGTATTTTTTTCAAAATTTAAAATTTAAAGCATTTTTTTTTTAAACGCTAAGGCTTTTTTAAAAATTTATATTTTTGTTCACCAAAATTTTTTCTCACATATTTTGAACTATAATACATAAAAATTGTCATTAAAAATTATATACTGGATGTATTTGATTTTTATGTAAATAGTTATTCATAACAATACAAAAAAATTCTTAAAACTATTTTTTTTTAACTTTAGTAATTTAAAAAAAAACATCTACTCATAGAGCTAATTCGTATATATATGCCAATTTATAATATACACATATTTTAGCGACCAAAAAAATCGATAACTTTACAATTTTTTGGGTACTGTGTCCTTTTAAAAAAATGAGTGTGTTGCAAATATAAATTAAACTCTTCTACAGTGAAACCAAACCTACAGGTTTGATATTTTGGTAATTCGTCAGTGGGTTATTACTTTGAGCCCTTTTAAGCATTGAAATGTGCGATTTGCTTTGGTTACAAATGAAAGGAACAACCTAAAGAAACTATACAAAAGACAGGATTCAAAACAAACACTCACGGTTTCCAACTTGCCATAGTTGCAGCGATCAAACCCTTACTGCAGTGAGACTGTACTGTTCTATACAGCGTCATGCCGCCCGCCCGAAAGAGTAGAGAAAAGACGCACTGGGGGACAATCACAAAGTGGCAAGCGGCAGCTTTTTTTTTCACATTGGAGGATAATTTAATATTTGACAAAATATTGGAATTTTGTGGTCGAAAATCGTTCGAATGATATTGTTAGGAATCCGAATACCAAATGGAAAATTTTGAAAAGGCCACTCAAGAGTAAAATACATTGCATCCCATTTTTTTAAATGTGACCACAAAAAGTTAAGTTTATATTCTAAAAAAGAAAAGGTTTTTTTGAAATCTGCTTTTTGGGTAATTTTTTTCCCGTCTTGGGTCTCAAATGAGTTTAACACTGCCAGAGTCGAATAGCCTATCAGACTTAAGGGGGACACAATAGGTACCCAAAAAATTGTAAAATTCACGATTTTTTTTATTTGCTTAAATTATAGTTTGAAATCTTCCAAATATGCTTTCCAAATTCTAGAACTGTATCTATATTTTTAATGAGTTATTTGATATTTTATACTAGATTAAAGGTATGTTTTTCAATGAACGAAAACTTTAAATAGTTTTTCCTCAGTGCTCGGTTTTCCTTTATATTAAGTTTAGCCAAGGCGCTAACGCTAAGGCCTTTTTTATTGCTAATGGATAAATGTTTAATTTTTAAGCATATTGTCAACTATGTGTATATTAGGAATTTACATGCAAATTAGCTCTATGGGTAGTAGTTTTTTTTTATTACAAAAGTCAAAACATTTAAGTTTTAAGGAAAATTTTTGCGTTATTATGAATAACTATTTATATAAAAATCAAATACATGTATTTTACAAAATTTTAATGCTACTTCTTATGTATTATAGTTTAGAGAATAAGAAAGAAAAAATTGTTGAAATCATATAAGTATTTAAAAAAGCCTTAGCGACGATGTTGGTAAACAAATTGTATCGTTACTGCCCCTTCCTACGAGCGTTAAAGAAATAAAAACAGCTCTACGCCGGGCATATCACTTGTTGGATACACAGCTAATTAACATCATCAAGAGTATGAATAATTATTGCCCAACTTGCGTGTGTGTAATAGGACGTTACATCATCCGTCGTTAAAGTTTTAACACAGTACGCTGCCAGTATTTTGTTTCCTTTATTTTCACCAATATGTGTTACAACCCATTTTAAGTGGCTAATGTTTCAAATACTTTTAATTTTATATAAAAATAATTATATTCCATATTTATCTGATTTTTATATTGCATAAACCTTGATATAATTGTGTTTTAAGTTTCCAGGGCCCCCTCTCACAAAAAAATAATTTCAAGACTGAAGAACATGTTTGTATGTAGCTTAATAAGCTAATTATGCATCTCAAAATTATTATCATGAAAATATTAAAGGAGTTAATTTAAGGCACAAATATGGACACATTTGCCCTGTATTTTTATTTATCTGCAATGTTCCAGCTTTCATGAAAATTTCATAAATGCCCGGGTATTTATGGACTTTGAGTGTTATACTTAAAATATATTTAATATTATTATACTTATTATATGTAAAAATACTTTTTCTAAAGATAGGTAATGTTTAAGTATATTTATCAACATTTAAACAAAAGTTGGGGCCCCTGAAACTCGGTTCCCAAAGTCCGAGCTTGATGGAAAATCAGGCCCTGGTTTTCATTAGACTCGACTCATTCTCAGAAATAACACTATCATTTTTAAAAATACTACGATCGTCAAGGCTACTTTCATCATATTTGATAATCGCTTCATTATTGAATCACTTGACTTTTGACGGAATAAGAATCTTCAAATTTTTAACAAAACTAATTTATTCAGATTCCTTTTCGGTGGTTTGCCGTAATTCAAACCTACCGTTCTGGCATGGTCGATAGAGCTATTTAATCGGAGCATATAGCAAAAGACTGTTTCTTCAAAAATGAGCAAACATTTTTAAGTGTTACGATTAAACGTTTAGGATATATCTCTAAATAAGAGGTATGTTTAGCTTTTGGACAAGATAGCACTTGTTGGATTACTGTTTTAAAAAGTGCCATGTTTTTATATTGTAAGCAGAGCCGGATTTAGCCATAGACTGCTGCAATCTAGGAACACAAAAAATAATATAGATTATTTTTTTACACTTCAAAATTTTGACACAACACGACCTGTTTGAAAATAAATCACTCAAAAAAATAGACAAAATGTTTATAGGTGCAAAACAGTTTTTTTGAGCGGAAAACTCGTAATGGTGAAGTAATAAATGCTAGCCGCTGTGTTTTTCACCGAGTGATGAGCATGTATACTGTTTTATGAACAAACTTTTTTTTCCAAACACGCACACAATTTACACTGTTATTGGAAGAATGCTGCTAAATGAAGAATTTTACATTCGAAATGTCACTTTCATACGTGAAAGTGACGAATATACTGGAATTTCAAATATACTCGTCAAATGATGATTACCAAAAGTAGTAATGAAAGGTCATTTTCTAAGTTGATGTTGAAACAATAAAAATAGGCTCTGGACCATTATGTCGGAGGATAGGCTGAACTTTTTACCTCGTATAAGACTAGAGAGTGATATTTTGAAAAAGTTATCCTGTGAATGTATCATAAGTAAATTTATTAATATTAAGTGCAGGCGAGTGTTAATAAATCAAACCAAATCCTAATGAAAATAGTATTCTATAATATTTTTATGATGCCGGAAAATTATATTTTTCTTAACAGAAAGTGGTTGAATGTAAGTATACCCTAATATTTTTATGTTCTTTTAATGATTTGTTTAATTTTTGACAATTACAATTTATTATTTTTTTTTGTGGAAATCAGTTGTTTTTATTTTTTTTTAAACATTTTTATTGTGTTTAAGGCCATTTAAGAGTAATACAAAAATGTCATTGCACATTGAGATTCTTTGAAACCATTGACATTGTTTAACATATTGGAAATTTCAAAAAAAAGTTTATCTCAATTTCATTTGTACATATTTTTTTAATGCACGTGGAGGACATAGCCATGGTTCAATTCGTTCATTTCGATGACAACTTCAATGGTGGACAGCGAAAGACAATTTTATTTATTTGCACAGCTTACAAAAATGTTTTGGGACTAAAGGAAATTTAGTATACATAAATAAATAATTTAAAACTACCTAAATATTTGTTCTTTAATTTGGTTTAATATGCTTATGTGAATAAACCCTTCACTCGCAAGATACTTGACTAAAATTTTTTATCGAAATGCGGAGGAATGATTCAATTCAAGTAAATATCAACCTATGCGGAAAACTACCTCTCAGATTGCCATATTTTGTTAGAAGATTACATAACTTATTAAGTATTACTTCAAGTAGGAACGATAAAATGTCATGTATAGTTTGTTAACTAACCCCTTTCCACTTGAATAAATGCAAGTGAAATGCGGATGAAACTACAACGCGACTTTCATTTACAAAGTAAAGAAAAGCATACATCACTACTAACGCTAATTGTTAGAAACAAATACAATGTCTTGCATTGTTTATCCAGATCGGCTCTTATGAATTTCTCCCTAAGCTCCGCCAATGAAAGATAAAAATAGACAATCCTAAAGAGAAGAAAAACACTAACCGAAAAGTGACAATAGGATGCTTTGAGCTTTATTGCTTGAGCCGTTGAAATATTTTCATTGTTAAACGGGCTTTTTTAATAAGAAAATTGTCAATCTGGCTTATTCTTTAAAAAGTACTTATTAGTTTCCTGATATTATACACCCCACGGCGCGTGTATGACAACACCCACCGAAAGGGGTGGCTTAAGGGCTGGGAAAATTGTGAATTTGCCCAGGGCGACGCCCTACTAGAGGAGTCGGAAATGATTTTTTTGGTATTAAATTTTTTCGTGCCCATTTTTAAATATATTTCATTTTTTTTCATCAGTCATAATCAATTAGTTTCAAAATGCAACTGAAAAGTCAGAACCAAACCTTTTTTGACATGAATAGGTTTTTAAAATCGGTCCGGTTACAGTGGTCATCGGCAAAAACTTGCGTGACAGCAAAAGTGTGGATATTTAAAAGCACCACAACTCCAGCCTATGGGGGTAAATGACCTACTATCGTGTAGAGGTAGATGAGTGGTTACTATTCCCAAGTTGTATCGGGGCCGGGCGCATACCACTACAGAAAAACAACAATGACCAAACGATGTTTACAAATGAACTGAAAGCAAACGCGCGCGCATTCATTGATTCCTTTCGTCCTTTATCCAGTACCCCTAGTAAAAAGTTGGAAAGAATTTCATCGAGTTTTCTTTGAAGCTGTAGCTTATTGTAAGTATTATTTCTACCAAATTTGAAGAATATCAGAGCATTATTAAAAAAAAGAAAAAATTGAGGTAAACATGATTTTTAATTATTTTTACGTTGTAATCTCGATTTAATCATATTTAGCTTTTTGAAAAGTAATTAACTTTACGAATGCTCATTTCCAAAAATATTTTTAAACAAAGGAAAATGAATTATAAATAGTAAAAAATGTAGCATAGAAATTTTTTCGAAACAAAAAAATTCTTCCATTACAAAATGTTCTCCACTTTGATCTTACCCCCTCACTTTTATCATCCAATCGCCGCTACTGGCCTCGCCTACCCTTAACTATCTCGTATCTTCCCTCGCATATCAGTAGCTAGTTGTTTGGCCCCGCGTTGCTGGGGAACCCGTTAAGGCACAAACATTAAAAAAAATTAAGTGGGCCCCGTTGGGTCTCAAATCCGCGGCATATTGTTCCGAAGTCCCTCGCTAATCTCCCTACTAAGCTACAAAGGCACATTTTAGATCTTGGAAATATTTAATTTTAACGTTATGCAATATTTCTTAATTTGCTAAATTAATTTTTTTAATAAACAGAATTTTACAAATCTGAGCCTCAGGTTCACATCTTGAGGATGAATAATACTTATAAATGTTTGGCCTTTTATATACAGAGCAAGGGAGTGTTGAGCAATCTACAGACATGCACTTTTGTTTATTATTATAGATACTGCTTTATCTATCGCTTTGCAAATGAGGTAAAAAAAATAAAAATCATTGTTATAGGTTATATGTTTGTTAGATAATTATAGTATGTTGGATATTAAGTGTAATTTTTAATGGTAAAAAATATAAATAAAGCATTTATATTAAAAATACTTTCACATGGGAAAACATATTTTTTATCTTAAATTAAGGGACACTTTAATGATAAGGATTTCAAAAATATATCTTACTCAAAACACTCTATTTTTTTAGGTACTTTGTAATGCACCAATAAAAATAAATAATGAATTTTATTTATTGAAATAATTTTCATTTAAGTATCAATAAGTAGACACATAAAAAGTTACTAAAAATTAAACTAGAAGGTTTAAATAATAATAAAATAAAACCCATTTGCAGCTAAATGAAAAAAAAATACAAAGTATTTTGGATTTAAATGTAGATTGCCATTTTGTGTAATGTTAAACATTTCTTACAAGAATCCATATAAATAAAATTTTTGAAAAATTACTCGAAAATCGATCTTTAACTGATATACCTAGTGTGAATGGCATTACATAACCTTAGTAAACACATTTCTAAATATGAAGTATTTAAAATTTTATTTCCTTTCTTTTAATTGCAAACTACTTTTTTCTTTGTATGTTAAAAATATTTATGAAGTTTTTTTTAAATATTAAAATAGGAATGATAAAGTTTTCACCTGATTTTTTTTAAATGTTGAAGCTTATATATCTTTTTTAATTCTGACAAAAACATAAATAAAAGTTCCAATTTCAGATTTAAAAAAAAATACAAATTTTAAAGTAGAAGTTTTCTTCTTTAAGTAGAAGTTTTACTTTTTTTCTTTAAATAGAAGTTAAGTAGAAGTTTTCTTCTTTAAAATCTGTAACCTTTTAAATTATAACCTTTTTTGTAACTTTTTTAAATAGACCAAACAACTAATTTAAACGATGTGTATTACTTTCTAAAATTTATTACAGAAAACTAAAATTGAAGAAAAATTCATGTTAATCTATTCATTTCCATTTTAAATATTTTAATTCATTTTCATTTTAATAAAATTTTAAAAACATTATATATAATCCAATTTAGAGCCCGAACCCTCCCACCCTCTACACATTTCCTGTATATTGCTACTAATGTGACAATAAAATTAAAATTGAGATGCTCATTGGCAACACTCATAAATTACATGACAACTGCTACAAATATTGACGACCAACAACAGACTCAAGGCCTGAGAAAATTGGTCCAGTATAGTATCTTCTAACTATTCCCCAATCCCTATCTAACTTCTTCTTAAAATCAATTACTACTGTAGAATTAACAATATTCACTGGCAAGTTGTTTCATTTGTCTATTACCTTATTAAAAAATAGTGCTTTCTCCATCCCGATTAAAATGCGATTTCATTTAAATCCATGACCTTGAGTTCCATCACTCATATTAAAATCCAATCTCACAACATCCCCGTTTAATAAATTTGAACAGTTGAATCAAATCTCCTTTAGCCCCTCTTTTTCAAAGTATATATATTTAAATTTATTCATATGTATCCATAATCCATGCCTGAAATACCTCGGCCCATTTTAGTTACCACGTGCTGAACTTTCTCTAACAAATCAATGTTTTATTTAATATAAAAGATTTTAAAGAAAAGTTTTCAATGAATATATTCTCCAATTCTTGTGTTACATACAGCTCTCTTAATTAGAATTATATTACTTGGTCCCCACCCTCTTCTTATGACTGAGACTCCCTCCCTGCTTAATTGTGTTATATGGTTTTAAATGACCTATAAATTATGTAATTAATAAATGAATACAAATGTTATTGGATTGGAACTAACACTTCTATAATGAAGGCAATGCATAAACAGAGTTACAAAGCTAAGGCATGCACACATTTACTTTAAATATAAAATTAAGGTATACAATAGTTGCGAGTTATAAAAATATGTATTTTTTTGTGTAAAATTAAAATTGTAAAATAAAGCGGGAAAAACACAAACCATGCGCATGAGCAATATAATTATAATTTTAAAAATTGAAGGAAACAGAAAACATCAACTGCCTAAAAAACATAATTTAATGCAGGAAATACAGGTAAAAAAGTTATATTGGAAAATTATATTAAGGAATAAAGACATATAACAAGAGTTACGTATTTTCAAGCCCACCTATTTTTAGGAGAATGACTTCGCTGAGAGGCAAATATTGACTGCTGGTAACTTGGTGGTTCAGGTTGTAAATGAAGATCTATGTCTGACTTTGTTATCCATCCTGAGAAATCTGTAACAGATGACATGTGGCTATCTGGATAGAAACTATAATCACAAGATGAAAATGATTCCTGCTTTTCAAGAGAAAG
This sequence comes from Troglohyphantes excavatus, assembly GCA_963932185.1. NCBI lineage: Eukaryota > Metazoa > Arthropoda > Arachnida > Araneae > Linyphiidae > Troglohyphantes > Troglohyphantes excavatus. The sequence goes on along the minus strand of OZ010676.1, from coordinate 60,495,869 downwards.
GTGCCTCGTTTGAAGTTTAGAGCTTGGAATTAAATTATGAGGACTTTTACTTAGAAAATATTCACCAACTGCAGACCAATTGTATACATTATTTTTGTGTTTCAATTGAAGCTCTTGAAAAACACTATCACCAGAAGATGTGTTATACTTTCTAGTAGTGCTGTTCTTTGTGTAAGGAGGTGGATATCGCAATATAAGTTTTTTAGGGAGCTCTATAGAGTGAATTGTCTTTTTTTTTACAGCTTGGGAGACAATTGTATAACCACGTCTCGGAAAACATGTTTCTATGACAGGCGTTTCAGATGATGTTTTGCATGTAAGAAGAAGTGGTCGAGATGCAGATGCATTAGCGGGCAATGTAAAGTCAGTTTGCGTTTTTGCATTGCATGACTGGAAAAACTTCTTTCTTCGATTCACATACGGAGGAGGATTGCAAACAGAGAATAAGTTTCCAGAAGCATCTTCATAATCCTCTTCCAATAGAATAGAGAGTTTGCGAGGATATGCACATTCCCTGTTGAGAATTAAATGAAAATATTAATTTGAATATGTTAGAACACTAGTAAATGTGCATAATTGTATAATTGGGAGACTATTAATTATCAGGAAAACCTTAATTAATTATCAGGAAAACCTTAATTAATTATCAGGAAAACCTTAATTAATTATCAGGAAAACCTTACTGTTGATTAATAAAAAAATCCTTTTTTAAGTAGCCATTTCATCAGTTTCGTATGAGGTCTGATTATAGCACTACTTGCCGATTTGGTTAACACTTAAGTGGAGACCAGCGGTTTCAGAGACTGCTAACAAGTCTCTGCTAGTGTAGCATTTACCGTACGTCTCCATGTGAGGGTTAAGTGAAACAAAAATTAATTTAATTTGGAATTATCTTTGAGTATTGCACAAATTTAAAAATTGTAAAATATTATTGGTACTACCAGGTTATAAAAGTTTTCTGCTAATTGGCCCCTAAAACCAGTATTGACAGGTGTTATGTATCCTCCTTATCGAAGATGCACAGTAGACAATACATTTAACACTTTCACAGTAAAAAAAATTCAAAATCACGGAGAAGGAATTTTTTAGTTAAAGTTTTAGTAATTTCTGCCAGGAAGAATGCTAGAGCAAAACTAAACAATGGGCTATTGGTGACAGGGATCTAGGGAATATCTAAAATTTATTGTTTGAAATAACATTGCACTAGATCTACATACTGAATTGTCGGGCAAATGCCCAGGTCAACATTTCATTCATTAAACATGGCTGAAATATTTTTTTTTAAAGTTGACAAAGAATGAAATGGCAACCTTTTGATCACATGCCCACTGGACTGTCAAAGTCTCTATTTGAACCCACAACCCACCGATATGGTTTGGTTGGTTAGTTATTAATGTTGCACTATTGATAATTAACTATTAATTGCCAATTAATGACTAATCAGCATAACTGCTAACTAGGGTTTATTTTTTTAGTTCTGGGAATGGAACTAATTGAGCCTCCCCTACTCCCATAATTTTTGCATTGGTATCTACGTGGACCTTCAAACTTGTAGCGGTCTAGTGATCGGAGGTGTGCCAAATTCGTTACTAAAATAAGTTGTATATACACCATTTCTGCCGCCATGATTAAGGATTGGTTGGTTAATAACCGTCACACTAGATCTGAACAGCAGCCTATTGGTGATGGTTTGGAGTCTATCTCAAAGGAAAGACCCAGGAACCCTGCCTCAAAATTTTTTAATCATGGTCAGATGACGAGGACACCACCTCAGCTGGCACCTTAAGCAATTTCAATAGGACATTGGACACCGATCTGATTTAACATGCACTAGTCCCACATACATGAAGTGGGGGTAGTTTAGACGACTTTTTGCTATTTCGCTGTGAATCTGGGAATCCCAGGAACATAGCCTCGTAATTTTGATCCATGGCCCCCTGCTTCTAATTATTCATTATGGAGTTCTCATAATTAAAAAAAAATCCATATTTCTTTAGTTTAATTACTCTAAAGAGCAAGAAGAAGATAGAATACCACATATTAATAAAAATTCTTATTTTGTTTCAACACCTATAACAAGCTTTTATAGACTCGCATATAAATAATGTATAACAAATACGAAGTTCACAAAAAATATTTTTAGACAATCCAGAATAATACCACCATTATGGCACAAATAATGTAAAGTCTTACATTAATAATTTCAAAGAAATTATTGTTATGTCTCATAATATCAAATAAAAATATTTTTAGAGAGGTTTAAAGCTATATTTTTAAAGGTTTTATTGAGAAAAATTTAAAAGTAACAAATACATCTTAGAAAAAGCGAGGTAATTAATTAAAAATGGCTTACTTATTTTCATCAACATTTCTTCCATCCATTTCACTGGTTTGTGAAGTTGTTGCAGCAAGAAAACTTGAAGTTTGTAGGTCAGAGAGAAAATGGGACATTTCATTGCTCTTTTTCATAGATTTGTTCATATCACATAACATTTGCTTCATCTCTATATCAGTACTTTCTAATCCAAAATCAACTAGTTTTGGATTACCTTCATTTACAGCTGATAAAAAGCTATTTGTTCTATGTCGAGTATACAAATGGTCTTCAGGTTCCCTATGGACTTCACACACATCATTGTGCATTATTGATTCAGGAATGGTTTCACATGGTGTTGTTGGCGGAGAAAAAAATGTTCCTTTATTTAATGAGTGAGTTGATTCAGGTGATAATCCTCTATGGGTGTTTGAATGACTAATATAAAATGATGTACCAAAGAGTGGTTCAGTTTGAGTTGATTTAGTAACAACAGGAAAGTCTATTGGAAGAGTGGGACATGATAATGAAGAATAACCACAATGCAAAGGTGTAGATCTATTACTTGCATAAGAGCTGCTACTTCTAAAAAGAGACAATGCACATTTGACAAATTAAAAATAAACGGTTAGGTAATATTTAATATTGTTTGAAACAAATAAAAACAATTTATATATTGTATTGTTCAAGGATATTATAAAAGTAAAAGAAGCACCATTCTGATTTTTTATAAACAATGGCTCAATGTGCGAGTTGAAATTTAGAATATCTGAATTACTTTTGTGAATTTTTGTACAATTTAAAATATTTTGAACTTCTCAAAACTTACAATTTACAGAACCACACATATACAAACAGAATAAACATTAAAATTAAATCATGAATAAATAAGCATAACGTTAGTCCCAAAATTGTTCAGGAAACAATTATAAAAAGAAAGAAAAAAATTATTGGGACTCATAGTTTAAGGAGGTTTCATAAGGGGTATTAACTACATTAGTTTTACCAAGATAAAAATAGACATGAAACAAGCTAAAAGCAAAAAAAGCTTAACTCTCTCACTAAGACAAACTCAACAGGTTATTTAAAATTTATCAGTAGTTTGTTTGTATTATAACTGATAAAAAAAATGGTGAAAATTCTAATGCATCCTACTGTCAAATAGTAATAATTAAAATTAATGCTCACTATTAATATGTTTTATACTAAAGAAACAATTTAAAAAGAGGTTGCATATTTTAAATTTTATAAAAAATTCAATCATTTTATGTTTTTATTATAAAAATATGTTAATATGTTGATTAAAATTTTACAAAAATGTGACAAAATTTCTGTGATACAGGTTTGTTTCTTTTTGTAAATTGCTTACTTCTTTCAAAATTTCTCAATTTCTTCTAGAAACACAAAAGAACCCAATTTTTAACAAATAATAATACTTTTTACTTTAGTTTGCAATTTGCTTCATTTATTTTGTCAAACCCTTTTTGGATATTTCTATATCTTTCGACTATCACTATTTGAAAAAACTAGTTTCCTTGCTTGTTTTAATAAAATTCATTGCAGCAAGTATGATATGAATTGAAAGGTCTTTGAAAAGTTTTTCATCTTATCTCACATATTGTATTAAGCATGTTCATCTTGAGCAAATAATTCATGTTATTTGCCATTACTAAAAGACAAGGTCTGCATATGTTTTTTGTTCTATCAGTTATTCATAAAATGCATGTTTGTATTAATGAGGTTTAACTGTATAAATTAATTATAGAATTTCATTTATTGTTCTCTGTTGATTATCAAAATAATTATTGAAAGTAATAATTTATTAGTATAAAAGAGGCAATTTACTGCAGATTTTTAAGGTATTTTTGTGTTAAGACCATATTCAGAAACTGTATCAGTCTTTTCTCTGCAAAAAATATGAATGCCAAGTTATCCTTTTGTGTGGTATGTGCAAGAAAAGTACCCTTGAATTAGTCAATAATGCACTTTTTATGTAACAAATTTAATCCCCCCCCCCTAAAAAAACACCAAGAAACAACTGTATACCAAATGCAAAAAAACAATTTAAATCCATTGAAAGAAAGTTTAAATGCATCAGTCAATATTTTAGATATTTGAGAATTACTAAAAATTGCCAAATAAAAAAAAACTTTTTTTTTTTAAAAAAATTGACGATTACAAAAAAGATAAACTAAATTTGTCATTTTTTAGGCCTTTTCAAAATAGGAGCCTTGGGCAAGAGCCCCAAATATCTTGCTGTAAATTAGTCTTCTGAATATAAACGAAAATCTTCATACTTAATTGTCAAATAAATGCTTTTGTTAAAGCGATTATTTTAAAAAATATGTATGGGATTGCACTCTTAGGCAATAATAATTTACCTAGGGCTAATTTTACTTGACAAAATCCAGGTACAAACTTATTTTTTATTAAAAAATACCCATTTATTGGGAAAACTTAGTTTAGCTTTGAGTGCTTAAAAACTATATTATGAATTTTTATATTTAAAATTATTTTCTGAGGATAGTCTTTATTAATAATCAATTGAGACATTTAAAAAAAAATTCTGCCATAATATTTTTTGTCTAACTAAAATATCTTTCTTGAAAAAAATATACACTTATGAATAATTTAGTTTGATTCCCAACTGCAATAACTGATTTGTATACAAATAAATTGTCATAAATAAAGTTTCATATTTACCGATTCGAGCGATTGTAGAAACGAGCCAAGACTTGACCATCCAAACTTTTACATTGGAACAAAGCATCTCCCATAGTGCCACCTAAAATAAAAATAAATTCATATTGATTGCAACTTCAATCATCAAGAAAAAATATTTACTTTATGGATTGAAGTAAAAATGATTGCTTGTAATTTTTAACATGTTTTAATTATAATGAACATTTGTTTTACACAAATACTTTACATGCAATACTAAAGCTGTACTATGTTCAAAAACAAAATTCAAGTAAAATGTTTTAGTTAATGGTGTCTGAAATTATCAAGTTCATTATATTCTGATTTTTCAGTCTAAATTTGTAATATTTTATTTAGCATTCTGTGTCTAAAAAAATTATAGTAGATCGTTGGGTCAGTACTACAACTAGATAACTACAAAATTGGCCTAACATGGATTTGTATGCAGTTATTTGTAGTACTGAGCCAACGAGATGGTTTCCACAGTGAAACTACACAAGCAATAAAACAAAAGACAAAAAGGAAAATAAAAAATTAAATTTTTAAGCATATTTAAAATGCATACCTTGTAAAAGTGCACAAAGTTCATTTTTTCCATCAGGAGTTTTTGCATTTTCTGAAGTCGAATTTTTCAACTGGAGAAATGAGAGAATAAAAATAATGTTCAATTGAAAAGCAATGAAGTGAACACTGGTTATGTATAAAATAAATAGGACTGCTTATTCCAATAACACAAATTAATTATTTGAAATGAAATTTTTTTACGTCAAAGTATTCCTAATTTTTACAGCATTATAAAGAAAACGTAAGTTATTAAAATAAGTCAAACTTGATATTAAAATATCTTTATATACTATGATATGAGAATGAAAATATGTAAAAAATACTTTTCTAATAAAATATAAAAACTAGTTTGGTTACAATAGATTTCTTCCATTTAAAGTTTGTTAACTCTTAAAAAAAATAACAAACTTTAGTTTTTTTCATGCAGATAGTTTAGTGTGGCAAAACAATTTAGCGAAATAACTGAAAAAAGTGCAGTTTCAACATTGTTAAAGATAGATATCTTAAAGTTACAAAACAAGCATTAAGTGGTGAAAGTGGGTGGTCAATTTGGAAATACAGGATAAAGTTTCTGTTGAATTATCCTTCAAACACATTAGAAGTAATTGAAGAAAAATTGATGAAATCTGAAATACCGTTTGAGGGACGTTCTGAAGATAATGTAAAATATAAAGACAATCTTAAACCCTACAAAAAAGCAAATAACTATGCTATGATGGTGCACACAAATTCAATAGTTAACAGGTGATACAATACAAAACGTAATAAGGTTTAAGACTGCAAGAGAAGTTGCACTTAGAACTTCACAAGCTATATGAAGCCTCTTCTGACAATCAGTTGTACAACATTTGTCTCCAGTTTAAGTGGACATCAAGTGACAACATAGATTCATATTTTTCCAAAGCTGAAAAATTTGTGAAATGAGTTAAATCTGGGATTAAAGTGAATAGAAGCTAAACTTCCATGAATGGTTCCGATTTGAAAGATTCCTGATGCATTCCCAGAACAACAGATTTTAAGTAAAAAAAATACATGTTTGGGAAAGGGATCTTGAGATTGAGTCCAAAAGTTACTGAATGATCTTCAAGAGAAGTGATGTGGTTGGTGTAGGCAGATCCAAAGTCTGATAAAAGGGATAATAGCATGCAATTTTTTTTTTGGAAAAGTTAGAGCGCACTTATTTTAAGACATATCTTCTTTAGCATATGATGCAGTTTCGTATTTCAGATTCCAAAATGATTCAGAGAGTGGATTGGCCTGCATATTCTTCAGATTTAAATTGAATGGAACATGTGGAGGACAAACTAAAACATGAACTTGCATCACTGCAGCCTCTATCTAGCATTCTCTGTAAGCTTCAAACTTGTTTTATCCTTATATGCATTGTTACCTTAGGAACACCTAAAAAGCCTAATACAAAGTATGCAAAATCACTGCAAGGATTGTATATCAGTAAAGGATGATCATACACCCTATTAACACTCTCAATGTACTATTTCAAAATAAATATATATATATATATATTAAAATATTTCATATCTGTCTTTATTTAAAAATAATTTATTAGTGAAAAAGGTAATTATGCTGTAAAGATATATCAGACATTACAAAATAAAGGTATTGTGAAATTTTTATTTTCATATCTTAAAAATAATTATAGTTGCATTCACTTTTATGGCTGTTCTTTTATTTTTTTCGTTCAACAGTGTACTATTACAAAGGAAAAATATTTTTAGTAAGGATTGGATCAATGATTTTATTTGACAAAATAAGAAAATCTTATGTATATGGCTTAACCTATTCCAATGCATCATCGCAAACCAAATGCTCTCTTTCCTGACATATGCTGGAATTTGGAGGCTGAAAAGCAAGCTAAAGGTGGTCAGGAATTTGACCAAAAAGAATGGTGTCCTGTTCCTTAACAGGACACCATTCATTTTGGTCTTCAAATTCATGACTACCTTAAGTTTGTTTTAACCATCTTTAAATGTCATTTTCTGGTTTTGCGTATTCCAAGACCACCTTAAAGTAAAGTGTTAATATCTCCTTAATAAAATAAAACAGTATTATGTTCATATATATAATTTGAGGGAAGGCTTTACAAGTAAACTATTAAGGTTATCTAAAAAATAAGCATAATAATTAATGTCTACAAATGGGTATATTTTAAGTAAATAAGATATAATTTTGAAATTGTGAAGAAATGTTATCAATCGTATTTTAGATAATTTTTTACGGACTTTTTAAAAATTTATATTAATTTCTACACTTACCAAATAAGTAAATAAGACTTGGCTTCGTGCTAACTGCTCTCGAAGTGCACGGATTTCAGTGTTAATTTGATCCCTCACATCGTTTGATTCTGTCACCTTAAAAGAAATCAAATAAGAATAGGCCAAATGCAGAATCTGCTATATTAAAAATACAAAAATTGAAAGATTGGGGTTGGCGGAGCATCAGCGGGTCTCCTAATGTTAATTAAAACTTATCTATAAAATAAATTAATGGTAATTGTCAATACAATTCAGGTGTTGGCATCTTATTAAAAAAAAATGTGAACACCTTTTTCTTGGTCATCGGACTGAATAAACGATTACCAAAGATAGTACCCACAAACTTATGAACCTGGGAATAAAATCAACACATGCATTTATTTTTTTTATGATCATTTACACAATTATTTATATACTATTAAGGAAAGAAATGAGGCATTAACTAACATCAAGTAGTATCCAGTAAAGCATCATAGGAGCTTTTGAAAGAGAGAGTGGAGAGAGAGAGAGCTCTCTCTCTAATATATGAAAAAGTTCAAATGGTAATACAAAATTGTTTCCGTTAATGAATATTAATTTTAGTTTTCAATTTAATTGTTTTGTTGTAAAAGGAATGTAATGTACATTAGACAACAATTTTTTTAAAGTAAAACAGATATGTATATGGAGTGGAACAATGGCTCGATGGATTACTTTGGAGCCTCTCGTGGACCACCAGTGGTCCACAAATCACTGATTGGGAACCACTGCACTAAACAAATTAGAAGATCAATGAGGATAGTTTCTTTCAAGGAAGTTTTCAGACACTGTAACATTTGAGAAAGAAGGGTTCCATTGCACAACATGCCTATCAAGAGCAAGCTAAGCAATGTAATAAACCAAATAACCAAATGCAGAATCTGCTATATTAAAAATACGAAAATTGAGATTTTAATACCATTCAGTAGCAATGGATCTAGTCATCTGTAGAATTAGTAATGATCACAGAAGCAGTGGTTGTGATCATTGCTAATTCTACAGAGGACCAATTTCCTTTTTAAAAAAAACCTTTGAAATTATGGCTAAAAAAGTTGATATATAAAAAAAAGCCAACTGCACTAGAGGGCTCAACTCTGCACACCTTCTCACTAGCCTTCTCCCGGAAGAAAGCTGCAATTTCTTTTCTTCGCTCGGTTAAAATTTTATACACACATACATTTTTAATCGAGCTAAGAAAAGAAAGTGCAGCTTTTTTCCGGTAGAAGGCTAACCAGGAGGTGTGCATGGTTGAGTCCTCTAGTGCAGTTGGCATGTCTTTTTTACATCACAACTTTTTTAGCCAAAAATTTGAAGGTTTATTTTTAAAAGAGAGCTTAGCATTTTTTTTTACTTTAAAATAAATTTTTTTACAGGATATATTATATAAAAAATTACTCAAGCATAATTATTATACTAAATCTAAAGTGCTAATTTAACTAACATTAAAAATATTATTTTTGGAAAAATAAGTTCTTTTTAATAAAAAAAACTTCAGGTATTTAAAGGTGATGGTCTTTACAACTTGAGGGGTGGGAGGTCATTATACCATGCTGCACTGTAGTAGTAAGGGAAATGAGGATTTTGATGAAATTTTTTAATACAGTAATTATTGTATATAAGTTCCCTTAATTAAATTTTTGTAAATTAAAAACATTTATTTTATTTAAATAATCTGTAAAATAAATTTTATCCTACAGTAGGTAAATGATCAGTACTATTTATTATCTCAGTTAAAGAAGTTTAAAAAATAAAAATATATACTGGTGAAATTGAAAACTTTTAATGGATTTCGTATAAAATTTCTTTTGTTCAGGGTACCCAATGCAGTAGCATACACAGGAAATTTATAAGGGGGTTGAGTGTCAGTATATATATATAAAGTGCATATTTACAAAAAAAGCTTATACTTTTTAAGCGACTGAAGGTGCCAACCAATATGGGAGATTTATCAGGGATCGGCCCTCTAGCAAAGCAGTCAATACGTTTAAAAAGGTTCTTCTTAACAGAATGGATTAATATATCCTCCTATTTACAAAAGAAAGGAGACCTTATATCTTTGAGCAATAAAATGTAATGTCTAAGTGAAATTATTGGTACTTATTGGAGGTATCGGGGCCAGATTCCCCATAGTAACAGAATCCATAAATTGTCTCTCAGTTTCTTAGTACTCCACGCAGCAAATTGGGTCTCTTATTTTTTCAAACAAAACAAATGTAGGCTTTTAAATATAAAAAATATGTTTGTATTTTTTTTTTTTTTAACTTTTCATTTTTCTATGGAAAAAAATATTAAATTTTTATAAATCGGAAAAAAGCATGATTTTTATATTAATTTTTATTATCTTGTATTTCTTATCTTGTTTTTTCCTGGTGCAAAATTTGTACTATTTTGTCAAAATAAAGGTACAACAGTGCTTCTTCTAAATAATTAACAAGTTTCATTTCATAAAGCAATGTTTGTCATTTGTTATCACGGAAAAGGCCCCTGTTCCTTTTGCAATTGTAAAGCAGTATAACATTTAGAGCAAGATTTTGATGATATACCTTAATTCCAGATCCAACTCCTGATATGGACTTTTGCAGCAAAGTTGAATCCGCTAAATGGAAAATAAGTTACTTTAGCTACAAGAAAATTTGGATTTTTCTCAAGTATAACAAAAATAATTACACAACATAAAATAAAACACTTTATAGAATAACTTCTTCATATCTGATTACTAATTAATTTATAGTGCTCTATTTCTATGCCTTAAAATTCCTTGTAAGCGTTGTGTTTTTAAGCAATGTTATGTTTGATATTAGTTGAATTAATATTGCATAAGAGCAACACAATTGGTGAGGGTTCAAGATTTATCTCAAAGGAAAGACACGGGTTGGTTGGTTGATTTCAGATCACACTTAAGCTGCACTATAGACTCTTGTGACACTTCAGGAACTATTCCGAAAGAAAGACTATCAAACACTGCATTGTAATATTGAACTACAATTAAATATCCATCCAAACTTCTACACAGTGAACTTGTACAATAATGCATTTAACGTGCTGTGGACTATTCCATATGCGATCTTAGGAAAAAGCAAAGGGCCAATAACGGCCTGGTTAGAAGAATACCGAGATCATAATTAGAGTCAAGTTTAATCATAGAAGGCTGGTGCACGTAAAATCTGTCTAATCCAGAAATCCTCACATTGCTCGTGGTGTGGAAGTTTAGAGGTACTAACTTGGATGTTGTCCTCATCATCTGATTATGTTTCGAAGTTATGAATCAATATTCCAGGATCTTTCCTTTGGGATAGAACTCAAACTATTGTTATAGATCATTGCATAGCTCTAGTGGGATTTTATTCAAGCAACCAATCATAACTAGGAGGCTCCGCCCCCTGCTCCGCTAACCCCCGGAGGATTGCTACGCAAACCACTTCTCGCTTCGCTCGCTAAAAGGTAGGACACAATAACAATGTGTCCTAGTAACAATACTTTTTTTAATTATATTACCAAAAACTTTAATTGTTGAAACTAAATTTAAATTATAATTCATTTTTACACCAATACATTTTTTTGCCATGTAAATCAATATAAAATCATTTAATTTCTTTTAAACTACAAATTAAAACAATGGAACCACTGGCAAGCCATTATTTATTTATTTTATTTCTACCATTATTTATTTTTTTCCATGTTATTTTCACATCTTTCCTGCGTTTTAGTTTAATTGTTAACATTATTGGTAGTTTGTTTTGGCATAATTGACGTTAAGCTTACCATACTCTTGCCTACCAGAGTGTGTAGGTAACTAAGTTATTACGTCATAAAAATGAAGGTCATAGAAATCTAGTTTTCAAAATTGCCAACAGATGGCGCCACGTCAATGTTCTGCTGATGTAAAATTTAGAAAAGCCTTTTTCAAAACTTCTATTTTTAATGTAATAGGGTTTATATTCTTCCTAATTTAAGCTGACATCAACAAAATAATTATTTACTAATGAATTGAAGGGGCTAATCGTCAAAATGGCTTACATAATGGCAAAAGAAAAATACGGGCACAACAGAATTTTGTAAACAATCTAACTGTTGCCACTCAGCGTAAAGAAAAACAGCGTTTTTCAATCACCGCGTAAGAGAAATATATATAAAGATTCTATTATAGATCCTCCTTCACAGTAGCAAAACTTAAACATTTGTTATAGTGTCAACATTTTGTTTAGCTTCAAACTGCAGATGTTTAACTGAAAAGAACTGACGCAATAAAACAATTTTTTAAAACAATTTTATGTGTTAAAGTTTTAATTGTAGATCCCAAATTTTGAATGTGTGCTTCATTTGTGAATATCATTTCAGTTATTCACTATGTGCAGGTAGCCCAGGTGCAAAATTGGCTATAGTAGAAAGTTTAAAATCCAGACGTTTTAACATCCAGAAGGACCTAACATCCAGACTTTTTTGAATTTCTTACAGAAAAAAATTTCAAACTTGCTTTTTTGTTTTACCAAAAACCAAAGAATGTGAAGAAATTACGTTTCTACAATAATGTTTTCAGTAATTTTTTGTGACGAAGTGGCTTAGAGGGGAGAGGGGGGTGTGGAAGAGGTTTACCAAGGGAACTTGCATCCTTATAAACCTCGTAAAGTTTTCCTAGGTTTTTGGTATACAAAATGGACAAACCCACGATGTCAATTCTTCAACAATGTTCTAGCCAAACTTTACTGATTTAACGATTTTCTATGCACACTGGTTCCAATAAAGTAACGACTATCAACTTCTTTTTTTTAATTCTAATTTAACAATTTCTTTGAATAATTTTGGTATGCATGTTCAAGAAAATTGTAAATTGATGGGGGAAATTTAAATTTCGGAGCGGAATACGGACTTACTTTCGCACAGAGAGTATGGAATGTTTATGAATATCATGTTCAAAATACGGAATTTTCCGAAATCCCGAAGTCTTGACGATTTCGGACTTTCTATTGTATATAAAAAATTACATTTTGGTATAATTAGTTCTACATCAATTTAGCTTTCATTTTTACCATATAATGAAAGAACAAAATCATTATTTACTAATACGGAATTTCAAGGAAACAGTCCTTCAACAGCAAACCCAGTTATAAGGTTTGATTTTATTTAAAGATTTTTTCAAAACAGTTAAAAATGGATGTAACCCACAAATATTTTTTGTTAATAAAATTATATTAGACATAAGTACAGAAATTTACCTGATGTTACTTCAATAGATTTTTGAACACTGGAGATAACACTGTGAAAGAAAAAAAAAAGTATATATATAAGGTAGAATGAAACTGAAATTAGTGAATAGGATGAATAATATTTATTTCACCAACTTAATCTCAATTATAAATCTTACAAAAATTAGTAATATATTGTAGCAGTGGCGGCGATTCGGGGGGTCAAGGGGGGGCGGTTGCCCCCGCACTTTTTTCGGATGTTGCCCCCGTACATTTTGTATGTTGCCCCCACAGCTTTTTTATATTGGACTTTTTAAAACTAAATTGCAAGTTTTACTGTATTGCCTAACAAAGGAAAAATTTTGAACCACAACTTCCTCACACTACCATAGGAACGTAGATAAGGGGGGGGGGGGAGGTTTCAGGAGATTCAAACCCCTCTCATTGACAGATTTAATGTGCACTAGTCGCCTCCAAACGTTTGGGCGATGGGAGAATGGGCTTGCAACCTCCCGGTAAGGAACTTGGCACTTTAAAGAGCGCCAAATTGCGAGTTCGAATATTAAATCAAGTAGTATATTTTAATAAATTTTGCTTCTAAAGTACCAGTAATTGTTAAATTAAAACAAAACAAAACATACATTTGTAAAGTCTAATCAAAGCGATTAACTTTTTTAACCATATAATTTCCATAGTTTTTCTGAAAGAAATAGTTTATAATAATTTTACTTATGATTACTTATTAAATAGTTTGGTTTGACTCTCCGATTTTAACAATTTTAAAACACAATCCACAAAAGTATATTTGTTTACTTTACTTATCAGCGAATGTTCTCAAAGATGATGGCAGAAAAGATTTAATAACTTTTTTTTTAATTCTCAATGTTTCGATTTCGAAAACATCAAGAAAATAGTTTATTGTAACTACGTATTAAATCAACAAAATACTCAAATCGGGCCTCTGGCTCTCAGCAGAATGACTCATTCCCACGTTTTCTCAGTTTTACATATAAGCAGTAGGGAAAAAAGGCGAAAACGGCGCCGAATATGACTTATGGCTCTCGTTTGTACAGTCATTTTGGAGTCTACAGAGCAAACTGTATATGACTTATGTTTACTCCGAAAAGATATTTCTTTGTTTTTAAATCAGCCGTTGATATTTTTTTATTCAATCAGGGTCATAGATCAGTCTTTTTAGACATCGCAGCCTTCGCTTAAAGGTCTTGTTAAATTGTCTTCGACTATAGCTAAAATAGCCAAGTGATATAAAGGTGTTTTGTACAGTTCATACTTTTTATACTCCTGAAAATTGGACTTTAGTTTTTGTGGCCCTTTCATATAGTACTAGGAGGCTCCGCCCCTGCTCCGCTAACGCTCCGCCAACCCCCGGAGGTTTGCTACGCAATCCTCATAGGTTTGCTCCGCAAACCACTTCTCGCTTCGCTCGCTAAAAGGTAGGACACAATAACAATGTGTCCTAGTAACAATACTTTTTTTTTAATTATATTACCAAAAACTTTAAACGTTGAAACTAAATTTAAATTATAATTCATCTTGGCATCAATACATTTTTTCGACCACTGGCAAGCCATTATTTATTATTTTCCACGTTATTTTCACACCTTTCCTGCGTTTTAGTTTAATTTTTAACATTATTGGTAGTTTGTTTTGGCATAATTGACGTTAAGCTTACCATACTCTTGCCTACCAGAAGTGTGTACGTAACTAAGTTAAAACGTCATAAAAATGAAGGTCATTCTAGTCTCAGTTTCAAATCGTCTAGTTTTCAAAATTGCCAACAGATGGCGTCTCGTCAATGTTCCGCACATGTAAAGTTTAAAAAAGCGTTTTTCAAAACTTCTATGCTGACATCAACAAAATAATTATTTACTAATGAATTGAAGGGGCAAATCGTCAAAATGGCTTACATAACGGCAAAATAAAAATACGGGCGCAGCAGAATTTCGTAAACAAACTAACTGTTGCCACTCAGCTTACAGAAAAACAGCGTTTTTCAATCACCGCGTAAGAGAAATATATATAAAGATTTCTGAAAGTTATCGTGCTTTGTTTTGCCTTTTTAAGTCGGAATAACGAAAAAAGAAAGCTTTTAACTTGTCTCAAATCAGCTTTATGGTATGAAAACTTTTAATTTGTTGTTAATTTTTTTTACTGTGTATTTTAAGTTGGTATACTTCAAATAACACAAAATAGTGAGTAAATACAAGTGTGCAATACCATAACTTTTTTATAGCAATATAATAGTAATTTTTTTATTCCCCCCCCCCCCCCTCCCTCCCATTTGGGGGACTTCATTGTTTCCCCTTTATTTTGCCCCCCTACTTTCAGCACCCAATCGCCGCCACTGGTAGTAGGCACACTTTTGAATGAACTTTCAAAGCAATCAGCCACATTGATTTTTAGTCATGGAAATTAGTCTTTTTTAGAAGGTGGGATTTTATGAATTATTGCTCCAACATAATTTATTAAACGAAAGTTCTAAAACGGTTTTCAAGTTCTAAGTCACTACTGCAAGATATAGTGGCATTAAAAAGGTAAATTTACGATTTTTTTTCTTATTATTGAGTTAAGCGTACATCATTTTTCCACTTGTAAACAAAATTATGGGACAGATGTAAACAGTTCATAAATATTTTCTATATTTCAATTTTAAATTAGTTTATTTATTGTGAATTGAACAGTGTAATTGAAGATACATTTCAAAAAAGTTACATCCATCAGCAAGTATTAATCAATCAAGAAATCTCTTCTATAAAAATATTTTTGTATTCAAAAGGCTATTAACCGACTGATACAGATTCAATGAAAATGGCCTTAAGTTATATTAAACATCTTATATATATTAAACATCTTATATGAATACACTGTGTGTCATACAAAGTGGAAAAATTTGATTAAATTAAGTGGATAATTTTTTTTTATCAAAAGGGATAAGTTATTGTTTTCGAAAAAAATCCGAGTACATCTGGAAAAAAAAACAGAGCTCCCAAATGTTGAAGCATTCTTTAAACAATAAGAGACTGTTGTACAAGTTCAATTTTTCATAGACAGAAATGCATAATTTCAAATAAAAAGGCATTCCATGTTACAGGTTTCTAAGGTAAATCAAAATGTGATGATAAACAACTTGAGTAGACGGTTTAAAATGAAAGTGACAAGCTTGTTATATTTTGTGGAATAATTTAATTAATAATAATATTCTTTTTTCTAACATAATATTTATGCTTTGTTCACATGTACCCCATCCAGTTAGTTAGTTAGTTAGTCTTTTTATGGCACGTACCCCATCCAGAATGACATTTTTTTTTCTTCTGCCACACCACTGAAACATAAGTTCTGGCACTACTGTTCATATCTACATCTCAGTGGACAATTTTGGACATTTGTTAAAATGATAATTACAATTAGAAATTCTTTATAAATAGTTCTATAAAAATTCCTCAAAAGAAAAATAAATTATTATATGAAGTTATGTGTGTTTGCTTAATTCATAATGAGAAAATAAGATAACTTTCACTTATATGCATCATCTTTCTAATATATAATAAGAAATAAAATTAAAATCTAACCTGCCAATTTGTTGATGAACAACATCTTGACGAGAACAGTGTGACACACAGCTTCCCATTATATTGTCCGGGTAGGTTTCAGATTTCAAGTGAAATACTCATTCAAAAGTAAATCACGAAAGAACTCATCCTATTTGCTGTTAGTGTTCTTTCATTTTTTACACATAATATAATAGTTAAATATCTATTTTTGTCTTATAAAAACTAAATGAATTAACATATAAACAACATAAGCTAATATAAAATACTTTTCAAAATATATTAATATAATACTAAATTATTATGATATTTTTCTTCATCTTCAATATCTACTCAATCTCACCTATATTCAAACTATTTGGCACACAAGAAAACGTTCCTTTCTTATTTTTATTATTTGGAAGCATTGTAATTTATTTTCTAATCATAAACTAATGTGCGATAGTACAAAATGCTGTTCTTCTAAGAAACATTTCTTTTTGAAAATTAAACAACTGATAGTGAAATTATATAACAGTATAAAACTATCACAAAAATTTAAACTGCAATTAAATAAACATGGCAAATTACTAACAATTATATCTAAAATAAATCTGCTTTTGAAAAGATAAATTAAATATCATTAAAATTAGTATGGATTTGTTTTCAGCAAAAATTGATTTTCTATAACCCCTTAGATTTGAATACAGAAGAAACTTTCAGCACATCAAACGAATTTAAACAATTCCAAATAAAATGTTAATCTAGCAGTAGGGTAAACAAATATTTTTAGAATGTCCAGAATCAATTGAATTTTATCAATAACATTGAAGCAGTGTTGTGTTTGTGAGTAGTGATGAAAGTGATGGGTCGGGGTCGGGACGGTCGGGATAAATCTATGGGGATAAACAGTGGGATAAACCCATAAACCACGAAAAAAAGGTTTTGGTTTGGTTAAAGAACGTCGCACTAGAGCTGCACAGTGGGCTATTAATGACGATTTCGGATCTATCCCGAAAGGTTTTGGTTAATTAATGTAGAACTAGAGCTGAAAGTGGGCTATCGGCGAAGGTTCGCGGCATATCTCGAAGGATAGATCCGGAAATGATACCTCGTATTTGTGAACCATGGTCAAAAGACGAGGACAACACTAAAACTGACACCCGATGCAACCTTAATAGGCGTCAGGACATTGCAGCAAGATCAGATTTATCGTGCACCAGTCCCGTGTACACGACAGTATAATTTGTTGGATGTTTTTTGATGACTTCCAAGTATTTTTATAACGAAGTCGGTAACCCTCCGATCGCAAGATCACTACATTTTTTACTCTTCTTTATCAAGTCCATCAGTCGGGCTCGAATTCGCAATCACCTAACTAGCCGAACGCTGGGCAACTGGAGGGCCCATGGAGGACAGGGGTTGATCGATTGGTGAGATGAGATTTCAATTTCAAGTATAAGAAACTATGCCTTTTGAAGCCGGTGAAGCCTGCAGGGCGACAAAACTTGTACAAGACGTGGTAGGTTTGGTTTGGTTTTGTTAATTAACATCGCACTAGAGCTGCCCAGTGGGATATTGGCGACGGTTCGGGGTCAATCTCGAAGGAAAGACCCGGGAACACATACACATTCATACATGCACCTCGTTATTTTAGAACCATGGTCAGATGACGAGGAAACACCTGAACTGGCACCCAAGGCCTTCAATAGACGTCGGGACTTTGGACCCCGATCAGATATATCGTGCACCGGTCCGTATATACGCCAGTATAATTTATTGGACATTCTGGACGACTTTCTAATATTTTTGTAGCGAAGCTGGCAACCCTCCGATCGCAAGATCACTACTTTTTTACTTTTCTATGTCAAGTCCATTTCACGGATTCGAACCACCAATCCTCTGATTAGTAGCTGAACGCCTTACCAACTGAGCAACTGGGGCTCCAAGACGTGGTAGAGTTGGCAAAAAACGGGGTTGAATTGGTACATGGCTGCCAGATTGGCGACTTTTATCGCTTGCGAAAATACAAATAAATTACATTTTTGTTAGTAATTATACTATAATTTCGAAGAAAGTATAATATAATTTAAAACGAATTAGCAACTAATTAGTATAACTGCTAATCAGCGTTTATTTTTTTTATACTGGTAAATCTTCTGGGAATTTTACCATAATAATATTTAAATTAAAAACAATTATTATTTATTTATTCACTCCCCTCTCCCCCCCCCCCCACCCCCCGCGAAAAATTTTTAATGACAACGACACTCGCTTAAGTCCATAAGTGGTACTATACATACTAATTTTTAAGTAGTTATTTTGATAATTAAAAATAGTAAAAATTTTATCTCGAAGGAAAGACCCGGGAACACATTCACATACATTCATACATGCTGCACCTCGTTATTTTAGAACCATATAGTCAGATGACGAGGAAACACCTGAACTGGAACCCAACGCCTTCAATAGACGTCGGGACTTTGGACCCCGATCAGATTTATCGTGCACCAGTCCCGTACACACGCCGTTAATTTTTGCGGATGTTCTGGACGACTTTTCTAGTATTTTGTAGCGAAGCTGGCAACCCTCCGATCACAAACTCACTACTTCTTACCACTGAACTCTTACTATTCTTTTTCAAGTTCATTGCCTGGCATCGAATCAGGAACCTTCGTATTCCCAGCTGACGCCTTTAACCGCTCGGCCACGGAGGCCTGGATAAATGATAAATGTGGAGGCAAAGATACTATAATAACCCTACGGCTTAAAGATGGTGCACTCCCGTAGACGTAATGTAAGCCGATCGATGACAGCGCCCCCATATTTGAGGTCATAGTGGCGTCATTGCAGGGTTGCATGTTGGCATGCTTATCGCTTTTTATAGATTCTACTTGGCGATTTAATCCACGGTCACGTAGATATGCAGGAAAAGTACCCTAAAGGCACAATTATTAGGTAACGAAAGGAATTAGATTTCAAATAAAATTTATGAAAACAAATTTAAAGAACTTTTCATGTTCTTTAAAAAAAATCATAAATTTTATTTGAAATCTAATTCTTTTCGTAACCAAATTTATTTTACAAAATTAATGCACGCATAAAATTGCAGAAAGAATAACAAAATGTATTTTTAATTATTTTCAACATACTATATGATAGGAATTTAATATAATAAATATGCTCAGTACATTTTCTAAAAACATATGCTTTTAGAAAAATATTAAAAATATAATTTTCTATTTTTCGCTTCATCGGACTTTTTTTCAATAATTTAAATATATGTATATGGAACTTTATACATGGCTAATGAAATATTACAAATTTTCAATCAACTTTAATTTTATAACCAAATAATTGGTCATTTTGTACATACACGTGTAATCTTTAAATATTTTTTTAATTAATTCAAACTTTCTTTTACTATCTGATTAATATTCATTAAAAATTTTCAATTCAAACTCTATGAAAAATAAATAGTTCAAATCTTATATTCCCATATTTTTAACATTTTGGTAAAAATTACGTTTTATTTCTCCGTCCAATATTTCTCCATTTTTTTTTAATTTGTAACATTTCTATTAAGACAATTTAATTTATATTTATTAATATTTAGTTTGCATAAAATTAAGTTTGGGTATTTTTTATAAAATTCTTATTAGCGGGGTCTTTACTTTATGTGAGTGGGACAAAAATTATAAGGCGAAGTAATTCTGATCATATTCAGAGAACAAACAAACAATAATGGTTCGTATCTGAAAAGATTTATTTAAAATATGCATTTAAACAGAGAAAACTATAAATTCAAATTTAATCGGAGAATTATTATGTGTGTAAAAACTTGAAAAAATAATTTTAGATAAATATCTATGACATATAACACTCATACAAACCACTTCAAGTTGTTTTTTATTCGCATCGTAGAACAGTATAAAAAAATTGGTTTTACTTTAGAATGCACTGTGACATTTTTTTTATAAACTATAGTGTTATGGTTAAAACCATAATTGGTTAATTTTTAATTCCTCTTTTATTTAATTTAATTTCAGACTCCCCTAATTGTATTAATTAATTTATGTAATATTGATGTATCCTATTTAATTGTCAAACTTGTACTTGGGAACCTGCACTTTTGATTCCATTTAAGCCCAAACGTAGATTTCCCCCTTTTTCATAACCCCCTAAGAGCTTTTTAGTTGTAAATGGGGTGATAACCCCTGTCTAGAGTCTTTTCCACCCTTTTGGGTCCCCACATCGGCCTCTCCTCCTGTATCATATTACAGTTTGACTTCGTGATTTTGAGAACGTTTTACGTACTGGTCTGGAATTGTGTTTAACTGTAACTGTGCATAGGTGTGGTGGGTGGTTACAAATAGATTGCCGAGACGTAGGTACAGTAAAATAAACTTTATTAATTAATTTAAAAGAACCTCGTTTAGATATAACATTCAAAACAAATCAGGAATGCACATGCATTTTTGTTGTGCACAGCGTACCACGGCTTTGGTGGTTTAGGATGATGAAAAAAGAAAGAACAAAATATCGAAAAACAGGAAGGTATATAAGCTGTCGGAAAGTGCAGGCCTATTGGTGTTGCGGACCTGCTGGTTTTGTGCGGTCCTGCACTGGTGCTCGAACATTCACCTCGCCTTGAAACCTCCGGTTTCAAAAAATCTGTATTGGGACAAAAGAAATCTGAAAGAAACTAAAATGAAAACATTAAAAAGGGAGTTTGCATAACTTTGCACTAGGTCGAACGAGGGTGGTCTCCTTCGTGCGAAGGGTGACTACACGCACGAGTCCGTCCTCCCCTTTATGAACCTCTAAAATTCTACCAAGTAGCCACTTGGTTGGAGGCAATCTTTGATCTTTAATCAAAACTAGTTCTCCTACTTCGAGATTGGGGCTTTGTTTTCTCCATTTTGGTCTCTCCTGTAAGGGATTTAAATACTCGGAGGACCACCTTTTCCAAAAATGCTGGTGTAGTCTCTGAATTCGTTGCCAACGACTTAAAATATGTTCTTGAAAGTTCAGCAAGCTAGGTTCAGGGGGAAGAGAAAGACTATCTCCAATTAGGAAATGACCTGGGGTGAGCGGAGCTAAATCTTCGTGGTCAGTTGACATGGGCGAGATTGGACGGGAATTTAGCGTTCCTTCTACCTGTGCGACAAGTGTGGACATTTCTTCGTAAGTTAATCGGGCGTCTTTTAATATTCTCTTGAGGTGAAATTTCGTTCCTTTAACCCCCGCCTCCCACAGGCCCCCAAAATGAGGAGCAGAGGGGGGAATAAAATGCCAAGTCACACTATCATTGACTAAAAGGGGTTTAGCGGCATTTTGAATTTCATCTATGCTTTGAGAAAAATCCGATTTAAGGATAGAAGATGCACCTTTGAAATTCGTTGCGTTGTCACTATAGATATCAGAACACAATCCTCTGCGAGAAGTGAATCGCCGGAAAGCAGCCAAGAATGCTTGAGAAGTCAGATCGGTTACGACTTCAAGGTGTATAGCTTTTACACTTAAACAAATAAATAATGCAATGTATCCTTTATAAAATGGGGAATTTTTTCTTTTACTTTGTTTGAGTTCTATTGGACCGATATAGTCAATTCCTGTGTGGGCAAACGGTCTTGCTGCGGTAACTCGAGGAGTTGGTAAATTTCCCATTAATTGCTCAGCGGTTGTGGCCTTTTGTCGGAAACAAGGAGGGCAAGAATGAATAATTTTTTTTACAATGTTGCGTGCATGAATGATCCAATAACGATTTCTTAAATGTCTAAGAGTTAGATTTAACCCGCCATGTAAAGTTTCTAAATGAGCTTTTCTAATGAGAAGAGTGCACACAAAACCTTTAGGGGAAAGAACGATTGGATGCTTTTCATAAAAGTTAAGATTGGCATGTTCTTAACGTCCACCCAATCGCAATATTCCAACGTTGTCAAGAAAAGGGTTAATAGACAATAATTTGCTTTTTCGAGGAAGCGTTTTTTTGCAACTAATGCACCGATTTCTTCAGGGAATTCGTGGCTCTGTTCTAGTCGAATGATTAATTTAAACGCACTGTCCAATTCTTCAACTGATAAATGTTCTATTGAACGGTTGAATTTCGAGGTGCGGCAGTTTTTTAGAAAACGCAAACAGTATGCAGTAACTCTTATCAATTTCGTAATACTTGAAAATCTGGTAGTTAAGTCAAAGTCATCTGAGGAGTTGCAGATTGTAAAGTTAAGCGTTACCTTTCGCTTTTCTATCTCGGTAACAGGGTTCAAAGGCCAATGTGTAGATGCCATCTTTAGCCACGCCGGGCCTGTCCACCACAAATGATGATTTTGAAGATCAGCTGGCGAGATACTTCGAGTTGCTATGTCTGCCGGATTTTCCGCTGAGGGAACATATCGCCAATCGACATCCAGCCCACTGTGTATTTCACTGACCCTGTTAGCTATAAAAGTTTTCCAAAAAGAAGGATGTTTAGTTAGCCAACATAAAACAATGGTTGAGTCAGTCCATGCGTAAATCTTTCTTGGGGTTAATTTGAGTGCTAAAACAGTTTCGCGTATTAACTTAGAGAGTAATGTAGCAGCACATAATTCTAATCTGGAGAGTGAAATCTGTTTTATTGGAGCTACTTTAGTCTTAGCCATTATTAGAAAAGTGTCACTTTTTTCATCGCAATTTTTTAGATATACTACAGCTGAATAACACTTTATTGATGCATCACTGAATCCATGCAATTCAACTTCTATGTTGTCGTGATATCCAATCCACCGTGGTATACGAATATCAGTTATGTTTGCTAAATATTCAGATAATGTATACCAACGATCTTGTAACGATGGGGAAAGAACCGTGTCCCAATCAAGTCCCGATAGCCAAATGTCCTGCATGAGAATTTTGCCTTGTACAGTAATGGCAGAGATCAGACCTTGAGGATCGTAAACACGACTAATGTCAGATAACACGCTTCTTTTGGTGGGAAAACTAACACTAGGGGAAAACTTTGTTTCGTAACTTAAAGTGTCTGTACTCGGATTCCACTGAAGTCCTAAAGCTTTTATGTTCTCTGTTTTAAAATCTTTTATTCCTTTTTCGAGATACTCGTCTGGAATATCTTTAAGAAAAGGCTGGCTGTTGCTAACCCATTTGCGGAGGGAGAAGTTACCTCTGCAAAGTACCTCAACTGTTTCATTTTTAATTTTAGTAGCATCTTCGATGCTGTCAGCGCCTGTCATCACGTCATCGACATAAAAATCATTTAAAATTGATTTTGCACCTAAAGGTAAATCCTGAGCTTCGTCAGCGGCTAATTGTCGAAGAACACGCATAGCGAGATAAGCCGAGCTATCCATACCAAACGTCACGGTAGTTAATCGAAAATGTTTGTGCACATTTGAATCTTGGGGTCTCCAGATTATTCTTTGATAATCTTGGTGTGTTTTATTAACCCTGATTTGTCGGTACATTTTGTGGATATCAGCGGTGTACGCAATTTTGTGTAATCGCCATCTGAGAATAACATTCGCTATGTTTTCTTGAAGGTTAGGGCCGGTTAATAACTTATCATTAAGAGAGTATCCTGTGGAGGTTTTCTGTGACCCATTAAATACCACTCTTAGTTTTGTCGATGTACTGCTTTCTTTAGTTACATGGTGATAGGGTAGGTAATATCCTAGGTAACCTTTGTTATCTTGTTTCAAAAACCTCGCGTTAGGTTCTACCTCCTCCATGTGGTTGAGAGTCAAGTACTCTGTAATTTGTTGATTATATTCGTTAGCCAAACTTGGATTCCTTTCAAGTTTCCGCTCTAGTTGCTTAAATTTGACGGTAGCTAATTTTTCCGATTCACCTAATGGAATTAACTGTTCGTTATCTTTAAAGGGCAAGTTGACAACGTATCTACCATTTTCTTTGAAATGTGTTTTTTGAAAAATCTTTTCACATTGTAATTCTTCGGGTGTTAAATGGGGTTTTGGAGCGATTTCTTCGATCTCCCAAAATTTCCGTAATTGATATTCCAAGTTCGAATTGCAATGGAAATTATTAACTTGAATTCTTTGATTTGATTTAAATGTGCTTTGACTTTCAATTGGGCCGGTCAAAATCCATCCTAGAACTGTGTTCTGAGCCATGGGTGTACCCTTTTTTCCTCTAATTAATCCGTCTAACATAATGAGTGGGAAATTATCTGCCCCGACAATTATGTCTATGTGTCCGGGTTGGTTGTAACAAGGGTCGGCGAGTTGTAAACCTTGAATGTGTTCCCAATCAAAACGTGGAATACTAAGGTGTTCTGCGTAGTTTGTGAGCCTGTTTAAAACTAAAGCATTAGTTTGTAATGTTTGAGCTCCTGAAAGGGATTCAATAGTTACTTTGACTTGTTTATTACACGTCTTTGGACTTTCACTAGCGATGCCCGAGATTTCTGCATGTATAGGCTTCTTTCTAAGACTTAATCTTTGGGTAAGTGATTCACTAATAAAAGTAGATTGAGATCCTTGATCCAGAAGAATACGAGCGACAGTTCCACTTCCAGGTAAAGAGGGATTTGAGACTCTTGCTCTGGCGGTACTTAATAGAATTAGCTTACCAGATGAGTTGCTGTGTGAATTGACCGATACCTTGGTTTTGTCTTCAACGTCTTCGGAAGTAGTAGGTCTGTCTTCGTTGGCAATCTGGGACTTCTGTTGAATAGCGTTGTGGATCAGGCTATGATGTCTTTTACCACAGTGGCTGCAGCTGAACTTGCTTGGGCACAGTCGAACGACGTGCTGGGAAGAAAAACAATTGAAACAAAGTAATTTGCTCGAAATAAGTTCCATCTTCTTGTCATTTGACATTTTTCCAAATTTAAAACACTTTGAACTGAAATGGTTTTCATTACAAAAACAGCATGTTTGTGGTTTGTAAATATGATGACTTTTGCTCTGACTTTGTTTAAATTGAGGATTGCGTGCCGGGCGTGAAGCATTTCCGATAGATTCAAGGGTGCGAAAGCGGCATTCTAAAAAATCTTTTAATTCTTTGAAAGTCGGAATGTCCGTTTGTGACTTTAGACTTTGCTCCCATAATTGTATTGAATCGTTTGAAAGCTTTTGTACGACGAGAAAAACTATGATTGCATCCCATGATTCGATAGGAATGTTCAAGTTTTTTAACGCAAGTAAACTGCTCTCAGTTGTGTCTATAAGATTTCTCATACTTTGAGCGGTGTCGTAGTTTAATTTTGGTTGCGAAAATAAGGCTTTTAATTCAGAATCGACCAGAAGTCTTTTATTTTCGTATCTTTGAATTAGAAGATCCCACGCGGCTGAGTAGTTTGTTTCAGTAACGTTAAAATTCTTGATTAAGTTAAATGCTTGTCCAGTTAAATGAGATTTAAGATAATACAATTTTTGAACTGCGTTAAGATTCGGGCTGTCATGAATCATTATTTTGAAAAGGTCATAAAATGATGCCCAATCTTCATATTTGCCAGAAAAATGTGGAAGGTTTATGCTTGGCAGTTTTGGTTCAGAGTTAAACTCAGAATCTTTATTTACAGTAGAAGACTTTGCCCGAAAATTTTCATTGTGTACTGGAAAATGTAAACTTAAGTATTCTTTAAGTTCCGTGACGTTATCTAAGAAATATTCCTCAACTGTTGAATGCAAATCTTCCTTAACGTATGAGTTAGTTTCGGGAATTGATAGCAGCATTAATTGCTGGTGGTTATCTTTAAACTCCATCCAATATTGTGTAAAGTGTTCTATTCTAGTTTGTAGATTAGTTTGAGTTTTTCTGCTTTGAGAATCTTTCTTGAAATTTCGTATGAATTTAGTCATACAGTCATAGACTTGGTTTTGTTTCGAAATTAGATCTTCCATGTTGCAAAAAGTATAATAAAGTTCAAAAAAAGTTCAGTGACTGACCTTGAGTATAGACGTCTTCAGGCTCCGACGGACCATGTGCATAGGTGTGGTGGGTGGTTACAAATAGATTGCCGAGACGTAGGTACAGTAAAATAAACTTTATTAATTAATTTAAAAGAACCTCGTTTAGATATAACATTCAAAACAAATCAGGAATGCACATGCATTTTTGTTGTGCACAGCGTACCACGGCTTTGGTGGTTTAGGATGATGAAAAAAGAAAGAACAAAATATCGAAAAACAGGAAGGTATATAAGCTGTCGGAAAGTGCAGGCCTATTGGTGTTGCGGACCTGCTGGTTTTGTGCGGTCCTGCACTGGTGCTCGAACAGTAACCGAAGTTGTAATTGTAAATTCTCTGATTGGCTGAGAGGAAAATTGATGTGCTAGTTTTGAGGGATCTGGCAAGGAGGTTTTGGCGATTTTATTGAAAAGCGCACCTTTTGACGAGACTTTTTAACGCATCTTTCGAAGCCTCAAGACGTACAGGAGTGTAGCTCCCGTCTTATAAACGCGGACCGTGTGTCCTTTTTCAAAACCCGATGGGTTAATATCGTGCAATAGCCGCCGATGCTGATGCGGGGTTAGAAGAATTACGTAACCGCCGCCACCAACCTCAACGATGCTCGAGAGTCACCCATTCCAGTAGATGTTGCCGGGTTAACTGCAATAACCCCAGCCACCCATCGACGTAGCACCCAGAGGGATGTTCCCGTCCTCTGCCGTTGCCTCTTATGTCAGCCCTGGACGCCTCCCGCATCACCCGTCAGGTCTGTGATCCTCGCCCAGAGAAGGTCCCATCCACCAACCACCTCTGAACTGGATTTCTCTGCTGGACGACCACCACTGGCCGACGCCTTTTGACCGACCACCTCTGAAGCTGACATCGGAGTTGACACTCCGTCGAAGGATGTGCCAAGTACCACCCCCCTTTTCGTCCACCTCCCAATCTTGGACACTTTTAGTATGGCCGTAGCGGCTTGGCCATGTTTTCTTTTTTTGGGGGGCACTCGTATTGTATTCGCCTTGACCTCCTGCCACATCTCTCTCGACGAAATCAGCTGAAGGTAGTAATTTTTAATTTTAGTTTACCCTCCCCCTTTTAAATTATTTAGTTTTAACTTGTTTGGCTTTTTGTAAGGTTCTTAAGTGTTCCGTTCCCTTTTTAATTTTAGTGTTTTAATAAATTTGTTTTTCTTTTGGTCACAATTTTTAGTCTTGTGTTTTTTGTCTGTTCTAAACTATACGATCACGCCAGGTAAATTCTTAAATTAAACAACGATTAATATTTTCGTTCTTTTCTTTCTTTTGATTAGTGCTTTTTAATTAACCCGTAATAGTAACTACCACAGTGGTGCCTTTGACCTTAGGATTTTTTTCCCCGTTTATCTGCAATTTTGCGGCATAGCTAGGCCTAACTTCAAGCGACTTTCGCCGATGGAGACGTGTTGCGATGTTTGTTTACCTTTTGGTAGTGTTCTTTCTTTTTGTGTTTACGGATTTAATTGAACTTACTTTAATTGCATTTGATTTGTGTTAAGCATTATTAATTGTTATTATCTTGTGTTTAATTGAGTTATATAATTTAAATTTTTTTATTGATATTTTGATGGAAGTTTGTTTACATTGTTGATGTGTGTTCGTAATGGGATTTCCGGTCGAGATTTCTATTTTTATTTGATTTGATTTGAACTTTGATTACTGTGTGTATTAATAACTTAGTTTAATTTAAAATTTGATAAATTTAGTTGATTTTTTTTTTGTTGGAATTTTGTTATTTTTAAATTTTTTTTTCGGGTTAGAGATGGCGCGTAGAGGCAAGAGTGCCTCTGCCACCAGATCCTTTGGATCTTTAAATGATTTAACTGAGGGCACAGATAGGGTTGTTGATGAGGAAGTGGAGTATTGCCCCCCTAATTTTGGTGTCCCTAGATTACATCTGATGGATTCAGTGGAGGAATTTTCTGGAGAGTCATCTGACCTTTCAATAACTGACTATTTCGAAAATATCGAGATGATTTCTTCCCATGCCAAGTGGACCATGCAGGACAAGCTGATTGTCGCTAAGCTGAGGCTTAAAGGCAAGGCAGCTCGATTTATGAGGGCTAATGTTAGTCTGAAAAGAGAGACTACCTACGACACCTTCAAAGAGAGGCTGGAGGAACACTTTGCGGAGAAATCCAACATTTACCTGTCCCTTAGACAGTTGATGTTGGATTTCCAGAGGCCCAGTGAGAATGTTAAACAGTTTGCTGCGAGGCTGGAGGCTTTGTCTCATAGAACGGTCGCCGAAGACCTTCTTGGAGACCCCTCCGCTGAACAAACAAGGGTAAAGACCCTTCTGCACTCCTTCACTCAAGGTTTAAAACCTAATATTAAGCGTCTAGTTATGATTCAGAATCATAGGACCTTTAGCGATGCCAAAAGGCACGCAATTTTAGAGGAGGAGATGTACGACAGTTTTTTGGAGGTGGAGGGAGCAGTGGCTAACACTGTGCAGGCTGCCCCTCTCCCTCCCAGTCAAGGTCAGGGAGTCGATAGTTCTCATGTTATTGCCGAACTACTTGGTAAGGTCGACTCCTTGACCAAAATCGTTAGCGACTTGTCTAGGAGGCATGAAGGCCCTAGACCCGAAAGGAGCAGAACCATTGAATGCTATGCATGTCATGGTTTTGGACATATGGCTCGCGAGTGTAGGTTCGTACAGAACCGAGGTCGTAGAGGTGGCCGTGGGAGACAGGGTCAAGACTACGTCCCTCTCCAGTATGGTCCAGGTCCCAACTATCAGTACCCTGTTGGCATGGCTTTTGCACCACAATTTGTGGGCGTGCAGCCCCAATACGCCCTTCAGGCACCTGCTCAAAGCCAGTCATCAAGCTCCAACCAACCTGCCACGGATTCGTTAAACAGTTAGTGGGTGATGTAGTTGCACCAACTACCATCGCTCAAGCCCTTTCGGTGACAGAGGTATTTCTGGGTAGCACAAATAATGGTTTGCCAGTGGTAAAAGGCACCCTAAGAGATAATAAGTTAAAATTTCTCTGCGACTCTGGAGCTTCAATAAATTTAATTGAAAAGAAATATGTCGATTTAATTAAGGATCCTATTTTTCAGCCCTGTTTGTTACAAGTATCTGGCATTGCCAATACTGCTATTTTTATTCACGAATTTATTCATTTGGATGTAGTTTTGGACAAGAAAATTTTTAATGTTAAATTTTTCATTTGCCCAGGTAAGATTGGTGAGGGCTATGGTGCTATTTTGGGTACCGAATTCTTGTCTAAGTACAATGTGACCGTAGATTTTTCAATAAATACTTTGTATGCCCATGATTTCTTTTTGCCCTGGGAAAATAGTAAAACTTGCAACTCAGAGGAAGTGAACACCTTGGAGATGGTGGAGACTTGCTCTGGGGTTTTGATAAATAAACAAACTCTACCCCCTCTTTCAGAGAGTTTTGTTAAGATTAAATTAAAAGGGAGGAATTTA
The DNA here is from genome assembly GCA_963932185.1 of Troglohyphantes excavatus. NCBI lineage: Eukaryota > Metazoa > Arthropoda > Arachnida > Araneae > Linyphiidae > Troglohyphantes > Troglohyphantes excavatus. The sequence continues at coordinate 60,465,870 of OZ010676.1, read as the reverse complement.
AATTCTAAATTAGTATTATTTGAGCATTCTAGTAATCTTAAAAATGACAATCTTTTCATTGGACGTTGTATTCATTCCTTAAACAAAGATAACTGTTACTTCATTAAAGTTTTAAATTCTTCTGGCGAGATAATTCACTTGAATAAGGGTGTGAAAATAGTGGAGGCTGAACCTTTGAGAGAAACCCATATGGAGACAGTGAACAATTTGAATTTGGATACCCAAGTAGAAGACAGCTTTGATGTTTGGGGAGGAGAATTTAACTTAAGTCACATTCCTGACCAACATAGAGAACCATTGAAGAATTTACTCAATGAGTATGGTTTTCTTTTTGCCAGGACAGTTAAGGATTTAGAAGGATGTGATACTATCGAACACGAAATACATTTGACAGATTCTGTCCCAGTTCGTGTCAAGCCATACAGGACCCCCTATCATTTGCGTGAGGAAATGAATAAGCAAATTGCTGAGCTCCTCGATGCAGGCATAATTCAGGAAAGTAGTTCTCCTTTTTCAGCACCTGTGATGCTAGTAAAGAAGTCTGACAATAGTTATCGGCTAGTCACTGATTTTAGGAAATTAAATTTAAAAACTTTGGAAGATAACTTCCCACTCCCTAACATGTTAGAGTTAGTGGATAATTTAGCTGGAGCCAACATTTTTTCTACTTTGGATTTGACCTCTGGGTTTTATCAGATGAAACTCAGAGAGGAAGACAGACAGAAATATGGGTTTTCCACCCAGTCTGGTCACTATCAGTGGAACAGAATGCCTTTTGGGCTTAGGAATGCCCCTAGCAGTTTTCAACGTTTAATGTCAATAGTTTTATCCAACTTACAGCCACTCCAAATCGGCATCTATATAGATGACATAGTTCTGGCCTCCTCGACTTATGAAGAACATTTGGACAAGATTAAATTAGTGTTTGATAGATTGGCCCAGCATAGTCTTAAACTTAAACCTAGCAAGTGCAATTTCATGCAAGATACTATTAAGTACTTGGGATTTAGGGTTTCGAAAGGAATTGTTTCACCAGACCCCTCTAATTTAAATTTAATTGCTAATTTTACTGTTCCTAAGAATAGAAAGAATGTCAGACAATTTTTGGGACTCGCTGGTTTCTATCGCCGTTTCATTGAGAATTATGCTCAACAAGCTTTACCGTTAACTAATTTAACTAAAGAAAATACACCTTTTATTTGGAGCCCGGAGGCTCAGAAATCTTTTGAAATTTTGAAGAGTGAATTGGTAAAGGAACCAATTTTGAAGTTACCTGTAATGAGTCAGGAGTTTGTTTTGTGTACCGATGCCTCTAACTATGCTTTGGGCAGTTGCCTGTGTCAGGAATATGATGGATTTTTGCATCCTGTGGCATTTGCTAGTAGAAAATTGAAAGATGCTGAAGTCAGATATAGTACTTTTGAAAAGGACGCCCTTGGTATTGTGTGGGCCACAGCTTATTTTAGACAATATTTATTAGGTAAACATTTTACTATTTACTGTGACCAAGCCTCCTTATCCCAAGTTTTAAAACTTAAGGACTCTACCTCAAGAATAGCCAGGTGGATCACAGCTTTAAGTCAATTTGACTATAAAATTATTCATAAGCCAGGTAAACTAAATGTAACAGCTGATTTTCTTTCTCGAGCCGTAAATAATATTTCCTTGGTACAACATTCGGTTGAACCCATTTTATTTACAAATATTTCAGATCAGCAACCAAGTGATGAAAAATGCATTAAACTGAAAGGCATGGTGGAGTCAGGCTTAGCACCAAATCCCAAAACTTTAAATTTTTTTTGTGAAAATGACATTCTGTTTTGTAAACATGTCAAGCCAAAGCACAGATGGCAGGGAAATAAAAGATTAGTAGTTCCTCTTAATATGAGAACTGAAGTTATGGCTCTTCATCACGACTCTCCTGTGGCTGCTCACTGTGGTTTTGGTAGGACTTTATCTAAAATTCAAAGATCTTTTTATTGGCCAGCCATGTACAGTCAAATTCGGAACTATGTTTCTTCCTGTCATGACTGCCTGAAAAGAAGAGGTTTCCAACCATCGAAGAAAGCACCTTTGGGTAGAATACCTGTGACTTCAAGACCTCTTGAACGAATAGCCATGGACATTGTAGGTCCCCTGCCAATAACCATGTCTCAAAATAAGTACATTCTGGTCATGACCGATTATTTCACTCGTTATCCTGAGGCATATCCCTTACCTGACACCAAGAGTCATTCTGTAGCAGAAGCGTTAGAGAAGTTCATTGCTTCCCATGGTATACCTGAACAGCTGATCACCGACCGTGGCACTAATTTTCTTTCGGAATCTCTAATGGAGGTTTATAAGGCGTTGGGAATACAGAAACTGAACACGACGAGTTATCATCCACAATCTGATGGAGTTCTGGAGCGATTGAATGCCACTTTAATTAACTCTCTGAGTTATTTGGTCTCAGATTCACATGATGATTGGGACAGGCTAATTCCTTTTGCCTTACTGGCTCATCGTTCAGCTCGTCATGCTACAACAGGCGAGACGCCTGCTTACTTACTTTATGGTCGTGATATAACATTGCCTTGTGATTTACTTTTGAAGAAGGATTTCAGAACATACGCTGACACGCCTTCTTATTTAACGGATTTGGGAACAAGATTGAAAACTGCCTTTCGGGAAGTTCGTAGAAACTTAACCCTGGCAGCCGAGAAGCAAGAAGAGTTTAGGTCTAGATCTGCAGTCGATAAACAGATTCAGATTGGGGATTCTGTATTTCTGCACACACCAGTTCTACAGAGTGGGCAAGTGAAGAAGTTTGCCAAGTTCAATAAAGGACCCTACAGGGTTATTGGACAGGCTAAAAACAAGGTAAATTACCAGTTGGTTTTGCTAAATAAGCCTTCGGATGTGAAGTGGGTCCATGTCGACAGACTCACTCGCATACCTGAGCGTATTTTACTCCCCTCTCTTGAAGTAAGTATCGAGCAGAATGAAGTTTCTGAGGAAACTAGTGTGAAGGAAGTTTTCAGGGACACACACGTGGCACCCTATGATTTGCGACCAAGAAGGTCGGGCTTTGTAGTATCACCTTAGAGGTATTTTTTTTTGGGAGGAAAATTTTTAGGAAAATGTTGCTTTGTGAACATTTATATTTTTACTGTTTTTTTAATTTTTTTTTGTCATTTGTCTACATATCACAGTTGTGGACAAAATTTTATTCGTTTATTTTTGTGTCTATCATTTCATCTCACAATTGAAATGAACTTTTACTTGTTTATCTTTAAGTGTATACGCGCGCTGCTTGTATTTATGCTCTTTCTTAAGGATCGAATTGTACAAAGTTTTTCTTTGGAGGTTTCTTTATTTTTTACTTCAATTTCAGGTTGGTGGTTTTGCGAGTCTCCTTTTTAGTTTGTGATTCTTTTTTTGTTTCTTTCTTGCATTTTAGCTGGTCTTTAGTGCTTATTTTTTTTTCCATCTTGGATCCATTTAAAATTAAGTGTTTTCTTAAAAGTTATCCCTCCTTTTTGTACTCCTTAACTTCCTGCCTGTGTATTGATGTTTTTAATCGTATTCCTTATTTTTGGGTTTATTGGGTATGTTGTAAGCTATTTTTTCCAGTAGTATTTACAATCTGTATTTCGTGTTTTTATTTTTAGGTTGATTGCTTTTGCAATTTTTTTTTCTTCTTTCGAGCAACTGTTTCATGCACTGTCACTGGTTCTCTGGGATTTTTTCCGTGGGTGTGGTCCTGCCTTGGTTTGATTTGGTTACCTGGGAGATGGTTAATTGTTTTCTTTTGGGAGTTTTAATTTTTTTTTATACTTTTCTTCTTGGAGTGAGTTCTGATTTTTTTAATTGTTGTTTTAAAATTTTGTTTAGGGTTGCTTTCCTCAGTCTTAAACTGTGATTATTTCAGCTTTTAACTATTTAATCTTTTTCTAGTTTTAAGATCATTTGACTATCTGTAATAGCATTGTTTGATAAGATTGATTTGCTTGTAATTTTTTTGCTTAAAACCTAAATTGCTTCAAGGACTCTAACTAAGCAATAGGTTGAATTTAATGTTGTATTTCTGATTTAATTAATTGTTAATATATTTTAGTTACTGTAGGGCTTCTAATTTTAAATGTTTGAGTTTAACTTTTAGATTTTCTCGTCCGGTTAAATCCCATTTGTCTTTGTTATGCTTTGTGTGACCTTATTGTGTTTAGTTTTTAAAGTTTTGCTATAATTGTGAACACCCCATGTAGGGGACGAAGATTTTTGGAGGGAGAGTCTGCTGCTGTTTACTTTCTGCCTAGATCTGTGTTTTTATTCTTGTGAAAAAAAAGTTAATTCTTAACTTTTTTTAAGAGGTACGCGTAGGGAATGTTATGGTTAAAACCATAATTGGTTAATTTTTAATTCCTCTTTTATTTAATTTAATTTCAGACTCCCCTAATTGTATTAATTAATTTATGTAATATTGATGTATCCTATTTAATTGTCAAACTTGTACTTGGGAACCTGCACTTTTGATTCCATTTAAGCCCAAACGTAGATTTCCCCCTTTTTCATAACCCCCTAAGAGCTTTTTAGTTGTAAATGGGGTGATAACCCCTGTCTAGAGTCTTTTCCACCCTTTTGGGTCCCCACATCGGCCTCTCCTCCTGTATCATATTACAGTTTGACTTCGTGATTTTGAGAACGTTTTACGTACTGGTCTGGAATTGTGTTTAACTGTAACCGAAGTTGTAATTGTAAATTCTCTGATTGGCTGAGAGGAAAATTGATGTGCTAGTTTTGAGGGATCTGGCAAGGAGGTTTTGGCGATTTTATTGAAAAGCGCACCTTTTGACGAGACTTTTTAACGCATCTTTCGAAGCCTCAAGACGTACAGGAGTGTAGCTCCCGTCTTATAAACGCGGACCGTGTGTCCTTTTTCAAAACCCGATGGGTTAATATCGTGCAATAGCCGCCGATGCTGATGCGGGGTTAGAAGAATTACGTAACCGCCGCCACCAACCTCAACGATGCTCGAGAGTCACCCATTCCAGTAGATGTTGCCGGGTTAACTGCAATAACCCCAGCCACCCATCGACGTAGCACCCAGAGGGATGTTCCCGTCCTCTGCCGTTGCCTCTGATGTCAGCCCTGGACGCCTCCCGCATCACCCGTCAGATCTGTGATCCTCGCCCAGAGAAGGTCCCATCCACCAACCACCTCTGAACTGGATTTCTCTGCTGGACGACCACCACTGGCCGACGCCTTTTGACCGACCATGACATCGGAGTTGACACTCCGTCGAAGGATGTGCCAAGTACCACCCCCCTTTTCGTCCACCTCCCAATCTTGGACACTTTTAGTATGGCCGTAGCGGCTTGGCCATGTTTTCTTTTTTTGGGGGGCACTCGTATTGTATTCGCCTTGATCTCCTGCCACATCTCTCTCGACGAAATCAGCTGAAGGTAGTAATTTTTAATTTTAGTTTACCCTCCCCCTTTTAAATTATTTAGTTTTAACTTGTTTGGCTTTTTGTAAGGTTCTTAAGTGTTCCGTTCCCTTTTTAATTTTAGTGTTTTAATAAATTTGTTTTTCTTTTGGTCACAATTTTTAGTCTTGTGTTTTTTGTCTGTTCTAAACTATACGATCACGCCAGGTAAATTCTTAAATTAAACAACGATTAATATTTTCGTTCTTTTCTTTCTTTTGATTAGTGCTTTTTAATTAACCCGTAATAGTAACTACCACAATAGCAATGTATCTCAATTAAAGAACTCTAGAATATTTGAAGTTCGTGCGTGCAAAACAAACATGTCAAAAAAAAATATAAGTATTTAATTTTATAAAAAAAAATATTTATCCATTTTTGCAATTTTTTTTAATATTTTCAAAAATATTCCCTTCATTTTTAGAACTTGAAAATTCAAAACTCCATTGAAATAAATATATGTGCCATTTTTTTTGCAATTGGACTTGCATGTTTATTTATGCATGCACGATATTCATTTGAAATGTTAATGATGATAACTTTTATAAAATACCGATTTCAAATTTAATTTCACAATGAAATCTTTTAAGCTTGTGCTGATAAAATGCCATCAATATAGGCCAATTAAAAGTTTTTATGCACAAATTCATCATGTGACTATAAATAAGGTTGCATTCAAACCAATGCTGTTAACATTATTTAAATACATTTTAAGTACTTAGTATTTTAAATATTTTAAGATATTTGGCGATATTATAATAAATTATAAATAATTAATAATTATAATAATAACTTCATTTACATTCTTCAATTAAGATATTATTTCTTGCAATTAGTTTCTTTAAGTACCTTATTGTGTTAGTACATGAGATACAAGTAAATAACAAGTAGTTTTTATGACCATCAAAATTACTAAAACAATTATTTCTTCAAATAATCTATGAAATATTCATAACATTATCGAAATATGTAGAAATCTTTTCAAAGTTCTGATTTACCTATTGATTCTGTCATTACCATTTAAAAAATTGCATATTAGTTTCTGTACTTTCAACAACTTCTGACAATATTTATCTCTCGGCAGTTTTTGATGGTTGGTCAACGTCGCACTAGAGGTGTACAGTGGGCTATTGGCAATAGTTCAGGGCTATCTCAAAGAAAAGACCGGGGAACACTGTTCAGTATATTTTTACCTGGATTACATGACGAGGACAAAACCTGAGCTGTTATCTGATACAATCTGAATAGGCGTCAGAGAATTGGACCACGATTAGATTTAACGTGCACCAGTTCCGTACGCACCAAACGCCTTCAATAGACATCGGGACTTCGGACCCCGATCAGATTTATCGTGCACCAGTCCCGTATACACGCCGTTATTTTTTTTGTGGATGTTCTGGATGACATTCTTGTATTTTGGTAGCGAAGTTGGCAGCCCTCCGATCGCAATATCACTACTTTTAAAATCCAGGCAAATTTTTATAGTTGTTTGATTGATGTGCAAGATTTAAACTAGTTTCGATTATTTACGAATAACAGCAATCTATATTTTAGGAAAATGGTATAACAAAAACTTTAAATAAATGCCTAAAGAGCCAAAATTTTACAAACATCTCAAAAAATAAATATTAAAAATAATAGTATAGGTAACTCGACCGCACATTCATAAAATTGATCAAAACATATTTTTTAACTGAAATAAAGTATTGCCTTATTTTATTAGTTTTTAACATAAAAATAAACCTTTCAGCTTATCTTAATTTGCTTATATGAGCAATTAGCTTGAATTCAATCAAATCTGAAACTTTTAATCCTTGAACCAAATGTGGCATACAAGTATACAATTATTAAATTTTTATTGAGTGTAAGTATTCTTGTTGAGTATAAGTATTTCTTTCTTTTTTCACAAAAATTCTTAGTGTTCGATTTGTTTCCTCTTTGATATAATAATAATTTTACTGATTTATGTTGTTTTTTTCAGTTTACTCTTCAAAAACTGCTGTGAGAGGCCGGTGGCTTCAAGGTACATCATCCGGCTAGCAATCAGAAGACTGGGAGTTCGAATCGGCATGAGAACTTGATACAAGTTCAGATGCAGTGAACTCGTGATCGGAGGATTGCTAGATTCGATACAAAATTACGAAAGTCGTCTGAAATGATATTCAATTTCCAAGTAATTATTTTTTTAAATTCGAATTAGTTTTGGTTTTATAAATTTTTTAAACATCTAAACACGCTCCACTGATTTGAAGTTTTTCGACCTCATTTTTGCAACGTAATTTCTAAACTGCTATGAGTAATTTAAAATTACATATTTTCTGAATCAAAAAAAAATATTAATGTTCGTTAAAACTTCATCTTTCCGATTTCATAAAGATTATATTTCTATTTTTACTATTAAATTAGATATAATTAATTAAGCTAGACATTAAAAATAGTGAAGAAGCAATATTTATTCGCAAATATCCAGAATATTTTAATTTGCGACTTTTTTTCTCGTTCCGCACACATCTCAAAAAGTAAACGTCCTAAAATTATTAAATTGCGTCAGTTTATTAAGAAATGTTTGAGGAATAAGGTGAACATATATTTTTTTCTATACGATTAGTATTTTAGACGTTATTTAATGTTAAAGTCATAATTTCATAAAATTTCGAAACAAATTTATATATTTTTGAATACTTGTCTTCCAATTTTCAACAAAAAAATAAATAAAAAATTCAGGATATAGATAGGTTTTTGAAAATTCGATTAAGGTTAGTAGTTATAAATTTTTAAATAGCCCCTGGAGCCCTCTAGTACTTCATACAAATGTAAAGTTTTAAATCTGTAGTATATATACATCTGAATCCGTATACTTGGGAAAATTTTAGACTAGTACCCGAGAATATTACAAACAAAATGTGCATTAATAACATTACATTAATAAGTAGCGTTTACTTTATAAGATAAACAATAATATTCTATTAATTTGTATTCGAAAAATATTTTATTTTACATCACAAAAATGCAGAAAAAAAAGTAGTTTTAAATTTTTAAAAAACATAATACTTTCTTAAAACTTGTTATCATTTCTGAAAAATGTTTTTATATAATCTCTGCTTTTGTAAATTGCTGCTTCGACAACTTTTGTCGCCGTTCCTTCAGCTGCAGAAATTTTAGCACTGAAGGGCGGTGATTGAAAAATGCTGTTCCTTTTCCATTTAAGAATATGATGAGTCTCTTATTAATTGTTTCGAGATTATCTGACTGCCTATGATCTGACATCAACATGTTGTAGCAGGAAATTACCCTTTCCACTTGCATGGAATGTGGTGCGATCACGAGTTAAAATTACGTGAATAGAACTCCTCTTTTAAAATCCACTTCCCTTAAAGCCCACATTTTTTGAAAATATCAAATAATTCTTTTTCAAGATTAACACAAATAAATTATTCTGGTGGTGAAATATAAGTTTATTGTGAATCAGAGTTATTTTGAGATTTATAATAGTATTATTAAAAAGAAAAGTATTGCCGTTTTCACCGAAGCATGCACATCTAAAATAAAAATCTAAAATAAGTAGTTGAATAAAAAGACTAGTATTAAATGGCATTTACAAAAGTTTTGACTATTTTTTTGCATTGTTTTGAAGTAATTTATTTTTTTAATCAAATTTTCAGACACTTTTTCATTTCTACCAACCTTTATTAAAGTTACTCATATATTTCATGTAACCTACGCATAAACGAAAGCTTGTATTAGGCCCACGGGCTCGAGGCTCCCCCCCCCCCCCCAAATAATTTTGAAAACGTTACGCCTCTGAACCTACGAAATAAATATCCAATGAAAGACTTGGTAGCGGGACTAAGACTTACTGTCCCAGAATTTTTTTTTTTTTTAATTCGATGAGTTAGGAAACATTCTGAAAGCTTTATATTAATCCAGATCTCAACCGCAAAAATACTACTTATTACTAATACATTTTTCCATTTAAATTTTTAAAAACACATTCAACCATTTCAGTATTTTTTTTAATAAGCATTGTCAATGTTAAATATATAAATTTTTTAAAAAAAATTTCAAAGTGTGATCAACAGATTTAACAAATGAAAGCGACAACAACAAGGTTATCAAGGGAAAATTAGAAATTGTCCAATAAATTCTGTATCTAAATTAAGAAGCAATGTTTTCAGATTTCCAGACAGACAGCCGTTAACCATTGGCGCCCAAATAAATGCTCGCATCTCCTCGTTCTGTTTTTATTTTTGGAAAAACAAATAATACTTTAATACCTTTTTACATTAAAATGTAGTATTGTCAATATAATATAAATATTGTAGTACGTCACACAGTGTTCTTTTTATTAAAATAGCTTCTCTTTTAATTGTGTTAGGTGATTGTCTAAATCAAAATCCTCTCCTTTTTTATCAAAATCACTTTTGTTTCATATAACCCTATTGGTTTTGCCTTCCACAATGTAATATTTCTTCGAACTAATATTCGACGCGCCAGTCCTATATAAATTTATCGTATACCGTAGGATATTTTTTTTTTCGTTTTGTGATTGGTTAGTTGAATCTTCCCATATTGTGTCAGATATTGTGTAATGTTTAACGCAGTGCGTTTCCTTTGTGTTTTTCTATAAAAATATTTTTTTTATAGTTTTTACCGGTTGCTAATAGAAACTTCCAGAACCTTCGATGGTTTTTTTTATTTAAATCACCACTCGGTTAAAAAAAATCATTCAGACTTCTATACGATTGCTACGAAAAATCTGATGAGCGGAGGACGTATCTTTCAGTATCTATTCTCTTTACCTAATTTTATGTGATATGTGTTTCGTTTAGCATTTCGTTTTAGCATTAACTTTGGAGGACTCTTTCTTTGAATGCTTTTAAGTTTATTGAATTTATTTATAATAATTTAAATTCCAGTTTTCCTGCACTGATTAATTTAGAATTAAAATGGTTATTAATTTAAAAAATTTAGAATTTAATTACTACTTGATAAATATGGTTATATTGGTATGTAGATACTTTTTGTTTTTGAACATTATTTTAATTATGTTTTATGTTAAGTTTAGCAATGGCTATTGGGTTTGCACAACTGTCGAGTCCCTTTGACTCCCACTATTTACAGATCACGTTACCATTTTCAGAACATAGTCGTTTTTGTTTACCCCCCTTTTGACTTCCACAATAAATTTGTTATCGTCGTTACGACAAAATATGAATTGAAATTAAATGAATTTAATTTAATATTTATAATAAGATAAATTTAGTTTTTCAATCTTTTAGAACTTTGAATTAAAATGACTTTTACAATTTAAATCGAAATTATAGAAGTTAATATTTTTTGTTCATAAGTAAAGATACGATAGCACAATATCAGGCAATGTCGAGTCTTTGACTCTCACTCAAACCAATCTCGCCCCCCCCCCCCCCCTCAGTAAACTGGAAACCTTAAAAGTTGGAAATTTTGAGTTTTAAAATTCCGTGAATTTGGAAAATGTATGTATGCCTCAAGAAAATTACTATTATTAGCAAATGAAAGCGAAGGGAGATCAGAAATTGCTCAACTTGAAGGAGATCTAACTTAAATTAAACCTTTAGGGCACTGCACTGGAACATGCGTACAACAAATCAATACTTTCGAGAAAACTGTTTAATATTTACCTATAAAAAAGTTGACAAATGTTGATAAGTTGGAACTAGGAATTTTTAGCAATGTTGAGTTCGGAAATTCCAATCGTTAAGTTTGGTTAATTAACATCGCTAGAGCTGTACATTGTTCGTTAAACCTTAGAACGGAACGGACACTGCACTGGAACATGCGCGCAACAAATGTCGCGTGCCACAACGTTGGTTCGGGTCTATCTCGAAGGAAAGACCTGGGAATAATGCCTCGTATTTTTTAACCATGGTCAGATAACGAGAATAACACGGCACTGTTGGGCACCTGTGCACAACGTGCAGAATATGTAACCATTATGATATATCACTGGCTGTACATACTGATATATCCCAGATAGCACATTTGCTTACGAAAACGTTGTCACTTCATTTACATTTGATTGTCACTGAACAGGTTGTCAACGAAAACCGTTGAAAACGTTGTCACTTCATTTACATTTGATTGTCATTGTAAAGGTTGTCAACGAAAACCGTGGAAAACGTTGTCACTTCATTTACACTTGATTGTCACTTACAAGGCTGTCAACGAAAACCGTGGAAAACGTTGTCACTTCATTTACACTTGATTGTCAATGAAAAGTGTAATCTCATCTCGTTCTATCACGTTTACATTCGAGATTATGTGGTTCAGTATCGGCCGACATTTTTCACCCATTGCTTGTTAGGCTTAGAATCTTCCTAGGAAGGTAAGTTGCATATTTAATTTATAGTTTTTATATATATATATTGTAACGGCGGCTTATATTAATGTGTTGGTGTTGGTTTTTCTTAAAGAGACAACTCAGTTGATTCGGTTATAAGTTAAATATATTTACTAGAACACTATATTTACAAGTTTTAACAGCTTAAAATGCTCAGCTTTGTGAGCGTGAAAAAAGCGAGCTTATGGTTCGCCTGCTTAACGGAATCTAAACCAAAACAATCCGCTTGGCGGGTTGCCGGAAAAATCACGTCATTTGGCGCCGTATCTCAAAGATGGCTATTTCGCCACAGCGCCAAATGACAAAGTGATGTGATTGGCCCGAACATACTCCCGGCCATAAAACCCTTAAGGGGTTTTAGCAAAGGCAAGAAGTACACTTATGAATCTTATACATATTGAAATTATACACTAGTACATGAAAAGGGCAGTTTACAAATTTTGGTGATAGGACGGACAAACTGGCTGTCTTTGGTTCGCAGGGTAACTACTCGAACAAGTCCATCTTTGCCTTTATGAGTCTCAACTATGCGTCCTAAAGACCACTTGGTTGGTGGAAGAGTAAAGTCCTTTAGAAGCACCAGCTCTCCTGGTTCAACGTTGGTTTGTTGGGACATCCACTTTGGTCTCGTTTGTAGACGATTCAGGTACTCTTTTCTCCATCTAACCCAGAAGTGTTGGTGTAGCTGTTGTAACCTTTGCCAACGATCTAAACGATTTTCTGAAATTTCCAGCAGACTCGGTTCAGGTGGTAACTTTATAACGTCTCCAACAAGGAAATGGCTTGGAGTAAGCGGAGTCATATCATCTGGATCTGAGGTCAATGGACAGAGCGGTCTAGAATTCAAAGTGGCTTCGATTTGAGCTAGAACGGTAGACATTTCTTCGAAGGTTAGTCTAGCATTTCCTAATATTCGTTTTAGATGGAACTTCGTGGCTTTTACTGCAGCTTCCCACAGTCCACCGTGATGAGGGGAAAAGGGTGGAATGAAATGCCACGTAACGAGATCATTGGCTAGTATAGCTGAGGCGTCATTTTCTATTTGCTTGATACATTTATTAAAATCCTCAGTTAAAACTCTTGACGCGCCTTTGAAGTTAGATCCTTGATCACTGTACACGTCGGAACATAGACCTCTTCTTGAAGTAAATCTGCGAAATGCGGCTAAGAAAGCATCTGTAGATAGGTCTGAAACTACTTCGAGATGAACGGCCTTTACTGCAAGGCAAATGAATACAGCAACATATCCCTTATAGGACGGTGCTTTGCGTGTCTTGTTACTCTTCAGCTCGATTGGGCCGAAATAGTCCACACCAGTGTGGGTGAATGGTCGAGAAGTATTTACACGAGGATGGGGAAGAATACCCATTTGTTGTTCGGAGGCTGTGGCTTTGTGTCTCCAACATTTAATGCACTCGTGAATGATTATTCTCACGGTATTTCTGCAGCTCAAAATCCAATACTTTCTTCTAATGATACTCATCACTAACTGCGTACCTCCATGCAATGTATCTGCGTGAGCTTTTCTTATTATGAGCTTGCTTAGTGAACTAGATGAAGGTAAGATGATAGGATGCTTCTCTTGAAATGGTAAGTTTGAGTTCTGTAACCGCCCACCAAGTCGTAGAATGCCTTCTTTGTCTAAGAATGGGGCTAAGTTTAACAGCTTACTTTTAGAAGGTAATGGTGTTTTGTTCTGAAGTGCAGTAATTTCTTTAGGAAATTCGTAGCTTTGATCAAGTTTGACGAGGGAAACTAAAGCTTTGTTTATTTCAGTCGACGTCAAATGACCGGTTTTTCTTTCATTCATTGAACATTTGCAATTTTCAATAAATCTAAGGCAGAGGCCTGTCACTCTTGTTAACTTAGTTAAAGAGGAAAATTTTTCAATCAATTCCCATTTTGGTATGACTTGGACCAAATGAGTTGACTTTGTCTCGAGTTCAGAATTGTCCACTTTAAGGGTTTGTGGCCAAAATTCGGGTTGGAGCGATAACCAATCAGGACCCTTAAACCAGAATTCATTGTGCAGTAGATCTTGAGGTTTTAGTAATCCTCGGCTTGGTATGTCTGCGGGATTAGAATAAGATGGTACATACCTCCACTGAGCATTTGGGGCCTTCTCGTGGATATCTCCAACTCTGTTGGCTACGAACGTCTTCCATCGGCTTGGCTGTCCTCTCAGCCAGGCTAAGACGATAGATGAATCTGTCCAGGCATAGATGTTTGTAGGCTTGATCTTGATGTCAGAAAGAATAGAAGATATTAGTTTTGCTGCAAGTGAAGCTCCGCACAGTTCTAAACGAGGTAATGTCACAGGCTTGAGTGGTGCAACACGAGTCTTAGATGAAAGCAGCTGGGTGAAACAACCTTCGTTGGTTTCTATTCTGACATATGCAGCAGCCGCATAAGCTTTGGTAGATGCGTCGCTGAAGACATGTAGCTCTACTTTAGGATCTTGGTCGGGATCGTAACATATCCATCGAGGAATTCTTATCTTCTCAATTTCTGGAAGGTATTTCGCAAAATTTGTCCAACGCGTGCAAATGCCTTCAGGAATTTCGTCGTCCCAATTCACACTTGCTAACCAGAGTTCTTGAATCATTATCTTTCCAGTAATGATTAGTGGGGAAATCCATCCTAGAGGATCGTACAGCTTGCTGACATCTGATAAAATGGATCGTTTCGTGGGACAATCAGTTACTGGATCGAACTTAACTTGATAACTAAACGAGTCACTTTGAGGATGCCAAAATAGACCTAAAGTTTTTACCATCGGATCTAAGTCTATACTTCGCACATCTTGAATTTCTTTGAATTCTTGAGGAATATTTTCTAACACATCTGTACTATTGCTGACCCATTTTCGAAGAGAAAATCCACCTTCTGATAACAACTTTACAATTTGATCTTGCTTCTGAATTGCCTCTGTGATGTCTTTACCTCCTGAGAGAAGATTATCCACATAGAATTGATTAGATAACATTTCAGCTCCTAGGGGATAGGTAGATCGTCCATCTTCAGCAAGTTGCTTTAACGTGCGTATTGCAAGAAAGGCAGATGATTCCATTCCGAAGGTCACTGTGAGTAGCTTGTAGTCTTCGATAGGATCGAACTTAGAATTTCTCCAAATTATTCTTTGATAATCTGTTTGTTTCTCATCAATGAGTACTTGTCTGTACATTTTCTCGATGTCGGCGGAATAAGCGATTTTTAGTAGACGCCAGCGATGTAATAAAGCAGAAAGATTTTCCTGAATATTTGGTCCCTTTAGTAACTTATCATTTAGTGAGGTACCGTAAGTGGTCTTTTGACTTGCATTAAATACCACCCGAAGCCTCGTAGTGGTGCTGTCCTCTTTTATCACGGCGTGATGAGGAAGATAATATTCCATGTAGTCTTGGTCTTCAACCTTGACATCATCACTCGGATCCACTCGGGACATATGGTTCAGTTCCAAATATTCCTTAATGCATCTTGAATATTGCGAATGAAGAGCAGGATCTCTTTCAAGCTTTCTTTCCAAACGAAGGAACTGAGATATCGCAGTTTTCTTTGATTCGCCTAACTTTGGAGAATTGTCCTTGAACGGCAACTTAACTTTGTAACGTCCGTTTTCCCTCTTACAATTGTTACGAAATATCTCTTCACACATCTTATCATCAGATGTGTACGCTTTGGTTGATTGAACTTCTTCGAGTTCCCAAAATTTTTGCATATCACTGTGCAGATCTGTCAAACTATGCAGACAAACTAAATTTGTAGTCTGTAATGCTGTAGATGCTTCATGAGACTCGCATCCCACAGGTCCGGACAGAATCCAACCAAACCTAGTGTTCTGGGCCATGGGACAGTTCTTCGTACCTCTTAAACATCCATCTAACAAAATTGAAGGATATAGGTCTGCACCAAGAATAAGATCAATTTTCTTATTCCCAGAATAGTTTGGATCAGCTAATGTTAAACCTCTTATGTGCTCCCAACTTGGTTTCTGGATGGTAAGCTTTGGAGCATATCTTGTGAGATTCTTCATCACTAATGCTGACACTTCATTAGCAACGATTTCTGATTGAATATTCTTAAGGGTAATGCTAGTGGCTTTGTAGCATGGTTTTACGTTTTGATTTCCTATTCCAACTATCTGAGTATGTATAGGTTGTTTCTTTAATCTTAAGCTTTGAGCTAAGAACTCGGAAATAAATGTTATTTGCGACCCTTGATCCAAGAGTGCTCTTGCTACTATTTCATTTCCAAATGTGTCTGATATCTTAACGATTGCTGTACTTAACAGAACTGTGTTGACTATGGGCTGCTTGCTTTGAGCAACATGTGAAGTAAATTCAACACTTTCTTGGGGAATGTTGGAAGAATTGTCTTCGGGAGAAGATTCAGTAGAATTAGTACTTTTAGCTATTGCTTCGTGCAACAAAGAATGATGTCTTCTTTTACAGATACGACAAGAATTTTTACTCGAACATTGTCTTACTGGATGTGAAGCTGACATACAGTTAAAGCAAAGGCTTTTATTTTTAACTACTTGCAGGCGTTCAGCATCTGTCTTGCTGAGAAACACCTGGCACCTGGAAAGACAGTGATCAGCGTTACAGAGAGTGCAAACAGCTTTCGAAACGTGGCAGCTTGACTTAACATATGCCGACTTTGATGCAATCCCTGGTTTGCCAGTAACTCGTGTATTCTCACTTATAGCTTCCAATGTTCGAAATCTACCTTCTAAGAATGATAGCAAATCTTGAAGTGTGGGAATGTCTGTTTTGGAAGGAAGACCTTGTTCCCACAACTGTAGCGTATCTGCTGATAATTTTTGAGCTATTATAAACACTAATATTGGATCCCATGAATTTATGTTGATACCTAAATTTCTAATAGCAGCCAAACATTCTTGAGTTGTATCTAATAACGACTTCACCGATTGAGAATTATCATTAGTTTTCTGTTGAAAAAGAAATCTTTTTAAAGTAACATTAATTAACATTCTTTTGTTTTCATAACGATCATTTAATATCTCCCAAGCGCTCTCATAATTCGAAGACGTAACTGCAAAATGCTTAATCAGCTTTTCAGCCTCTCCTGATACTTGTGACTTTAAATAGAATAGCTTTTGTACTTCTGAAAGCGATTTATTATCATGGACCATGCCAATAAATAGATCGCGAAATGATGACCAATCTTCATATAATCCGGTAAATATTGGAATTTGTACTGGCGGTAACCTTAATTCATTAGAATAATCCTTTGGAAGAACAGCGGTTTGTTTACTAAGATCAGTGTTCGGATTAATTGGCGGGAAACTTTGTTCCATTTCACTTTCGATTTCCGAATAGTTATTCGTGAAGAATTCTTCTACCTGGTCACTGAAATCTTCTTTTAAATAAGAATTGTCTTTCGATATTCCGTTTGTTAAAATCTGTTTGTGATTACTTCGAAATTCTTCATAGAAATTCTGAAAGTTCTTTAAACGAATTCGAAAATAATTCAAAGTTTTGCGTTCTTTGGAATCTTTCTTATAGTTTCTTACTAACTTAATCATGCTTTCATGAATATCATTTTGAATATTTATCATAGATTCCATATTTGCCATATCTTAAGATTACTTTGAATCAAGTAAATATTCAACGAATGTTCTAAAATCAACTGACCTGTGCTGCGACTCGGACGGACCAGCTTGTAACGGCGGCTTATATTAATGTGTTGGTGTTGGTTTTTCTTAAAGAGACAACTCAGTTGATTCGGTTATAAGTTAAATATATTTACTAGAACACTATATTTACAAGTTTTAACAGCTTAAAATGCTCAGCTTTGTGAGCGTGAAAAAAGCGAGCTTATGGTTCGCCTGCTTAACGGAATCTAAACCAAAACAATCCGCTTGGCGGGTTGCCGGAAAAATCACGTCATTTGGCGCCGTATCTCAAAGATGGCTATTTCGCCACAGCGCCAAATGACAAAGTGATGTGATTGGCCCGAACAATATAAATTGATCGGAATAGGTTATTTACATTTCTCTCTCCTCAATTTCTCTGTCAACTTGGCAACGTTTCGAGTTAATCAAACGCCGACAGCGACAATACGCGCGGGAATTGCGGATTATTTAGTTGCTTACATAAATGCATTACTTAAATTATTCGCAAGTAAAATCTGTTGATTATCGCAATCGATTTCTGTACTGACCTTATAGAAAAAAGGGCTACAAATTTATGCATTTTGTAAAAAGTAAGTGTTGTCAAAGTTATTTATAACAAATTTAGTGAATGAAATGTTATTTTGTAAAGTGTAGTCAATGCAATGTTGATGTTTTGTTAGTGGGGAATGCAATGTTTACTTGGAATGTTTTCAAAAGTTGGAGATAGTAGTTTTTAAATGATAACTTTATGATCCTTAGATATATATTTCATTAATTTATAGAACAGCATAATATTAAGTTATGCATTTAGAATTTGTTTGTATTAATGCATATAATGTTTTTGCTTAAGCCATTGATAATATTACAAAATAATAAGTATTTTAGATACATTAAAAAAGAATCTTATATATGGATACCAAATGAACATTTAAATATGATTGTATGATCCACATAGGAATAGCTTCAAATCAAAACTACCAATCCCTTCCACCTACAATTCTATATAGGTATTAATACTTATATATTTATCTGCAGAACCGATAACCAAAAAACTTGTAATTGGTGATCTCTTCGTATCTAGTTTTCCAACAGTACAACCCAATATAAAATTCATAAAAAAGGCTATTTCTTTAAAAACAAGTGAGTAATTAAAACATTACAATCGCTGAACACTTTAAGCGGCGAGAAAAATAATAAAAAAAATGTAAGTGATTTTCAGTGCAAGAAAGTTTCATTTACTTTTTTAATACATGAATTGGTACAGATGTAGTATAGGACATTTGGCGCGCCAGTTGTTTTTGGAGTGTTTTATAGGAGCGATAAATTTTTAGTATGGCGACCCCACCTGACATTGTTGATATTTTCTGATTCTTGTGCCGACTTTCAATCTGCGACTTTTTTCGTCGCCAACAAAATAAACGCGCCAAATGTCCTATAGTACATCTGTTCCCATGGATTTTGTAAACTTTTTTTTTTTAACTTTTAAAATATACCCTTAATGTTTAAAATTGGAAAAAATATTTAAAAATTAAGTATTTTTTTATTTTGAATTCTGTGAATTGCTGGAAAAAAACTCATGGACAACTAGACATCCACACCACTTATAGAGTTAATGATAGAACCTCCTTCTGGAAGGATGTATTGTACTGCCGATAGGACTTGCGTTTATGATCGCATAGAAGTTTTATAAGATTTTCTGAGTTGACGCAAAAAAAAGTTTAGAAATTCCAACTGTAAAATTTTTTTAGTTAAGTTACAATTAGAATTTTTAAACTGTTATTCAAATTTTTTATTACAAAAATTTGAATGTTTCCAAGCTTACAAAGGCAAACCGATAAAGTCCACTTTGTGTGCGTCAGCAGTAGTGTTTTCCACAGCTTCGCTTTTGAATGCCTGATTCCAAGTTCAAAATTAATACAAAACAGGTGTCCTGCCTGCATGACGCAGTAATTAGTTGGAGGGCATGTGCAAATGTGCTTCCGGAAGGTACTTCTGGCAGGACTTTGACTCTATCATTAAGCATTGGAGGGGATTTCAATAAAAGATATAAATCAATTATTACATGTTTCTTATAAATTATAAATATCCGTAATAATCTTTTGTCCATTTAAGTCTATTGTCCTTTCCCAGGCATTCTTCCAAACGGTCGAGTTCTCTTAGTTTTTACATGGGCATGTACGACTACAGGCCCTACGTGAAGGAGGTGACCAATAATCGGCAGATCATGTAGGAGTGCCTCCGGCATTACACCCTCATCGATGGGCCCCCCAGGTGTAACTTACGTGGATGCCCCAATTGCTAATAATAAGGTGTATTTTCTTTTTACCAATCTTCTATAGTTTATAAGCTTTTGTTATCAAGTTTTTAAAAATACAGAAATTTAAAAATAAATTTCTGAATTGCTGAAAAATACTAATTGTACGAAAAATTGCAATGGAAGTTGAGGTTTTTTCTACAGATGAAGCTGTGTTCTATGTCTACCACAAAACTTTGTTAGTCATTACCAGATGCCAGGCACGTTGGTAAGGGGATGGGTGGTTCAGGATTCAAACCCCTCCCATTGAAAGTCAAGAGAAGAAAAAAATTAAAAATCGAATTACTGTAAAAATCATAAACATACTTTAAAAAACTAGAAAAATTTCAATTTCTAGTATAATACTTCTTGTTGAGTTTTTGACAGGTATCTTTTAATTTCCTCAAGAACTGAAGACTATTACATAAATGTATTAAAGTTCTTAATTTCAATTAGGTATTCAGATATGATGTGAAATCTTATATTGTTTATATATATTATGCATTTTCTTTTTAGCATTACAGAAGAAAATTCTTTCAAGATTTAAAGAAACCTCCAGAGTGTTCTTCGTTACCCCTAAAAGAAATGGCCAGAATATGAAAGTTATTTTTAAAAGACAAAAATTTAACCATATTGTAAGTTTGTGCTTCTTTCTGTATTTTGAATGTTTAAAAAAAATTATGTTTTTAATTTATTTTTGAATGTTTAAATGTTGTTTTATTTTAAGCTTGTTTTAAATCTATTGTAGGTAAGTTGTAATATTTTTCAATGATGCTAGAAAACCAGTTGTCATTTGTTTACATTGTAGTAATATCCACCATTTTGTTTTGCATTAAGTTAGATATTTTGATTTAATTCATGTTCTGTATTTACATTACCAGTCGTTACAGTTTTTTCTAATTTGAAAATAAGGTTGATATTGTTCTACATTGCTATATTGATGACAACACATGCGTGGAGGGATACCTAATTAATTAATTTCAATTAAAAAAATGTGTTAATTTCAATTAAAAATTTAAATATTTCAATTTAAATTGAATTATTTCAATTAAAAAAACCTATCTCTGCCTTTCTCTTTATTTCTGATTTGCAAATTTTTGTATATATGATAACATTATATATATATAAGTTGTATATTTAACTGTTATATTCACTTTCAGTTAAGAATGTTCATATATTTACATGTTATAAGTATTCGTCCTGCTTCGTTTATTGACTTATAATAAAAATTCATATCTTATTCCAATTTTTCTTCATCACATATTTCATGGTATAGATATTTTATTTAAATCGATTATTTCAGAAAACTTAAATTGAGTTCAGATGTAGGCATATGTTAAGTTGAATCATTTATCCTTACTAGAATCAGTCGTATAGCCAGATGAGAACTATCAAGATCAAGCCCTCTCCAAAATTTATACAGGAGATAAAACAGTTTTTTAGATTTCTCCAAGTCATTTTATTTTTTAATTCTATTTCAAGTCTTATAAAATTATTTCACTTTGAATTTTATTGGAAACTACTAATTCTTGACGAATAAATACACACTCATAGAATATCAAAGTTGTACTAGTCAAGTAACTCTAAAACCATTCCTCACTTCAGATCCAAGTGTTTAATACTTCAATCCCAAAATTATTTCATTTTCATATTTATTTGTACTTGTGAAATGCACTACCTTCTTCTGTTGTGTAAAACAGAAATAAGTATAAAATAACTTGCATAATACTCCAACCCTCAAATTAATAATTATTGAGTTCACATACTTTAGTGCTCATGTACTCTTTTATTTAATTAAGGTACTTCTCCAGGTGTAAATATTAAAGCTGTAACTTTAAAGTATCCCAATTCATTATCAATTTGTATTTCATTATAACTGATTTAAATTTATTAATATTAAATATACAGGTTAATAATATATTTAGAAATACATATTTAAGTTTATTTTTTTTCTTAAAAAAAAAATTGCTTGGGCCTCTTCTGAAACTAAATCGTGGATTTGCCACTGACTAGGATGATGAGCATATATACTAAGATACCAATAGATATTGACTTTGTAATATTAAATTTTTTACTCTAATATTTTTTTAATGAATTATGTAAAGCAGTCGAGCCGTAATGAAATAAGTGGCACGAATGAAATTTTTAGATAATAAAATTCAAAATTTGTGTTGACATAAATAACAGTAACAGAGTGTAACAATTAGTGTAAAAAGAGCAAAATAATTCAGTAATTATTTGTATTGAACTTGTTTCGAGTAGAAATGGTCTGCCTCTATAATATTAAATGTGTAAACCCATTTTTGGAAATTGTTTTACTCGTATCACTATGCTTCGGAGTGCCTCATATAGGCACATACAGGGTTGATAAACTTATATTTTTATGTGCTATGTAACTTGACTAAAATACAATATAAAATATGCACATTTACCACTTATTCAAACGGCATTAGTCATCTTATGGGATATATGTTCCGTTCAGTCTTAAAATAGTCCGAAATTAAAAATGCTTTCCATGGTTTGCCTCCCTCTGCAGCCAAAGGATTCCATTATTGAATTTGTTTTTGTTATAATTAAAACAAATATTTGGTTATATTTTCTGGAACTATGCCTTTATTTTTACAGGGAGAAAAAATTAGTGCAGAGAAAGCAGTGTCTTGCCAGTCAGATGAAAATTCTATTATCCAATAAAAAATTTTGTTTTCCGATAGAAAAAAAATAAACTAAATTAAAAAATATGTAACATGTGTTTGTGTTATTTTTAGTTAGAATCATTTAGGTATAGTATTTAATGTACAAAAAGAAATATACATGTGCAAATTATATGTAAAAAAATGCCTCTAATTTTTAACATGTTAATCGTTTTGTATCGGCCTCTAAGGTTAAGGTTTTTTATTGAGAAAATAAATCATCTTTATTGAACAGACATAATAAAACTTGGAAAGTTATAAATATAATAGGTCATTAGTATGTTAATTTTGCTTGAAATGTAAAGTAAAAAGCTACATTTTTTTTTAACGTTATTGCTTTTATGAGCATGATTGCAGTTAATGTATTTAATTCTCCGATTTTCCTTTAGATGTTGCAATATCTTTCCTTGTTGCATAATTTTTTTTTTTATAAATACTATGAAAATTCTTTATATTATGTTGAATATTTTTACATGTACATCAACTAACCTTAAAAGAAGTCAATTTGATATATGTAAAAAATATTTGGAGAGTATAGCGTACAAATAGCTAACTGAAAAAAGGGGACATCTACAATACAATGTTGGAAATTCCCTTTTTGCAGTTAGCCATTCATTTAACTGTATGTTTTCAAGAAAAAGCTTCGAATAACCTTTTCATTGTCAACCTTTTCGTACGCTTATAAACGAAAAGGATACATTTTCATTATCAACCTTGTCGTATGCTTGCACGACAACCCTTATCGTATGCTTGCACGACACCCCTATCGTATGCTTGCACGACAACCCTTGTTGTATGCCTGCACGACACCCTTATCGTATGCTTGCACGACAACTCTTGTCGTATTGTTTGCTTTTGTCAAGTAGCGCACCTTGTCACACACTTGTTTCAGCCTTGCACCCTTGTTACCGGCAGTCTTATGACAGCCTTTACACTTGTCGTTGACAAGGTAAGAACAATGTTGAAACAAGCTTAAATTGCTATCTGGGTATTAAGACAAAGATATTATTTTATAAAAATATTCACCGTGACAGTAGTTAATGGCAATGATAACTGTTGGTGTTTCGATATTCATCTGCAAACGTATTCCTGTTTACTTAAATGAAAATTCATTTTTTCACACTTTTTTAATTAAGAGTTAAGGTTTATTTAAGTATAATTCATATAGGCTTTTGCATTAAATTCTCAATTAATGTAAAGTTTTCTGTCAGGAAAATTACAAATTATCTTCATACATGAATTGTTTTCAAATAAAGTATTCTGAAATAAATTAAATGAATTAAAACAATATAAAAACATGTATCGTAGGTTTCTACTGTTTATTTTAAGCCTTTAATTCTACTTAATCTATAAAAAAGATGATAAATGTCGGTCACTTGGAACTGGAAATTTTTTGCAATGTTGAGTTGGGAATTTCGAATTTTTTAGTTGGCAATTTTTTTTCAGTCCCCCCCCCCCCCCCCCTACCACCCCTTCCCCCGAAAGTTTAAGTTTCGCGGAAGTTTTCGAACAAAGACTTTGACTGGTCTATTTTTACAAAAGAAAAATTATATAAGCAATTAAGCTTATTGCAAAATTAATGTTTATGATATTATCTGACGTTAGTTACTTTATTATTAAATCTATGTTATAGTTTATAAATGGCATCATTTTATTTTAAAATCTATATTATGGTTTTTATGTAGCGTTATTTGTTGTGAAATCTTTGTTATGGTTTTTATTTCGTGTAAAGTCAGACCCAAATGGAGGGGCTATAGCCCCTACGTAAATCCGCCTGTGATTGATAAAATGTTTCCTTATGTCCTTTGGAAGCTCAGTGTCTGGTCGCCGTAGTCGCTGTATGATGGTCTGTTATAGCAGTATATTTAAAAATCATTAATACTTTCTTCTGAAAAAGTTTCCCTACAATAAATAACGCTCCCTTCTCCTCTTTAGTAGCGACAAAATACCTCAAAGCTAAGACAATCCCCCACGCTTTTTTATTAGAAAATACACATTTAAACAGAAAGTTTTTAATTAAGCTATCAAATATTTATAGCACAGCATCGTCTCTTGTGAATTGCTTTATGTAAGATATTACCCCAAATGGACATTCTGAGTAAAATTGACATTTAAAGACGATTCTGTTTTGGAATGGATGTTAATCGGATGATATTAACACAACTTTTTAAGATATATATTTAAAATTCACACACATTGCAACCAAACCTTGATGTTAAACGAGTTGCAGCCCTTTTCGAACAATCGAAGACAACTTAGCCCCCCCCGCCCCGCCCCCAAAAAAAACCACAATTTTCTTTAGTTGAAAGTCCAATTTTTCACAACTTTACGCCTATGGCTTCATTGCAGTTTTTAAACATATGCCAAATATTTACAAACAGAAAAATTATTTGTGTGGCAGTCGGCGTTTTCTTTTCCAAAGTGTAATATGAACATCGGAATTTTTTTTAACAGTTGCTCAGCTATTGATATATATGAAGCGTAAATATCGAATCAGCAAAAAGATCGAATCAACAAATTGACCTTCATATTTATCAAAACAATCGCTTAATGTCTTGTAATGTAATTGTTATTTATGATATAAGGATATGAAATAGATTCCAGGTTCTGAGTTTAAAGCAATCTTCATATTTATTATTATTTTTACATTCTTTCTAACGGAAAACTTATTGCCTCACAGCGTTTTTTAATTTGAATTTCAGCACTGAAGTGTATTCTGAATGTTTGAACCAGACAAAGATCAGTAAACTTGTTTAACTCCTAGATATATGAGTAAACACAAATTAAAAAAAATAAATCATAATGGAGTTTTATGAAATATGAATTAATTTTCTTTAAAATACTTTTGTCGGCTTTCTTTTAATCAGCGCATCCCCCCCTCCACAAAAAAAAAAAAAAAGCGTGGAGACATGTGCGGTGGCACGCGTCGCACACCCCTAATAGCGGTCCCGGTTTCTTCTATAGCCATTCATAAGATAATTTTGGAATTTATTTTAAAGATTTCCACTGACTGAGGACACATTATATCTGCATTATACTTATTAAATAATATTTTGCCCAAAAATTTCCACCTTCAAAATCCCAACAAACAAACACATACATACATACATAAATAACGCGCTGAGGCCCCCCGCTGAGTAAACACAAATTAAAAAAAATAAATCATAATGGAGTTTTATGAAATATGAATTAATTTTCTTTAAAATACTTTTGTCGGCTTTCTTTTAATCAGCGCATCCCCCCCTCCACAAAAAAAAAAAAAGCGCGGAGACATGTGTGGTGGCACGCGTCGCACACCCCTAATAGCGGTCCCGGTTACTTCTATAGCCATTCATAAGATAATTTTGGAATTTATTTTAAAGATTTCCACTGACTGAGGACACATTATATCTGCATTATACTTATTAAATAATATTTTGCCCAAAAATTTCCACCTTCAAAATCCCAACAAACACATACATACATACATAAATAACGCGCTGAGGCCCCCCCCCCCTCCCACCCCAAATTCTGATGGCACAAGCCGTGCCATGATCCCCTATGAAAGGCTGTATCTGCAAAGCAAGGGTGCCCTGTACCGTTGCTTTGCAGATACAGCCATTTTTTCTAATTATTAATATTAAACGACATACCCCCAAACAAACAGCTCATTCTGGAATTAATTTTTAGAATCATTTCATTACATAGAATGCAGTAATATCCTTTTGTCTAATATTGCGTGATATAATTCTATATGTTTTTATGTTCGCTCAAACAGGATGCAAAATGTCTACTCCAATGGGTTCATCATAATCGACGTGTTTCCTTATGACTTCTCGGAATGAAACGGGTTTGCATTACGCTTTCTTGCACGCAATACATTCGTCCCCATTTTACATAATATTATTTCCTAGTATTACCCGTTGCATTTTTGTTCTTAAAATACACCGCAAAACTTACAGTTCGTAGTCGAAACATGTGTTGGAATTTCATTCACCCAAATCTATTCCTTGTTGGTATTTTTGACAATAATATAATTTTGAACTTCTGATCAATAGCCTCAATATTGTGTATTAACCTGAAACAACTCTTATTCACGACCAAACTTTATATGCCAAATTTGATTTTATGCTCTAATTCGAAGAAGAAAAACAATTCTTTTTTCTCTTAAAACTTGACCTTCACTTGTCTTGTCATTACAATTTATGAATGAACAATAAAAGACAGGATGGAACAACCTTTCGATTGTGCTCATTCAATGCGTAAGTACTATTATTAGCGATGGAACGAAAACCCTTTTTTAATGATGCTTTTATTATAGATTATTCGAAACATACTTGGAAGAAAATTTATAATCGTGCGGAACCGTTGAGAAACGTGTTTAAAAAGCTATCGGTTGCAAATTAACAAAAAAGCTCTCGTTTTTATTCTTATCATCGTGGTTAAATATACAGCAGAACTCCAATTATACGAACTCCAGTTATCTGGATGAAACAAAGTGGATCGCCAATTATCCGGATCCAGATTGCTTTGAGGGAAAGAAAATCAGCAAAATCCACATTTAAAAAGTTTCTTATTGGTGAATTATTTTGTTTTTATAGTCATTAAATTACATTACATACTAAAGCAAAATTCGTTTTTTTTTACTAAAAAATAATCTTTTTTCATGAATTATCCAATTATCCGAATAATTGTTTATCCTGATAGAATATAGTCCCAAATGATCCGGATAATGGGAGTTCTATAGTATAAAAGAAATGCAAATTTATTTATTTTTTTAATATTATGTAAAAAGTTTTCGAGTTCTGACTTTTTATTTTTTATTTTTAAAAAAAGTATTTTATATACTGTCATGTTATATCATGTTTCTATTCGGAGGCAAACATTTGTTTTATAGTAGTGTATAGTGTGTGGCTCCCGTTATTTGGTCGCTAAACCAGTTCTGATCAGTGCTATGTAGCTGTCATTTTATTGGAGTAGAGCCGCACTATATTTATATAAAATAGCGCTGTTCTTGATTTATGTTTATTTTAGATGGTAATTCTATATAAAAACATATTTGACTCATATCAATGATCATATTTTTTCTCAAATTCTATTATTCTATTATAAAAATTATTAGGGTATGGTGGGTTAAAAGGTCCACCAAAAGTGTCAATTTTTTATTCAAAGCTAGTTTTCACTTTAAAGAAAGTTATTAATCTGCAAATTTTTTGGTGTATTTATGTAATGGGTTCTTGGATGATATATTTGAATGCATTTCTTTTAATTTTAAATAGCTAAATTTATAGTTTTCTGTTTACATCCACTTTCCTCCATAGGTGGGGTAAAATGGGTAGTCAGTGGGAATCACGGAAGGCATTTTTACAACAAACTGTTTACTTAAATTAGTAACTTGAATAAAATTCAATAAATAACAACTATTTAACTATTAAAAACTCAGTCTTTTAATTATTAAGGGACTGTTATTGTAACAGTATTTGTTAGAATCCGCCATTTTGAAAACCCGATTTTGTTTATTATTTATTATCTTCGAAAAAAAACATCTGCTAGTATATTTGTCGTTTATTTTGATTCAGTAATCTACGCTGCAATTACATTATTTTTAATTTATTCCGCAGAGGATTTTTTTTATTTCATTTAAAACGTTCTGTTTATTTCTAATGAATCAAGCAAATGGACGCCCTTTTTGTTTTCAAAATTTTTCTTCTTGTTGACAGTTTTTTTTATATAGAAAAAACAAGTATACAACCTATGCAAGTGTGCAAGTCATATATAAGCACATTAATATTGTAAACTAAAACAAAATTCTTTATAAAAAAAAAACTACATTCTAAATTTTGCTTATTTTTCCAATCGTCACTATTTTACCCACGAAAAAGTTTGTAATTCCCAAACGGTTTGAGATAAAAAAAAAATAAAAAAAAACTGGCAAAATCAGTACAATTCTAGGTATAACAAGGTATAAAATAATAATTATTTTTGTGCAATTTATGTGGGTTTGATGGCCGTGGTTGAAGATTTGAAAAATCCCTTATTCTACGTTAGTTTTGAATACTTCTTTTTCTTTATGGAACATTAGTTTTATACACTTCCTAGTATCTTAGAGTCGTAAAAATTTCGTGTGCAGATAGAATTTTATCATACAAATCTAGAATTCTTCACAAGGAACATTTTAATTTTTTTCCCACTTTTATTTGTATACCTTCTGTAATTTAGGAAGTTTAAAGGCTTTTGTTGATACAGGTGTCTAATACAAGTTGTTTAGAATATTTATTATTAAAATTGATCATTTTTATATATTTGGGATGTTACTATAGTTTAAATTTCGATTGTTAATCAACGGGAATACGATGTCGATGGCCATATTGTTTTATCACCATCTTCTCCGTATTATGAAGTTTTCCATTTCTCTTGCTAATAAAATTTCGTTAAAAATTTGGACTTTTACTTCTTTGAGTCCCTCTGACGGACAAGAAAATAAAAATATTTTTCTTTCGCTTATAAATATTGTATTTGTATTTATTTTGTAAGTTATTTTTTTCCCGTGCGTAGAACGGGTATTTCTGCTAGTTATATTATACAGAAGAGAAATATTTGCACCTTAATATTAAAATAATAAACCTACATCCTTCCTTTCAAATCTCCAGGGATCTCCTTTCGAATTTTACTACAAAAAGGCTGGAATATTTTTGGTCACATTCTTGTGGACATTTATGAATCCAGCCTGATCTTAGGTTATATAACAAAAATATGCAGAACCTCACGTGGTGTGTTTCTTTCGTAAAGCGGGAAATATACAAACGATAAACCAAACTAATTTAAAATGATTAGCTTGACATCCTTTCAGCTTAAGTTACTGGAACTATTGATCTTCTGGCATCTTCAAATAGATTAAAACTTAATCCGTATTGTTGGTCCTGATCAACACAGTTTTATAGACCAGACTTTTCCACAGAATCTGCTTTACATCAGGTAGTTTGGAGAATTGGAAAAAACAATAATTAATGGTAATTTTGCCATTGGCATTTTACTGGACATTGTAGGAGCCTTTGATAACATTGACTTTGATGCAATACATAAAGCCCTAACAGAAAAACATATCCATCCTATGTTGGCTAGATGGATCATCTTTATGATTAAAAACAGAAATGTATCAGTTTATCTGGCTGACTGCGTGGTGCAGAGGGGTAATATCAAGAGAAGGTCCAAAGGGAGACAATTTTCTCCCTTCCTGTGGAACTTAGTCTTTAACTCACTCTTTTTACTTTTACGACAAGAACCAGGTTTTTTCCAGGCAAATGCCGATGACCTGATTGTTTTTTTTATGCGTTTGGACGTAAATATTTTACATGACCTAGTCGAGCAGACTTTGAACAAAGGGTTTCACTGGGGTGAAATCAATAACCTTACCTTTTCTTCCGAAAAAACTGAGGTTATAGCCTTTACTTGGACCACAAAATAGAATATCGATAACCTATATTTGGGTGACCATATAATTAACCGTAAGGAATGTGTAAAGTACTTAGGGTGTTACTTGGATAACAAACTTATTTGCAATTTCCATGTTAAAGAAAAGGCCAGAATTGTCACAAACGGTCTAATACTCTGTAAAAGAATTGTTGATAAAAATTATTAAATGTAAAACCTTGGTTTTCCAAAAAAAAAAAAAAAAAATGTGTATAACAATCTGTAAAACTCTCATTAAGTTTTTTTTCTTCTTCCAAAATCAGTCAGATAGCCTTGTGATGGGACAGCCATAGGCGTAAACATAGGGGTAAATTTGTATGGGAACGAGCCCTCCAAAAATTTGGTATGTGCCAACAAATCCACAAGCCCAGTAATCCATTTCAACAGAAGCATGTAAGGGGCGCCAGACCTTTAGCTAGGTAGGGGCTAGGACATTGCTCGTCCTAGAAATTTTTTTTGCCGCCCCCGCACCCCCACTCCTCTGATTCTACTTATAGTATCGAACTACTGAAGAAATTGAACCTTGCAAGACAAGTGATTATCAACATGTGTGGCCGCCAAGTAACTGATGGACCGCCTACCGTCTGGTTCCATCGATCCCTTTAAAAACTAATGTGGGGGGGGGAAACAAGGACGTAGCCAGAGGGGAGCCCCCCCCCCCTCCCCTTCAGGTCAAGGTCCGTACATGTCCCCCTTTAGATCAAAAAAAGTTTTGTTGTACCAAATAATAATAATAATACTTTAAAACTCTAAAATACTACTACTAAAACTATATCAATCTTTAGGGAGTTCGTAACTTTTCAGACCCCCCCCCCCCCCCCAGGAGCAGAGACATTCAGTCCCCCCCCCCCATACCTTCTCCTGGAATATGTTGTGTAACTTTTTTTTAATACACAATAATCTTTTATTCTTTCATAAAGAAAAAAAAAGAAATGAGAGATTTATAACTATATAGCAATTACATTTATAATTGCCCCCCCCCCCCCCCACACACACAGATGCACTTACTTTTACTTATACAAAGTTCTCGATTTCTGGAAATAGAGATGCCGGAACTCAGTGGCGGCGATTGGGTGGTAAAAGTGGGGGGAGGGGCAAGATGAAACAAGAAGTGTGTGAGGGGTGGGTGGGGGGGGGGGATTAAAAATGTTGACCATTCTTTCTACTGTTGGAATAAAAATAATAAATATTGCATATTTAATATTTTTATTCTTTATTTTTATTCTTTGTGTTATTTGAAGGAAAGGACACTACCATAAAATAGGTACGAGTCGGCCAGGTCGATTATTAATCCATCTCCCATCTTATCATCGCATGGATTGAAATTTCGGCCTTGTCTGCAATATAACGCTTCCGCCCCCATGAAGTTAGCCTAATGGGATAAGTGACATACCACATGTACAGGAAGATAAGACGTCTCGAGTCGACCAGGTGGATTGCTAACCCATTCCCCTTCTTACCGATGAGGGAGAATGTCACCATAGGCTGCAATATGCGCTGATAAGTCATTCTTTAAGTATAAATAACTTACCATCCTGTAGAGGAATGTGAGCCGCGTCAACCAGTTTGATCATTTATCCCCTCTCCTTTTTCTTTGTATTCGAAAAAAGATTCATCCGAAAACAGTGCGGGGGAAACCGCTCCACCCCCCCCCCCCCCCTTTGGCCCTCCGAATCGCCGCTACTAGTAGTAGGCCAGGCCCACTCACTAACAACAGAGTAATATGTGATTAATTAAATATTTTTAATTATCGTAATTTTTTTTCTTAAAGAGAGGTACCGGAACACCGTTCTGGCGCCTTCCGCCTCAAACCGAGGCCTGCTTATACATTAAGATTAATTTCTCTTTAAAAAAAATTACTAACATCATTTTCTTAAAACTTTGACCTCCTGGAATTTATTGTGTTTTTTTCAATACACAATAATACTTTTTGCGTTGTTGTTGTTAACCAGTTGAGTAGTCCCCGTCAAGAATCGAACCCGCGACCGATTGTTCCGTAGTCAAGCACGCTAATTACCAATCTACAAAAGCATAGTCATGCTAGATATTTGAAATAATTTTTTAAAGATGTTTCTTTATGCGATTTTTTTTAAAACGCATTTTTAAACAAACCGTTGATGTTTGTGAGATGAACGTACGATTCGTTTTTCATTTTGCTACAATTTAAAATTGCTTTCAGAAATTTATGTATAGCAGCGAAGATCTAATTCAGTTGGTCAATTATTCAAAATGTTGGAATATTATTTACTGATTATTTTTTGCTTGTAAACAATTTCTTCCACCAGCATCGTTTGTTGCACCTTCCCGCCCCCCGCCCCCCGCCCCCCCCCCCCCCTCTCCTTTTTTTGACAAAACCAAAACTTACAACGCGAGACTGAAACGAAATATTTCAATAAATTTAAGATGTAAAAAATGGGTTTCAATGTATACGCACCTCCCATCTCTAAATATTTTCTGGATCCGCTAGTGCATTGCACCAATCTGCAGATTTTGTTATCAACTAATGTTTCATTAAAAAGTTGATTTTATAATAGAACTATTCATGCACATTCAACTCTCTCTTGCAATCTTACAATTTTATAAGTTAATCCTAAAAAGTGTCTAGAATACATACGTGGTACTGTCAAACCGTACAAGTTGGCAGATATATGTGTATAATACACATACCCCTACTAGTAGGGGGGTGTGTATAATACACACCCCCCTACACATAATATAATACCCCTCCCCCTCTTTTCTCCTTGCCCTACCTGGAGTAGTGTACCCCCCCCCCCCCCCGCCCTGGATATATTGTCTGGCTACAGGCCTACTACCATAGCTCGTCCATTCATCTCCTATAGGTGTTTCGTGTGGACCAAGGCCATTAACAAAAGCTCATCTGTTACTATTTTACAAAAAGTACAATGACTTGATTGCCTATGCATCAGTGGGGCGCTAAATATTACCCACACCACAGCATATGAGACTTTACTTAAAAACCCTCCTCTGAATTTATTTGTAAGTGGTGAAGCAATCAAAGCAATGTACACAGCTTGATAAAAACGGCACTTGCTACAACAAATTAGGCTTTGGCCATTAAGGTTACCTGAAAAGTCATTTTGATACTTGTTTGGAATTAGGTAGTGAAATCCTTACAATATATATGCCTAAAGATGCAATAACTGAAACGATTATTCCTGACAAACTCTTCTCAACTGGGATATCAAAAAGAGATGAGGTTGGAACCCTAGTTGACCTAATCTAAGTAGGATCAATAGAATGTTATACCGATTATTGGAGCCCGAACAATTATACGAACCAAAGGTTCTGAAATACATTATTCTAGGTACCATCTTTATCTAGGTAAAACAACAACCGTCTTTCAAGCTGATATTCTTTCAATTCATATGGTTGCCAAAGAACTACTTGCCAAAAAACCTAGTTGACAAAAATATCTGCACTATTTAGGACAGCCAATCGGTCAGCTTTGCTCTGGCCAACCGAAATAAATTTCAAAACTGTGTTCCTAAATGTACACAGGATCTTAATCTTCTGGCCCTGGTCCTGATACCATCAACCTTGTTTGGGTGCCTGGCCATAGGGATTTTACCGGAAACGAACTTGCTGATACAGTAACCAAAGCCGCTTCACAACTCACCGTCAGCGGCCCTGATGTATTCTATCCTATTTCTTTTTTTTTCTCTTATCAGACTGTTAAAAAAGATGTCAGAAACTAGATAAAGAGTAAACATGACTTTGCATGGTCTAATGCACCAGACTGTAGGCATTCTATA
Organism: Troglohyphantes excavatus; assembly: GCA_963932185.1. NCBI lineage: Eukaryota > Metazoa > Arthropoda > Arachnida > Araneae > Linyphiidae > Troglohyphantes > Troglohyphantes excavatus. Next base: position 60,432,184 of record OZ010676.1, on the reverse strand, counting down.
ATAGTCCTCGGACACCTTGACCTTAGATGTAAACTTATACATCTCAGTAGACCTAACTAACGCCAGGTTATTCAAATTATCACCGGGCATGCTAATCTGGCTAAGCATCTCAATCAATGCGGCTACGCAAATTCTCTTTTCTGCCTTGTGTGTGGGGAGGAGGAGGAAACATCACTACACTTTGCGGGACGATGGTCCGGTGTTTTCTGTCCCTAGAAGCAAATTATTTGGACATCCTGTCATTAGCTATGATCAGCTCCTTTTTTACAAAGGTTTATCAGGTTTGAATGGGTTCTTAATGTCCACACGACACCTCTATGTAATGTGAAATGGCAGCTTCGGTACATATTTTATGAGGTTTGGCTTTATGAACAGAGGTGGCGCCAGTAGGGGGGCTGAGGGAGGCTGTAGCCCCCCATCGAAGCAGGCTAGCCCCCCCCCCCCCCCCAGTCTGGCAAAATTGTACAGTTTGTCGGGGAAACGGCGTTATATTCATTGTTAAAACAAATGAAAAAAAATAGCTAAATATTTTATCAGATTTCCTATTTTAAAAACACAGACAGACAGACAGACATACAGACATACACAGAGCATATTTTAACACAGAGTTGGTGGGGATTTTTTCCCTACCAGTGTCTAGAAATGCCCTACCAGTCATACAGAATTGCCCCACCGTACTTTTTTGGATGAATAACGCTGTACAGAGATAATGTCCCTTCCTGTGAAAAGACCCTATTTCGCAGCGAGGGAGAAAAGCTTTCACACCCCTCCCACGGCTAGCTATTTCCCATCCACAAAAATTCTTTTGTTCAGAACTGAAAATTGCCCCATTAGTGAAGAGGAACTATCAAGTTTCCCGTGACTCGCTGATGACGAATTACACACATACTCTTCAATTTCCTTTCCAAAAGTTTCTGTGTTCGACCAGTTGACAATACACCTTAAAACTTAAAACTACTTATTTTTCTTCATTTTTGTGCTATAAAACAAAATATTTTTCGAATACAAATATATAGAATATTATTGTTCATCTTATGCAGTAAATGCTACTTATTAATGTAATGTTATGTAATTAATGTAATGTTATGTAATTAATGTAATGTTATGTAATTAATGTAATGTTATGTAATTAATGTAATGTTATGTAATTAATGTAATGTTATGTAATTAATGTAATGTTATGTAATTAATGTAATGTTATGTAATTAATGTAATGTTATGTAATTAATGTAATGTTATGTAATTAATGTAATGTTATGTAATTAATGTATTAATCAACATTTTGTTTGTAATATGGTCGGGTACTTGTCTAAAGTTTACCTAAGTGTACATATTTAGATGTATATGTATATGTACTTTATTCTTTTGATTAATTAATAATTATTAAATTAAATTAGCGAATTAAATTGAATAATATTTAAATTAAATTTTGCCTTATGACATTAAATAAAACATCCTTTTATGAATCGTTAAAAAATGTCAAGAATTAAATAAAAAAAAATTAAATAAACTTTTTAACTAAGTTTATTAAATTAGTTTAAATTTGATATTTTAAATACCAAGTTTTCATTAACTTCTGGGGTTCTACTTTCTTCAAAATTTAATTTGCCCCACAAGTTGAAATTCCTTAAAATATGCTCTGGACAGACAGACAGATAGATACCAACACAACGAGGGAGAGATAAATAGATATATAGATAGTATTACGAATGTTAAATCTGGATTGCCGTCCTTTGAACTGTGTGTTCAATCCATCTCCCTCCAGCCATTCATTTGTGTGACCTGTCGGAAGGAAATGTGGCGAGGAGATAGATGCAGCAAGGCATCCTTCCTCTTTCAAAGCAGAAGCGTCCTTCCACCAAACCGGTACAAGAGTTTGACTCGTCCCATTCCGTCCCGCTGATCAGTGTGAGGATGATGCTCGGAATCGTTGCCCTTTTTGTGTGCTGTGCAGCTGGAAGTGAACTCGGATCCAGGATTCTTATAGATGACACGGTGAACCAAGGATTTATGAGCGATTTGGTACAAAAGCCCATATTTTTCTTCGGAGAAATGAGGAATGTGAGTATTTCCAAGAGAGAATGAAAATGAAATGCTTAAAATATTCATATTAATGATCTGTGAATAAGATAACGTTTATTTCCTGTTCATTTTGTATTCGAAAAGTGTAATAAGAATACAAAGCAAAGGTTTGCTTAGTATTCTTACAAGCAAACAAAGGTGTGTTTGTTCCATTGATATTAGGAATTTAATTTGTTCATGAACGTCAATATGTAATTATTAATAAATTGGGATGAAATTTAATTTTTTTAAAAATCATTTATATGAAATCAGTATTTAACTTCATAACTGCTGTTACAAACGAATATGTGTTCATATTGGGAATAAGTTATAACCACTAAAATACAATATTGATGCTTTTCTTATAAATAGGTTTTGCTTATTTATACGATATTTTTAGTTTGTTATTTTAGAAATGCAAGAGATATTGGTTTAACGTATATTAAATTATAAGCAAAGTTTAAATTTCTTAAAAAATATTTAATGCACATTTTTCTTTATTTGCAGTTAAAAATTGTGTTATAATATGAATTTAATCAGTGAATTTAACTAGCCAAGCTTGAAATTTTTATTGTGTAAGTATATTTGGTCTTTTAGTTTTAACGAATGCATCTGTCATTTTCTCCTGAAATTCTCAGATAAAAAAAATCTGCTCATTGCCTTCTATTGAAGAAAAACCTTTTTAAATTTCCTGCATTAAACTTTGCAAAAGACTGTAAGTTAAAAGATGTATATAATTTGCATGTATAAAACCTTTTGGGTGCTTAATTTAACTGTTTTTAGTTTGTTCTAAATTTTTCATGGAGGTCATAATCAAATGTTTGAAATGTTTAAATCTTCTTAGTATAAGCTATAAGATTTCGTATGACTGAAATGATTTAAAATTCGCATTTTAATATAATTGCACATTTTTTTTGTAGTCTTATAAAATAATAACCCTTACGTGTTATTGGAATGAATTTGAACACCAATAATTTATAAATGAATTTTGAAATTAAAGTTTGAAATAAAAATCAGCTATTCCAATTGTTTGAAAGTAGTATGCAATTTTATTCTAAATTAAATTGCTTATATTAGATAAGTAATTTTAGTATATATACTTATAAAATGCAAAATTTATAAAAAAAATTAACGTAAGCATTTATTGTGAAATTTATAATTATTATGACTCAAAGAACACAGCTGCGATGCACTACCTTCATATAAACGCTGTTTTAAAAATTCAAAAATTTCTCTGTTGAAGCATATATAACGTTTTCTTACTTGAGTTCATTTTACAATCAATATGTAACGCAATTCAATTGAAATTCTAGTTATATTTTGATTTTAATCGACATGAATATTGAAATTGTATTGATATGATTACTTAGAAATACTAAAAGGTTCTGCTATGTAGCTCCATCCCTGAAATGGCGTATTCATCTAAATTCTATAAATATTTTAAAAAAACATGCTCTACTCTGCAAGTAATGAAAAAAACTGACATATAATATAATTTTAAATAAACGATTAGACAATGTATTTTACTTAGTATTTGCATTACAATAACTTACAGGGTTGCCAACTTTGGCTTAGTAATATATTTGGCTACAATACATTAGCGAGGAAGAGAAAAAGAAGATAACGTTTGCAGCGGAATTTACCACTCAATTAAGAAGGGGAAAAAATGCGTCTGAAATGACATACACTGATTTATTGAGAGTATTGTGGGGGTCACTTCATATACCACTGCCTTCTATATTAGCTGCCTGTCAGATGGGCTCGGAGGGTAGTTTGGTGTAGGGACAGTTTCGTCCGCAAGAGGCGCTGGTCAACTCCAACTCCCGTCTCAAAATTTCATGTAAGTCAGTGTGTTTTGGTCGCTGTGAAGTAACGTATAAATCAATTCTACAGTGGGCATTTACCTTAGGAATTTATGGAGAAGAGAGGGGAGGGTCTTTTCCCCTTCGGGCAGTGAATACAAGTCTTAAAATTGTCAAAGAGGGGGAAGTTTTTGATGAATTAACTGCATGCCCCCCTCCCTCCCTTCACACCCATCTGTTGATTGTCAAAGGACAAACGTATTCTCATTCTTGAATCTTATCTGATGTTTGAGCAGTTTGAATGGAAAAGACACTAAAATCTAAAATACCCATTCAATTCCCTGTTGAAAAGTAAATTTCCCATCGTTAAAACTTCTGGTGCTTGCTTCTACAATGAGAGTAGATTTTCAGAATGGATGTATTTTACTGTAATTGGATGGGTTTGGAACCACTTAAAAACGGTGATTGAACAAAGAGTCTAAACTTGCATTTTACAGGAAGGTTGATACATCAAGTCCACATGGTTTATAAAAGATCTCCCCTTCAAAGGTGGCCGACTTAAATTGTTAGAGGGTTGCTATGCTAAAATCTGATAACTCGCAATTTTTTTAAAAATTAAAGATAATAAGATAATGGTGTAACGTATGTAGCGTTTTAAAGTTTTATTAAGAAACACACTTTTATTGTTCCTATCTGAATAACAAATTTCTACAATAAAAAGTAAGTAAATTATTTTTATATTGATTTATATATTTTGGTATAAACTTTTTTACAAGTTGTTTGAAATTTTAAAAAGTAATGCAGTTAATGGTCTAAAACTGCGGGAAATACATATACTATTTTGTATTGTTTTTAAGAAAATGATTTTATATATATAAAAATTCCATCAAAGAATATATTCATTTTTGAAATTTCGACTTATATAAAAAACTAAAAAAGAAATGCATGTAGGCATGACATCTAGTGAAATCTGCAGTTTTGAAGGAAAATACCTAAACTTTGCCGATAGACTTAGTTTGAGAATATAGTGGTTGCAGAGATCTAATATGTGTTTCTCTTTGCTAAAGACTAAGGAAAGTATATAAATGAATTAATAAGTACAAAATTTCAGACCTTTTAATGCCAAGTTGTGAATTTCTATGGAGGTCAAGTGTACTATAACTCAATTTTTTAAATGGAGATAGCGATTTATATGCTTCATCGGTTCCATCAATGCGAGCCACACAATACACAACTAATATTCCATATATAGTAGCAAAGATACAAAGATTTCACACATCTGCTACTTGGAAACTTTTAAATGTTTTCAAATTTCAGTGTTCACGCTGTGCGTTTTTTTAAGGGGATGTACGCCTTGTCCGCCCTTTTTTCTTGAAAATTGCGCCCTCCTGCCCTTTTATGCTCGAATCACCCTTTCCGAAATCCCACTATCCACCGGATCATGTTACGAATATATTCGTTCTCATCCTTTTCACTTCAGTATAAATTTTTTGTATTTTTTTCTTTGAGAATGGGATCAGCGCTAATTAAAAATTGGACAGATGGGATGGCTGATTTAAATTATTCGCGAATTGTATTATGCTAATATTGTATTATACTAAAGTTTTTTCTTCGGCTTTATTTCGGTTCTGCAGTTATTTATAAAAAAATTATTATAGCTCTTAATAGACCATAAAATAATGGCAATTAAAAAAAAACTACAATTAGACACCGATTTTTTAAAAATCAATTTTGCGACTTAAAAAGCAGCTTCAGCTGTGGTATTTATTATGTTAAAGGTAAACTTTAGTTTTGCATGCATATTTTAATATTTTTAATGTACCATAAGTATCATAAAACTTCCAAAAATATTTAAAAAATGCAGTTGTTTTATTTAAATTCTAAATAAAAATAAATATAATATTCACACTAAAACTACTTTAAAATTCTAACATTTCTCCACCGAAAAAAAATTTTTAAGTTGAAAATTGTAATTCCCTGAATCAAAAAACCGCAAATTTCTGTACCAGACCAATGCTAAAAATGTGTTAGTAGCGAGCGCCTCTAGCGGGAACGGAGGGAACTTCTCGCGAAACCGGAGATCAAAGCTCCGACGCCCGACCTGGCAGGCAGCTAATATAGAAGGCAGTGCATATACCCGATACTCCCACTTGGGCCCGTGTGATCACTTTAGCCTGACTGGTAGAGTACCGGCGTAAGAAGTAGAATTTCCCGGGTTCGATTCCAAGTGACAGCCAGAATGTGCACAGCGCTACATTGGTGACTTCCTAGCTGCAGATACTTCCTAGCTATTTATTTTCCCAACCGAAAATTGCTTATTTCATTTTTTAAATATGTTCGTAGTCTGATTGGATATTTTTTAGTAAATAGCGATCATGAGACGCGTAGATTGTCCAACCTATGATGTCATATGCATAGCGTTCGGTTCATTATGAAAATTCTTTTAAATTGTAGACGACAATTTATCCATATTTATTCAATGGGACACATATAAATTGTTATTATTTTTTGAACGGAACATCACACAGAGTTTAAAATTGTCACGTTAAATTTCTAATTTTTTTTATCGAAGTATCCTGGAAAATTTCAAACCACTACGCCGTGCAGTTACGAAGCCTTTCTTGTACGAACAGGCATTCGAACAGATTTTCAATTTTATATATTATAGATCTGATATTACTTATGATATCAAATCATGTAACTGATGTTGCTACTGACGTGAAATTTTATTGAAATGTCTTAAATATATATAACGTTTGAACGGAACATCGTAAAGATTTTATAATAATCATGTGAAAATTCTTTTTCAAACGAACTATTCTGTATATTTTAAAGCTCTACATCTTGAACTTGCGTCTTCCTTGACAAAAAAAATATCCGGATATATATTTGGTATTTTCAGTTTTATATATAAGATAATTGTTACACAGTAAGATGAAATATGACAAAAGCTATTTCTGTATAACGATTCAAGACTAAAATTGGAAATTCGTTTAAATCAAAATGGCTTTTTTTTTAAATATTTTTTTTATTTTTTTCAGGTTTAAGTACAAATGTACACTTTAAAACTGTATGAGAATTAAAATGGACATCAGGGATAAAATTCAATGCCTTTATTATATAAAAAGTTTTTAGGGTTAACTAATCATATATTATAATTTCCAAGACAACAGGCCAAAAAATAAAGAAATTTCCTTTAACACACAAATTGACAATTACAAATTGCGTAGGCGTTCCATAAATTTTCGAAATAGACAGCTTAACAATATCGTTTCCTATTAGACAAATAATATTGTTCAACGTAACATTCCATTTCTCTCAAGAATGACTAGAGATAAAAATGCAAAATATCCTTTCATGTTACTCACCAAGAAGAATATCCTTTTGAAAAAACGTCCTTTAGAATCTGAAAGTCAAAATATGTGAGCAAACCCCTCTTCTGAGACACTTATACTGAAATATAACTGCAAACTGTAGTGTTAAATATAAATTCCTATTTAAGTATCCCAGTAGAATTTCGTAAAGAATATGAATACGTATTTTATATTAGTTACTTACTGTGTTTATTATTTTAACGTGATTAGAATTACATGTAATGTCGACCAACTACAGGCTTTAGGGCAAGGGTGGTCCTGTCTATCTAAAACATCCTCATAATTCTCCAATGCCAATTCAATTACTTTATAAAACTACCCACTCCTGAAGTAACAATATAATCAGACAAACTGCTCCATTTGTCTATTACCCTATTAAAAAAACAATGCTTTTTAACCTACCGATTAAGCCGTATTTTTTTCCTTGAATCCATGATCTCTCCCATTGGCAATATTAAAAGCTGCATTTTTTTTAATATCTTTTAACTTTTTTTTTGTTTCAGTATCTTTCATAAAACATGCAAAAAACTTTCAATTTTGAAATTACTGAAGGAAAAATTCAAAATTTTTTTTAAAGTTAATTCAGAAAAATTTAAAACTTTAAAAAAAAAAACACCTGCAATTTTTGTTTTAAATTCCATTATAAAACCTTTATAAACCTTTCAATTTCACAATTTTGATGAAGTTTTTATGCTGACTTTTTTTGCTAAGCCGTTCTAACCTATCAATGTCTTTTTTAAGATAAAGTAACCAGAATTGTATTGCATATTCAAGATGAGGCCTAACAAAACTCCTATACAGTGGTAAAATTACATCCTTAGATTTAGATGATACATTTCTTTTAAAATTCCGACATTCTATTGGCCTTTTTACTAAATATCCTGTCCCCATTTCAAAGCCCATATTACCAACATTCCAAGATCACTAACAAAATCACTGGCACTAATTTCAGCACTTTGCAGTTAATAAGTAGCCTTTCTATATTTGGGTCCCATGTGCAAGACCTGATATTTATTAATATTAAATGGCGTGCCAAATTAACAGCTTATTCTAAAAAATTTGTTAAATCGATTTGCAAATGCTCTACTTGTTCTCTGTAATTTACGGTACCCATAATTTTCAAATAGCCCGCAAAGACACCGACCCTGCTTGCAAGGTTCTTACTAATATCATCAATAAAAATAATAAACAACAGTAAATTAGGACGTGCTTTCAGGGTGTAAAAACGAACATTAAAGGAAGTATCGAAACTTTTCTCGTGACAAAATTAGATCATCATTCACCACTCTGTAAGTTGCAAAACTGCGCGGAAATAAGTATTATTAACCTAATAGATCATTTAATGCATGAGGCCAGGTGAAAAAAAATGTATAACACTAGTAATTTATCTATTTTAGCCTGAAAATAAATACTGATAATTACACCTTAACAATTCCAGGCCTAGATTTACTTTTCAATTGAGGCAGTCAGAGTAATAGTCAAACGTCAGACTTACACCACTTTTCCACCAGTTGTATCACTAATCCTTTCCTTGGTTACTACTTGCAGAAAAGTGGTGTGTCTGACTTTGACTAACACAACTACCACTCAATTCATTATGGTTCCAATTGACACCACTGGGCCTGAAAGGGTTAAACACACTGTCACATCACATTCAGCTCTCTGTATGTGCATGTGCAATGTGCTCGCGGGCGCACGTCGTGTTAGTGCGCGCATGTATTGATTCTCATAACCTCTCCCGTACATCATTTCTGCATGTGCTACTGACTCATAGTACTAAATTTACTGCAAGTTGAAGCAAGCTTCGCTACAAAATACTACAAAATACTAGCTTACAATTTCTATTCTAGCTGCGTCACAGCATCTGTTCAAGTCTCAGCATCTGAGTCTAGTATCTAAAAACAGTTCCCACGATTCTGAATAGCCGAATTATATAGTCGTGAAAACATTAGTAAAAAAGTTATATATATATATATATATATATATATATATATATATATATATATATATATATATATATATATATATATATATATATATATATACCACTAAACTTTATTTGAGGCGTCCGTGCGGTTAAAGGCGTCAGCTGGGAATCCGAAGATTCCTGGTTCGATCCTAGGCGATGGGCTTGACAAAGAAAAGTAAAAAAAGTAGTGATCTTGTGATCAGAGGGTAGCCAGCTTCGCTACAAAATACTAGAAAATTCGTCCAGAACATCCGCAAAATTAACGGTGTGTATACGGGACTGGTGCACGATAAATCTGATCGGGGTCCAAAGTCCCGACGTCTATTGAAGGCGTTTGGTGCCAGTTCAGGTGTTACCTCGTTATCTGACCATGGTTGTAAAATAACGAGGTGCATGTGTGAATGTGTATGTGTTCCCAGGTCTTTTCTTCGAGATAGACCCCGAACCGTCGCCAATAGCTCACTGTCAGCTCTAGTGCGATATTAATTAAACAAACCAAACTAAAATTTATTTAGGTTTTTTAGTAAACTTAAAAAAGCATGTATAAGAAAAATTATTCACACTTCTAAAATGAAGAAAACCCTTTGCGATTGCAATAACCGATGAATGGTTTTAAATGAATTAAACAAAAATAACGAATTAATTAAACATGACCTCTTTACAAATTTACAAACCCGGACCCGTGCCCAAACATGACCTCTTTGTAATTTTTTCCGTATGAATAATGCTCTTTTTAAAGAATCTGTTCAATTTATGGTAATAACAATGACATTGTTTCACTCCCACGCCCTAGATTTCTATTCTATTTATTGCCATTTCCTTGTAATCAGTAATTCTGCGAATAGTAGACCTCCCGAACAAAAAAAAAATTCCCTAAAAAAATATTACTCGATTTTAATGACTTCAAGGAACATTCGTGCCAAATTTAATGAAAATCGAACACCGAGTGTGGTCGCAATTACGTAACAAACGAATACCGAATGGCCGAATTAAACGATTGACCTCGATGTCTAACGGTCACAGTCAGAATATTGTTCATTAAACTAAGGTATTTTTAGTGTAAAGATTTACAATTTTAAAACCTCATAGTTAATAAACTAATGTGGATTAATCAATATTAATTAAAAAATTCAATGACAATTAATAGGGGAAGGAATTATATGATGATTTTTGAGATATAATAAAATAATTTCCCTCTGTGAAAAAATTTGCTTGGGTCCTCTTTGCAGCCAGAATTTAGCTTCAGAGGGAAAGCAAGCAATTTTTTTTGTCGAACGAAAATTGTTTTGAATTATTCTCGAAATCCAGTATATAATTAATTAATTGTCTGTTAAATATTTACAAATTTTATTGAGTAACCTTAAAACCAACATTATTAAATTAAAAAGGGGCCTCCGTGGCCCAGTGGATAAAGGCGTCAGCTGGGGATCAGAGGATTCCTAGTTCGATCCTGTGCGACTGACTTGACTAAGAAAAGTAAAAAAGTGGTGATCTTGTGATCGGAGGGTTGCCAGCTTCGCTACAAAATACTACGAATGTCGTCCAAAACATCCACAAAAAGTCTCGGCGTGTATACGGGACTCGTCCACGATAAATCTGATCGGTGTCCAAAGTCCCAACGTCTATTGTAGGTGTTGGGTGCCAATTCAGGTGTGTCCTCGTCATCTGACCATGGTTCAAAAATACGAGGCATCGTTCCCTGGTCTTTTCCTCGAAAGCCCCGAACCGTCGCCAATAGCCTGTGTGCTCTAGTACGACGTTAATTTACCAAACCAAACCAATTAAATTAAATTAAAATTAGTAATATTAAATTTAGCTATGATAAATCTAAACTTTAAATTGCTCTAAAGTTTTATACAGAATCTTGATTTAGTAAAAAATATTTTGACTCAAGATTGGAACTAAAAAAAAGTGTTGATGAGAAAAATTGAATTTTCTATATTAATTTGAATTCTATATGTTGATAGTAATATACAAAAGTTATTTCGTCTCTTTCTATTTTTTCGCACTAATCGCGGGAATGGCTTTAGAATATAACAATGGCGGAGCATCAGTGGCGGCGATTCGGGGGGGAAGGGGGGGGGGGCACTTTTTGAATTTACTTCTCCAGAAGAAGAGAATCTTATCGAGTTGTCTTGCTATAAGGGTTTGAAAGCGAAATTTGGAAGCATGGATTTGACAGAATGTTGGATTTCAATGAAAGATGAATGCCCCTTTTATTACAACTCAATTATCTTACTTCCGGCACACCTTTTTTTAAACTTTTCTACTGTTTACAACTTCAGAATGTCACCCTCAGGTAGTAGTTATTATTAAATTATTTTTTGTAAGGTTTTATTGAATTTTGAAAAATGAATTTTTTTTTGCTATCTAGTATTTGCTTAAATAAGGGACCGATTTGTCTTGCAAAATGTAACTAATTTCATCTTGTAATAATAATTATTAGTAATTGTTAATTATCAATAATTTGTTAATTACGAAGTTAATTGCGTACATTATTTAAGAAATTAACAATTTTGTTAATATTTAAAATTAGAAGCATAATTATCGCAAATTGGTTTGAAATTTTTTTGGTGTCTAAATTCTTTTTGTTGGGATATTGAAATTGCGGGTAACTCCCATTGTTTACCCGCAACTGTTTTATTTACGTATCGCATACTTTACCTCGGGACCATCTAGCACTATGACTAAGATGGCCGTAGTGTTATGTGAGTTTTTACTACACATTATATCTAGATTGTGAAGCTTAAAATTATTATTTACTTATTAATTTGTCGGAAAAAATTTAATGCAACTGCTTGAAGTCAAAACTTTTTTTAAAAAAAATGCGATACAATGCTATTTGCAACAGTATTAGTCATGAAATGAGGTATATAAATACTGATGATGCATAATAGTATTGCGATTAACTAAGACCAAAATTATTATCAATTAAATTGACATGGAAGTTTTTTTTTATTAGTTAATGTATTATTAAGTAAGATAAAAAAAATATTCTAAGATGATATTGAAAAAATTAGTATAAACTTAGTTACAAAAATTTATATTATGTGAATATTTTTTAAATTGTTGATTAACTTATTGATATGACTATCCGTTTCAAAATTATTTATATTCCGTTTAGATTAATTACATTATACTTTATTTAACTTATCTTTTAGATAATAGATCTTAAAATGCTTTTACCTCTAAAAATGTGCAGACAAAAATCTTAAAAGTATTGCTCAAAAATACTGTATGCATTGGTAAATTTACAAAAGCTTATTTTAGACTTGACTGAATTTTGGAATTTAAAGATAATTTTATATATTTTCAAACACTATAAAGATAAAACCCCAAAGAAAATAATATGAATTAAACTTGCTGGTAGCCAGTACATAATACAATGCTTTCTAAAAGTTAAGCACCCCAGCAAAAAAAGTCAGAATGAAACCTTCATCAAAATTGTCAAATTTAAGGTTTTTTGAAGTTTTTTTAATGGATATTGAAACAAAAAACTGCAGTTTTTTTGAAGTTTTTAATTTTCACGCATAAAACATTTAAAATATCTGCATTTTCCCTTCATAATTAAAACTTGAAGGGTTTTTGCAGTTTTTATGAAGGACATTGAAACAAAAACCTTTAATTTTATAGATCTTCAAAAAAACTGCAGTTTTCCTGCATAAAACCTTCAATTTTAAAATTTTGGTGAAGGTTTTATGCTGACTTACATAAATAAAAAAAGTTCGCCTTGGATTGACTCCAACTTTTGATGTTTAGTAAAAAATATAACCAACTGAATGTACAAACGGTTATAGTTTTCTCCGTGCAGTATTTGATTTTGGCTCCCCTCAAAAGTAGCGCAGGTGCGGTCGCACCGCTCGCACCATCCTAAAGCCGCCGCTGAGATACCTTTCAACGATTGCAATGGATGGCTCCCGTGACGAAGTGCAGGTCGGTGTGACAGCAGAAAGAAAATCTAGCCCACACCATTACCTCATCAACACTATCGTAAACAATACCCATTGGAATTCTACTCCTTTCCTTCAACAGTTCGCCTCTAGCTTTGACATTTGAAAAGACAAAAATTAGTGGTACCCGGGCATACAATCCTATAATATGTAGCCAAGCGCGGATCCAGGTGGGGGGTAAAGGGGAAATTACCCCCCCCCCCCCTAACATCTAAGATTATATTTTCAAAAGTCACCTAGGCAATGAAAAATTTCAAACTATGATTTTTTTTTTGCGAATCGTGATATATATGCATTGTTTAACGCTCTTTAAAACTTCCCAATACTCGGAAAAACTTTCGATTATCAAGTAGCTTGGATGGTGTTGGGGGAGGGCGTCAAATTTGGTGTTCATGATAACAATATACTGTATTACCCCCCTAACAATAATCTCTGGATCCGCCCTTGTATGTAGCCTTTGCTGCATAGTTATGACTGCTTACAATATGACATATGACCTTATACCTTTTGTATTACTGTTGACAATGTAGCTCGTCGATTCCGTTTAGCTAATAAAGCCATATAGGGATCATCAAAGTAACCCAGTGGTTCCCAAACTTTTTCGAGTCACGGAGCCTTTTTTTTTAATTAAGATTTTCCCACGACGCCCTACCCTAAAGTACGAGTAATGATAAGTAAGAGATAAAAATAAAATAAATAAAACTCGTATACCTGCATTAATGAACAAATTCGTTCATTTATTTGTTATCCAGTTATTCATTTCATTAACATTTAATTAATAATTAATAGGATGGATGAGCCTACAAATCACTACACATTTTCTAAAATCGTGAAATCAAACTGGACACTGTCACTCTCGGTTCCTTTACCACGTTGATTTTTTCTCAATACTTGCTCTTTATCTCAGCGACCGCCGAAAACCCAGCTTTGTACACATACGACGCCGAAAATGGAATTAAAATCCTCTGAGCTTTATCACTTAGAACGAAGCCTTAATCTTTTATTGAAATCCAAAATTCTGTCAAATCAATGCTGCCAAATTTCACTTTCAAAACCTTGTCGCAAGACAACTCGATAAGATTATCTTCTTCTGCAGAAGTAAATTCAGACGGAGCACTATTGTTAAATAAAAAAAATTGTCAGCTGTAATTCCTGCTAACTTATCGAAATTTTCATTTTGAAAGTATTTCTCAAACTAGATAATTAGCTGCGATAAGTGCTATTCAATAAGGATTTTTATATCTTGAGGGAAATCAAGTTCATTTCACGTCAAAAATTGCTGCAGTATTAAAAAAAAATACTTACCGCACCTTCAATTTTCTTTTCTTGAGTTTTTTTTAAGCTGACAATTTTTTCCATTGACTCCAAAAGGTGCAGGTTTTTTTCCTGCAGAAAGAGACTAAGGAAATTCAACTTTTCAAAAATATTGCATAAGAATGCTAGTTTTGTTAAAAAATCAGCATCGACAAAATATTGAGCACCTTTGTGTCTTTTTAAAAGGAAAATAATTTTTTTTCAAATATACATGATAAAATAATACCACGGGAGAGCCATCGTGCTCTGCTGTAGTACAACTAGTGTTCGGCTCCCATATGCTCACACAGTTTTTTTTTAAAAACCTTGCTTTCAATAGACGAGTTATTATAAAATTTACTACTTTCACTACACATTCTAACACCTGGTTCAGTGCAGGCCTCAGACGCTTTGACACAAGCGCTTCCTGTGAATAATGCAATAGGTCCACAGTGCATCTGGGCCTTTGCTTCGAATAAGTACCTATAATCCTCCATAGCAGCCAGACATGGAACGAGTTCCATCAGTGCAGACACCAATGCACTTAGTCCAAAGACTCGAACAATTTCCGCGCCTTCGCTCCTGCAGTGATATTTTTGCAAAATATAAAGACTTCTGCAATGTTATTACCATCCACGAACCGTACATAACATATTAAATAAGCATTCTTATTATTATCCGTAGCACCAACTGGCTACAATTTAAATTCCCTTCCATTGATTTTGATTTAATTAATTGATCGCAGATGTCTTCCGCCATACGGTGTATTCTGTGACTGTGTTATTGGACAAAGGCACTTTTTAAAGTAGTTTCCCAATAGACTCAACAACCATGATGTTCATCAAATCGACAGTAGCCGGTATGGTAAGTTCTCCTGCGATAGTATGGGACTTCTTACATTTCGCGATTCTATAAGCGACATTGTAAGATGCTAGCAAAGCATTGTTCGGTATTGACGTAGTCTTTAAAAACTTATTTTTTTGCTGATTCAGTTCTTTCAACTTCCTGGTAAAGAAATCACGAGGTTTTCTAATCATGTGGTGGTGATTAGTTTCTATATGGCTCTTCAATTTACTAGGGAGAATATACTCTGAATTTACGTCGCACTAGAGCTGTATAGTGGGCTATTGGCGACGGTTCATATGTACGACTTTTTCGTTTATTTACAGTCGTGCCACTGGTTGAGGACGTATTTTCTTCATTTGCCCTTTCACGTTTATTTTTGTTCAAAAACCGGTCCAAAACTAAAGATACATGAGCAAAAGTAAAAAAAAACTACTTATCAGAGACAATAAATGAGAAGTAATGTAACACTTACTATAACTAATTTATATCATTTTGCCTATTTACGCGCGGAGTTTATTTTCACTTGACTTCGACTATCAACTGACTGACTGAACCGATCCGGCAACGTTTTCTTATATATTCTGTCCGCAAGATCTTCCAGAACAGTTGAAATCTGTAACGAAGGGTCTACTACGCATCTGATTTTCAAGGGAATGGAACTAAAAGGAGGAGCTCTCTTACAGCTATTTCGATTCCCCTCACTATCTATTATCACTCTTACAGCTATTGACTACACAAGAAGTTTCAACGAATCATTTGGTACATAGAAGAGTTATTACTGATACAAGATCCTGTTGTAAAACCGACGGTTTACCGCATAGTTTTAAACAACTTCCCTTGGCAAGTTTTGAAACATTTCCCTTTTTCCTTGGCGTATTTTGTAGCTTCTAACTGCGCAGTTAACCATCTTATGGTAGTTCGATTATTTTTAGATTTGGAATTAGTTTTAGATTTACACAATGCGACTAACTGAGAATCTAAGTATGAAACTTTTGCAATATTTCGTGGCGCCCCTTTAAAAACGCTGAGGCTCCCAGGGGCGCCGCGGCGCACACTTTGGGAACCACTGTGGTAACCAATTGACAACCTGGGAAAGCAATGTATATAACATTATAAGGTTGCCGATAATATGTCCTTACTTATATTTCAATTATATAATTTCAATGATGTCACATCTTGAAATGAAATTAATATGTCTATATCCCTTTCCAAAATGTTCTAGGGAAAAATTGAGCAATTTTAATCCAAAAAAAAAATTAATAAATAAAAAAAACGTTAACACTTCCGTTATTATTAGATTGTTCGTTATTAGGCAAAAGAAGGTTATCGCACATTTTTTCAAAAAAGCAACGGCAGCCATTCCAATTCAACAGCCAAAGTGTAGTATCCAAGCATTGTAGACAAGTCATGACTATTTAAAATTAAAGTACACCTTACTATATTAATAAATATACTACTTTATTTTGTTCCTTTTATATAAATACAGGAAATAGTTGTTAAGTATGTTATTCAGAGATGATAATGCGACTTCCTGACTAATAGAAATTATAGCAACTTCTATTCCGATTCCAGACAGGAGCTAAGCCGCATGGTGAGAAGAATTAATCAATCGATTTGCTGGATACTCTTCCGAGGCAGTATTTTCCTTCCCCGCCCTCTTTAATCATCGACCACAAAGACGACCGTGACTCGGAATGAACAGGAAGCAGTGAATACTAATTATCTTAGATTCTGTGGGGAATACTAATGTTCCCAGATTCTGTCAAAACGAGTCACAATTCTTTGCTACTTGTTATTTATTCGATGCCTTCGTCGGAAAGAGTTCTTTGAACCTGTAGTATTCGGCGGAGAACTATTAGTTTATAAGCCTTCGATGCAGTGCAAATAGATTTTGTCTACGGTAAACAACAGTTGGCGAATCTAGGACTTTGTAATGGAAAGGGGTAATTTTTCATAAATTGTCAAATGTTTTAATTTTAGGTTAGATTTAGATTGTTAGTTACAATCCATTCAATTCCCTTTTAATTTAAGATGATCAATTCTACAAAAATATTAATAACTTCGATTTATTAAAAACTGGATGCGACTAAGTTAGAGAACGGCAGGTGTTATTTATATAAGACGTTATAACAGCAGACCATAAGTTAGTTATCTATTGATCCTGCATTCCATCCATTCTATTGAATTCCAATACCATTTCGCACATTACAAGTTTTAGTAATTTATAAATTTTAGTGTATGTATTAGTTGTTCGTGATAAAATATACGAGAAAGGTAGGATAATTTGTTTCTTTGAAATAGTCAAAATTAAATATTTAAGCATGACGTCCATCTTACAAGACAACGGAAATTGTACTGGGGTTAAGTCGATTTTTCAAGATAGCGAAAATGCTTGTGTGATTGGAGAATACAAACCATGTAGTTTGTATTCTCCAATCAAGAGCTACTTTCAAAAGCTAACGCGTGTAAATAACATCCGTTTAGAATAGGCCTTAAGGCTTAAATTTTATGATAAGTGTTTTGTTTGTTGAATATTTTGTGATCGAATGTTCCTGCGTAAGATGAAATACAAACATTGCTTTAAATCCTTTTGTTTGGATATCTGTCTAGAACAGATCAAATGATCACGACGCAAGTTATAAGATAAATAGTGGAAATTGTAAAAAAGTAGAAAATACTTCGCAAAATATTTACAGCAAAATAATATGGCAGAGTCTTTCTTAAAAACTTAATAACACTCAAAGAAAGATATTTTGTGTGTTATATTCGTATCACCTTGAACTTCACCTGAATAGAGCAACATAAACTATACGAAGATAAGCAAACACCCAAGAAATCTTCGTATGGGTAAACGAAGTGAAATAACCTGTTTTAATAAAGAAAAGAGACAAATCTTAAGTCATGTGTTTCCGCATTCTATGATGATCTGTCAACGACATTTCCTCATCAGTTCCATTTGTCTTGACATTTTTATGCAATTAACGTGCTTCTTTGTACTGAAATAAAATTATGAGATACTTACAAACCTTTACATTAGTCAAGTATCAAAGGGCCTATTATCAAAAGTTGCGTATTTATTATCTTTATTAAAATCTATATTTATATTTTTTTTTATTAAAAAGTCGTAATTAAATGTAACTTTATAATGTAATCTGTTACGCATATTAAATCGACCTACAAATTTACAATATTTTTAGGAATAAACATCTATCTAATTACATTTATATTTGAAAGAAATAACAATTTTTGATTGATTGAATAGATTCAATATTTTTTTAATATAAATATACTTAAACCAGCATCATATAAATATTCCCTTAAACTGCTAAACCACGTTAATACATCCCCAAAACAATCTTAAAATACCTATCCTAAATTAAGGACGTCAGATAATGTACCCAATTGCCTTCTTTTGCCAACATTTCGAGGATTATTGAACATTTTAAGACTATGCATATTAGCTTATGTGTTTTGACTTATTTTAGCGTTCAAAAAACATCTAAAAGACAGACCTTTTAGGTGTGCCAACGCGATTTTGTAAATTTATTAATTGAGCAAGAATCATTTCCAAAGACTTAAATTAAAAGTTATTTTGACAATTTTTAAAATAAAAGATTATATAAATAATTATAATAATTATCGGTCTATTAGTATTTAACCAATATTTTCTAAAGTCAATTGTTTCCAGTCGTTAAGCAAAGACTTGTTACGTTTCCAGAAAGTAAAAACTTACTTTCAATCAACGGAAATATTTCAGTATTGTTAAAGTTTTTGTTAGCCTCTACTGAAATAGTTCTGGTGTGTGGGTATTACTGTATGAATAATTTAAAAGTTATTTATGTGAAAGGAAACAATTGAATGAGTGAGATTAAAAAGGAAAAGATTCCAATTGGATTACCGTGGCATCTTTTCCTTTATATACCCCTTGAATTAGTTAAATTTAAATAACATTACATTTAATTTATTTGCGTAAATATCGGTGTACCATAGGCATACATTTCAGGAATCATTTTTTTTTCTTTTTTTTTTTTAATTTATATTAATGATTTATGTAAACTTAACTTTTATGGTAAATTTATAACTTTTGTTGATGACACTTTCTATATTTAAAAACTTGAACGTCAAATGATTTCAGGATGTATTAAAATATCTAAATGGTTTTCAGGCAAAAAACTTATAGTTAATATCACAAAAGCCCATCTATGTTTATTTTCAATTAAAATGTGCATATTCTGAGGTTATGCCAATTACATACCATTCATCTAACTGTAATGATCTAATACATTGTAGCAGCACAACATTACAATCTGTCAAATCAAAAAAATTTATCGGCTTATACATGTATTTAAATTTAATATGGTATATACACATATACAAACTTCTAATAAAGTTAAGACCCAGTGTATAAAGGCGTCAGTTGGGAATCAGAGGATTCCTAGTTCGATCCTGTGCGACTGACTTGACTAAGAAAGTAAAAAAGTAGTGATTTGTGATCGGAGGGTTGCCAGCTTCGCTACAAAATACTAGGAATGTCGTCCAGAACATCCACAAAAATTATCGGCGTGTATACGGGACTGGTGCACGATAAATTTGATCGGAGTCCAAAGTCCAGACGTCTATTGAAGGCGTTGGGTGCCAGTTCAGGTGTTTCCTCGTCATCTGACCATGGTTCAAAAATACGAGGCATCGTTCCCGGGTCTTTCCTTCGAGATAGGCCCCGAACAGTCGCCAATAGCCCACTATTTTATTAAAGTTTAAAAAATAATAAAATGCATTTTATTTTATTAAAGTTTTTAAATAATTTAAAACAAAACAAAATTCCTTATCCTTCAGAAAGAGCGGATTTATAGGGCTGTCCACTTTTAGCCGCCTGAACTCAAAAGTCTTTGCCGCAGTTAGGAATTTCATTATTTTAGAAAGGAGAAATTTTTATTCTAGATATTTTTAATTAAATTCAAAGCATACACATGTTTAGAGTTTGCGCGATTATTTCTAACTATAGCAGCAGTAGTCGAATGATTCTCTGCATTTTTTCTGATTAAAGATGTTAAGAAGCTTTTGGTAGCTTTAAGCTAGTTGAAACTACCTCGTTGTTTCTTCCACGCAGGTAAACTTTTTTATTTTGTTACAGCCTGGATGATGTGATCATTTTGCATTGTAATACTGTAACATTACATGGATCTCTGAAAAATAATGACAAAACTCAATTTTATAAGAAACGGAGAAATAGTTGTAGTCACCTTTCATGTGGATAATGAAGTTTTAAAGAAGGGCAATTTTATTATTATTATTACGTAAGAGAAATATATATTATTCAAATGCAGTGCTTCCTAACTCGTGGTCCGTGAGAGGTCTCCAAGTGGTCCGCGGTAGTCTTTATAAAGAAAAATTAAATAGAACACTGTGATATGGACTTTGACATGGTTTCGGCCCGAAGTTCCCATACCATTTCTAAGATTGTGTCGTCGGATCTAGTCGTCATAAGCGGCTAGTTAAGGAAGATGATTTTTTCCACTTTTAAATTTGTAACTTTCATGTCTACTCTCGTACTTGCATTAAAAAAATAGGTGCAAAACTCACTCAAACATTCAGCAAATTAATCTTTAACAACTGAATTTTAATTAGAGCGTGATTGTCTGCGCTTTGTTTAACATATTAACTCGGTGATCAGTGGACATTTAAAAATTGGGAATTGCCATTCTAAAGCAAAAAAAAAAAAAGAAGTTGTTATTTTTGCTAGTAAATGAATAGTTATTTTTTTTCAGACTGAATTAGACATCGGGGACCCATGTTCCTTCAGCTTCAACTGCGTAAGTGGCTGCTGCCTGAAGGAAAAGAACGGCAAAACTCGATGCCGCAGGAAAACGAGGAAAGACGAGAGGTGCTCAGTTGGACAGATCAAGCTGGACCTGTACATGGACTACTGCCCTTGCGAACAGGGAAACAGTAAGTCACATTTTTTACAAGCTCCCTTCATTTTTCAATGTTTTGTTACACTAAGTTTTACTAATGAGATGCTATTATTTATAAGGGATTTTTTCGCCAGTGATGTGCGATTTTTTAATTTCTTTTTGTACTATTTTTTTTATCAAATTTCTAACTAAAGTGAATATATATATATATATATATATATGTATATGTATATGTATATATATATATATATATATATATATATATATATATATGTATATGTATATGTATATGTATATATATATATATATATATATATATGCTGAAATACCCGTTCTACGCACGGGAAGGAAATAAGTTACAAAATAGATACAATTACAATAATTATAAGCGAAATAAGTAATATTCTTAATTTGTCACCCATCAGGGGGAACGAAATAAGGTATTAAATGTTTCAATTTGTAAATTTCATGAAATTTTATTAGCAAGTTCCCGCAAGCACTGGAAAGATTGATATTATAGAGAAGTTGGCTGTACAATAATATGGATATATATACGCTACTCCCGTTGATTAACATCCATACTTTAACCTTTAGTAACATCACAGAAATTTAAAGATGAACAATTCGTATAATTGTGTAACAATAACTATTATAAGAATAACGAATTTTTTATTTATTTGGCGACATTTCTTATTTATTTGACGACATTTTGGCGATATTTAGTCATCAGCTAATCAGAATGCTCCTCATAGTTTACATACTATTAAAATTTTCCATTTTTTCAATCATGAAATATTGCATTGTTACATGTTCTCCATGTTAATCCTATGGAAAGGTTTTTAAAAGATCAATATTTTGGCAGTTCGAGTTCGAATTTTTAAAAATCCTTTCGTAGTGCATCTTTACAGCCCAAGATGAATCTGTGCTCCAAATTTTAGCACTCTAGGTCTTTTAGATATGTAGATACCCAAACTAACATCACGACGAACATCGAAAAAGGGGTTATGCACCCCCTTAAATACGTTCGATCGGGAATAAAATAGCTTACTTTTCCTATTTAAGGTATAAGGAACAACTTTGAAAAATGTCTTCTCCGTAGGTATACGGGAAGTTGGAGAATTAGTGATGAGTGAATGAGTGGGGTTTTTCGCATTTATATATATAGATTTAACATTACGAGTTCTAAACTTTCGATACTCATAATTAAAAAACTACTCGACCAAATGACTTGTAAATTGATATCCAACGATAAATTTTATCGTAGATTCTAAATATTGAGTCAAAATTGGGTGTTTCTATTGGAAATTTTAAAGTTGGTGCGGATTTAGTCCCCTATGCCATTTTTTTCTGTACATATATCAATGTGTAGTAGACTTTATTCCCTACAAAACGGTATAATAAGTTTAGCTCTACAATAAATAGTGGCCAAAAAATAGGACTGGTTCGGATTTTTTTTCTCTCCTCCTACTGTACAATGGTTCACGGGTACAACACCTTCCCCTACGTATCTTATTAAATTTGAAATGAAGTAAAACATTTTATTATGAATGTAAATGTGTATTATATGTAATGTGTTTTTGTAAAATAGATACCGAAATGACAATTTTTCTTGTTCAAATAATTCATTGGTATTGTAAAAATATTAAAAATCTGTTTTTATGTTTTCTAGAATATTGTTCAGAAGATCCTGAGTCAAGGTGTTTAGCTTGAGAACACAATGAGTGTTTTTTACATTCTCAGTTAGACCGTCGATTTGTTTCATCTCGTTCACTTACTATTCGTGCTACCATATGTTGGAAATGTTTACTTGTGTCGAACTTTTCGCAGGAAAAGTACTTAATGTGTACATTCACCACTTTTGTAGTAAAAGTATTTGTTTTAAATACATTTCATTTGTAGAAGAATTTCATTATTTCTATACATAAATTCTGAATTTATTATTGAAAAATAAATCTCACGTGTTTAACCTGTATGTATGTTTCTCTTTATTCTTATTATATCGCATAAACTGCTAAATGGATTATAAAAAATGAAAAATCAAAGTGTTATACACATTTTATCATGAACACAATATACAGGGCTCGTAACACTTTTTACATTTGTCCCTAGGGGAATAAGGAACCAAATATCTTATAAAAAGGGACAAAATTTAAGCCTGCATTAAATTTTTGTTAACTAACACCATTATAAATACCGCACAGTAAAACTATTAATATTATTAAAACAATTTGTTAAATCTTATGAATATTTTAAACCTTATGTTAATAAAATTATAGGAAAAAAACAAAGGTGTAAAAAGAGATGTAAATGAAAAAAATAAATTATTTTCTATCCATTTGAAAGAAAACTCTAAATGGTACGCTTGATATATGTAAGATATTTATGAACATTATATCAGTTTTTGACTATACCGTCTGTGCTTTCGGTCAGGGTCAGAGTCGCAACCTAAAAATGACATGTGTAAAATCAATATAACTTCACTTAGAATCAGCCTATGGGGATAAATAATGTATCATCGTGTGCAGGAAAGTGACTTTTCGAACCGGTCTATTTTTAACCTACCCCCCTCTGACCTTTGTACCGCGTTGGTAGGGGGTGTTGCACGTAATTGTTACAATATATAATTCAACCCCATAACTCCATGTGCAATCAGCTTATGTGCATAAATGGTATATGGTCGGGTAGAGGAAGGTGGAATACGTCGACCAGGACGATTGTTCACTCATTTCCTCCTTTGACCTTTGTACCGCATGGGAGAGGGGGGGGGGGGTCGCCCTTGTCTGCAGCATATGCTTCAGCCCCCATTACTCTACGGGGAATCGACCTTTGATGGATAAATTATCTACCATCGTGTTAGAGGAAGGTATGAAACACCAACCAAGTTGGCTATTTACCCACTCCCTTTCTGAAATGTGTACCGTGTGGGGCTGAAATGTTTCCACGAATAAATTCTTACGGAACAGTGGGGTTTTTTCGACATTTTTTTTTGCCATGAAGCGAATAAAAAGAGAAGGAATACAACGGGGGGGGGGGGGGTCGAAACGATGAGAGACCATTTTTTAAACAAAAATTAGTGAATGAATGCATGCGTTTTGTTTGTCGAATCGATGAGAGACCATTTTTTACGTGTGCGAAACCACGGGAAATAGCTAGTATAACAAAAATCAGTGAATGAATGCGTGCGTTTTATTGCAGCAACAAAACTATGTTTAAGAACACACATTGAATCGGTTTGACTTCCTTTCACTCTCTTTCCCAGTGCCCCTAGTTAAAATTTATAAAAAAATAATTTAATTAATTTTTTTTAAACTACATAGCATTCCACTATTTATCCAATTATTTACTAGCCATTATTCCAACCTAATTTGAAAAAAATTCGGGCATTATTAAAAAAGTTAGTACATTTGTGCGAAATGTTTTTTAAAATTTATGTCGTAAATAATCTCAAATTATATTTAAATTTTGGCCAAATTTCTTGAAATTTAGCAGGGATCCTACTTACCACAAGAAAAGTCTATTTTTCAAATCAAAAGTAAATCGAACAATATGAGTTACTGATAAATTATGTAATTAAAAATGTACACTTTCACCTGCTATTTTTTAGTCTTCAAGATTAATTCAATTTTCCTCATTTACATTTGTTTTTAATGCAATGCATAAACAAGATCCAGTGGTCCTGGACAGTGGCGCCGATTGGGTGCTAAAAGTGAGGGAGCAAGATCAAATGGGTAATGGGCGAAGGGGGGGGGGGGGGGTTGGAAGACACAAAAAAAATTGGACTCGGGCGACTTTGAAAGATTTTTTCAGAAAAATAATAATTATGTTCCATTTCCGGTTTGGTTTGGTTAGTTAACGTCGCACTACAGCTGCACAGTGGGCTATTGGCGATGGTTTGGGGCCTATCTCGAAAGACTGACCCGGAAACGATGCCTCATATTTTTGAACCATGGTCAGATGACGATTAAACACCTGAACTGGCGCCCAACGCCTTCAATAGACGTCGGGACTTTGGACCCCGATCAGATTTATCGTACACTAATCCCATATACACGCGGATAATTTTTGTGGATGTTCTGGACGACATTCCTAGTATTTTGTAGCGAAGCTGGAAACCCTCCGATCACAAGATCACTATTTTTTAACTTTTCTTAGTCATGTTCGTCCCACAGGATCGAACCGGGAACCCTTCGATTCCCAGCTGACGGCTTTATTCACTGGGCTATCAAGTCCCCGTTCCATTTCCGATAATAGAAATATATTACAAAAATTTTATAACAAAAGCATATGTATATTAATCTAGAGAGAGAACAACTGAACTGTTCTTTTACTTTAATATTGTAAATCGGATAGCTGAAAAATTAATAAATATATGTATATGTAACAAAAAATTTTCACAATAGGCTAAAAAAAATCGTAGTTTTCCTTTCAGTAGCTATCTAAACACTAGCTACAGGAACATGACACTTCAAATGACGACCAGCCTTGTTTAAGTATTTGCGATGGCCGATGGACACAGTGGCGGATTTAACAGGCGGCAAATGGACAGTTGCCGCCTGGACCCCTTGCCTTGAGTCCATTTGGGCCCCCCCTTGACTCCAGAAATGAAAAAAAAGGATAGGAACAAAAATAATTCTTCAATGTTTTAGCATATTTCATTAAACAGATAATTGTATTTTTCTGTATGGCTTCCCTTGCGCTTTCTCATACGAGTAGAGGGGCCCTTCTTGACTGGCCGGGCCCCACACCTTTTTACATGGCCCGATTACCGAAAAGTCCCGTGGAGACAGTTCTTTCACATCACATTTCAGAGAAGCCCTCAAATCCTCTACAAGCAAATTCGGGGCCCTGCGCATGGCCCCTTAGCAAACGCAAGACCCTGTGCAAATGTAACAGCGGGACACCATTAACTATAATATCGATTTAAGATTTATAATATTTTTACTAGATTTTAAGATTCTTATTATTTTGTGGATGGACTATAGATAATGATACTCGAAAATTAAACCCACACATTTTAGGTGCATATAAACGTAGAAGATCAGCATTTTCTTATCATTATTATAAATATTTATTTTAAAATTAAAAACTGTAGCAAAACAGTATATTATAAATAAAATTAAACAATGACAAATTATTTTAGAATTTAAAAAAAAAGTGTTTTGTTGTTGCTGCGGGGCCATGTGTGAAGGCACCCGTAGCACACCCCTAAGGGCAGTCCTGCTCGCATATCCCTTGGAATATGCGATAAAAACATATAACGTATTTTATTAAAATATAAATACAACGTTAAAATACGCAATAAAAATTCATATAATCCGGAGGACATGTTTCGGGAGATACATCTCCCTTCATCAGCAGAAAATGAAAAGTCTGTGTGTCCCCCAGAACAATTTTTCTACGTCTCATAGACACCGAGACCTCCACCCCTATGTCACGACGCCATAGTCCCACACAGGCACGGAGGGGGGGGGGGGGTCAAACCCCTCCCATTGTAAGTCAAATAAAAAAAACGAATAACTGTAAAAATCATAAAAATAGGTCTTTTTTTGGGGGGGGGGGATGAAAGAATACCACTGTGAGCATGGGGTATTGAGACAGAAACACGATGACGTCATGTTAGGTTTAATTTGAAATAAAGATAACAAAGGGAAAAGATCGTCAGACGGGGTCGTAAAAACAAGATGCTCCAAAACATGCTATAGAAACCATATTGTGGTATGGCTCTTCAAGCCAAGACCACAAAATTTCGTTAATCTTAAAATACGGCATTGTAAGTTGCCATTATATTCAAAAACAAAACCATCTCCCATGTTTTCTCTAATGGTTTTTAATTTATTGTTTTTGTTAACCCACGAAAACACCTTCTCTTTGAGTATATCTAAATTTCTTGAAAAACAAGTGAGAGATTTTGTTTCCTACCCCCCCCCCCGTGGGGTATTTCGAAATTGCGAGTTATAAAAATCCCTGATTTGGGAGAGGGACGATTAGATTGTCCAAATTATAAAATTAAACTTAAGTTAGACCTTTGAACGGACACTGCATTGGACGTCGCACTGGAGCTGCATATTGAGCTATTGGCGACCGTTCGGGGCCCATCTCAAAGGGAATATCCGGGAACAATGCCTCGCATTTTCTAACTATGATCAGATAACGAGGACAACTTATGCGCAGAGGACGCATCTTTCAGTACCTATTTTCTTTACCTAATTTTATGTGATATGTGTTTCGTTTTAACATTAACTTTGGAGGATTCTCTCTTTGAATACTTCTAAGTTTATTGAATTTATTTATAATAATTTAAATTCCTGTTTTCCTGCATTGAATAATTTAGAATTAAAATGGTTATTAATTTAAAAATTTTATAATTTAATTTCCAATTAATAAATATGATCATATTGGTATGTAGATACTTTTTGTTTGTGAATATTATTTTATTTATGTTTTATGTTAAGATTAGCAATGGCTGTTGGGTTGGCACAACTGCCGAGTCCCTTTGACTCCCACTATTTACAGATCACGTTACCATTTTCAGAACATGGCTGACTTCCACAATAAAATTAACCTATAGAAAGTTGATAAGTTGGAACTAGGAATTTTTAGCACTGTTGTGTTCAAAATTTCCAATCGTTAAGTTTGGTTAATTAACATCGCACTTAGAACGGGCACTGCACTGGAACATGCGTGCAACAAATGTTGCGTGCCACAACGTTGGTTCGGGTCTATCTCGAAGAAAAGACCTGAGAATAATGCCTCGTATTTTTTAATCATGGTCAGATAACGAGAATAACACCCGAGCTGGTATCCGTACCCGACGCCGTTAAGTTGGGAATTTTGAATCGTTAAGTTGGGACTTTCGAATCGTTAAGTTGGGAAATTTTTTTGTGTGACGGCACTGGTTACAATTCTGTGACTTTTCCCTTACCAAATTCAAGAGTTTAATAACTTGGTTAAATAGTGTACAGGTCATGCATTAAACATCACAATTCCTAAATCATAATAACATAAACAAGAGTTGACTGCAAAAATGAATCATTTCATTTCCAGTTTTATAACATCAATTCCATTCGGAATTCTTCGAAGGCTGCATTATTGAGATGGTCTTGCATTGAATATAACTCTTCACAAGTCGTTTTAAATAAATGCGTACATATTTTTTTTCTCATCATTGAATGTATTATAAGCTATTTGTTACTTTTGACAGAAATAAGACAAATCAGTGAATAAACATATAACGGGGCAGCGCATGCTTTTTGTTGCAGCAATAAAACTATATTTAAGAACACACACTGAATCGTTTCGACTCCTATCACTCATTTTTCCAGTAACCCCAGTAAAAATTTGAAGGAAAAAAAATGAGTTTTCTTTTTAACTATAGCATTGTAGTGTTTCAAGCATTATTCCAACTAAATTTTTGAAGAAAATCGGAGCATTAATAAAATAGTAAATTTGTGCGAAACAACTTTTTTAATAATCTCATGTTTTTTTGTAACTTTTTAAATTATGGACCAAATTGAAATTTAGGAGGAAGATGTCTACAGATGTCTATTTTACAAATAAAATGTAAATCGAATAGTATTTTTCTAATTACAATACGAGATACTGGGTTTTGGTTTGGTTAATTAAAGTCGCACTAGAGCTGCATAGTGGACTATTGGCGACGGTTCGGGGTCAAGCTCGAAGGAAAGACTCGAGAACGATGCCTCGTATTTTTGAACCATGGTCAGATGACGAGGACAGCACCTGAGCTGGCACCCAACGCCTTTATTGGACGTCGGACTTTGGACCCCGATCAGATTTATCGTGCACCAGTCCTGTATACACGCCGTTAATTTTTTGTGGATGTTATGGACGACATTCTAGTAGTTTGGTAGCGAAGTTGGCAACCCTCCAATCGCAATATCACTACTTTTTTGCTATTCTTATTCTAGTCCGTCGCACAGGTTCGAATCGGGAACCCTCGGATTCCCAGCTGACGCCTTAATCCACTCGACCACGAGATACTGGGAATATATATATAATTACAATTTACACTTGCATCTGCTATTTATCATTCTTCCCCAGAATAAGATCTTCATTTACATTTTGTTTTTGATAGCATAAACGAGATCCGGTGGTCCTGGAAGGACAGAAATTGTTTACACATAGGCCAACATTCTACAAAGGAAATATTAACAACTAAACTAACAAAATAGACGATAATAATTGCCTTTTTAGTGATTCAGATTTGAAATTTTCCGATATTTCCAGAATTAAAAAATTATATGATAATTCCCAGTTTTCCAGGTTATGTTGCCACTCTGCACACCAATGTGATTAATTACATTTGTAAAAACAAAAACAGCAAGCCTGCTCCTAGTTTAATGATATTTGAGAATTGCAACACCCTATTAGAAGACTTAACATAAATATAAACATGAATGGTGATTTTTGTAATCGCCATTGCAAAATGAAAAAAAAAAAATCTTTAGTTAAATAGGGGCAGGAAAAGGACCAGAAATGTGTTATCATAAGAATAAAGGGGGGGGAAATATGTTTGCTAAAATAAGGGGAAAAGGGACCATATTCTGAAAAATAAGGACTATTAAGTACTTCAAGTAACAAAATGACTTTTAGGGAAAAAAGGGACCTGTTGCGAGTCCTGCATCAGCAACTTCTTAATGTAGTGTAAATTAATAAATTTTACAATTTTTAAAAAAAAAATACTGCATGAACTAGGTAATGTTGCCACGTAACGTGGCCACTATCAAATTCACTTAATTTTTACCTTTATTTAAAATGAGAGTTCGGGAGGGACCCATACACTGGCAAATTCGTTTTAAGTGTTCAGGTGTTTTCCTGCTGGATATACGTGAATCTGATTCAACCATTATCTTTAATTTATCATCGAATTGCCTTGGGCACAAAATCTAGGCTCATTAACAAGATTCAAATTTCACTCTTGATTGAAACTTTCTAATTCATCATTGTCATTGACATACACTAATAACATTTGGATATTCATAACAAATCGTCCCAGTAGCTACTACAGCGTTTCCATGAAGCTGAAATTAATAAGACAAGATGTCAGATAAGTAGGCTTATCACAAGACCTTTGTTTCCAAAAAATTGATTACATAAAAATAATTTGGGAATGAGCAAAAAAAAAATTATAAAATTTTTAATTACAGAATCAATTTATTAGACTGTTAGTGTTATGCATCTCAATTTTGAGACGCTAAAATCCTGCATTATCTTTCCGACCAACTAAGTATACAGATATTTTGTGAAATATTTTATAATTTACCCAAATATTTAATTTTTGTTATACATTGTTATTGTTATAATTACATTGTTATAATTTTTGTTATTTTGTTAATCTTTGTTATTATATTTAATCAATGTACACCAATTACTTTGTTAACTCAATTACTAGTATTAGTAAAGTAGCAAATTTTAACAAATCAGATAATTTTAACTTTTTGTAATAATTAAGATAAATAAATTGGATGAGATATATAATCTTCTTTGTGACTGAAACTTTTTCAGATTTTATACAACAGTTCAATTTTTAATTATTCATTAACATCTATGAAGAATTTATAAAGGCTAATATTAATAAAGATGCATCTCTGATTTGAAGAAGCAAATATATCATAGACTTTAATGCTGGTCATTACAAGTAATGAGCAATTGATGCTTAAAGTAAATACCAAAGTGCCACACAATCAAACACTAAAAATGTTTATTAAATTTTAGCTAACATAGACAAAACAGAAATTATATTTGCATTCTCCTCTACCTTTTATCAACATCCAGACTTTGAATATCTGTAGCTTTACTTCAGCACACCCTGTTGTTTAAATATATATTAAAAACACTGAACATATGACATTGTGACTTCCAATGAATAACCTAACTAAATATGGCGTATTTATGACATGGAATGGGAGATAAACAATGATATGTAAATTGGCATAAAAGTCGAAATTATGTTATGTATTGATAAAAAGAAATGACAAAACAGTTTTCAAAACTGGAATATAAAAAACAGATTTTAAACAATATCAATAATTCTATGAACATATTTTTAACAATAATTTTGAAAATCTACTTAGAAATGTACATAACATATATTGAAGGAATTTTACTAAAACATTAACTGCCTGAGACATTGTAATTTAGTAAACATACATTTTACACAACACATCTTTAAATTTTAATCTACTGATTTTAAATATTTATAGCATTTTTTATAAATAGAAGAAGAAAGAAGAAATTGCCTTCTCATGTTTCCCTGATATAATAAGGCTGTAGTGGTGAAAAGACTAATTATACAATTTCCTTTTCCTATTTACTATAAAGATTTTCACACACACACACACATATATATATATATATAACAAAATCATATATTTGAGTATTTGTATGCATCACTTAAAATCATTTACTGTGAATTTATTACTTAATACCAAGTTGAGTTCATCTTGATGGAAAAGTATTTTGACTAAAGTTATTTTAAAGCTAGTCTGTATACAAATATAGCATTGTATATTTTTCACAAGATAACTGAAAAGAGATGTGGCCGGACTACAATGCACAATACTCACCTGTTTTTTGTCTTTTTAGACATTTTTCTAAATAATCTACACTGTGTCATAAATGCTATTTTTTTTTTAAATATTTATGTAGAAATTTATTTTAAAAAAAACGTCAGTATTAGCTGAGTGAGAAGACATTTATTCCCCAAGAGGATCCCATAATATTGAGTCACATTAACTGTATGGCAGACAAAATATTGCTTCTCTGTCCAAACATATGTATTCAAATATTTTAATAACCTCAGAGATTGTTAAAGCTGTTTTTGGTAAAAGAGCCCTGACCTGCAGTACAGATATAGGTGGGATGCAATTTCATGGCACAAAAAAGGGATTAAAAACCTAATGAACTTCAGAACTCTCTGATTTTGAAGCCATATGATTGGGCGTATCTTGAAGTGTAGAATGTGATTGAGAATGAGACATTGGGATGGCTGGTGATGTTGATAAGGGTTCTAAAGTAGTGGAATGTGGTACCCCCATTGGATTATAGTTATATCCACTAGCTCCATTGACACTTTCACTGTATCCACTACTTGCAAAATATTCTTTGTTCACACAATTTCTAAGTGAATCTGGTATGCGCCCAACAATAGCTCTTCGAATTTCACTAGCAGCCATATCACGTAATTCTGTAGAGCTAGCATCACTGTACCATGCAGCATGTGGAGTGCAAATGAGATTTGGTGCATCTTTCAATGGACCTGTAAGAATTAAATAAATAGAAATATTACACAAAAATAACATCTGTGTAAACCAATTTGATTTCCGATGCAGTCTATAATCTTTATTATTTGATCATATAAAAAGTATTTTATAATACATTTCAAACTGTCACTTGTCATTCCAAATTACTGTTTCACTATCAACTGTTTCACTTGGCATTCCAAATTAAGGTGTTAAACCTGTTTTTCACTCAGCTCTATGATTCTTGTAGCGGCTCCCGGTAGAGGCTAATTGTATCCCGTGTAAAGTCTGCCTAATGGGGGGTTGTACTCTATCTGATTCCCAAGATTTATCATCAACCAGGCTAAGTTAAGACAACTTTTTTTACTCGAGAGGGAAAAAATAATTTACTACATTTAGCACCAATTCACTCTTTTACAAATAAAATTATTGTATAAGTTTTGCATCCCAATTGACTTTTTAAAAATTTCTGACTATTTAAGCCTTCTTATTAATTGAATTCCAGATAAACAGGCTATTAGTGTACTTGAATTAGTAGCAGAAGGTCATAGAAAACAAATAAATTTATCAGGGTGGCAACAACATTCTGGAAAAAAAGTTCCCTGATACTTCCCTGATTTCCATGATGGTTTCACAAAAATTTCCCTGATTTTACAATTACATTAAGAAGTTTTGCAATACATGCTTTATATAGAAACAAAGTATCCACGCTACAATAATACTATAAATATATTGCATTATAAATGAAAAATTATAAGCAATACTTATTGACAGTTAAAATAATAATTTATGGATACAACAAAAATTATGCAATTGCAACAGGAATAATAGTAATTAAACATGTTCTCTTGAAGCAGATAATGTAAAAAAAATCAAATGATTTCTTTTGAAGATAATTTTAAATGTTTTATATGCTTCATATTTCCTATTCCAACCTTCAGTAAATCCCATATTCATTAGCCCCTCACATGTTGCTTACTAGTCACGGTCCAATGCATTTTGCTTCTCCCTTCAGTAGTAGTTTACGTTTTTACAAAAAGAAAACTGAAAATATGAAAATGCGTATAAGCATGCTTTTTTTTTTTAAATTCTTATTCAGTACTAAAAGGAAATATAGACAACTAAATTACCCAGAATGGAGGGCATAACAGACAATAATTGCCGTTTTAATGATCCAAATTTGAAAAATTCCCTGATTTTTTTTGTGAAATTTTCTAAGACTTTTCCCTGATATTTCCGGAATTAAAAACTTCCATGATAATTCCCAGGTTATGTTACCACCCTGTTTTTGGTATATGTGACATAATGGAAATTTGGAAAACTGGATAGGATGTGCTATATTATCTAAAGTATAACAATATAAATATTTTTTTATAGAGATAAAAAGAAAGTCATTTTGAAAAGCCATTTTATATTAAAGAAATAACTAAAGGAATAATTTTGCAGGTATATAATTTATAAATAAATCAATATAAAAATATGAAATTTAGACAGAAATTCACACACCTGAAGTAATTTCATTAAAAAAAAATCAAAAACAATACTTGGCTTTAAAATTACACATAAGATATTGAAGAGTTATAATTCCAGCTATACTAATGATATGTAAATCTTTCTCTTATTGCTACAGTTGGTAAGAATTTCTTCTAGCCTAGATTTTGTTTACCATGCTGCAATTCTTGAAAGTTTTATACCCAAAATACTGACAAAAATTCTACAGATATGATCTTAAGTTGTGTCCTGCCAAAATGAATACGCCAAAAGAATTAAATAAATCTGAAGGTAATTAAAAATTATTAGCAGCTCACATTCGAAGGACGCAACTTAAAATATCTATATATGTGAAAATATTATACTAAATAAAATAAAGGAAATACCTGCTAAGGCGTTATATGGCTCATTTTCCTGGACGTCTAGGGCAGCTGCTCTGATTCGGCCATCTTTTAAAGCTGATGCCAAGGCAACTTCATCAACTAAGCCACCACGAGCTGTATTTACCAAAAATGCTCCTACATGTAAATGTCAGCAATGTAAGTTCAATAAAATGGTCATTTTTCCAGAAATTAGCAATATTAAATTATTAGAGTTCATTCTACAAAAAAAGGGAAGGGTGCTATTTTTAGGAAAAGGGCGCTTTTCAGATGAAAATTTATTACATAACTTCCAAAATTGCAGCAATTTACTTTAAAAGCAAGTTTTCTTTTGTAAATTTTATTATCACACGTCTAATATAATTTTCATTGGGTTAAAAAAATATTTAAAACCAAACAGTGTAAAATAGAAAACTTAAGAAATTAGTATACAAAACACTGCTTGGGAAATTAACACTAACACTTAACATTTGCAGGAGATAAAATTGCAGACTTTCTTTTGAGACGGATTTTTTTTTTAAATGTCTTGCACTATGATATTAATATCAGCAGCATAACATAAGTATAAGTTAACAATTGTGATAAGCTTTAAAAATTAGTGAGGTTCAATTTAAACTTTAATAACATGGTTTTGTTAATAAAACACATACTATCATAAACTACAAATGACCAAATAATTGCTATTAAGTGTAGCAAAAAAAAAAAAAAATTGAATAATTTGGAAGATAATTTTAAATAACTTATTTAGGAATAGAAAGTATTTTTACAGTTGTCATCAATAGGCACATTTTATATCAAATTGATAACAAGACCAACCAAGAAACACATAAGACTAGAGAAACATATTCTGATAATAAGGAAAGTTTCAAATGGGCTAAATATTTCATGCGTTTTGCCTTTTGTTGTTGATACCATTAATAACCAAATAAGCTTTGTATCAAACTGTCCAATATTCACATTTCTTTAACTCCATGACCAGAAAATAAATTCAACACATGTGCTGCCAAAAAGGACAACTGAATTTGGGAAGTGTCAGCTGAAGTTACATGAATCAAATACATCCAAAATGTTTTAAAGCAATACAAATAGTCAACTGCCATACAAATACCATGATGAGTGTTACTTGTCATTGTCTGTTTGGGCCAGTTTCATACAGTATAAGTGTCACTTGTCCTTCCTGTTCAAGGGGTAAAGTGTGTAAAACAACCTATTCCCATACATTTTAGTGTTTTGTCACAAATTTCTATAACTCTGCGTCAATCACAGTAGACATTTCTTCTTACTTGACTCTGTGCCATTGATCTTTAGAAGGTGATTTAAGATAATAACACAAATTCGAGGCCATTGCCAAGGGGAGGAGATCGATTTGATGTTCTCCAAAGATTTTTTATTTAATAATTTTACGAAAAAAAAGTATGGGGAATCAAGGGAAACAACTTACTTACATTACAAAAGCAACGAGTCTGCAAATTCGTTTTAGTCGGAAATTTTCCGAATATTTTGAAAATATACAAAAGTTGGTAGTTTTGCCAACTGTTATTTTAAATACACATTAATGATCACCGTTTGAATGGACTGTGGAGCAACATATATTAATGGTTGGAAAATTGCTCTAAAAAAATCTTCAGACATTCATATTAATTTTTAGAACAGAAAATGCTAACTATGACAAAAATGTCTTTTCCCATTACAAAATATGTAGCAGAGTGGCACAAACTGTTGCCTCATCTCAATTATAATACAACATAAATTATGAATTCTATATACACTTATTGCGAGTCAGAATCAGCATGTGATAGGCGAGAGTTTGATTTCCATCAAATGTGTAATGATACTGTAATTGGAGGAATTGTTCCTTTCATGCACCAAAAAATACCGTTTATACAAGGACCGATACACATTAAATCCATCGTGGTCTAATGTCCTCAGGCCTATTGAAGTTGCGTGAGGTGCCAGCCTAGGTGTTTGCTTTTTTACTGGGAGATTTTTGCAGAGGCAATGGCCAGAAATATTATGCCACTGGTCTTGAGGCATTGTTCCCGGATCTTTTTTTCGAGACTGATCCCTAACCATTGCCAATAGCCCATTTACATCTTCAGGCACTCGAGAACCTGTCGGTAAAAACTAACACCCCTGTCAGCCAATTCCTTGTTCCACCACTGGTTCTGGATCTAACCAGAAATAAATGCCCTGTAACAGTGTAACGTAATTTTGAACTATGGTCAGATGACGAGGACAACACCTAAGATGGCACTACACTCTCTAAAGTTCCATATCTATAACAACTTGAGGAAAATTGGACATCAATACATTTAATGTGCCCAAGGCAAATGTGTGTCGGACAATGACAATCCAACTCGCTACCCTCTGATTATCAGCTCACTGCTTTTCACAAGACAAGAATTTGTCATAGCCGTCCAAAATAAATATTTGAAGAAATTATTTCATTCAAAATTTAAATAAATGAGAAAATGCATTCTTGTACAAAAATTAAAATATAAAAGTTTAAAAGAAATTTCTCAACACCGTTTTATTTGGTAAAATTTTCTCTTTTTTTAAATTATTCAATCGAAATTATTATCCTGAATGGAATAAATTAATGAAGTGACTTAGAAAGTAATTTAGAAATGTAATGCCTCTAGAACTACTTTTCATCATATCGTTGCGAATTGAACCGGAAACCGCTTAATTTGGATTTTGATCTTCAGCAAACACATACAATACTCCATACTTTACCATACGAAATGACTGATAGAAAGTAAAAACCATGAGAGTTGGTAATTATTTTACTAAATTATAGTTCATAAATTATTTGAATGACACAAATTTAATATATACATCCAAACTTATGATTATGATATTATAAACTTTATAGCTTTCATTACCAACGTATAGAATTAAAATACTAACCTGGTCGCATTTGTTTGATGGTAAAATCATTAAATACATGATGGTTGTGTTCATTAAGAGTACAATGAAGAGACACACAATCACTCTGGAAAAGTAAATCTTGCAATGTATAAACCCTTACAAGACCTAAAGACTTTTCGATGCCATCAGGAAGATATGGATCATAGAATATCACATTAAAGCCAAATGCTTTGGCTCGCAGAGCTACAGCCGTCCCAATACGACCTATTAACAGTAATCCAAATTAGATTAAATTAGTTTCAACATATAAATTATTTACAAAAGAAAAAACATCCATAAAAAATGCCATAATCATACTTTTTATAATTTTATTGATGGTATTTACAGGAAAACTAACCTAGCCCAATGATACCAAGTGTGTCTCCGCGAATTCTAGCACATCCCTGAGCAGCTTCACGCACTTGTTCTGGACCTTGAAATTTCTTTCCTTCCTTCACCATATTTGCTAGCCAGTAGGTACGCCGATACAAACTAAGAATGAGGCACAACGTTGTATCTGCAACTTCTTCAACTCCAAATCCTGGGACATTACAAACAGCTATACCTATAAATTTAAAAATAGTAGAGTTACTACGAAAAAAATGACTAAGATGATATACAGTGGAAGTCAAATGTATTCGCACACTTGTACTTAATATAATAAGTTGCTGAATTAAACTATTAGACATAAAATTATGCATTGTATTTACTTTAGAACTTAAAAACTTACATATATGCACACAGCAATCAACAAAAACTAAGCAAATTTAATCAGAGCTCAAGTATTCAATCAAAAGTATTCATACACTTGTTTTTCTGTCTAGAAATAAAAAATTACTTCAAGCTGTTTTGGAGCATTATATAGGTACCTCAATTTTGTATTAGGCGCCCTATGTTTCGGATTGATAATTTATTCAAAAGTAAAATTATTTTGGAGACACATTTTGTGCAACATTAAGACCTAAGTTTTCTTTCAGAATACGAATATACATTTGCTGGTTCATTATTATTATTTATTACATATAATTTTTCCAGTCCCCAATGCAATTTTTTACTCCAAGTACATTGCAAAGAACGTGCGACTGACTCACAAGAAAAGTTTCGCTTCAGAGTTTAACAGAAAGAAAAGTTAATAATTTGTAAAAACATGGCAGGGAATGTGTACTAGCAGTTTTTATGTAGCATTTTCATCATTTTGTTGATACTATTCATGATGTGAATATTTATAAAGAAATCGCAAAGCAGTTGAACGGGCATTCATAGGCTGTCGAGCAGGTGCAAACAGACACAATCTTCTTTGCAGCTCTTTAGAAAATGACGTCACTTCTTAAATATCTGCAAATTATCAAGTAAAAAATTAACTTGCTTTTTTTTGGTAACTTTTTAAATTATGGTCTGAATTGAAATTTAGCAGGAATGCTACTTACTTTAGAAGATGTCTATTTTTCAAATAAAATGTAAATCGAACAGTATTTTTTTTTTGGGGGGGGGGAGGAGGGGGAGATACTATACTAGGAATTTATATAATTTCAATTCACATTTATTTGCTATTTATCAGTCTTCCTCTGAACAAGATCTTCATCTACATTTGTTTTTAATACAATGCATAAATGTGATCCAGTGGTCATGGAAGGACAGAAATTGTACATAGGCCCACATTAGCAATGGGATTAATTACATTAGTAAAGACAAAAACAGTAAGCCTGTTCCTGGTTTAACGATATTTCGAGAGTTGCAACACCCTATCAGCAGATTCAACATAAACACAAACATGAATGTTTATTTTTGTAATGGCCATTACCAAATGAAAAAAATAAATCTTTGGTTAAATAGGGAGGGAAAAGAGCCAGAAATATATTATCATAGGCATAACAAATATGTTTACTAAAATAAGTGGGAAAAAGGACCATATTCTAAAAAAAGGGACTTTTAAGTACTTCAAGTAATAACAAGGACTATTACGGAAAAAAGGGACCTGTTCCGAGGCCTGCAAAGAGTCTAGACATTTTGTAGTACGTCAGGCAAATTGGAAAATTATCTCACTCTTTCTGAGCCTGATGTTTTTTTTAGGCTTATTGTAAAGATAATTTTCTTAAAAAGCCTGATTATATCCCAGATGCTGCAAAAAGCCTTATATCTTGACAGCATATTGAATACAACAGTATTGCACAGTATCAAGATTTGTAAATCTAGCGGGATAAAGGTCAGAATTTGATAGAAATATAGTTAAGGGCTTCTTGTTATCTATATACATAGCTGTATAAGTACAGCTAAAGTTCAGAAGTGAGCTAATGTTGAGATTATTTATGTAATCTCAGCATGAACTAGGCCAATTTGTTAAAGTTCTGAAATTTGCTTAATTTCTTACATTTTAGTTAATCTCTAGTTTACCTGTCAAGTTTACATAAAAGAAACTCGTTAAAGTTTATAACTTTAAAAAAATTCAAGGTAATGATGCACGTCCAAGGACAGACCACTCATTTGCCCCCTAGACCAATATTTATTATATAATAAAAGCATTCAGATTATTAAGAATCTTAACGCATTACATTATTATTATTATAAGTGCTAAAAATTTCGAAGTAGCATTAAAATAAAATTGCAATATTTGATTTACCATTTGAAATTAACTTTAACCAGTCATTAAACAAAAATGCAATCACAATGACACATAGGGTATCAAGAATCTGCAATGTTAGATGCAAGCCAAATTTCTTGATGACAGATTTTCATTGCTTGGTTCTGTAGGGATTTTGTGGTAATGGCTCCTACATCTACCTAAGACTACTGCAATTCCAAAAAAGTGGAATTTATTAAAATCAAATCTTCTATAACCACCCATGCAACTATAATCTGCTGACATGACATTTCATGTAAAACCCTATTGGCTGTGTTTTGGCATAGCTACATGTATTTATTATAAATTGCTAGTTGGATTTTAAGATGACTAGTGTTAACCAGAGAGTTGTAATATTAAATAGAGAGCGCCTTCAATACCAGACTCTCGTAAGGCCGCGGTGTCAACATTGAAAAGAAAAACCAACATCACGTGGTTATAGCGCTGCCACATTTGGCGTACAGACATCTGCAGGAGTTTCAAATTTGGTGCACTGTCTTCTTTTTTGATGATAAGGAGTTCTGTCCATATTCAACTTCTTAACATATATGTACGTATTTACTTATTTTCAAACAACATGCGCTAAATATTTCTGCTTCATTAACGAAACGAAAATATTTTATTTGTGTTCAATACTCGAAGAAGCGAAACTCTTTATATTTCTCAGTTTTTATTGTTAATATTTTCTTATTGAAGTATACAAAATAACAATTGAAAGAACTTCGCTTATGGTAAATTTTTTTCATAAAAACGTAATGCAATTATTTCAAAACTACAAAGTAAGAAAAATCCCCTTAATATATCAGGTAAACTCCCTTAAATTGTGCCACTCGTTCAAAAAAAAATATATTTAAATACAAAATTAAACACAAAACCATATTACAATACTTCGATCTCGTTTAGTTCTTAAAGTCGCCAAGGCCTGCCAAGTAATATTGGCGCATGAATGAATTGGCATTTCCACATATCACGTGGTTTCAATGATGGACACACGGAAATCAGCATTTTTATTACTCTATTTGTATCATTACTCTATGGTGTTAACCATCTGACATGATATTTGAAACAGTTTTTATCCCGAAAAGTGATGGAACAAGTCATATATCATGGTACCCTTGGCATTGCTACAACACATGTTTTTGTAACTCTATAATAAGATAACTCTAAGGTTGAATAGTCAAACCCACAGACATTCTTTAGGAATTTGTAGGTTGAAAATAGTATTA
Source organism: Troglohyphantes excavatus (assembly GCA_963932185.1). Lineage (NCBI taxonomy): Eukaryota > Metazoa > Arthropoda > Arachnida > Araneae > Linyphiidae > Troglohyphantes > Troglohyphantes excavatus. The sequence continues at coordinate 60,391,092 of OZ010676.1, read as the reverse complement.
CTAAAAACGCACAGACGATATTACACACAAACTTTCTCATAAAAAGAACAAGTACTCAATATATAATTGAAGTATCAAAATAGCATGAATAAAAATCCTACCTAGTTCACCAGCAGCTTTAATATCAATGTTGTCAACTCCTGAGCCAATACGAACTATTATCCGTAAAGCTTTGAACTTGTCAAGATCTTCTTTTGTTAATGTTATTGTATGCCACATTAATGCTCCCACAGCTTCATTAAGAACCTAATGCAACATAATTTAAAATATTAAAATTAATCATAACACTTCAAATTGTTAATTAAATAACATTTAGTGTATGTGGTAATGTTTTAAATATAAATATCCAGAACATTGTGTTAAGGGTTTTTATTTATATTTTTAAAGATAGCAATCTGTTTGACAGAATACAAAGGATTAGTTTATTACTTTTAAAAACCTATAGTGTAAAAAATTCAATGTGCTGTCTGTATACATCAGTTTAATTAAAAATGTTTCAGACTGTAAAGCAAACAGTTCAAAGGAATGGGTGCAACGCTATCCCATGCAAGATAAAGACTTCTTTCAATATATTCACTGTGGGGGGGAAATCAAAACACTATTCAGACAACATTCATGAAATCCATCAACTTTTTTTCTACCTAATTCTACCACAGAGTTCTTAAAAAAAGCCCCCTCTTCTACCTTTTGAACTTGAGTTGCCATCTTGAAAAAATGGTGCTCATAATTGGTTTTGTAAATAGCATTAAAATATATTAGTTTTTTAATAATTACATACTGCAATAACGTTATTGAGGTTCATAGTTAAGCATAATAAAAAGGCCAACGTTAAAAAAAACATGTCTGCATACAAACAACGCTTTAACTAAAACAAGACTCTTTGCTAAAACTGACTTCTCACGATTGCAAAAATAACTATGCTTTATTTTGTGGTTGCACAGCGCAGAACTGACCAGCTGTATGGGGGGACATTGCCATGTCCAAAGGTGGAGGTAACAAGGCAATTTTGGAGAAGGCCTGTGCTTCTATCATGAAGAACTCACAATTTTCTCAATGGAAAATTATGAAATTTTTGTAAGCATTGTTGGTTGGCGTATACTAAAATCATACAAACCTTCTAAACAAACAAGAATATTATCATTTCATTTTTTAAAATTATATTCAGCTGTATATATTAAAAAATTTTGTGCCTAGATATAAAATTTGCATTATATATATATATATATAAATTTTTTATCAAAAGATTGGACAGTAAATGCCCTTTACAAGTGTCCCTTGATACAACAACCTATCCTCCCTAGAGACAACAATATACAAACCAAGATACTGTATATTAAAAGTATAAAACAAGAGGGATTGGAGATTTTGCCCGAAATATGAACTAGAGATGTATAATAAGTCAACATTATTTAAAATTATACCTGAAAAAAAATTGTTTATTGGTATTAAAAACTTGATTATATATCAGTTACAGAATAAACACAATCTCAATTTTATTTTTACAATAGCCTTCTGTTATAATAATAACCTACTGATAATTATGATCAATATATATATATATATATATATATATATATATATATATACAGTATTCACTTTAGAAATAAAAAGGGGCAGGGCGCTGTTTGCAGTAAAAGGGCACTTAAAAAAAAAGTTTGGGGTGGGCGTGGCCACCAGTTGATACATGTCCAGAGGAATGCATACTTAATTCATGAGTGTAGCGATATGAGGGGGGGGGGGGGGTAAAAATAGTCCGCCGTGATCATCATGCATATTCAGGTTATGTGGTGTGATCCTCGTCGTATAACCATGGTTCAAAATTACAAGGCTGTGTTCTCGGGTCTTTTTTTCTTTTTCAGAATTCCTGCGCAGCTCTACTGCGATGTTAATTCACCAACCAAAAAAAGTTCTGATTTATTGGTTGACGTCTCACTACAGCTGCATATTAGGCCATTTGCAACCGTTTGGGGCTTATCTCGAAGGAAAGACAACTGCAAAACTGACGTCTCCTTATGAAGATACTAATTAAAAATTAAAAATTACTTAAAAAAATTTCGCTAAAAACTAAATCGATAAGTAGCCATCATCAGACCCTTTGCAAAACTGATGAAAAGACTACTTAAATAAAAAATTTGGCGATAAAATGCCTAATCTGATAACCTCGCCGCAAACCATCTTCTTTTTAATAAAAAAACACGGAATAAAAATTTAGTATTTCATAATCAGGCACAGGCAACCAACAGGAATCATTACATGCCCAGTGCTCGAAATTACCACAGAATCATCGCATAGCTAAAAAGAAGTTTGTTTTTCTACACTTATCCAATTTACACACAGAAAAAAAATGTAAATCGTTGTCTTTTTTAAAGACAGCTAGGGAAGCAAGGACACTTGTGCTTGACTGAAAAGGGCAAGAGGGGCGGAATTTTTTCGAAAGAGGGCAGCATTTAAAAAAAAAAAGGCCATGAGGGCAATGAAAAAAGGGTGGGCAGGGCGGGCCGCCCTTTAAAAAACGCCTAGAGTGAACACTGTATATATATTCTTTATAAATAGTATATATATTGCACAACACAAATAAAAATCTGGTTTTCCTAGTTTTAATAAGTCAAAAACTACCTTTTCATGAATTTCTTGAGTTGACTGAGCATCACAAAAAGCCACAGTAGCCACATCCTTAAGAACAGGCATTTCCACAGAGCAATCCCTACCATCCAGAAGTGCCACAAGTGGACGTGTATGCATAGGGCCATTTGGAATAGGAGCGCGAGCACCAACTAAAAAGAATTAGAATTTTTTTTCAATTAACATTATAATAATCTAGGGGGAAAAATCTGCATCAATAAATTGTTTCAAGGTGACATGACATTTATGAGGGAATTTAAATTAAGTTGTAAGATTTGAGGCTACAAGAACATGCACAGAGAGTATAATATAGATTAAATAATAGTGTACAAATATAATGGTAGCTTTAAACGAAAAATATAAAATTTGCTAAGTGGTGTCAATGCTGAATTATCTTAGATAACTTCATTTAACTAATAAACAAAATTACACCACATTTTATATTAAGAATCCTGAAGACCTGGGATGATTTCCATGAAAAAATAGTTCTAAAAGTCGCCGTTGGGAGAAAATTTCATGTTGTATGAGCTGAAAACAGACGGATAATTATACTAAATGCTGACAAAGTAGATTTGCCAAATTTCAGATTGTTAATAAAAATCATTTGCATAACTTTTTTAGAACAAAAAAAAATCTAACAAACACTAAAAGAAATATTTAAATTAAAAAAAAATTATACAATCCTGTAATATTTCATAAGCCAAAACTATTTAATCAAAAATTTCCACTTTGTTATCAAATTATATAAAATGTAAAAATTTTTTTAATTATTTGACCACCTTCCCTAAAACTCATAAGAAATCACCACAAACTAAATGATACAAGAGGTTCAGCAGCCAAGTAACATATTATAGGGAGCAGAGTATGTATATACTAAAAACAGCTTAAACAACTAATGAACAACCCTACCCCTAAAAAGAACAGCATTACTCCGAAACACAACACCCTGTTCAGAGTTCCTTCGCTTCCCCATCTCTACATAATGTATATACAGTTCCTCCTCACTACAGTCCTAGGATTTCAATTGAATGAAAAATTTAAGTATAAAAAACTAACTAAAATTTTAAAATTCTGGCTCTAATTAGAGGTTGAATAGTACTTATTTGTAAAATTTCAGACATTTCCGTGCAGAGAAAGATAGTGTTTTGCCTGACACAGACAAGACTTTTATTATTATAGGTTGTTTTACCCAAGATAGGCCAGTACAATAAAAACCTTTCGAGGACCTTGATTATGATAAATGCTAAATAAATTTATGTGCTTTATTTTAAATTATTATTAATAATAAAGTGACACATAACCACCAGCTGGAATAAGTGATGTGGTTCTTACTTACATAATCTGAAAAATCCATTTATTCAACATTTAGTATAATTATCACGTTTTCATCTCAGGCAGCATCAAAATACCCTGTTAACTTTTGGAGCAAAAGATTTTTGTACAGAAATCAATACCTCATGTCATTATAATTCTCAATATCAAATTTAACGTAATTTTTTTCATTAGTTTTAGCTACAGATGCTTCGAAACAGGGACTTATTTTGCCACTCTGTATTACCGGTCATGTAGGAAGAAAAGGCATTCTATAGAATGACAAGGCAATATAATATCATTGGCATTGCACAGAATGCTTAGGAAATGTGTAAAATATTAATTGTTTAGTGTAGTGGAAATATTAATTGTTTAGTGTAGTGGAAATATTAATTGTTTAGTGTAGTGGAAATATTAATTGTTTAGTGTAGTGGAAATATTAATTGTTTAGTGTAGTGGAAATATTAATTGTTTAGTGTAGTGGAAATATTAATTGTCCGTAGCAGTGGTTTGCAATTGGTGGTCCTGTGGGTCTTCCGGGGTCAAAATGCATTGCATGATCAGCCTTGGAGAATTTTCTGAATAAGCTTATATATGCAACACTAACAAGTTTTTAAGAACCAAAATCGGTTTTGTTGCCAATCAAAAACTCCTTTATTTCCCCACTACAGAGTTGCTGAATAGGGTATACTGTCTAACCGTCAGCAGAAAACATCAGAATTCTGTTGCATGGCAGTTGCTATAGAAACAGACAACTTTACTCAATTCTGGGGGCGGAATGTAAAAGTGGGATGGGTTAATAAGAAATCTAAAGTTGTCTTTTTGAAGCTTTGCTGTACCCTCAAAAATAAGTAAAATTGTCTGTTTCTATGGCTATTCCATCAGACTAGTGCAGGGTTTTCTGCTTAGATTTCATTTAACTAAATCATGCGCAGTAAAATAAATCATAATAGATTGGGGTTAAAAAGTACTTCACTTAAAAGGTCCATAAGTGACATAGAAGAAGAGAAAACACTGAATGATGTGAATGAAGTTCGAGTAAGTACTGATAAACCTAGTTGCTCAAACTTTGTTCATCAGGAGGCATTGGTTGCAAAACGCCTGCCGGAGCACCTGTGAACCACTTTAATACTTTAGAGGAAGTAATAGAAATAATAAATTCCATAAAAATGTAACCACTGCAATCCAGGCTTTTTGAAGCCCTGTGCAAAGACATGGAAGAGAGAGAAGCGTTCATAAACAGATTTTTCTTCACATTGAAATCAGATGACTTTCCCGAGGCAGTATTCTTCAGTGATTTTTTTAAGCTAAGAGACAAAGTCTGAATATTTCTTATTGAATCAAAGTTTTTGGATTTTGTAACTGATTTTTCTTCTCTTTGTATGACTGCTTACTTAGATGATGTGTTCGAGCATCTGAATGTGTTGAATTTCAGTTTATAAGGAAATTATGTTGATGTTTTCCGTGTTGAGGACAAAATTGAAGCCATTATAAAAACTTTGATATTTGGGCAAAACATGTTGAAAAGAACTCTTTCTGTAACTTTCCAACATTAGAAGAGTTTTTAGAATATTCACGTGAATGTCTACCACAGCAGGTAAAGAGTGAAATATCCGAACACTTATCCAGCATGACCAGATCTGTTAAGAGAATATTTTCACCGACCAGATGCTAACAATATTTGGATAAAAAATCCATTTACATATGATGTCAAAGAAATGAGAAATCTTACCAACTGGAGCAAGATGAACTTATTGACCTGGTAAATAACGGAATAATTAAAAATATTTTTAAAGATGAAACCTAATTGAATTTTGGTTAACTGTCCAAAATGACCAAACACAACTGGCCGAAAAAGCTTTGATTTCTTTTTGCACAACTTATAGATGTGAACAAACCTTTCCAACCTACTGTTATATGAAAAACAAGTATCATAAAAAATCAATACTCATCCTGATTTAAGAGTAAAAACATCAAACTTACAGCCAAATATAAACGAGATTATGAACCATAAAGGAAAATATCACTCATCCCATACACTTCGAAAATCTGTGCAGTAACTAACTTAACCCACTGACCCTCACACAATTTTTGTAAATGTAAAGTAATTTCAAATGCCTGGAAATTTAAATAATATTTCCTGTGCATGCCATTTTATATTTAAATTTTTAATTAATTGTAAAGAGATAGCTTGTAAGTTGTACCTTAAAATTAAAAAAAAATATTGTAAAAGTGAATTTTTAAAATTTAAAAACGGAGGAAGGGGTGGAGGGGGCAGGAGGAACTTCCATGAGCATATATGAAAACAGGGGCATCTCGGTCCCAGTGGCGTAACCAGCATAGGGTTACCTGGGGCATATAGGTTATCCCCCCCAATAGCCAGTTTAAAATCAAAAATATTTTTTAGAAAAATAACAAATGCAAAAAAAAAATATAGAAAAAAAATATGTTGCATTACTGGTCTAGCCCACAGGCAACTCCTGCTCCCCCCTGGGATGGGTTCAAGGAGTACTAGTAGTCAAACGACCTTGAAGAGAGGTCATTCGACTTTTTCTGGGGGTGACGATAGGCAGTGGTCTATTGTCATTCATGTCAACATGAATTGACATTCCCCTTTTTTCTCAGTCAACACGCAGAAGATGTTAACACAGGAAAGTATTTTGGTTGTGTTTTATTTTGTCATATTAAAAAAGATAATCGACAGGACATTGAAATGGAAAAGAGAAAGAGAGATTATTCTTTAGACGATTACCGATTTAGGTAAGGAAAAAGGGGAATCAACATAACTTTGATGTTAATTTGATTTTACATTTAGTAGGTACATTTCATCCGGGAAAAATTTAAGCACTCTATCAAGTGTAAACGAAAATTAAAGTATAAAGGAACACACACTTTAATTAACTTTATTTTATTGGCATTGTGTTCATTTCATTGGTCATCCTTGTATTATTTCAATATGGTACTAATTGTTTACATTTTCTTACTATTTGTAATAAGGATGAAAAATTGCTTTAATTGAATAAAATCAAAACTAAGTCACATTTTAGCAAATTAAATTTAATTCTCTAGAACACTTTTGCAATGCATATTGTTAACACATCCCAAAAATATAAATATTTACCTATCTAGTGTACAAAACCAAAATTCTAATAACTTCTGTCAAAATTTACGCACCTAAAACATTTTTTTCATTGATTTTGTTATCAGAACAACAACGTTCCATTTCAACCGTAAGTGGCAAAACTACTGGATCGATTTGACTCAAACTCAGTATTTAGGTATAGATGTTTCTCCTGAGGTTTTAAAGTGACACTGAAATGTATCACCCTGTGTATAGTAGACTTTCCTTTTACACTCTCTTGAAACAATCTAAAAAATTGTCATTAAACAATTTGCATATATTCACTACAAAATTAATTTTGTGACATTGGTTTCTTTAAGTCAAAGTTGCGAAGACGTCATTTGCTTAGACCAAAACTTTAGATACTTTTTAATATGATATAGATAAGAAGGACATCCAATTTGTTTATAAAAAATATAATATTGCTGTACTTCTCTAAATAACGAAATTATTGAAATAAATTAATCAAGGATCATACATTAATTAGTAATTTAACACGCAACAAAGCATATAATATAGGGATGAGCTTAACAGTTACTCTGAAAGAACGACAGTTATTACGATATTATTGACAAATAACAGCTACTGTTAACTGTTATTGTAAGTATTTTTAAAAGGGGAGGAAATTAAATAAACTATAGAACAAAACAAAAAAATCATATAAAAAAATGCATGCTCTACAAAAAAAAAAATGTATTATAAACCAATATTTTCTAATTTGTTCAAGATGGTATAATGTTAGGGACATTATTTCATGTTTTATTTTTGATAAAAAGCATATGAAAATATTTTAAATAAACAAAAAAGCATATGAAAATATTTTAAATAAACAAAAAAGCATATGAAAAATATGAACACAGAAATTAGAAAATTATGTTAAATTAATAATTTTACATCGAGTTGATCCATCTTTTTAAAAGTATTTTTAATTTTTTTGCTCAAGAACTTTTAAGCAATTGATTTAATAACCATAAAGTATACTTTTTTAATACATTCTAAAAAATTATTGCAATTTCGTTTCTACCAAAAATATGTGCATAAAAGTTATACGCAAAAACTATACTCAATGCATTCAAGTAAGATGTGAAAAATGTGTAATACAAATGCAAAAATTAATAATATTAAAGTCAATGGGAATATATATTTTTAACGCTATATATACAGTCAACAAAATAGAATCGACAGTACTTACTCAAATTCAATAGCGCCATCTTTAATTGGCAAAAAAAAAATCAACACCAGAACTTTAAAAGGAAGAAAAAAAGCACCTGTGCGAAGCTCACATACCAATGTCTGTCAATAAACAATATATTTCTCCACCAGAGAGCTGAGTGATTCATTCTAACACCTTTCTACCACTGCCGAATTAAACACAAAGGCATCCACCACCCTTCCCCCCGCTTTTCTCAACCTAATGCCATTCACGAATTATCATGCACACATTTCCTACAACCCAGTCTCTTTCAAGTAAATAACAACGAAAGCAAGTATCCAGCAAAGAAACCAAATACCAATCCGAAATATAACTAATGAACGAAAACCACATAGATTTTATTAAAAGGATTTAGCATACGCCCGTGTATCATAATAAAATAGTTATTACATCTGTACGATATTCTTAGATCAAATGGTTATTAAAATATTTTGAATGATGCGAAAATCTTTCAATAATAATCTTCGACAATAATGATTCAATCGCCAGAAAAATATTCTTATTTGGTTTTGAAAAAAACTGTTATTTCTCAAAAATAATATTTTTAATTATCGGAAATTGAAATAATTATATTTTTAACGTATTAAAAAAAAACATTGCTCATGCCCAATACAATATTAGATATGATATACAAATTTGTAACACTATGACTAAGGTTAGGAAAGATATGATTAAGCTAAATGCATTTTAAGTTTAGCCGATTCAGATAAAAATTTATACCATTTTTATTAGCAAAATGCACAAGCAGCCGACGGTCGAAAAATGCCCTCTCGTGTATTTGACATACTAAAAGCTACCTACCAGGTGTTGCATCCATGCGAGGCCGTTTGATCGGCTTCTTTTTGTCCATTGGTGCAGACCAGGTGCTGACAATCGGAATTTTGAGGCCTTAGTGAAGACGAAACTAGAGAAACAAATTTGCTTCCTGTTTTCACTGGAAGGTGAACTCTGAAACAAAAAAAGTCATTGAACAAATGTAAAAAAATAATAATAATAGTATTTAGAGTTTTAATATGTTCAGTAAAGGAACATTTAAAAAATGTAATTCTACAAAATTTACACAAAAAAATAACTTTGGTAACTGAAATTGTGATTTAAAAAGTACACTTATCTTCCACATTAAAAAAAATTCTCATTTATTTCTAGGATTCCGTACATAAAGCATTACAGAAATGTATTAGTGGTACTTTTGCGTCACTTAGTCACATGATTTCAAAGTTAATAATTTCAAACTTATATGTTAGAAATTAATAATCATTGAAAGGTAGATGAACCATTCTTTAGCTCAAAAAGTATGTTTTGAATCCACAAAATTATTCTAGTTGTCTGACGTATAGCTACAAAGCTTGGCCTTATCAGCTGTGGGGCCAAGTGGGAGCCTAACTGCAACGCCACTTAGCCATTCCATTCTCTTAGCTCATAAACCAAATAATTGTTTTATTTAGTATTTTTCAATTTCTGTCATACACCCAGTGGCGTTTTGGTTGAATCTTCCCCTACACAAACAAATAGGAATGTCAAGAGAATGATAGCTTTAAATTTGATTGTATCATTTAGAAACCATTAAAATAATATTAATATCGATAAAGTTGCACATTTCCTATTAGAGAGACGGATCTGAAGCTCAGAAATTCACTCAGATGCACATTTTTTATGGCATTAATTAGGGATTAATAAAAATATTAGGGATGAAACGGATATCCGGCTGATTTTTAACAATCCGATATCCGGAAGTAACGTGCCGGATATCCGATTTACCAAGTCGGATATCCGGATGAATAAAATATCTAAGATTTTTTTTTGTGCGATCAATTATCTTTGTTCTTGCTTTAAGTATTTTCCTTAAAATTCTACCAATGTATTCACAGTGTGCAGATTCTCCCTTGAATTTTTCTCGGTCTATTCAGGTGGTAAGGAATGTGTTTCAGACTCATACGCGGTGAGTCACAGAGAATAGATAGCAAGGGATATATGTTGCAGACATTCGAAACACGCCACTATAGTGGAGTATCTTCGAGTTTGAACAATTCACATAAGTGGTGGTGTGTAGAGTGCATAGCTAATCTCTGTTCATTGTATATTAGAAATTGTTTTATTCACCAGTCTAAAAGTTAGTTTCAGCATTTAAGTATGGCGCAATTTAGATCAGCAATTTGGAAATATTTCAAAATTACATTTTCAAACGCATTATACAATACAGATCTGGCCGTTTCAAAATCTGTATAAATATGACTAGTTTATTAAAGAACTGTTAATTTACCTACACACTTGAACATTATTTTTTAATTATAAATTTAAAACTCTAGTTTTTTCATGTATGAAAACACTTTAAAAATCACGATGCATTATAAAAAAACCTGTGAAACGCTAATTAGCATGTTTTTTTTTTAAAAACATGATTATGCAAGTTGTAATTCATCTAGAAGCATAATTTTTATTGGAATTACTTGACTTTAAAATTCTATTACATATTTTTTTAACGAATCATTATGGTGGAGAGCCATAACATCTGACAACTAATATAAAGTTGAATTTAAAAATAAATTTCTCAAAAGTTTAAGCAAACTTGAGTTTTCATGTTTGGAATAAAAGGGCATATGGTAAAAATACAATTATTCCGAAATTGAGTTTAAAGTGTGCAAAACATACGCCCATTGCTAGCAGCACCCTAGAATAACCCTTTGTAAATAAAAAAGTTTTTTATAATGTTTATTCAATCTTGGAATCACATTAAAGGTAAGGAATTAGGTAATATTATAGAATAAAAAAATATTTTGTAATTTTTGACCGATTTCCGATTTTTCTAGTGTGTATCAGAACATAATTTCATAAAAAAGAAACTGCCGGATATCCGGCAAAATCCAGTTCGGATATCCGATTCGTAATGTGCGCCGGATATCCGATATCCGGCAAAACCACTATCCGGTTCATCCCTAAAAAATATGCTTTTCATACATATATGCATTCACTTACCAATACTTGAAATTAACTTATACAGCTAATAAACACAGCAATAAATAATTCCGGACACTCTTTTAATCCAATGAAATTTGTTATCATATGAAATATTCCTAATACTTATCAGCTACAAAAACTAAGACTTATTATTCTTAGAGTAAAATATTCATGTAAATATTAATCAAATCCACTTACTGTGAACAAGAATTGAACACATTAGTGAAAGGTTAAGAGGTTTAAAGTAAAAATTTTAAGTAGTTTTTACAAATTTTAAACTTTTATATATTTTTGTTACAAATGACAATTAAACATCACTATTAAATACTTCAACTATGTATATAGAAATAGATTATTAATTTATATATATAATAATTTCAGTTAATGAACAAAAATAAGAAAATAATATACAATAACCGAAGTGATATTTTTGGCCCCAATGTAAATGAAGAAATATGAATTTCACTGCAGACTATTATTCTTATAAAATAATACCTTATACAAATTTATATGGACCAACTTTCTAGGATTAAATCGATATACTACACTTTGTAATTGATTAAAATTTTAATTTCAGTAAAAAGTTTCAATTTTAATGGACATACCCTTACACATATTTAATTATGTGAAAGGTCAGAAAATATTCCCCATTGATACATCACAATGTGAAAATTTTAACATCACCCAAGAGGAAGAGAATGTAGACAATTATAAACTACATCATCATGCACTTATAATCCACTTTCGAAACTATTTTTTTGGTTTGTTGAATCAACATTGTACAAGAGCTATACAATGGGCTATTATCAAAGGTTCGGAATCTATTCCAAGAGAGACCTGTGAATACAGCTTTGGTAATTTTGAACGACGGTTGTTTGCTTGGACAGCAAGATTTGAACTTGCAACTCTATGAGCTTGCTGCTCTTCTAATTATGCCATGCAGGCTTCCAAACTAATACTTCCAATTTTTTTTTTTTTATTAATGACACATTACAGCATACATCAGAATAGTTTTACAGATAAGAATCTTTTCTGTAGGAAATATCTGGGCACATGAAAGAAGTTATTTTAGCGACTCATGTAAAATTGGCTGCTACATATTAATCCATTGATGCATCCTGCGAGGTCCCCTAGTTGTATTTACATTTCAATTGCATATTCAGCAACTGTTATATTTATAAAGGAATGTTTCTTATTTCTTTAATTCAAGTAAACAGAAGTTCTCGAATCCTGTGTATATATATATATAAATAAGTAAAAAAAAATGCTGTAAAGTAAGAGAAACCTCTCAGGTCATTGTGTGTTCCCAAGTTTCTTTCAGATTGCGCGTTCCGGAGAGTTAAATATGTCAGGGTCCAAATGTTTATTTTGTTTATTATAAAAGTTTGGAGTGGGGTGCCAATTCAGATGTTTTTGCCATCTGATCACTACTCATAATTTACATTATCTATTATTGTCAATAAAATATGTTTGTTCGATCATCATAAGAATTATGTCTATTCTTAAATTTCTTCATAATTTGTTTAAATTCGAATTGAATCCTCAGTCATTAGATTAACACAATATTTGCATATTTACAAGAAAAGACTTTCAGTTTTTATCATACTCGATTGGGCCGAATTGCTTGAATTTTCTTGTAATTTGGGCCAACTCACTTTTCTTACTCTCCAGTCGCCACTGGTTGCATTAATGTGGGGAAAAAATAATCAGTAAGGCAGTGACAATCCTAAATATGTCACAAGCCCGCGATCTAAAGATTTCTTTAATTTTAACCCCCCAAGCTATAAATATCAATATCACTTTGTGTTCGTTTCGACAAAATTTTTCGACACAACAATACTTCGAAAAACAAATCGGTTTCACCCTTCTGTACACCCTTCATTTCCTGCAAACTTGCAACAGAAAACCCCATGTCGTATCAACGCCAACACATCGCAAGCACAGGTCATATTGACGAAACTTGAAAGATTGATCTATACACATATGGAATAAAGAAAAATTAACTTACTTTAGCAGCACTGCTAAATATTCAAATCTGAAGAATATTTTTTAGCTTTTCTTTTCTTTCTCCAAATATAAATCAAGGCATTACTCATATGAAACCGCTAAAAGGTGTATTAGACTTCAATAAGTTGTCCGATCTTAATATTTGAGTGTCACCAAAAAAACAAATATTCGGTGCAATAAATCTATTTTTTATTCTTTACCACAAAGATTATCACGGCGACAGAACGGCGAAGAATCGACAATTAAGATGTGAACTATGTTGTGACTTATTTATGTCTAGCGCCAGCTCTGGTAAAAATAAAAATAAAAGTAATGATAACAAAAATAATAGTGCGCATGCGCGTGGACAACACCTTTGAAAGCTTGACCGAGGCAGATGAGCAAAGCCGAGGCTGGGGGGAGGGGGGGGGTGTATAGCCGAGGCGGGGGGAATTGGGGGGAGGGGGGGGGGGTGATTTTTACATATTCATTTTTACAAAAACTCGAATACTTCAAAACAAATGTTTTTCCTATCATTCTGAAAATTACGATTCTAAAGTATGTATGGCAACCCAATGAGGGCAGCCTTCAAGGGGGGGTTGTGGGGTAGTCGGGGGTATTCTCTATCCCCAAACAGTTATCCAGATCGGCAAGTCACTTATTCATTTTTAAAAAAATTTGAAAAAAAAGAAATAATTTGGAAATTTTATTTAAAATATCAAGATTTTTGTTATTATTGGCAAACGGTTTCTTTTTAGATACAAGTCGATATTCAAAAGAAATTTAAATGTAAGGTTGATGCCACAGGGCCGTAGCTACGGGTCACGATATCTAGGCGCCAGGGGGTTCTAGAAAAGTTTTTGTCCCCCCCCCCCCCCTCCCTCCTAGAGTAATTTAAAAAAATTCATTTTGCAGAATTTCACATAAAAAACTATAACTAATCATTTTACAGATCTTTCATAGGACACAAATGGACGAATATTCCAAATGGACGCACTTATTACTTCCCTCAAAATCCCCTTCCCTCCCAAAATTCTCCCCCTACCTCTCTCCCTGCAGTCCCCACTATCATAGGCCGTAGCCAGGATTTTTTTTTCGGGGCGGGGGGGGGGGGGGGGGTGAAAGTTTAATTTCTGTTGTTACAACAACACAAAGACAAACTTTTCCTTTATAATTTTCGTATGGTATCTAAACAATTTTTTTAACTATTTGATGCAGTTTCTACCTCTATATTCCATATACTTTCCATGCTAAAATATGCCGAATTGTAGAGTTTTGGCTATTTTTTTTTTAATTTGCCATAAAAACACATTTTAAATGCCTGTTCTTTAAAATCCATTTCAACCAATAATAAGGGGGATAAGTAGCAAAAAAAAAACTATAGTTTTGGAGATACGCAAATTGATTCTACATGTAGAAAATATAAAATGTTTGAATATATTTAACATTTCTATAACTATTTGAGAAGAAAAATCCACAAAATCCCTTTAAAAATTAGCTGTGGTACAGTATGGCTGCTTACAGTATTTTTTGAACCATAGAAGGAACTGGTTATAAGCAGGCACGTAGATACCTAGATATTTCGGGGGGGAGGGGGGGGAGAGGGAGTTCAGTGACTGATCAACGGATTTCTTTACTTATACCCCGCCCCCCCCCCCCCCACCGGGGGGGGATTAAGTAAAGAAATCCGTTTCTTTTTAGAGGATCCCCCTTAGAGGGGCAATTCTTAACACCCCCCCCCCCCCCCAAAAAAAAAAAACATCAACAAACTTCGCCTCCATTTTTTTTCTCAAAAAATGTTTCATTAGTAAAGGAATACGTTGGCATTTGAATATCGAGTCAGCAACAGTTATCACTGTCATTAACTACTTTTAACAGTTGTCAATAACTATGTACTTTTAAAATTAGTAAATCACTCCCTAATTATGAAATAAATTTAAAGTTTGAGAATCCTTATAATATACATGTGGTAACGATTAGTTAGATAATTTATCGTTATGATAGTTGAAAGTTCTAATAAACGTTTTAGTTGACCAAAACTGGTAAAGAATAATATAAATTATAAAGGCTACATGTTCTAAAGTATAGTGGGAGTCAAAACACTCGAAATGGCATGGTATTGTGCAATCCAATCGCCACTGCTAATTTTAAATTAAATATTATACATAATTTAATTCAGAGAAAATTATTTACTTATTACCAATAAATATTAACTTCCTTTAATTAAATTCAAATTGTAAAGGTCATTTTAATTCAAAGATATAAAAGAAACAAAAAAATTACCAACT
Source organism: Troglohyphantes excavatus (assembly GCA_963932185.1). Lineage (NCBI taxonomy): Eukaryota > Metazoa > Arthropoda > Arachnida > Araneae > Linyphiidae > Troglohyphantes > Troglohyphantes excavatus. Next base: position 60,375,596 of record OZ010676.1, on the reverse strand, counting down.
TAACGGCGCCAGGTGTTGTCCTCGTTATTTTTGCATGGTTAAAAAATACGAGGCATGAAAGAATATACATATATGATGAGTCTGATCTATTTTTAGAATTAAATAAATATAAAAAAGGGCGATACGAGCCGACTGGTCTGCGTCCTGGGTCTGTGTTGATTCGTACAAAAAATAAGAAAAAAAAATCGCTCGCTTGTTTTCCCAGAAGTTTAGATAATACTCAAAGAGCAGGTGTTTTCGGACCGGAACAAAACCGCAAATCACTAAGAGTAATAAAACAAAATTTATTGCCATCGACATAACACTAAAAATACTCAGACGTTCGGCGCCTATAGATTACGCAATACTACATTTTAATGTACAAATAAATTTTCATATACATATATGATGAAAGAATATACATATATGATGAGTCTGATCTATTTTTAGAATAAAATAAAATAAAAAGGGCGATACGAGCCGACTGGTCTGCGTCCTGGGCAGGCACGTAGGTATAGATTTTTCATGGGGGGGCCCAGCAAAAAAAGTCAGCATAAAACCTTCATTAAAATTGTTAAATTGAAGGTTTTATGCAGGTAAAATAAAAACTTCAAAAAACTGCAGTTTTTTTTAAGGTTTAATGCTGAAAAATTCAGCATTGAAATTGTTGAAGGTAAAATGCAGTTTTTTTAAAGGTTTTATGAAGGTAAATAAAACCATCAAAAAACCTTCATAAAACCTTCAATAAAACTTCAATTTTCCTGTAAGAATATCATTACTAAATTTTTCTACATTAAACCTTCAATAAAACTGCAGTTTTTTTGAAGGTTTAATGTATACAAATTTAGTAATGATATTCTTACAGGAAAAGTGAAGCTTTATTGAAGGTTTTATGCAGACTTTTATAAAGCTTGCACGAAAGTTAAAAACTTTTTTTTTTAATGTTGTTTATTAGAAGTTTTAATGATGAAAAATTGAGCATCTAAATTCTTGAAGGGAAATTAAGTTTTATTTTATAAATTTTATGTAGACAAATTAAAAAGTTTTAAGAAGTTTTAATGTTGAAAAATTTAGCATGGAAATTATTGCAGGTACTGTGTAGATTTTGTAAAGGTTTTCTTAAAAGTAAATTTTAGGAAAATTGATATTTGAATTTTTTTTTGAAAGCTTTATTTTACCTGTTTGTTTTATAAAAGCGAAATTTTGTTTTAATAATGAAGAGAAGGGGAAGTTTCTAAAGCTCCCATTTGAGGATTCCTTTTATCCGATTTTTTTTTTCTCACTTTAACGAAAGTTGGTTTATTTCTTAACAAGATTTTCCCAATTTAAAAATAATAATTTTGGCAACAATATTTTATTTGTTTTCTAAATTTATGCGGGAGTAGGTCCTCTTAGAGACTATGTGCTCGTTATGAAAGAAAAGTATGAATTTAATTGAAAAGTTTAACCATCAATTTCTTCTTTTCTATAAAAGGATAATTATGTTTCTTAAAATACAAAATAATCAAGAAAATTAATCGTTTGTTTTGAATTATACTAACCTTTAATTTATCCCGACATTCGCATTAAAATCCGACATTGCATTGGTGGATAAAATAGTTAAATAATTAGTGTGTCCCAGCAGAAAAAAAGTCAGAATAAAACCTTAAATAAAATTGTGAAATTTGAAATTTTATGCCTGTAAATTACAAACGTTAAAAAAATGCTGTTGTTTTAAAACTTCGGCATTGAAATTGTTGAAGGCGAAATGCAGTTTTTTTAAATGTTTTATGAAAACAAATAAAATAACTTTACAAAAACTGTAGTAATATTCTAATAAAATTTTTGTAGGAATAGTAATGGTTTTTAAAAAAAAAAATTGAAATTAAATTTTTTGAAATTGGGATTTGGCTATATTCTTGTACAAAATATTATATTTTTTAACCGATTTTTTTATTGATAGATAGAATTTTTCTTCCAAAAACTTTTACAATGAAACTAAGTTTATCGGTATTTAACTATACGGAAATTTCAATTACTTATTTTGTTTTTGAGATAATCATATGAATTATCTTTTTCTTAAAAATAGTTACGGGCCAGAGTGGGTGGCAGTTGGATAGAATGCGCCCCGCATAATCGAAGGTCTGTGTGTGTCGTCCGCAAAAAGTAACCGCTGTGTTTAAGGGACTGTTGCACATTAAATATGCCGTGCTCCAAACAGAGCCGTCTTTTTAAATGAAGGGCTATTTCAAAACTAGCTTTCTGGGGTCATTTGAAATATATTTAAAAATAAAATAATGACATTCTTAAGTATTTTGGTATTGGAGTAATCGTTCCCACACAACCAGAGACATCTTCTGGACGTCCCAATTAGATCCTGAAGATCCCATTACCGTCCGGGTCCTACAGCGGGATCTTATGACTTCCACAGGACGTTCTTCATAAGATGGATCTGGGATCTTCCAGAATTTTGACATTTTATATCGTCCTAAGGATGTCTTAATATCCTAAAACGTTACCATTTGTTGCAATTCACAAATATTTTTAAACAAACTGTCAGTTACCGAAATATTTTATTCTTTTCACACAAAATATGTCATTCTTAACAAATGATTGGAAAAAAAAAAAAATTTCAATTTTAAAAAAAATTAAATTTGAAATTTTATTAAAATTTTTTAATAAAATAAAGGTTTTAAATAAAAAAATTTGAAACAAAGTTTTCCCATTCAAGCGATACATTTTTGTCCATATTTCAAACAATTGGAAGTGCATCGTTTAACGAATTTTTGTTAAAAAAGCTCCGTGAGTCCCACAACTTCCCGTCTTCCAGACGTATATGCCGCCGCCATTGCTAGAACTGAGAGATGGACGCTGAAGTCTGCACGCTGTGACATCGCATTCATGTCTAGCGAACATTTCGTGAAAACCAAGCAATTATAAAAACAGGTGTGTGATGAACATTAGTTCAAATGTTTTTTCTTTCTATTTGTATTAGTTTGATAATATTGATTTTTACCGGAATAATAATAATCTTATTACATTTGTGTTGTATCTTTAAGCCTACTGTGGCGAGGCGAGGCGTGATACTAGTATTTATTTGTATTGCTTCTGTGAATCTTTCTTAATAATAAGGATTACAAGTTTAACATGACGTTTATGTCGTGAATTTTTTTTTAAACATCAATTATAAAGCTTATTGTGCTGAAAAACCACAATTTGTATATAAACATCGTGCAACAGTATTTTTGCATTCTCTTCTTAGAATAAGCAAAGGTCTCGTACTCCTGCATTTACACTCTTTTTGAATAATTAAAAGCAACATTTCGTTATATTATAAAACTGATTAATATTGGTGACGAGATTTAAAGATTATTTTGTTGATCACTTACATAAATGTGTATCAAACTATTTTTATGGTTCTATATAATCTATGCAAAATATTTACAAGACAAATGTAGATGTACAAAGCAAATTTTCTAAGTTTAAATATAGTACCCAATAACTCACGTTTAGTAAAAATATATGTATAAACAATTGATATAGGAGCGACTCCTTGAGGAGTTAAAAAATATGAGAAATAAATTAGTTTAGTTAGAAATGTTACTAACATTAATTTCTTTGAGATTCATTTGTAACATTATACCTGTATATTGCTCTTTGAGATTATATGGTTTTAATTTTTTTACCTAAAAAAATCACTCTTTACTTGACTTTCCTGAAAATTTTGGAATTTCGTTACCAATACTATATGTTTTTTAGTTAAGGAAGTTATGAAATTCCTATACTCCTATAAAAAAAAAGTTATTTAACAAAAGTATTGAGGCAAATTGGGATGCCAAAATTAGTTCTCTTACTTTACTAAAATATATTGAACCGTGTCTGAATTGATACCTATCGCAAAGAAAAAACAAAACTTCTGTTATAATCATATGTAATTAAACAATAATTATCTTTAACTGTTATTTTCTTTAAATTTACATTCTATGTAATTCCTATAAATTATATAAAAAAAATACATTTATTTTCAGCCTTGGAATGTTGGAAAGTAGTAGGCTGCTCGGGATATCACCAAAACAAACAAGAACTTGTTGAAACTTGCACCGAAAGGAATGGAGACATTTAAAAACCAGTGAGTATAGTGCACATTATTATTAAATATCTTAAGAATTTTGTAATAAGATAATAATTTGTTCCGCAATAAGAATTTTGACAGCTGCATGAAGTGGGGACTTAGTACTTATTATTTCTTCAGTGTTTCTTGGTCCAAGTAAAAAAAAAAGAATATATATATATATATATATTTCTTTTTAGCTGTGCCATGCAAAACTCAGCATGTTGAATAATTTATAATGATTGAATGTCAAATGTAATTTTATTCAAACCACAAACTTGTTCGAATGACATATATTGTGTGATCATTATTGATTTATAGTAGTTTCTAAAATTGTTCATAGTTATGGGAAATGTTCTATTTTTAGGATCCCCAAATAATTACAGCGTTTTCTTATTTCACAAATGAGGGGCAGCGGGTGTAGGGTAAGGTGGGTTGAAATGAGTATTTTTAAATTAAATTACACATTGTGTGTGTTTCTTCGTTTAATGGAGTACATTTTAGCTATTTTTTTTTTATTATTTATGCCCAAAAACTTATATATTTGAGTAAATAAATAAAAACTCTGATAGAAGTTGAATTATTTAACCATATTCCTGGGTTTTCTATAAAAATGAAACATTTTAATACTTTCCATTCCAATGAAAAATTATAATTATTATACGCTATTTAGCTTTTCTCAATGATTTTCAAAGAGGGAGAAATTATGTTTAAAAAGGATAGAAAATATGAAAAAGATATTGATCTTCGGAAAAATACAATACTCTACAAAAACTTGAATTTCAAAGCTTATAAATTACAACAATATATTTAACACTTTATATGTAGTTGTATATGTACATGTTTTTAAACAAAATTGTGAACAAGAACACATTTTGATAACAAAAAAACACCATTTTCTGGAAACATTAGAATATAAATTAAAAGTTTTATATAGGTAAAACAAAATTGTCTGAATAACACTAAAAATAATGTAAATACAGTATATATTCCTGAATTAAAATAAACCACAAATGAGGTGTTCAGAAGAAATATTCAAAATGGCAGAATACAATTTCTTTTTAGAAAGACGTTTACAAAACAGTCTATTAGTATTCAAGTTACTAATTTGATTAAAAAATCTGCTTTAATAATACCTTTTTACATGAAAATTTCTATGATTAGAAAAATTTCCCATTTCCCCACCTTTGAAGAATTTCCCCACCCGAGAAAAATTCAAGAGATAATCTGCACACTGTGGATACATTGGTAGAATTTTCACAAAAATACTTAAAGCAAGAACAAAGATAATTGATCGCCATAATAAAAATCGTAGATGTTTTATTCATCCGGCACTTAACTTCCGGATATCGGATAGTTGAACAACAGTAGGATATCAGTTTCATCCCTATTTATAATACAGATTAGAAATAATTTAATTTTGAATTATTTTTTTAAAACATTAATAATATTTATATTTTCTATAATTTTTTTTTTTTTTAAACTTTTTCGAAAAATATCTTGCTCCAAACTTAATAACTCTCCAGAAATTAGTAAATTCAAGAATTCTATAAAACACAACACCTTAAATTAAAGTTCTCAAACTGAAGCTTAAAAACTAATTTAATTTCATATGGTTATCTTTAGTTTTACATAAAACAAAATAAACATTGATTTTATATAATATGGCAATATATCATAAATTTTGTATTGCGTTTACAAATTGTAGTTATGATGTATGCTAAAAATAGAATGTTCTAATTATTATCCTAGAGTTAATTTACATACTAATTGCTTGTTTTTTTAAGGTTGGGTCCTTCCGTGTAATGTAGCCTGTCTGTAACTCGAGTATATCCAGTGGGACTCTAAATGGAAAAGGTTAGTAACTATATATAAGATTAATACTCAAGAAGTTTTATTCTTCACACTCATAAAACGAATAATAAATCTTCGATTACGGAGGAATGAAACAGTTGCAAATGGTGAAATAATTTTTTATATGATATGTTGATTTATTTGATGCATATTGTCTCCCATGTATTAAATTTAAATTCACATTAATTGAAATATCTGTTGAATAATTTATTGAAAATTAATCACAAATCAAGAAAAACTTTAGATATCTGTTAGATTGTTATAGATCTTACATAGGGACAACGTTTTCGTTGATTTGTTCTCAAATATTAAAATAAATATACCATATTCGATTAACTTCTATTAATATTTTTATTTACTTTGTTACCAAATTATTTATTGTGTTGATAGCCTGTAATTTATTATTAATATTGCAATAAAAAAATCTGATCCGACAACACTTTATCCCTTGACTTTCGAGAGGTGCTATTAGCCGAGGGCGACTAGTTATGCAACCCGTTGCCACATTGTATTAAACCGCACATCATGGCGCAACTATTGAATACTTGCTTAATTCACCCAGAGGATAAAGATCTTGTAATTAAACTTGTTTGTATAACTTAATAAAATTTCTCTTATAAAATACTGGTAAAACTGTATGACGGTAATATTTCAGGTAGTGTTTTGGACAAAAGTTACATCAGCTGTTGTTTCCTACAGTTATTTTTTTATTCTGAGTTACAATCAATAAGGATTTATTATATGAATCTATTTTTTAAATACATGTATTTATAATGTTATTTAATATTTGTTATCGCACAAACTTAATGTTTTACATAAAAGTACTGAATATATTGTCTTTATAGTTTTAAAAAAATGATAATGCATTCTCCATGATTATCTTTGGAACTAGCCTTCCCCCATAGAGGGGGCACAAGGGCTATAGCCCCCCTGCTGCCGCCACCACTGTTTTCAAGAAAATTATAATATATTAAATGTGGTAAAAAGGGGTCTCCTTTCCCCCCCCCCCCTTTTTTTTGGACATTGCCCCTTCACTTTTTATATTGCACTTTTTAAAAATAAAACATGAATCAAACCCCTCCCACTATTACGATGGGCGCCCCATTCCCTCCTAAAATTCGTATTGCGTGACGGAGGGGGAATTCGACCACAACTGCAGTATACAATTCCGCTCCCATAAATTCTGTGTAAAATTATTCTATGGGGATAAATAATATAGAATACCTTCATGTAGAAGAAGGTGGTCGCATCCTCAAGGCCTATTAACCCATTCCATCCTCTGAACCGCGTGGGGGTAATTTCGGCCTCAACTCAACAGGGTTAATGGCGAATCAGGCTATGAGGGTAAATGGCTTACCATCATCATGTAGATGAAGGTTGGCCATTTATCCACCCCACCCTTTATATCTTGTATGGCCTGCACCTACTTGATTTTTTTCCTTTTTAAGTAACTCAAATTTGGGAACGTTGAAATTTCTACTCGGTTTGAGAGTAGAAAAATTATGAAATCAGTTTAATTTTATTTGACAACTGGTAATTTAAATAGGAAATTACTTTTAACTTTTTTTGCACAGCTGTTACTTCCGGAATATTTCTTCTAGAAGTATGTCACTTGTACATATTTTTATGGGCAAATTTGGTCACTACAAGTAGATTGGGTAAGAAAATTCCAGCAAGATGTCTACCCCAAATTTTTAAACTTGTTTTTGAAAATCTCAGTATTTGCATCAGCAGAAAAACGAGAAAGATTTTTCCATTTAGCTGTACTAGCTAAAGAAAAGTGAAGTTAGTTCTCGATGATTGTGTTTCCTGTTAATAACCGTAAAAATATTAGTGTGCACTCTAATAATGTGTTTTTTGTATACTAAATTTTGTTTTATTTTCAGATTTCCCTTGGATTAGAGAAACACATCATGTAATCAAGATTTTTAAAAGATATTGAAGAATATTTAATTTATTGTTTCATCTCAATGTAAATTAGTGTTTGTACAAAAAAAATTTAATAAATGAGAAACAAAAATTATTGTTATATGTACAAGTTGTTTTATTTCAATTAACTTTAAAAATAATTTATTTATTTATTTATTTGATAAATATATTTAACAATATTTATTTTAAAAGAACTTTTCTATTGAAAATGGAAAATAATACTGATTTTTACATTATTAATAACTTAACATTTGTATGCTTTATATAAATATAAGGAAGAGAAAGTATTTTTGCCTTCTAAAATGAGTAAAAATCAATTTTGCAATAATAAAAAGGCTCATTTCGGAAGGCAATTATAATTCCTCTACCATTTTAAATGCTAAAGCAAAAATAAGCTGACCATCCAATGTGCCTAAAGGCATTTAATAATAGTCCCGAAACGGTCCTAAATTTGCCTTGGAATCCCAAAGGCGTCCAAAAACAATCCGGAAATCGTCCTAAGGTTGTCCTTAGATCCTAAGCATGTCCTGAACGTCCTATAAGAAGTCCGGAAAAGATCCTAGATTGTCTTAAAACCGTCCAGAAAGTATCATACGTCTGACGTCCTGAGGATGGAAAAAAGTGGGACATTTGGTTTGCCCAAGAACCGTTTAAGGACGTCTTTAGTTAACTTTCGGGATTCCTTGGGACGTCCCGATATCCCAAGAATGATGGCCTCTGGACATCTTTAGGATGTCTTTGTGTTGTGTGGGTTGCTATGCACATGTGACTGGAAAAAGCTTGAGCTAGAGCAGTTCAACCTTTTTTTTATTCTTGAAATACGGTACTAAATTAACTTATACATTTTTTTTACATTTTATGAAAATACCTCATAAATAATACCTAATAGGTATTTAAAAAGTTTTTGTTAATAAGTACATAATTTATCTTGTATAATTTATGTAGAATAAACCGTTTTAAAAATTATTTCATTTGAAACTAATGAATAAAATTCTTCACTATTCTTTGTTTAGGTCAACAAAATAAGCGCGTTATATAAATATGTAGCATTGACAAGCTTTACTTTTTGCATTTGAAAACTTTTATTCTATTCGTTACTTAAATTTTTTTCCAAATAAAAATCCGTGATATAAAAATAATAATATAAATAAATATATATATATATCCTTTTTTTTAATATTTGCAGACAACACACGTTTAAAAATTTTGACCTTTTCGCGAACACGTCTATATTTATTTTGCTCGTTGAAAGCAAAGTTATTTTTTTATAACACTGCCACATTTTAATTCTCAACTGGTAGGTCGGTCTGGTTGCAAAGAAATTTTAATTTAATTATACAAATTGCAAGTAAATTGCAGATGGTTAATACCAAAACAACAAGCGAGTGCTTAGAATAATAAGAATTAAAATGTAGGTTGTCCGAAATCGTTTGCTCTCAACTGTTTTGAAGTTCCAATATAATTTTGTTATGATTGAGTGGCAACACCCGAAATGTTTATCAAATGATTAGCAAGCTTGACAGATGGAATGGAACGGAAAATGTTTTCTATTTGATTTCGAACAATATTGCAAACACGTTTATGAAACCAGATGCCATGGTATATAATTAGATGCAAGTGTTCACTGCTGTTTTGTTAAATGGTGAAATTTAGAATAAACGCGGTCATTCATTTTTCATTGGAATAGAACAAAAAAAGTTGGATCTCGACAGTTTAAAAAGGTGCGGTTTCCAAAGTTGGATTTTCATGTAAAATGTTGTTAACTTTTGTAGCAAAGTTTCTTAATTCTTTGGACATTTGGTAGTTTTTATTATTTATTTTAATGCTTATCTGTAGATTGTAAATGGATTTTTATACAATAAAAGTTGAATTCTAAACTTATGTATTCTTTTATTTTTTACAAATATGTTATAAAATTATGTAATTGTTTTAAGTCGTAATTTAGTATTTGCAAATGCAAAACTGTATACAAAACAATTTTGAAAATTTTCTTGTTTCAGGGTTTAAACGTACTTTACATATTTTTTCGAAATGTAAAAGAGTTATGCGTATGTTAGTAGAAAAAATTTATTGCTATGTTTTTCTAAATACTTATATTTTTGTGTAGATATATGTTAACGGAATATATTTCACTTTATTAACCAAGAATACAAAAAGTTCGGTAAATGGTAATCAATATCTTGATCAAACCTGTAAAGCAATAGGACATTATTACTTTTTTTATCCTAAAACGTGCGTTTTTAGTAATATATATCATAAAAATTGATAGATAACTATCAAAATAATTGATAAATTGACCATTGATAAATTGATTTTAAAATAAAACTGTTCTAAATAAGTTTTGAAATTAAATGTTATTATTGAAAAGTATAGTACTATTAATACTGTAAGTGTATGACAAGTTATTATTTTTTTCTTGTATCGGTCTTTCTATTGCAAGTTTGGCTTAAGTAAATTGTTGGAGCACTTATTAACAAAATATATGGCTAGATGAAAACAATTCAGAACTGCTCCGAATTCAATTTAAATTATCAGTCAATTTGAACAATTAGTTGTTATAAAACTTCATCATGCTTGAACATTAGTTTGGCCAAGTTTCAGATGCTTCAAGCAATCATCATGATGATCTCAATAGCAATAAATATAAATTGAACAATACATGTTAAAAAATTAAACATTATTTTTATTTAATATTTCCATATTGTATTTTTCTCACATGTGCGTTACGAATGCTTACAACTTCACCTACATTGTGGCTAGATTGAACAATTTTAGTAATTTATAAAAAAATCATTAGAAATTATTTCATAATTCGAAAGGTTTTTAAATATTAAAAACCTGATTTCTAAGTAATGTAGTTTAAATGTTTAGATATAGTTTTAAAGTTAATTACAATTTTGGTAATAACTCGTTAGCAATAAAATACACTTTATGAAATTATGAAGATATTTAAAAAAAAGTTTTAATAAAGTTTTTTAAGCTAATGATTATTTTTTGGCTTTTATATGTATAGAGTAGAAATATTTTCTACAACTTTTTAAATATCAGATTAGAGAAAAAAATTATTCTTTTTGTTCAAAATTCTTTTAGCGCAAAAATATTGAAATACAACATAAAATGTTAAATAGACTAAATTTTGATTTGTTTAAAATAGAAAAACAGTTTCTTTCAAAAAACCTGCATGAAAACTGCAGTTTTTATACAGACAAAAACCTTCAATTTTCCTTCACGGAAAACCTGCATAAAACCTTTATAAAACCTTCATAAAAACTGCAGTTTTTTGTTTCAATGTCCTTCAAAAAACCTGCATGAAAACTGCAGTTTTTATGCAGACAAAAACCTTCAATTTCCCTTTAATTTTCTTTACCAGGAAACCTGCATTAAACCTTTAAAAAACCTGCAAAAAAACTGAAGTTTTTATGAAGGTTTTTTGAAGGACATTGAAACAAATAACTGCAGTTTTTATGAGGGTTTTATGAAGGTTTTATGCAGGTTTTTAATGAAGGTTTTATGCTGACTTTTTTTGCTGGGGGGGTTCACTGACTGAGCAACGGATTTCTTTACTTAACCTCCCCCCTTTCCCGAGGGGGGGGGGGTGGAATAAGGTACTTAAGGAAATCCGTTTTTTTTGGGGGGGTCCCCCTTAGTGGGGGAATACTTAAAACCCCTCCCCCCCCAAAAAAAAAAACATCAACAAACTTCTCCACCCCCCCCCCCCCCCACACACAATTTTTTTTTCTCAAATTTTTTTATAAATTTTCATTAGTAAAAAGGAATACGTTGGCATTTGAATATCGAGGCAGCAGTTAATGACAGTTATCATTGTCATTAACTACTTTTAACAGTTGTAAATAACTGTACTTTTAAAATTAGTAACTCACTTCTTAATTATGAAATAAATTTAGAGAACAAATTTAAAGTTTGAGAATCCTTATAATATCTGTGGTAACGATTAGTTAGATAATTTATAGTTATGATAGTTTAAAGATCTAATAAGCGTTTTCGTTGACCAAAACTAGTAAAGAATAATATAAATTATAAAGCCTACATGATCTAAAGTATAGTGGAAGTAAAAACACTCGAAATTGCATGGAATTGTGCAATCCAATCGCCACTGCTAGTTTTAAATTAAACATTAAATATACATAATTTAATACAGAGAAAATTATTTACTTATTACCAATAAATATTAACTTCCATTAATTAAATTTAAATTGTAAAGGTCATTTTAATTCAAAGATCTAAAAGAAACAAAAAAATTATCAACTTAACGGCGCCAGGTGTTGTCCTCGTTATCTGATCATGGTTCAAACATACGAGGCATTGTTCCCGGGTATTTCCTTCGAGATGGGCCCCGAACCGTCGCCAATATTCCAATATGCAGCAACGTACAATGCAGTGCCCGTTCGGAGGTCTAATTTAAGTTTAATCTTACAAGTTGGGCAATTTAATCTTCCCAGGACGCAGACCAGTCGGCTCGTATCGCCTTTTTTATTTTTATTTAATTCTAAAAATAGATCAGACACTCTTTCTTTCATCAAATACGTATATGAAACTTTTTACATTAAAATGTAGTATTGCGTAATCTATAGGCGCCGAACGTCTGAGCATTTTCCTTCGGTCCTGGCAATTTCAGCGTTATTTCGTAAATAAATCTTGTTTTATTACTCTTTGCGGTTCTGTTCCGTTCGACACCCCTCCGCACCCCCTTTCATTTGCTATTTCTTTGGGCGTAAATGTTCCCAAATCAGAGATTTTTAAAACTCGCAATTCCAAACTTCCCCAGGGGGTACGGAGGGGTGTCGAACGGAACAGAACCGCAAAGAGTAATAAAACAAGTTTTATTTACGAAATAACGCTGAAATTGCCAGGACCGAAGGAAAATGCTCAGACGTTCGGCGCCTATTCATGGGTTGAACTGAGAAGTGTTGAATAGATGGCGCTGCTAATCGGAAGTTCGGTGACGCTTCTTCGTATACTTCCGGTTAGAGTGTTTGTAATCATAACCAACGCTAAACGATCTCGCATAATCATTTTCTTTTATAAGAATTTATAGCATAATGCATAAATTGTACTCAGCAAGAAAGAGAGGCGAAGTTGTTGTTCCGTTCCACAATGTTCTTTACGTGCTGGACCGAATGTCATATCGGCTGTACACGCAAAAAAGTGCGCAACAAACAATTTAAGAAAAATAACCTTTTTTAAGCACTTCATTTTACCCCCATTGTTTTTAAAAAGCAATCCCACTAAATTTTGGAAATATCTTGTTTTAGTATTTGAATTCGAAATTTCACACTGGAGAAAAACATCATACGTACCAGTACACATACAAAGTGAGCAACAAACAATTTACGGAAAAGAACCTTTTTACGCACTTACCTTATTTCCATTGTTTTTAAAAAGCAATCCTGCTAAATTTCGCGAATCCACATTGCTTTTAAGAAAATCCCCCTACATTTCGGAAATATCTTGTTTTATTAGTGTTTGAATTCGAAACTCACACTGGAAAAAAACCTCATACTATGCAAAAAGTGCGCAACAACAAACAATTTAAGAAAAATAACCTTTTTTTAAGCACTTCCTTTTATCCCCATTGTTTTAAAAAAGCAATCCTACTAAATTTCGGAAATATCTTATTTTAGTATTTGAATTCGAAATTTCACACTGGAGAAAAACATACATATAAAGTGTGCAATAAACAATTTCCGGAAAAGAACATTTTTACGTACTTCTTAATTTTCATTATTTTAAAAAGCAATCCTGATAAATTTCGGGAATCCACATTGCTTCTAAAAAAATGACCCTACATTTCGGAAATATCTTCTTTTATTAGTATTTGAATTCGAAACTCACACTGGTGCGCAACAAACAATTTACTGAAAAAAATCTTTTTATATAGGCACTTTCCTCATATTGCTTTTATAAAGCAATCCTACTTAATAATGTATTTTAATAACTTTCGCCCGATTACTATCCAATCCTATTTCTGAAAGTTTTACATATCAGTTTATGCAATATTACAGAAAATGTATGTAAATTTGTCAATACTTTTTTTTTATAGATTTGGTGTTTGAAATTTTAATATATATGTAAATTTAAATTATTTTCACATTTTAGTCTAATGTTAGATAGCAAAGCTGAAAGCAGATATGTCTGCTTTATTTTCAATTAAATTGACTTTTTGTTTAACCAATAAATTAATGAAATATTCATTATTCAATACAAAAATGAATCAATTTTTAATAAGAATCTGAATATTGATTTAAATAGTTTATCTTTAAAAAACACATTATTGCTTAGTGACGCAATTTTCAGAAAATGAATTTTCTCATTTACTTCAATCAATCGGCTAGTTTCACCTTTTAAAACATATTAGGTGTTGAAAATGAAAATACCAAAAAGTTTTTAATCATATTTGAATATTATATCATTCTTAATCTCTAAATATCTTGCATATACTTGAATTACAGAACACCTTAAAAAAAAATTGAGCTCTTCACAAGTTTTTAATGATCCTGGATGTTGGTTTAATTATGGTTCGAATTACTTTAAAAAATATCAAGATGATTTGTATGCGAGTGTGTGCAAATACTGCCGATGAACTACAGACTGTCGTATCCTAAAAATTTCCCAATGTCTATCTGGTTGTCTTTTAAAACCAGCTACTCATCACAAATTAACCACATTCTGGCAAACTATTACATCTAGCATCTTATAACTTTTGAATTGTTCCTTGGTATACTAGCAAACCCTCTCAACGAGGTACATATAAATGTCGCCGAAATTGAGATCCGGCCATTTGCTTGTTCATCCGCAAACACACTTTCTCGCAAATCCATGTCCAGAGGATCTGGAATTTCAATTTCCCCGCATACTCGAAGTTTTTCCTCATATCGCATTTGAGCTAAAAGCTATAATTTTTTTTAAATATAAACTAGTCATCTTATTCTGCAAGCGAAAACAACAACGTAAATAATCATCGGAAACGCTAAACCGGAAGTGTTTGAAGAAGCGAAATTTTTGACCAATCACAGGCGAGTTGTGTTTGTTTCCAAACATCAACCCATGAATAGATTACGCAATACTACATTTTAATGTAAAAAGTTTAATATACATATTTGATGAAAGAAAGAGTGTCTGATCTATTTTTAGAATTAAATAAAAATAAAAAAGGCGATACGAGACGACTGCTCTGCGTCCTGGGTTGATTCGTACAAAAAGTAAGAAAAAAAAACGCTCGATTGTTTTTCGCGAAATTTAGATAATACTCAAAGAGCAGTATTTTCACGGGCAACAAAAACAATAAATTAAAAACCGTTATAGAAAACATGGGAGATGGTTTTGTTTTAGAATAAACTGGCAACTTATATTGAAGTATTTTAAGATTAACGAAATTATGTGGTCTTGAGAGCATCTTAGTCTTGTCATTTTTAAGTCTTATTTTACGACCCCGTTTGACGATCTATTCCCTTTATTATCTTTATTTCAAATTAAACCTAACATGACGTCATCGTGTTTCGGTCTCAATATCCCATGCCCACAGTGGGGCACCTCGCCCCCCCCCCCCCCCCACTAAAATCTCTATTTTTATGATATTTACAGTAATTCGGATTTTAATTTTTTTTATTTTACTTACAATGGGAGGGGTTTGAAACCCCCAACCCCTCCCTTACCTACGTGCCTGGTCCTGGGTCTGGGTTGATTCGTACAAAAAGTAAGAAAAAAAAGAATTTTTCCAGAAATTTAGATAATACTCAAAGAACAGGTGTTTTCGCGGGCCAACCAGTGGCGTAGCCAGCATTGGGTTACTTTGGGTCAGCCCCCCCCCCCCCCACCTCCATTGCCAGTTTAAAATCAAAATTATTTTTAAAAAAATAATAAGTGCAAAAAAAAAAAAAAAAAAAATTCCCGATTTCCATAGAAAAAAACACACGTCGCATTTCCTGGTCTAACCCACATGTATCTCCTGCTCACTTCCCTTCTGTCCCCTGGAGCGATGATTTTAAGGAGCGCCTGTGTGTGTGGGGGCGATGGGGTAGTAGGTTTGTATGATTGTCTTGGGTGTCTCAATTGTACCTCAACCTACGTGACATTTGCTTAACACGGGAGTAAAGTAGTCTATTGGTATTTCAGTTGGCGACAGTAAAGATAATTGTAGGTTGTTTGTACATGATGTAAAGGGTTACTTTTCTTAACATTTGAAATGAGGCGGCAGTTGAGCTGGAATTCACAATACATCAATCCAGAAATTGCTTATTTTTTGGGTATTTTCCCTGAAAAGACCCATTCATGCCCTATGCGCTTTTGAGAAAGGATTGTAAATGACTCCTGTCAAAAATATAATACCCCTAATTGTGATCCTCTTTGCTCCCTCACAATACCGGTGGAATTTTTTCCCCTTCTCAAACATCAGTTTTCTGAGAGGTTGTATGTCTCTCATTTGCCATTTGAATTTGAAAATCACACCAGTACTGCACGTGCTTGCTAAGCTTAGCTGAATTACCATTTTCACGGTATGCCGTCATCAAAACATAAACTATTGGAAGATTCAAGATAAAAGAAAGGAGCATCGTGCCAAAAATTAGTTGATATGTTTAAAGTATGCATTCCTTTTCTTATTCAAATATTTTTTGTTTATTGAGATTATCGTTGAAAATACCCAAAACTAACTAATTTTTTATTCAATTAAATTTGCAAATTAGTTTCTGTCACTCAGACACTAATTTGTAAATGTAACTTTTCACGCGGAAAGGCGGTTTTCCGCTTTTTTTTAAATTTGGGTTTTGATCATTTCCAAGATTGATGAACATTCGTGTAATATTTTTTATGGGGGATAATTAAAAAGTTATATTCAACTATTATAAATACGAAGGGCACATAATGAAAAAGTTGGCTCTATTTACAAAGGGTGGGGTCAACAGATTCTCGTTTAAATCTGTGTTCATAACCTTTTTCTAGATTTTTTTCTGCGGCGCTGCATCGCGTGCTGATGATTAGGCAAGCAATTTTCCATTTTCTAGCTTCACAGTTTATACAAATCGATGTTTTTTTTATAAAAATATATTTTTTATTCAGTTATTTGATTTTTTTAAGAGCAACGCCATTTTAAGTTATGATTTTGTCGCAATGCGCCGTTTTGCTGCGTCACGCAACCAATGAAACCTCCTCCCCCATGTCACGCCACAGTCATGCATGATAAAATTAACCGGAAAAGAATGATTATTATTCTGTTTTTTTTTATTATATAATAAAGAGTTATTTACAAATTTAAAATTACAACTTAAAAATTATTATTATTAATTAAAATTACTAATTTAAAATTGCTTCAATCCGAACTCACCATCAATATCTAGCTACAGACTTAAATCCCAGTGAAATGTCAGCCAGGTTTGTTAGTAATTTAAATTAGGAAATGATGGAAGATTAACCTGCGAAAATTAAGCTTTTAATTTACATCTTATTTATAATTTATATATATACTTTTAATTAATTCAAATTATTAATTAGAATTTTAATTTAAAACTACTGCTTAAATTAAAAAAATATCATAATTTAAATTTACTAATTTAAAATTACTACTTAAAAATTATTATGATTAATTAAAATTAAAATTTAAAACTACTGCTTAAATTAAAAAATATCATAAATTAAATTTACTAATTTAAAATTATTAATTAAAATTGATAATTTAAAATTATTAATTAAAATTGATAATTTAAAATTATTAATTAAAATTGATAATTTAAAATTATTAATTAAAATTGATAATTTAAAATTACTAATTAAAATTGATAATTTAAAATTATTAATTAATTTTAACTCAAATTATTAATTAATTTTATATCAAATTATTAATTTATTTTAATTCAAATTATTAATTTATTTTAATTCAAATTATTAATTTATTTTAATTCAAATTATTAATTCAACTTAATTAAAATTATTAGTTAAAAAATGGTTCAAATTAATTATTAATAAAAAAAATTATTTGGTTTTGGTCGGATCAAAAATAATTTATGAACCCCCCCCTCCCCCCCGCCCCCCTTCGGGCAATCCTGGCTACGCCACTGGGGCCAACAAAAACAATAAATTAAAAACCATTATAGAAAACATGGGAGATGGTTTTGTTTTAGAATAAACTGGCAACTTATAATGAAGTATTTTAAGATTAACGAAATTATGTGGTCTTGGCTCGAAGAGCCATACCAGAATATGGTTTCCATTGCATGTTATGGAGCATCTTGTTTTTACGACCCCGTTTGACGATCTTTTCCCTTTGTTATCTTTATTTCAAATTAAACCGAACATGACGTCATCGTGTTTCTGTCTCAATACACCATGCTCACAGTGGTAATTTTCACCCCCCCCCCCAAATTTTTTTATATTTTTTTTTATGATTTTTACAGTTATTCGGTTTTTAATTATTTACTTAATTTGACTTACAATGGGAAGGGTTTGAACCCCCTCCCCCCCCCCCCCCCCTTACCTACGTGCCTGGTTATAAGAGTTTGAGAAGTTACAATTTATAGTTTGCCGAAAGATATTAAACATTCAGAGTTCAGCTCACTTCCGTTCAGAACACTCACAGCCGATGTAGAAATATAGAATATGATTTGCTGTGACGTCATATATAATTTTATTGGATTCAAGAAAGAAAAAAATGGACATGAAGGAAAAGAAGGGGGAAGAGGAGTTTTGAAAAAAGTATCACACAATTTCTGGTGGGGGGGGGGGGGTCTACGGCCCTGCCCACTACCTAGAAATATACATAAGCACCGACCAAAGCTGGCGGGAGAACTTGGGAGCAGAGATGGGACGATTAAGAGGGGTAGGGCAGGGGGCAAAGCGAGGAAGGGCGAAACCTGCTGGCTCACACACATTTTCTAGGAATTCTAGCGGGTGGGACGGAACGGAAATGTCTCCCCATTTCTTTGTTAGTGAAAGACAACAATGAAACAACCCCTGGACATAACTGCAGTAAGATTGTGGAAGGTCAATTGGGTCATTTGGTTCCTTACAAAAAGCAGACATTTTGCGTAGAGCAGCCATCGGCGAAGACAACAAAAGAAGTGAGCTAAGGAGACTCGCCAGACAAAACAGTGTTCCGAAATAAGAGCGTTGAAAGTTTGTAACTCGCTTTGGCTGTAATACTAAGTGGAATGACATTCAATTAATTTCTGGGAACTAGGACTCCCCCCCACACAACCAAATGATAAATCTTACTAGTAACAAAAATTACGTAAGTTAATTTTTGGGTTTTTGTGACTTATACCACTTAGCAGTCAGCTCACCCAAATATAGGTAAACAGTAAATATTTAACTTGTTTGACGTAGAAATGACAGCTGAATAATTTTGAAGCGTTAAATTTAAGAATCTACATTGTTAAATGTGTTAGGTAATTTATAAAATTTGATTTTCAGAAAATTAAGAAAAGAGCATTAGAAGGAGCATAGCACCTAACGATAAACATCATCCATCATATATCACTTTTATAAGATGAAAATAATTATTCTTTTGAAGAGTTGAAAAAAATATTTTTAATAATTAACATTCTTGAAATGAATTATACTATTTTTATGATCATCTCCATGGTCAGAAAATTTCCTAAATCAATTCCGATTTATTTAAATATGCAACATTTTACTACACCCAAAGTCTAAATATTAATTAAAAAATACTGTATATTTTATAAAAGTTTAAATTATTAAGTATTAATGTTTGTGTTAAGTTTAGTGTAATTTAACATGAAAGTTTAAATTAATTTCATGGGAAAGCAATTTCGTACTCGTTATTTCTGGAAAGGAACAAAAATACATTAGAAAAATTGCATTTGATAGACATTTTTATTTAAAAATATATGTCATTTTTCAAGAGATATTACATTAATAAATTTGACATGTCAAGTGTGTCTTAACGTTTATAAATTATGTCCTTTTTTATAAATTACCTTTCCAAAGAATAGTCCAACAATCGAATTTTAAAGATTTTATACTTAGTTTATTACAGGGTCCAAATTTAAATATGTAATAATAAAACTTTTTTTAAAATATATACCTATAATAATATATTGTTCGTCCTTTTTTGACTTTATAATTAAACTAACTTAAGATTAATTAACCCTTTCTTTAGAGGTGAGGGGGGGGGGGGGGGCTACGCGTCTTTTCGCCGTATCAAGATGACCTTGGACACTGCAAATGCCCAGAAACAGCAACTTTGCCTGAAACCCTTTGATGTATCATTTGCGTACGGTCATTCTTTATAAGTTTTAAGGGAGAGGTGGGTGGGGGAGGGATTAGGTAACAAATTCGCTGTAGAAATGATGGGTCAGTGGCTCTGAGATTCTGAGAGTGAAGGAGGGGGAAAAAATCGTGTCGCTATGGTCAGTTTTGATGAGCGAAAACATCGGAAAAGGCGAATTCTATGCTATTTGCTTCATTAATAGCTGGTTTAGGGTGTCATGTAATTTATCTTTCTCGTGTATTTTTATTCGTGTAATTTTATATATTTTAAGCTGTGCAAAAAGCGAGACTGGAGTTGTAAATACTATTGGGTTTAATTCAAGTGTTTTTATTAAGTAGTGTTACTGGAATAACATTTTATTTGACAATCAATTCTTAACCTTTTATATGATAGTTGCTCTGCCTAAATTAATAAAACCGAACTAAATACCTTTGAACATACCACTGAACATGCTTAATGATGATATTTTAAATTTTAATTTGATATGTGGATAAGAAATATTGTACCATATAGGAAAAGCAAACAATCAAAACATATTTTGTTAAAAAAATTAAAAAAAAAGATATTATACGTTACTGATTTTGCTACCGAATTTTCTCTAACTAAGATATTTTATTTGTCCACATACGTTTTGTCACATTGAAATTAACTTGCAAAATTGAAATCTGTCTATGCGAATTAGAAAAAAATAATTTACGTTTTCCCAAGATTCGCTTTAAGTGACAAAACACGTTTTGAATTTTTTTTATTCGTATGTCTATCATTTGTCTGAGTTTGTTAAATGTGTAGATTGAAGCAAGCACTAGTAACTGCTAGTTGGTATTCTGGATAAAAGCTTAATGTCTTCCTTTGCATAGTTTAAAGTAATTTATTATTTTGACCAATTCACCTAACTATATTTCAGTTCTAACATCATTTATCAAAAGTTAAGTACAAAGGTGATATTACACATTTCACCATTGTACATTTCACCATTGTACTTAAATTTTCGTAAGCTACGAAATTTAATATTCTTCGAGAGATTTGGTGAGATATTGTTTGTCTCTTGCTCTGTCAATTAATCCATGAATATATTTACATGATTTCCACAAACCATACTAATTCATTGACAGAAGTCAATTACTCATCATTGGCGAAGACTGCTACATATAGTTTCAAATGGACCCGAAGCCAGTTTTAATTAAAGAAAAATCATATGGGCTGGACAAAAATAATCTGGAACAAATAAATGAATATATATTTTTGAAATTAAAATCTCTATTATATTAAAAATCAAATAAAAATCTGATTACACTGTTAGGGGGCATACTTTTATTATGTCATAATATTTTTCACCCTTTTTTACACACCCTCTCTATGTTACTTCACAAATTTATGTAGTTAAAAAGTAGTAATTTAAACTTTCATTCTGTGCATTTTACAAAACATCGCATCCTATTAAAAAAATATAGTGATTTCTATAAAAAAGTTTCTTCTCTCAAATTTTGTGAAAGGAATAATATTTCAGTATTTTTTTTATACAAATTCACTTTTGCTACGTCACGCAATCACCGACACCCTTTTCCCTCATGTCACACCAGAGTCACGCAGGTGGACCCCCTTCTCCAAGGGTGTGAGTCGTAATAAATGAAGGGCCTCTTAAGATGCAAATAAGAGCCACATTAGACTTAAAACTATAATTTTTTAACATTTAATTTTATATTTTAAAACACAAAATTCAATTTATATTTAAATGTTAGTCGAAATTTTTCAATATTTGTTGTTTTCCTCCTCTACATTTGCATATGAAACTATTTTTGCTGTGCTTTTTTAAAAATATTTTTTATATTTATTTGGTGCTTTTTTAAAAATTTTTATTATAGAATAAAAACAACTGATTTCCAAAAATAGTAACACAATGCCAATGCCGTTTGCTTACGAAAAAAAATATTCTCAAAAAATCGGTTTATGGAATTTCAGGCGCAAATTATTTCGTTTTTCTAAATCGATAGGTACATTCAACTGCAAACATTATCTGTTCTTGCACGCCAATATATTATAGCCAAATAGATTACTAATTTAACGTTGGCAACCCTGTAAGTTGTTGTGTTGCAAATACTAAGTAAAATACATTGATTAACTGTATATATAAAATTATAATATGTATAACTAATAAATCAACCCAAATCCTATGAAAAAAAATATTTACAACATTTTTATGATGCAGAAAAATTCTATTTTACTTAATAGATTTGTACAATGCAAATATAACATAACACTTTTAAGTTCTTTTAAAATATATGTTTAATTTGTGATAATTTAAAATGGCATTGTGTTACTATTTTTGGAAATCAGTTGTTTTTATTCTATATCGTTATTCTGGTCATGGTGATTTGAGAGTAATACAGTGACGGCCGCTAAAGCTATTAAGTTGGTGAAAGTCGTCGTCACTGGGTTCTGGTCACCACCAACAATTGAAACACGATGCAGGGGGTCAAGGGCGGATCCAGAGATTATTGTTAGGGGGGGGTAATATAGAACATTGTTATCATGAACACAAAATTTGACCCCCCCCCCCCCCCCCTCCTCGCCATCCAAGCTACTTGATAATTGAAAGTTTTTCCGTAGCAGGAAAAACTACACTGAAATTTAACATTTTTTAAATGATTACTTAAACTTTTTTTCATTCAATTTTCATTTAAATTAAAAAAATATTAAATTATTTATTTCTTTATAGAAATTAAAACAAGCATACTTTGTGTAACTCTGTTATCAAAGTCTCTCTGAGTATCACTGGGAATAAAAAACTTGTAACTGTGAATTCAATATTCTGACCCAGGTTTATTGAGCATTATTTTTAAATAAAATAATTTATCTTCATTATCAAAAGTAATTTATTTGTATTCTAATGCATTATTGAAATTTCCGAATCATAAGGACATAGTTGTAAGGTGAGGGGTGTACTAAAATATATTATAAGCTAAGGTATATTTACTCTTTTTTTTCTATTAAAAAATTACCTTAACATTCTAGAAAATAAATAAATATTAAGACACTTCAGAATTTAAATAAAACCTTGCGGGAGGGGGGGGGGGGGCGGGGGCGGAGTATTGGGAAGTTTTTAAGAGCGTTAAGAAATGCATATATATCACGATTCGCGGGGGGGGGGGGATAATTTCCCCTTTACCCCCCACCTGAATCCGCGCTTGCAAGGGGGTGTGGGGTCTGAAAGTTCGGTGTTGTGGCAACTCGCCACTTCCCAACTGGTCCGGTCGACTATCTTGACACTTTCGTATCAGATTACACCCCACTTGGGGTGGGGGCGATAGGGGACCGTCTCTTTTCTCCAAAATGTTCTTTCTGGACATGTGAAGACATTTTGAATGTTTTATCGATGTTAATAGATAGGAAAAGCCGAAGAGAAAACGACTAACAATCTTGTACAAATTAAAATATGTATGTTTAGATGTTTTATATATAAGTTGTAGTAAAATTTGTGTAGGAATTATCTAAATAAAATATTATATATAAACCATTCAAATATCGAATTTTAGTTAAATCAATACAAAATTTCTAGACTAAAATGCACATGATCTGTTGCCTATAACTAGGACCAAAGAGTTTATTTGAATGCGAAACTAATTAATGAATACTGTTTTATAAGATTATCATATACCTACATGGTTACGTAAATTATAAAATAATTAAAAATTAAATACAAAGAAATGTAACACAAATTTAACACAATAACAAATAAAAAGATAAAACAATAAAAACTGCATCCCATATTACAAAAAAATACTATTTCCACATTTTGTAAAAACTACAAAAATTATATAAAACTATATTTATAAAAACTCCCACATATTAAAAAAAAATATTACTTCAACATTTTGTAATAACTGCAAAAATTATATAAAACATACCTTTTAATCAAATATATAATAACTTGTTCATAACTTCAAACAATAAAAGGACAGTATACAAGATATCTCATTTTTGTTTATATACCCTATACAAATTAAAAACAGTCTAAAAATATGTTATTGTGATTGGAGTCAATTTTTAGCAAAGTAAACTAATTTCTATACATATAACTTATAAGTAATTACAATAACTAAAGTAAGTAGATAATATACAAAACAAACGAACCAAAACTAGTATAATAAACTTTGAATGGTGAATAATGATATACATAATTTTAAAATTATTTTCATGAAATGACAATTAGTTTTCCTCTATCAATACTTATTACTGGGCAATAATGCAAGTATATTAGCGCGGGGTTTACCTTAAGCTTTAACGGGGTTTACTTAAAGTTGAGTATTCACAGATAAATATGAGTTTCACATTTATGACAAAATTAGAACAAAATTTTAGGCTTAAATGCGGTAGCGCGATTTCTTCTTTTTTTTTTTACCCTCTGATCTGAGCTGTTAGAAAATTTGTAAAATTGTTTTATCTGCTAAATTGTATACTATATATTTTCAATACATGTAAATTATATAAATGTTTTATTTGTACTATTATTTTAATAAATACAGCTTCCAAGAAACATCCCAACGCTTTAGAATTTGAAAAATATTTCGAGGCTGAATATTTTTAGGTTTAATGCGTATTGCTAGAAAAACTGGAAACCAATGGACAACTTAAGTCGTTCGGCTCCGTCAGAGGGTTGAATAATGTATAATACTTAAAAAAAATCTTTAAAATAATGTGAATATAAAATTGCTTTTTTTTTTTTTTTTTTTAGGCTGTAACGCAATAATAAATGCTGTAATGCTTCTTTTTCTTCCTCATATTACAAATTTCAACATATCCTTGGAAGTTTTCTTTATTTTTTATTTATCACAGTAATTTCTAATTATACTAAGTATCCGCATGTAATTAAATAATGCTGAAACAATTAGAAGATTATAAACGTGAAACTTGCTGTTCGTTTATGTTCAACAATGCATTTGTAAAATGCATCTTTTTTTTGTTAATTTTTTTAAGTAAACTGTGTTTTTTAAAAATATTTTTTGTAAACTGTTGTGGTTTTTTTTAATAACGGTTCTTTATTTTAGTTGCAGTGCCCTCAGATACTTTCAGTGATTCAGTGTTTAATTATACATAATAAATAACTAGACATAAACTACGAAACAAAAGTGTACCACATCTGTGTTATTGTTCCAGAAACTTAGACCGTAAATAAGTTTTTGTAAAAATAAATAACTATGAAATTTCAATAAATTAACATTACTTACATGACCAGGATACTTTCTAGAAATTCTAAACACTTTATGTATTTTTATTAAAATTATAGTACATAAATAATACTCTCAGATGTATATAAAATACGAAAAGTATATTAGATACACCAAAATACTTCTTAGAAAAATATTGCGAAGAATATAATCATAAAAAAAAAAGGTTCTTAAAAAGGTATTAAAAACTTTATATGGTGTAAGTTATAATAACGATTATTTTATTTATCAATTTAAAGCTTGTAATATAAACATTGGATTTTTGAAAACCACCACCAATATTAATTAATGATATAAAATAACTTTTATTTTTTAAATATCAAAATAACTTAATTAGGAAATAAAATGTCGCGTGAATACAATATACAAATAATATTGAGTTATTTTTAAGCAATGAAAGCATCCACGCAGACAGTCTCTTTAATTATAACTGTCATGGTCAATGGTAAGAAATACAGAGTTTTTAACTAAAGAGGATTTCCCGCAGAAATCGGATTTTTAAGACGGCCCCTCATGTGTAACTGGCACTCCGACTCTTTGCAGCTGTTTAGAGCTATTAATCTACAGAAAGGATGAGATGGGAAAGTGGTGAGTTGGGAATAAACCTGAAAGTTCCGAATTTGGAATCCACAGGTGGGGGAGGTGGCGTACCACTAGCTGGTGATTATTTTGAAGAGTGTATGGTGGGAGGTCTTTTTCTGAGGGGAGAGAAAACGACTACCAAAAGAAACTGACCTGAGGGGACAAACATTATTAAGATTGTTTTACAACTTGCTTGTAAACTGAACTAAAAGCAACGGATAGATAAGGACAAATGGGACAAATACGACGCCAGTAATTGAAATCGGACGCACAGGAAATGAGATGGTGGCAGAAGTTCATAAGAAGCCTTCAGCGTTTTCTTCCCGATATATTTGGAGGGAAGGGGAGAGGGGAGCCAGTGAACACCCAAATCTAAAGGTTTTTCCTTTACAGTAAATACATTTTTTATTTCCTGGGTTTTTTTTCTTTGCGCGAAAAAAAGTATCATGTGTATTAAAAAATATACACACACGTGGTATTATTGTATTCCGAAGGGGAGCGGGGGGGGGGGGGGGGGCGGCGGCGAAGGTTTAAGAAATTGATATAAATAATTTAAGTAATTTTTTTATAAAAAGTTAAAGTAATCTTAATGTGTAAGTACATCTGTGTGTGGGGGCGGGAAGGGGGGGTGAACACCCTCACGGCCCATCCCAATTATAAATGTAATTGTGATATATAGTTAATAAATTTATTTCACATTCCTGTTATTTTTCCTTTGTGCAAGAAAAAATAAATAATGTGTATTGAAAAGAAAGTTACACAACATATTCCAGGGGAACGGGAGGGGGGGGGGGGGGGGGGGGGGGTCTAAAAGTCTCTGCTCCTGGGGATCTGGCGGCGGTAGAAGGGTTATGGAAAGTGACAAACTCCTTAATGATTGATATAGTTTTTTTTAGTAGTAGTATTAGAGTATTATTATTATTATTATTTGGTACAACAAAACTTTCTTTGACCTAGGGGGGGGGGGGGAAGGGAGCTCCGGACCTTGACCTGAAGGTTAGGGGGTCCGGACCCCCACCCCCTTGACTACGTCCCTGTGAGGGTCAAACTTCTTCCCCCTCACACATCGTTTACCGTTAACTTTTTATATATAAATAAAAGCATTGAATTGCTTCATTTTAATATTTTTTAATAAATCTAAAATGTTAAATATCTTAGGTTTGGGCCGAAATTATAAATCGGATTCATACGGCTATTTTGTTAATATAAAATGTGCCTTAACTTTGAAGTATTTATTGCAGAAATAAAAAAAAATAAGCATGAACAGTATTTTTATGAAAAGTAGTTTCCGCTTTGGTATTTATTATTGGGAAAAAAACCGTTTGGAATCACTAAAATAAGGAAAACCATAAAATTTTACTGACTAATTTTTTTTAATGGTTATATACATGACAGCTGTGATTAAATATTTATGAAATATTTATTTAATTACCCAAAAAAGGATAACATTATTTTTAATGCGAAATTAAAGTTCTTGTTGATTAAGGTTTATCTATTTAAATTATGTTATTATATTCAATATGTAATAATATTCAGTATTATAAACTTTGTTAAGAGAAAGTTTAGTTTTGCATTCATATTTTAATTGGATTATTAATTATTACTTTAAAAATGTTGTAAAAATGCAGCTGTTTTATATAAATTCTAAATAAAAAGAATATTCACACTAATACTACTGCAAATTCTAGCATTCCTCATATAAAAAAAATGTGATTAAAAATTTTAATGCTCTGGTTAAAAAAATCTGACAAATTCCAATACAAAAACAATACAAGCCCTGTGTTTGTTGCTAGCGCCTGAAGTGGAGAAGGTACAAACTTCTCGTGAAACCGGAGATCTAAGGGTCGACTCTGCAAGCAGGTAATATAGAAGAAGGCAGTGCCACGAACTCACAACATCGTTAAGGAGTCATTATAAGTAGTATTTCAATTGTATAAAAAAATATTTTAAAAAAAAGGAAATTTTAAGAAAAATGCGCTAAAAAACAAACTAATTTTCAATTTTAAGTACAAATTGAAAAAACTGAATTATTTAATATTAATTTTATACTTATTCCAACGTTTTGAAATCGGCCCCAAAATTTCAGTATGGTTTTTGTAAATTAGCCCCAGCTTCAGAAAGTAGTAATAAGTATTAAAGTAATATTAAATAAATAAATTTTGTAAACTAGTACATAAAATTAAAAATTATTTTATACTTTTTAGCGCATTTTTCATAAAGTCAATTTTCCATTTTTAAAATAGATTATTTTATTTTCGCGTTTTAGTTTTTAATTTAGCAGGGAGCTTCGGCCCCAGCTATAATTCACAAAAGAAATTCAAGTTGCTGCTAGCATTTTTACACGTTCCGGATCCGTTTTAATAAATGTCGGTTAAACAAAACATATTGTCTCAACAATGTATCTTGCAAATCAATATTGATGCCAATAAATGCCGGGTGAACGACATGACATTCTTGTACAATCTTTATTCAACGATGAAAATATTTTGAAATAGGAGAAACTGTTAAGAGAAGTCCGGTTAATCAATATTTCTGGATATATAATAGCCGTTTTTTTAAAAAAATTTTGGGATCCAACAAAATTCTGCATAAGTTTATCGCATCAAGAATTTCGAAGAGGTGGTTGTGGATCACGTGTATCGGGTCAGACACAGTACCATATTTCTCTCTTAAAGACATTCACCATGTAGAAGGGAAGGGTGCACGTTCAATCTGTCGTGGTCAAAAGTCTTGACACCTATTCAGGTTGCGTGCACGTGCAAACCACGTGATTTGTATTCTCGAATCACAGATCCATCTGCAAAAGCAAGCGCGTTAAAAGTGTCCGTGTAGAATGGGCCTTAGATTAAATTTAAAACAAAACTCCATGTGTCTCCCAATGTGGTTAACTTTGGGTTTTTGACACGTCTAGTGAGAAAAATCATTTGGTGAAGGGCGGTCAAATAAAACCATTCCTATTTATCCTTAAATAACTTCATCCATAAAAATAGTAAATTTAATATATCGACACCATTCACGCTCACATGTGATGTCAACTGAGAATTAACAAATTAATGCAATATTTGTATTTACCCTTATTTTCGGACGTCGGAATTTTTATTCCAACGGCCCGGTCGGCGAGAGCTCATGCATGTTCCCCGCCTTCAAGAAGTATTTCAAGTGACGCATTTGCGTATTAAATTAGTAAAACTTTTTCTGATTGTTTACGTATTTTATTGGATATCATTATTATTTATAAAGAAAGTGTCCTCATATTTAGAAAAATGTCCAATTTAAGTTTATATTGCAGAATTACTTATTAAATTTGTCCACTGCCATTTAAAATACACATTACTTGTGACGTCATCTAAACTATATTATTTTACCGGCCAAGGAGTTCGTTTATCTGCGATGTAATCTCCGCCCCACTTCAGACCTTCTTAAATATTTGTTAAATTTAATATGATTGAAATTCGTAACCAAGAGCTTAATAAGAACTGTTTAATAACTTTCATATCCCCTGAATTACCAAGAGACTTCCCTCTACCAAACCATGATTCCTGTTCTGCCACTAAAATTTCAGTATTCTACAACGAATAAAGAATGAGTTAAAAGTCAAATCCTTTTTGAGTGTTTGTTCTTTGTTGTCAAAGTTATATTATATGATTTAACTTTCAGCTTATCATTTAAAGAATTTTTAAATACTTTGAATTTAATTTAATATTTATAATAAGATAAATTTGGTTATTCAATCTTTTACAACTTTGAATTAAAATTACTTTTACAATTTAAATTGAATTTATAGAAGTTATTATTTATTGGTCAAAGGTAAAGACATTCTTTTGAATGGGTTGCACAATACCATGCAATGTCGAGTCTTTGACTCCCACTATACTTTAGATCTTGTAGCCTTTATATTAGTCTTTACCGGTATTGGTCACCTAAAACGCTTATTAGATCTTTAAATTGCCATAACTGTAAATTTTTTAACCAATTTATTTTGTAATTAGGGAGTGATTTACTAATTTTAAAAATAGTTATAGACTACTGTTAAAAGTAGTTGTGGTGTTGCTTGTAAGTCAACCCCTCACATGTAAGATTTCTAATTATTGAATCAATACTTTTTTATTTTGCAAAGCAAATGCTTGCCGACCCCCTCTTCTTACTATTTTTATAGATATTGTTGTTTTCCAAGCACCTCGTTGCTTGTTGCTTTTTCTCAGTGCACACTTTATACATCATGTCAGGGGTTTGCAATGATTGGTCATTACGTCACATATGCTATTGTTTTTTTTATGAATCCATGGGGATTGCATATTTCTGCTATTCTTTCTTCCATTTCTTTTTTTGTTGAGTAAAAACTGGCGTCTCCATGCTCAGACATTCTCCAGCGTTTTGCTTTGTTTCAAACCCAGAAAAACGGGGCTAGTCGCCTTTTTGTTACGCTATAATTCTTTCTATAATAAAACAATAATATAAATAAGTGTCAATTTTTATTTTGGCGTTTCGATTGCTCCTCTGCTAATAAAATAAGAACCCTCGCACCTCGACAGCAGAATGACCAAATCTTCTACCACTTGACAATAATAGTAAAAAAATGCATCTCTACAGAATTGGTTTGTACCCTTTATTTATCATCCTCTTTTAGACTGAATTTTAGCGATCAAGTTAATACTTTAAATTTGTATTAGTTTGCTTTTTTTCAAAATAGTATAGTAACCTTTTCTTTCACTAAGAAAGCCTTATTTGTCACCTGGGCACAACGCCTAGAATATGTAACCATTATGATATATCACTGGCCGTACATAATGATATATTAAGACAAAGTTATTCTAATACACCTACTATAGATATTATTTTATAAAAATATCCACCGTGACAGTAGTTAATGGCAATGATAACTGTTGCTATTTCGATATTCATCTCTCAACGTATTCCTTACTGTTTACTTAAATGAAAATTAATTTTAAAATTTTTTTTAGTTAAGAGTTAAGGTTCATTTAAGTATAATTCATATGGGCTTTTTGCATTAAATTCTCAATAAATGTAAAGTTTTCTGTCAGGAAAATTACAAATTATCTTCATACATGAATTATTTTCAAATAAAGTATTCTGCAATAAATGAAATGAATTAAAACAATATACAAACATGTATCGTAGCTTTCTACTGTTTATTTTAAGCTATTAATTCTACTTAATCTATAATCTTAAAAGTTGGGAATTTCTAGCTTTAAAAATCCCTGATTTGGGAAAATTTAAGCCCAAGTTAGAAGAAATTTAAGCCAAGATTAGAAATTGCTTTCAATTTTTACGTCAAAGTTTACAATCAAAGTTTCCTTTCAATTTTTACAAAATGATAACATGCGAAAAAAACGGAAAACACTTACTCATTATTTGAAAATTAAAGCAACCCGGCTTTCTTTTAAACATGCGAATCGGTCAATTTTAATATTAACTTACATAACGAAACAACAACAGGACCATGTCCTGAAACAACAGCACACAGTAAATGTATCACGAAAACCATTTCCGTTTGGAGATATTCTCGTAAGTTCTCGTTTCTCCAACGAGCCAATCAGCATATCGAACCTCAAGTACAGCTAAAACAAGAATATTCATTTCGGCTGTACCTTCTTACAAATGCAGTGCATTAGCATGGGGGGGGGGGATCTCCATATTACGTAGAGGTTGCCATGGCAACGATGCAGCCGATTTCGAATTTCGCTTTTTGGCTGCAGTTTGATTGAATGGAGTTTTGTCCCCTCATGAATTGTGCATTACGGTAACAGGCTTGCTATTTATCGGAGATTTTGTTTACTACCGTAGAATTTTCATTTTCAATTCTAATCTTCATTTAAGAAAATTAGTAAATATCTTATTTTAGTTTTAAAATACACTAATGAATCTAGGTGTAGCCCGGCTGTACTTGCTGTAGTGGGCGAGCCGCCACTGATTAGACCTCTGAACGGACACTGCATTGGATGTCGTACTAGAGCAGTTTTTAATTCTACTTAATAAAAAAGATGAAAAATGTCAGTCACTTGGAACTGGAAATTTTTTGCAATGTTGAGTTGGGAATTTTGAATCTTTTAGTTGGGAAATTTCTTGTTTCAGCCCCCTAAAAAAAAATTGTGCGACGGCCCTGATTGGTTAGTATAACTTTCGTGGAGGATGGATCAGAACCGAAACGCTACTGGATGTATAATAGAAGAAAAGGAAACAATTGAAAAAAAATATTGTATGATTTCGAAAATTATTTTTTTGTTGGATAGGGAAAAAATCTGTGATTCGAGAATACAAATCACGTGGTTTGACGCTACAGCGTATATATATAAATGCGCTTAAAAGTGCTGTCGAAATGCCCCAAACGACTGCCCGAGGGATTGCCTGTAAGCACCATGATCGACTGCCCGGAGGGACATTGTTACCTTCGAGATAGGCGCCGAAATGCCGCCAACAGCCCACTATAAAGCTTTAGTGCGATATTAATTAACCAAAGCAAAGCTTCGAAATCAATTGTAAACCGTCGCCATTAGCCTATTGTAGAGTTCAATGCGACCAACGCAATGGCCGCCATTTTAATTTGGCGACAAAAAAAACACGTCATTTTTGGCCTTGGCGCCAATTTTTGGACTTGGCGACAACGGGGCACCGTACACTAGGAATTTACCGAAAATATCGTTAACTACAAGCTGTACCACATTGAAATTCGCACAATATTTTTTTTTCTTCGGAAAATTAAAAGTTTCAAATGATGAACTTATGCATCTTTATATTATGTTTCCTTCAAATAACCTGCACATAAATTTCATTTCTTGATAGAATGGTGGTGTGTTAACCTTTTCTTCTGATAGAAATAAATCCCATAAATCAGTGAATGAAATTATTTCCAGAGTTGCAACACCATAAGCACACAGATGCAGAAAACTCAGCAAAATTCGCAAAATAAAAAATATTTTTATTAAATATATTTTTATAATACATAAAACACCCAAGTAAAAATAATTGACATTGAAAAATTGAAACATCCTTATAAAACTGAATTACCGCTTGTAAAATATAAAAATGGCCTATAACATTGCAATTATATTGCTTGTCAAATTATATGTTAAACGAAAGGTTTGCTTCTTTAAAATTTAAACAACTAAAAACATTTCAAATTTCTTTAACTTTAACGAAATAAGCTGCTATAAATATTAAATATTTTAGCACTAATAAAATAATAAAACTAATAACACTAATAAAATATTATCCAAAATAAATAAAATTACACCTAATAACCGATGTATATGTATACACACACAAAATGTATAACACATGTCATGCGCACATGTTCAGTATGTTAGTAAACTACGATAAAAAAATATGTGTATTAACTTTTTCATACACTAATATTTTATGCAATAGATGCCAACACGTATTTTGAAAACGATTATTAGTTGCAAAATATATTTTTATTAAAAATATTTTAATGCAATATGTCTTATTATTTTAATAGCTTTCCCGTTTTCGTTACATGAAATCTCATTAAAAAGTATATGATTTTTCAAATTGTTTTCTAAGCTATCTATCGGTGAAAGTCTATCGAAATCTATTCAGTGGTTGTCGTATTATTGACAGATATTCATTTCCAAACATCAATTCTAAAAAGTGTTGTTTTAACTTCTACACTGCAAAAAAAAGTAATTAAACATGAGTACCTGAACCTACTCGTTTTTCTTTGAGTACAATTGCATCGTAAATGAGCGATGACGTACTCAAATTTAAGTAATCTTACTGTCTCAAAAATAAGCAGTGTGATTTAATATTGCTGATCTCAGCTTCTGTTCAAGCCATCTTAACCAAGCGACCTGACACACTTCAAATATGTAGTTGTTCAGAAGATGGTTTTCCACATTATTTGATGTCGATTACTTAAATGGAAACTGAGTTATTATAAATCCACTAGGAGGCTCCTCCCCCTGCTCCGCTAACGCTCCGCCAACCCCCGGAGGATTGCGTAGCAATCCTCCAAGGTTTGCTTCGCAAACCAATTCTCGCTTCGCTCGCTATAAGGTAGGACACAATAACAATTCGTCCTAGCAACAATATTTTTTTATTATATTACTGTAAACTTTAAAAGTTGAAACTGAAAATTTAAATTATAATTCTTCTTGGCGTAAATAAATTTTTTCTTCATGTAAATCAATATAAAATTATTTAAAGTATTTTTTTTGTACAAACGGGAAAACAATGGTACTACTGACATGCCTATCCTTATTATTATTTTCCTCATTTTTGCCATGCTTTTCATGCATTTTAGCTCAATTTCATACATTATTTGTAGTTTGTTTTGGATGTAATTGATGTTAATCCTACCATAAACTTGCCTACCAAAAATGTTTTATTTAATGACGTCAGGCAGATGGAGTTTATAGGAATCGTTCATGGTATAGTTTCCAAAACAGCCAAAAGATGGCGGCACCTCTATTTCCAGTTTGGATCACTGATCTCAGTTCAGTGGTTTAGATATATTTTACAAAACTTCTCTTTTGTTAATATAATACGTCATTCTTCCAAATTTAAACGACATTATCAAAATAATTATTTATTAATGAATTAAAGTTGTTAATCGTAAAAATAGCTTACATAATAACAAAATACAAATACGAAAGAAACAGATATTTGTAACTGTTGCCATTCCATGTAGAGAAAAACAGCGTTTTTCAATCACCGCGTAAGAAAAATATATATATAGATTATCTTACTTCCCATTCTTTTGGCACACCTTATTAACATTTCTTCTGTTTATAACTTCTTCACTACGCCCTGGTAGTACAACGGATAAGACAATGAGTTGCGTGCCTGAGGATCTGGGTTAGATTTGCGGTAACTATTGGTTGTAATTGTTGATATTTGTTGAAAGTGATTTATGATGGCAGTCTACGTAGACATAAGCATCTGCTCTTTTAATTCATTTTTACTCATTGTACTCATTTTTGAGTACACGTCTTTTTCAAAAATGAAACTTTAATCGGAGCTATGATAAGCATCGAATGTTCTGAAAAATGAGTACAATTTACTTATTTTTGTGTACCTATTTTTAACAGTGTAAAGAGTTTTAACAATGTGACTGATGCTGAATTTCGAAAATTGGTCTTTACAAACCCATGTGCTTTTTTTTGTGTGACGGGTATACCTATAAAATTTTAAAGCAAAACAAACTCTTTTTCAAACATGTGTAAGATTTTGCTTGTAAAATGTAAGAAAAGCTCACAAGTAAAATGTAGAAAGTATGTCTACACTACTTTTTTAAATACTTATACATAAATCATGATTTTTATATGTTAATAAGTACAAAAGCAGTAGCGGCGATTCGAGGGGGGAAAAGTGCGGTTGCCCTTGCACTTTTTTCTGATGTGGCCCCGGCATTTATTGCGGAAGTTGCCCCCTCACTTTTTTAACATAGCACTTTTTAAAAATAAAATATAAGTCATTTGTTTTACTGCATTGCCAAAACAAGGAGAAATTTATACCTCACCCCCCCCCCCCCTCTCTGTACTGCTACAGACGATGAACACATTTACATGAACTAGTAAATGCGTCCATCGCCGAGGCCTGATTAAGACATTGAAGCAATAGAAACCCCGCCTATTGCACTCAAATATCACAAAAAAAGTTGTTTTTTTTTTTTACAAAAGTAGGTCTATTTACTAAAATTATTTTAAGTAAATTTAGTAGCAAACCCTATTAGGAATGTTAATTATTATTACAGTATGGGTGATTTGGGGGCCACCTAGAAATCTAAAGTGTAAGCTTGGGCTTCACAGGCCTATTCGATAATCGGGTCCTGTCCATCGCAACACGGCCGGAATTAGGCATAGGCTACATAGACTCCAGCCTAGAGGCCCGCACCACAAAAATAAAACAGTCGACTTGTGGAAAAAACTATTTGGAAAGATTATAGATAATTCAGATCCTAATAAAAATAGTATACTAAAACCTTTTTATGCGAGAGAAAAATTTATATTTCTTAACATAATTTGTACAATGCAAATATACCCTAATACTTTTATGTTCTTTAAGAAATATATGTTTTATTTGTGATAATTACAATGGTGTTGTTTTGCTTTTTTTTTTAAATCAGTTGTTTTTATTTTTCTAAAATGTTTTGTGTGTTTTGTTTTGAGCCATTTGAGGGTATTACAAAGAAGAGTGCAATATATATTTTATTATCACTTTCATAGATTTTCGAATGCCATTTCACCTTTAGATTCCGTTGAAATTTTGTAACATAGTATTGGAAATTTACAAAAAGCAGTGTATCCCAATGTTGTTTGTACACTTAAAAATTATTTGATTTGCAGTTCTTTAAAATATATTTTTCAAATATATTTTGTTCTTTAAAATATATTATTCAAATATATATCCCCCCCCCAGGGTAATAGCCCTGATCGAATCCTTTTACAGGGGAGAAAAAACGGGCAAATTACAAGACTCTAAAAAAGTTGGTAAATACATATATTTGACGTGGCAATTTTAAGGTTCCTTCCCCCCCCCCCCCAAATCATAAGCCCTAGCCGATGGCCCTGGGCATTTGTCTCTATTTCGAGACATTACGGAGACTAAATCCCATATAGTTCAACAAAGCAATTCTGATATAAGCAGTCACAAAATAAATATAACATAAAAGAAGACGATTTTTTTATGTGCGCAAGATTAAGTTTAGTTCTGTAGTAACAATGCAAAGAAATGCATGGTCCAGCTTTTTCTTTCTACAATATGCAATCCATAATAAAGATTAATTAGCATTTGCTTGGCGCCATCCCCATCGAATAAAATTTTTTTATTTTCACACAGCTGGCAATTGTTGAATGAGAATGTTTAAGTTATAAATTTCTCACACCCTATTTTATTCGGCAATAGCCCTGTTGCGGCCGAAGGGAGCCAGGTTACCATATTTAAAAAAATAAAAGATAAAAGATGCTTTTTACTTCCTTTCTTCCGGTATTGAAAGAAATCTGTGCGCAAGGTCGAAAAGCAGCCATTTTTGGGCAAAATCAATCATTTTTTTTTTGTTAATTGTATTTCCTACTTTCAAAGTATATTTTTGATATTTTTAAAAAATATGTGTCCTTTTCATACTGTTTAATATGCATAATTATATAATAATTATATGCAAATTAAATTTCGTAAATAATTTTTTAAAAAACATGTTCAAACTCAATAAAACTTCTAGAAAAACGTATTTACGACTTCGTTATATATTCCCTTCGTAAAGAAATACATTTAAAAAATAAATTCATTGTGTCCAAAAATGGCTGCATTTCGACCTTGCAATAAATTTCCTTTGAATATAAATTATTTCAATACGAGGAGAAAAAAAAAAGCAGTTGTTTTTTCTATTGCTCAGGAATCTTCGGTTTTATTCCTACTCAGTGATCGAAATTTATGACAAAATAAAATTTCTAAGAGGTACATAACAAGCTTTGCGAGATGACTGCAAAATTAAACTCCAATTTATGAGAAAAGAGTGAATTATTTTATGCAAGTTTATGCTTCCCTTTGCAATAGGGAAGGTAAATATTGTAATTATAAAATATCCCTAAGAGAAATGCGAATTTATATTAAAGTTTAAAAGTTATTTCAAGCGATAGCATTTATTCTTCTTTACTAACATGTACACAAAAATTGATTATGTAAATATTTTTTAGAAAGTTTGAATGAGCATTTTTATGCACATAAACGCTAACTTAAGCATAAAAAAATACTCTAGTCCTCGATACTTCTCGTTTTATTTAAATGACAATCTTTTCAATATTGATATAACTGAAAATGCAAGACGATCACTTGAAATATTTTTTTGCGATTTATTGAAAACTTTTTAATTATGACAAAATAGTGTTTAATTTTTGTAAAAAGTAACTTTTAAAGTTTAAGTTAAAATAAATTAGACTAAATATTTTTAATTAATAATTTAAAATTAATATGTAAAAAATATAAGTATACAACTTATGTAATTATCATATAATCCGTTTATAAAAATATTATTTCAATCAAATTTCCTGTATTTAAATCTTTTTCTAGTGAACAGTAAATATAGTATATCCAATTACACTCTACTAGTAAATTAATAGATAAATTGATAAAAATTCAATATTTATTATAATGAATTTTAATTCTGGCTACGCCGTTTATACTGTTTTCTACGAATGTACTTACATTACTACTATATTAAAGCAATTCAAAATTGATATTAGAATAAGTTTTTATGAATTAAAAAAAATTAATTTAATAATTTTTTTTTGTATTCGTAAACCACCAATTACTCTAATATTCCAACACCCTTTTCATCTACAACACTTTCATTGTCCACTTGTAATAGGGTCGGAGTTTGTTAGCAAAAAAAAAGCTTTGAATGGGTACTTTGAGCAAATTGTTTCTATTTGAAAAATTCTAAATGTTTCAGTATATATCTTGTATTGTAAGTTTTAGTGTTTTTGTTTTAATTAAATATTAATATAAATCTTATAATTAAAGAGGAATCTCAATTACATTTTCTTCTTAGTTTCGAAGTATGCATTTTTGTAATTGTTCAGGAGAATAAAGAGATAATTAATAATCTTCATGACCAACTAATTCATAATGAAGATTACTAATTATGACTATTAAATATGCAATTGATTAATTAATTTTAAACATTAAAAAAAAACTAATCAATATGCATTTTATCTTGTTTACCCCCCCCCCCCCTTCCGGTCTGAAAGTAACCCCCCCCCCCCCATCACAAATTCCTGGCTACGTGCTTCCCCCCAGCAGAAATTCTACATAGATGGTTCTTTTTTTTTTTCGTGTGAAAAACTCGGGGTTTGTTATTTCATTGTTATTTTTTTTTAGAATGCCGATAGCTGAATGCTTTTGATGTTCTCAGCTGTAGTTTTAAAAATGTATCTTTGCTTAGGTCCTATTTTACATGTATTTGACTGGAGTATAGGCATTACATTTTACCCAGTGTAAATCAATAAAATAGCCTTCCTCTTCACAAAATAATAATAATATGTTAATTATATTTCATAATTCAAAGGTTACTCTTCCTCTAAGTGTAGTTGATTTCATAAATAACGCAGGTAATATACGATATAATATAGTTTTAAAAATGGTATTTTTAAACTCAAAACAACAGCTTCGAATAGAACCCTGCAGTAAATTACAATATTTTACCAATTGTTTGCTTATTTTTAATTATTCGAAAAAAAGTATGTTTAAATGTAAAAATATTAATACATATTAATACATTTAAAACTTGAGTTTCTTTGACATTAACGCCGAACTAAATGAAATTATTTTGAAGTCTTTTGAACCACCATGAATTTCATTCTTAAATTATTTTAATTGTGACATCGTATATTAGAAAATGCCGTGTTGTGCTGGCAAATAATGTCAAAAAATGCAGTGCAAATAATGTAATTAAAGTTATGATAATAATATTACTAATATACGTGGAGTACAACACTATACATAACTCTACTAAACCTAGTGTAAAAAGCTTTTAAATTATTAAAAAAGAATTAGATAAAATAATAAAAATTAAAGATTTAGATATTGTTTTGTCGGGTTGATTAGTTGAAGTAACGTCCCGAGACAAAAATATTAATATGCCGCGTGTATGCCTTTCGTATGTCAGACGACTGATTTTTAGTATGCGAGAAATATGCCAAATTTGCCATCGAACTGATGACCGCGGAGGCGTATGCCGTGAGTATGCCAAAGGCATATGCGTCTGATTTCGCTCCAATTTATTACGACATTAATATTTACAACTATATAATTGTGTAAGTTGATTTTAAAGTATTTCTAGTTACACTACTTTATACATTCTCTTATACTTCTTTGAAACCATTGCATTATAGTAATAGATTGAGGATGATAAAAATCATAAAAATATTAGTATGCCGCGTGTATGCACTACGTATGCCAAGACATACCCAAGGGAATGACATACCAAGACATACCACCCAAGGTATGCCTACATACCCAAGGGAAAGACCGATTGTTAGTATGCAAGAAATATGCCGGTTATGCCATTGTAATGATAACCTCGGAGACGGTAATGCCCGGTGTATGCGAACGGTTCGGGGCCTATCTCGAAGGAAAGACCCGGGAACGATGCCTCGTATTTTTGAACCATGGTCAGATGACGAGGTCAACACCTGAGCTGGCACCCAACGTCTTCAATATACGTCGGGACTTTGGACCCCGATCAGATTTATCGTGCACCAGTCCCGTATACACGCCGTTAATTTTTGTGGATGTTCTGGACGACATTCTAGTATTTTGGTAGCGAAGTAGGCAACCCTCCGATCGCAATATCACTACTTTTTACTATTCTTTAGTCTAGTCCGCGCAAAGGTTCGAACCGGGGCCCCTTTGGATTCCCAGCTGACGCCTTAATCCACTCGGCCACGGAGGCCGACAAAGAATAGCATTCGAATAATGATAATTTTTCATCATAATGGTGAATAATCATATCGGAGTATCGCTAAATTAATAAATTTATCTAATTCTACGTGCAGTATGTTTTTTTTTTTACATTCATTCCATCATACAAAAAAAATCAAAATTAAAATCCATACTTTTAGTATATCTATAATTGGCTTAGAATTTCCCTTGGTCTTAAGTGCACATTGTTTCTCAAACCACAACCAATCGGATAGTTCATCCTAAAACAATTAAAAAAAACATACTATAATATACAAAACCTACAATTTTAAACTATACTGTCTGAATACTCACTTCTTCCCAATGTGCAGTATGATCTAGCAAATTCATCAAGAATTAATTCATTCAATTCAATCCCAAAGTGTCAATAAAATTAAAAAAAACGGGCAGAAATAAAAGAAATTATAAAAAAGGGAAAAGTTTCCCAACCGTAATCCTCCCAATGCTAATCCAATCCGAACACTAACAGTAATTACCCCAATGTTAATCCTACCCAAGAAAAATTCTAAAAAATCGCTAAAAATATGCCAAAAGCGCTAATTTATTGTAATCTCAATTAATATTTATTAGAAACACTTAAAATAAAACCAAAAAAAGTTGTTTTACAGGGAGCTGATAGAGTTCCGAAAAAAGTAAACAAACTTCTTAAATGTCACAAAAACCTCAGTTTCACTGTCAATAGACTTGTCAGACAAATCAAAATGACAGTTTATAACCAAATACCAATTAAAAATCAATAAAAATCAACTTTAAACCCCAAGAATTTAAATTTAAAATAAAATTACAAGACGTAATCCTCCCAATGTTAAACCAATTTGAGCACAAATAGTAATTCACCCAATGCAGTGGCGTAGCCAGCATTGGGTTACTTTGGGTTAGAACCCCCCCCCCCCCCCCCCCCCCCATAGCCAGTTTAATTTTATTTATTTTTTTAAATAACAAATGCAAAAAAAAAAAAAACGAAGATTTTTTTCTGATTTCTATAGAGAAAACACACGTCTCATTTCCTGGTCTACCCCACATGTATCTCCTGCTCCTTTCCCTTCTGTCCCCTGAAGGAAGGATTTTAAGGAGAACAACGGTGAAACAACCTTGAAGACAGAAATTTCGACTTTTTGTGTGGGGGGGGGGGGGGGGGGGGGCGATGGGGTAGTAGGTCTGTATGATTGTCTTGCTTGTTTGTACATGTAAAAGGATACTTTTCTTAACACTTGAAATGGGGCAGCAGTTGAGCCGGAATTCACAGTGCATCAATTCAGAAATTGCTTGCTTTGAAGTAAGGTATTTTCCCTCACCCATTCATCCCCTACGTGCAGGCACGTCGCGCCGTGGAGGTTTGGGGGAGAGTCCGACCCC
Organism: Troglohyphantes excavatus; assembly: GCA_963932185.1. Classification (NCBI taxonomy): domain Eukaryota; kingdom Metazoa; phylum Arthropoda; class Arachnida; order Araneae; family Linyphiidae; genus Troglohyphantes; species Troglohyphantes excavatus. The sequence continues at coordinate 60,333,883 of OZ010676.1, read as the reverse complement.
CCCCCCCCCCCAATAATTTGGAAACCCTAAAAGTTGAGAATTTCAAGGTTTAAAAATACCCGAGTTGGGAAAATTTATGTCTGAAGAAAATTAATATAGCAAAAACACCAAGGTTATTAAGGGAAAATTAGAAATTGTCCAACTTGTAAAATTAAACTTAAATTCGTGTGTTTGGTTTCAGAGTTCACTGCACACTTTCGACCGATACGACGCTAAGGCTCCAGATGGAGTTGACTAATGTAGTCTGTAGCCGAGACAACGCCAGTGGAGGAACTGTTTTATAAATTTCATTGTATTTTTTATTGTGTCAAGCGAAAAAAAATTTTAACCGTGGCATCGTTTCCTTAAAAAAAATCCCACATTTTAAATATATAATAAATTGTTTAAATTAAGGAGCAATGTTTTCAGATTTCCAGCAGGCGACTAAAAAATGGTCGCATCTGCTCATTCTGTTGTTCGTTATTGTCAAAGTTATATTATATGTTTTAACGTTCAGATTATCATTTAAAGATTTTTAAAATATATGGCGTCGCACTTTACGCAAACGTCACACATCAGTGTTCTTTTTATTAAAATAACTTATCTTTTAATTGTGTTAGGTGCGATTGTCTAAATCAAAATTCTCTCCTTTTTATTCGAAAATCACTTTTGTTTCATATAACCCTATTGGTTTTGCCTTCCACAATGTAAAATTTCTTTCAGCTAATATTCGAAGCGCCATGGCGCTTCGAATATATGGGACTGGCGCGTCAGTCCCATATAAATTTATAGTCTCGTGTCTAGGATTTTTTTGTTGTTATTTTGTTTTGTTTTGTGATTAACCAATCACAAAATTGTGTAATGTTGACGCTGTGCGTTTCCTGTGTGTTTTTCAATAAATATATATATATTTTTTTAGTTTTTACCAGTTTCAAATAGAAACTTCCAGAACTTTCGATGGGTTCTTTTATTTAAATCACCCCTCGGTTAAAAAATTTTATCGGACTTCAATACGATTGCTACGAAAAATCTTATGTGCGGAGGATTCATCTTTCAGTACCTATTTTCTTTTCCTAATTTTATGTGATATGTGTTTCGTTTTAACATTAACTTTGGAGGATTCTCTCTTTGAATACTTCTAAGTTTATTGAATTTATTTATAATAATTTAAATTCCTGTTTTCCTGCATTGATTAATTTAGAATTAAAATGGTTATTAATTAAAAAAAATTATAATTTAATTACTGCTTGATAAATATGGTCATATTGGTATGTAGATACTTTTTATTTTTGAATATTATTTTTTTTATGTTAAGATTAGCAATGGCCGTTGGGTTGACACAACTGCCGAGTCCCTTTCACTCCCACTATTTACAGATCATGTTACATTTTCAGAACATGGCTGTATTTGTTATCCCCCCCCCCCCCTTATGACTTCAAAATTTCCAATCGTTAAGTTTGGTTAATTAACATCGCACTTAGAACGGACACTGCACTGGAACATGCGTGCAACAAATGTTGCGTGCCACAACGTTGGTTCGGGAAAAGACCTGGGAATAATGCCTCGTATTTTTTAATCATGGTCAGATAACGAGAATAACACCCGAGCTGGTATCCGTACCCGACGCCGTTAAGTTGGGAATTTCGAATCGTTAAGTTGGGAAATTTCTTGTCTCAACCCCCCCCCCCCCCCCATAAATTTTTTTGTGTGACGGCACTGCCTACGTGTTTTAAGCTTTTAATTTACTTCTTAATTATAATTTATAAATAATATTTAATCAATTAAAATTATTAATTATAATTTTATTTTAAAACTACTGCTTAAATTAAAAAATATCATAATTTAAATTTACTAATTTAAAATTACTACTTAAAAATTATTATGATTAATTAAAATTACTAATTTAAAATTACTACTTAAAAATTATTATGATTAATTAAAATTACTAATTTAATATTATCAATTAAAATTGCTAATTTAAAATGATTAATTTAAATTTATTAATTAAAATTTATTAATTAAAAATTATTAATTAAAAATTATTAATTAAAAATTATTAATTAAAATTGCTAATTAAAAATGATTAATTAAAATTAATAATTTAAAATTATTAATGAACTTTTATTTAAATTATTAACTAAATTTTATTCAAATTATTAATTAAATTTAATTAAAATTATTAGTTAAAAAAATTTCAAATCAGTTATTAATAAAAAAAAATATATATGATTTTGGTCGGACCAAAAATAATTTATGGACCCCCCCCTTCGGACAATCCTGGCTACGCCACTGACCCAATGTGTATATACACATATTAATATTAACTAATTTTAATAAGCATGCAATGAAATACTAAATAAGGTACATACATTCGAAAATACTTTTGAATCACTAAAACACTGCAATTAGAAGACGAAATTCCGTCGTTACTAGCATTGAACGCAAACTGCACTGCGAGACAAAACGTGCATGGTGAAATCAATCTTTCAGGCTATCTGGTTTGGAACGGCGCCGGCATGGATGGACAAAATGTAAACAAAGATCATAAACCTGGACCGGTCTGACAACACAGATAATTTTCGTAATCGTTTTGAGGAAAATTTTATTTTAATTATGAATTTTTTTCGTAATACTAAGAAAACAAAGCGCTCTTAAAATGATCTGTATAATTGTATGCCAATTATGTTCTACATGTGTTCTGTTAGCAAGAGATCACAAATTATAACATTTTCGGAACTAGTTAGAACACGTACAGCACTAAGTGAACGCGTTAAGAGCACTATCTGAACACATATCGATGGATTAGAACATATTGAGAACAAGTTTGTTGGAACTGGAACACATTATAGTGATCCTAAAGTGATCTCCACATTTGCAGTGTGTCCTTGTGCAATTGGCAAATTAGCATCAGGACTAGGTCATTTGGTATTTTATGATAGCATAATGAATCAGTATGTTTATTTAAATATTTTAACATACAATTTCAAATTATAAGCTCAAAATTTGGGTATTGGAATCAATTTTGTTTCTTATCAAGATAACGATCTTTAGCACGCGGCTCTCAACGTTCGCCTCTGTTGTCTCTATAATTGTCTACGAGTTCTGAAAAAACACTTCAGCCGCTGAATTTAAACCTAATAAAACACATATAAAACGAAAAGCGAACTTAAAAAAGTAAAAAAAGAAGTAAAGTATAAAAGAAAATTATACAAAATTTCACACACAAAAAAAACTAATGAAATTTATGCCCAGACTTTTTAAAGCTGGTTGGGGATGTTACAGGACATCCTACTAAGTACTAATTTCTTTTCTAAAATCAATACAAATGAATAACAAATTTATTGCAAAAACATTTTGGGGGGTGATTTAAAATTGTATCTGACTAGTGAGTGTCGAACGTTTTTTAAAACCTACTCTAATGTTCGAAGTAAATGTGCACGTCTTTCCACCGTATTCTCTCCCAAGTCAAAAATCGAGAACTAAACATGCCACACTTATAAACATCTCTCGTCGATGAAAACTGCAGTTCTTGCCTGATTTTCCCCTGCCCACATTCCGTCTTTAAAGATGCTTTCCCATCACAACTGAACATTTTCAAAATCTTGAAGACCACTTACACGCTTTCACCACCCCACTCTTCTGTCCCCAGACCATTATAAATCTTTTTTAATGGTCATGCCGCGTACCATCACGTACCACCTCGGAACGGGGATTCTCTTTGCTAGGAAAGAAGATTCGAGGGTCTTTTTAACTAGCGCTTCGAAGTTGCGATGGATTCCTATGAGGCGGGCGAATCCATTTAAATCATGGGTGATTGCGCAGTTGAGGCTCAACCACGGAGTCCACGATGTTCGAAAGAAAAAATGTAAACAAACAAATGTGCACTCGTTTTAGATGTATCAGAAGGTGGTCTTGGAAGTTAATATTCATATATGTAATATTTGTATATATTATCGATTTATGTTACAATGTTATTTTGATTTAGTGCCGAATGCAAGAATTTTGAAACTTTTTCTTATATATGCCCATTAAAAGGTAATCAGGGTAATTTTGTCCAAATTAACAAAGGAAATGACAAATATTTTAAATGCATTGTTAATGGATGTTTTTAATAAAGATTTAACAAAGGGAAATTAAACTTGTATTTTTTTTCCTGTTTCACTGATAAAATAAATTTATATTTATAAATAAAATTTCATATTTTGTGTATTTGATGCCTACAATATTTTTTTAACACTTGGCATAAACACTTTTACACAAGCAATCAATTTATCTCACAATATTAAGAGAGATCTTTTCTAATAGATTAATTCAACCTTATAATATTATTTCAGTAATTTACCAATTTGGCCTTGACATAAAACTTAAAACACATGTATTTCTTTAAAAAAAATTTCAATGCTAAAAATTGTTTTTGAATAAGTATAATTTGCATAATGTTAAAGACAAACTTTACATTAGTATAATTTCTAGAACAAGTCTTAAGTTAGAAGGAGTATAATTTTCCGACATTAAAAAAAGCCTGAGAAATAACAAAATATGGCGTAGAAATCTAATTTACATTTAATTTGAAAGCCCATAAGTCTAAAACGCGTGTGAATTAGGCGAAACAGAATAAAACATGAAATGCCATTAATAAAATATCGCTGAAATCAATTGAAAACCGATACATTTAAAACGAGTGTACATTTGTTTGTTTACATTTTATCTTTCAAGCATCGCGGCTACTCTACCAGTTGAGTCTCAACTGCGCAAACACCCATGGTTTAAATGGATTCGCCCGCCTCATAGGAATCCATCGCAACTTCGAAGTGCTAGACTAGTGTCTTACTAAAGGCGAATAACACGTGGGCGATCAATGGGACGATTCCCCAAACTGTCCACCCTCCCCTATCTTTTTTTTTAAAAGCACCTGCATCCGGTCCGTTGGTCGACTCTGTGGTCCGATGGTCGAGAAACAGTGTTCGCAAATGTTTTAATGAGCAGTCGAAAAGACCCCACTCATAAATATTCTTTCCCCTCTCTCAACCCCTGAAAACAACAACTTACTCCAATTCACAAGAAATGACATGTATCTTGCCAAGGTGAACTCACCCCTTACATCCAAACAAAATGCCCTCAAGGTCGGATGTGTTTTTTTTTCTAGGAAAACTTGCAAAACAGTTTTTAATCTGAAATTTTCATGAGGTAGTTACATGAAGCATCTTGTTTTACGGACCCCAACTGTATTTTAACTGGGCCATTATTTGGTTAAATATAATCTATCATTGAAAATTCTTATTGTTATTGCAATTTTTGCAAATATTTATGCTAACCCCTTAATAAATTTTATTTGATATTTTTGCGTTGTATAGTAATTTCTTAATATGAGTGGGAGAAAAATGTTTTGGTGTTTTCGACATTATTGTTTTAGGAAATAGGGCTCCCTCGACTATGCCGTCAATTAAAAAAAAAATTAAAAGTTTTAATTAAAAGTTTGAAAAAATATTTCAGAGGGAAAAGATAAATGAATGTAGAAAGTTATTCCAATAATAAATTTGGATTTCAAAATAAGATAATTGACTCAATTTTATGCTTTCAAAAAGGGTAAGAAATATTATATTATTTGTTTTTCCTTTTTTAATAATTGGTTTTTACAAGTGCATTTTTCTAGTTACACTTTACTTGGACTCTTGGTATAATGCGATCTATTTTTTAAAACGTTGGTAAAATGAGGAGTTGCAATATTTTTTGTTCAATTTTAAATATTACAGTTGCCAAATTCTAAGATTGGAATAATTATATGCTTCAATTTTATCTGTATAAAAATATCAAAGTTCTCTTTTTGTAATATACTATTTTAAATATGATATTTTCGTTGCCTGGTGTTTTGTAAATATATTTGTATGCCGGCAAAAAAAAAGACCTCGTGCAATATTTGTTTGTCTTTACAATAAAAATATATTTATTTATTTAAATACACATCCACCTGAGCTAGTTACATTTACATTGATATTTTTATGCAGATAAAATTAACAAAAAAATCCCAATTGAAATACTATGCATGATAATTCTAACGAATAAAAATGACACCAAGTCACACACTTTTCTTTTTTTCTAACAAATATATATTTTGGCTACACCTTAAAGAAATCCTACTTATTAAGCTAGTATTCATAAATATAAAGGTAGATTTATTAATTAACCTTTAACTCGTTTCAACTCGACCTTCCGGCATTTCATCTGTTTATATATTTGTTTGTTACGCAGTCACGACCAAACGCGTTATTTGATTTTTTTTTAAATTTCGCTGAATGTTCCCTGAAGTCATTAAAATCGATGCAAATGGATTTTTTTCCCTTTTTGGTCGCGAGATTACTGTTTACAGAACTTACTAGTACTAATGTTTAAAGCAATTGTAAATCAAAAATCTTTAATCGATTGTCTAAAACATTGAAATATATAGTTATCAAACACTATAATTCCTCGTGTTTTTGTTTCAATTTATTATTTAAATCTGGTGAATAAATTTATAATTTAATGGTAGATATTACTAGTGCATTGCATTTTGGAATACCGTAATGTACAATATTTCGATATATATTTAATAGAAGGCGTACAACCTTAAAATTAAACTGTAATGTCGGATAAAGATTAACTGATTAATGGATTATCGGTAACACTAAATAAAGAAATGATCATGTAAATCGGGAATACTTTAAGAAATACGGGATAAAACGTATTCATAATAAAGTTACGCATATTTTGATAAGTTAATACTGTAAACAAATAAATTAAATTTGTGTACAAAGTTATTTGTTGTATCACAAGTAAATTCAGTGAATGAACAATTTTTAGTGGGTCCAATTTCTAAACGATTCTGCTGAATTTGGCACCCCATAGCATACCCGTTCAGGAATGGCATACCCATTCATTAAAAGCACAAGAGTATAGCAAAAGATTTAAAACAGTTAAACATCATTGTTTAAACAGGGCTATTAATTCTAAAATTAAATTTAAATCATGTGATAAACGAAAATTACTCATTGTTTTATTTTTACATGGATTTGATATACGCAACTTTTCAGAAAAAATACTTTAAAATCTTTTCCTCCGGAGATACAGAGAGGAATTATATATATTTTTGTTAAGCACTAAATAAGAAATGGCAACAAAGAAATCCCTATCTTCACCACGGGTGACATTTCTTGGGAGGTGATTATGGTAAGAAACATCTTGTGCGTAAGTCCAGATGTAGGTGTGAATTCTCCATACTCCGTTATAATACGAAACACAATTGAATCGCCCCTGGGATACTCGACAGATATAACAAGCCTTTATTCTTTCGAAAAGGGGTCTTCTCTCTCACGAAAATCACCAATCCTTCTAAGAGCACTCCAAAAGAAAGAACGATAAATAGACTTTTCACCAAGAAAATATCGGTGCCCACCCGCCACCACACTATCAAGTGTCAAATTTATGGCACTGGGAGAGGTCATCAGGTCGGTTGAGATGAAAACCGAGGGGGATTTACACCCCTTCTCACAGTGGGTGGTGTTGAATCCGTATTCGGTCAATGATTCGGTTAAGTACTGTCCACTGAAGGGAGGAAATCACATTTCCCTCTCTCCGCATATTTTTTTTTAATTTGTAAGCGTCTCTGGCAAATACAGAAAATGTGAAACACATTAACATTCTAGATGTGTTCTACATACACAGAAAAATGCATTAAGAGAAGTGGTGAGTCCACCAGAAAATTCAATAAATGCCCTTTTCCTTGTTTATAGATCATTTACTGCATTTTTTTGTTGAGATATTACTAATAAAAATAGTTTGTATGTTGATTTGCTATCTATTGCAAAAGTTTTTGTTCTATAAATGAATTTTTATTTTAGTGATCGTTATTTCTATTTACCAATCCAATTTTACTAAATTATTCATTTTTTGTGTTAAATCATGCAATTATTGATCATTTTCATCCATACTATTAAAAAAAAAGGTTTGAATGAAAGCCCCCCCCCCCCCCCCCCTCTTACCTACTGTGTGTGTGAGGGGGGGGGGGGCGGCGCCAAAATCTCATCTTGCCCATGTGCAAAATTTACCTAGAGCCGCCCCTGGTAGCCCCAAACGACTGCTCGGAAGGGGGTACCAGCTGTTTTTTTTTAAAGCAATGGGCCCTTGCCCAGTGCCCAAACTAACTGCCCGGAAGGGATGAGTATGTAAAATATATCAAGCATTTAGTATTTAATTTATTTGCAAAAAGTGAAACTAATAATTATACATTTTGGAATAATTAGAGAGGAAAAGCGATAAAGTGCATCATAAATAAGGATATATTTTCTATTGTTTATAAATATCGAATATTTATCTATATTTTTTTATTTTCTTCTTGTATGTAGAATGTTAATTTTAGCAACATATCATATATAATGCAATCTAAATATCTCGGAACACCGTTACAGCTTAATGTAAAAAAAACTATCTCTTCGATGCTACAAAATCATTTTTTTTTTAAAAAGTCATGACTGTTAAAAATTACAACCGCTTTTTCTCTCTACGTAGTGAGGCATTCCTTCCACAGGGTTTCGAAATAGTAAACTTATCAATATCGCCAAAGCTGGAAGAATTATCACGCCAAGATGCTTTTCCCCCATTAGCCGGATCAGGCTAGAGACGCTAGTCTCAATACCACACAAGAAAGAGCTGAACCAATCAAACCAGGTTCAACGATTTAGGAGAACATTATGTGAAAAGTGAAATGTCGATCACGGTTTTTTGACCAATAGAAGTGTTTCCTGTATCCGTGACGTTTCGTACTGGGGTGTGGCTTTTTCAGTAGTGACTCTGAATTCAGCAAGAAAACAATCATTTACTTCTGGATCCCGTATGCTTTAAGGCGCATTGTTTAGATGGCGTTCGTCTTTGTTCTGTTTTGGAATAATACAAAAGAAAGGACGCTTTGAAAAGTAAGTTTCGTATTTTAGTTTATGTTGATTTAGTAAATATTGTTATTAAATGTTGTCATTCTTCATTCATTTATACTAAAAATGTCATTTCGAATAAGGCAGCAATATATTAACTATTAATTTAAAACCCTGTAAGAAATGCTTTTGTGACCCTCTAACGGTACGGGAATGTCGAATCTGACCCAACGGTTAGTTTTCCCTCTCCCTTATCGTGTTTCCGAACTCCTACATGTTTTTTTTCTAACATCTAAAACTAGGTATATAACTAAATTACATAATAGAACTAGTATATACAACATTCTGTGTAAATATCATAGTTTTTTTAGCAAAAGTACAATTTGTTAGTCATTTTTCTATAAAAATGTTTATTTTTTCATGTGTCTGTCTATGGATTCGAATAAAACCACTCATTTTATTTATTGCATGAATTGAGATACAGATTAAAAAAATCCCATTGAATTTTTTTTTGTCTGTTTATTTCTTTGTCTGTTTGTGCGGTTTTAAATCAAAACCGATTGAACGGATTTCTACGAAACTTGCGTCATTTTATCAATGATTCTTCCAATTTAACATCTGTACTTTGTTTCATGTGGATATCTGCAATTGTTCAAAAGTTATAAATTTCCATTTTCCCATATATTATTCATATTGGAAATTTACAATGCAGATCTTCCCTTCATAACATTATTACCTTACACGGTATGTGTGTGGTGGGAAGACGACTGTGACAGATTCACGTTTGTGTATTCTTTCAATTTCGATCTTATCTAGAGATGGTCTCTTTCTTTTTTTCCCCTTTTGTTTGTGTCGGATTCAAAAAATGAAGAAAAATATTCAGTTTATTTTGATAATTGCGAGAACATTTTCTTGTTTGTGTGGATCATTTATCTCCTCAAAAAATACCTGCTAATGTATAATATATAAAAAAAATTATTAAAAAAATATAAAAGTTTTGTTCATTTATAAATTATTTATTAATCAGTGTTCACTCTATTTTTTGAAGGGTGGTCCGCCCCTCTTGCCCTTTTCAGTCAAGCACAAGCGTCCTTGCTTCCCTAGCTGTCTTTAAAGAAGGCATCGATTTTTTTTTTTGTAAAAATAAGAATTAAAGTGAATTATGACACTAGAAAAAAAACCTCAATTTTAACTACGCGTTTTGTGCAATCGCGATGATTCCGCGGTAATTTTGGGCACGGGGTTGCCCATGCCCGCATATGAAATGCTAAGTTTTTTTTAAAGAAGATGGTTTGGGGCGATTTTACAAGATTAGGCATTTTATTACCAAATTTTGGATTTAAGTAACCTTTTCATCAGTTTTGTAAGGGGTCTGAATAGGACTACTTACCGATTTGGTTAAGTGGAAAAAAAATTATATTGTTTAGTACTATTTTCACTAATTTTAAAAGTAAAAGACATCAATTTTGTACGTGTCTTTCCTTAGAGATAAGTCCCGAACCTTTGCCAATAGCACAATATTCAGGTTTACGCCAACAATCGGAACTTTTTTTTTTTTTGGTCACGGGTTTGCTTTTGTTTGGCCACACCCACCCCAAACTTTTTTTTTAAAGCGCCCTTTTAACCTTTTAAAAACAAGAAATGCCTTTTCGAAAAAAGGGTTTCCTTTTACTGCCAGCAGCGCCCTTTTTATTTCTAGAGTGAGCACTGTATTAATAGAATAGTCGTGTTATTAGTTTACATTTTTTGAGTGAGAAATTGCATCGGCCTTTTACGGTGAAAATGCTGGGTGGGTAAGTTTTCGTTCGCCGTTCCCATTTAGCTATATGGCATGATCTGTATAGCCGCTATTCTTCGAAATATGGTCGTTGAGTGTTGTATATCGAAATAATTATTGTTGAAGTGTGATTCACTTCTTCCTTTCCAATTGTAAATGTGCATAGATTGATCATTTCTTATTCATATAAGAAAACTATCTCAATCCTTATTTATAAAATATATATAGCTAACTGCTTTAAGGGGGTATAGGACACATTTTAATTTTTTCTTTCATTTTGTAGATATCAATATAATTTTTTACATGTGTGCAAAGCATGGTCAAACACTTAATTTTTTTTAAATAAAAAAATTAAAAGTGACCTTTTTTATTTTTGATTATAAATCAAGAAAATATTTTCTGAAAAACTATAATTTTGGATTTTTATTAACAAAAGAATGTGATTAACAAACTGTCTTCGCAGATTTTTATTATTTGCTAAACAATTTTTTTTTGAAAAATGTAAAAAAAAAAATCATCAATTTAACTTTTCAAACTGTTTTTTTTTTAAATACTAAAAACAAAAATGAAATCTATATATTAGTAATCCTTAAAGACAAATTAAAGTAATATGTCTGCAAATATATTGTTGCAAATTTGGAGCAATTTCTTCAAATAGATCCGAACTTAGTATCAATTTAAACGTGACAAAAACTGGAAAAGAGTCATCTCTGAGAAAAATGAGTTCAAATTTGCATATTCAGCCGATCTTGTACCATGGCTTAATATTTATTTGCAAAAAAAATTAATTATTTAACGAAGAAATATGATTTTGGTGTGATTAGATTTAAAATAAAATCCACTATTTTAAAGCAATAAAATAATTTCGGATATTTTGATGATTTGGGGTCCCTTATCCTTAACAACTTAATACACAGTATTTCGGCATGACATACATGACGCCGTATATGTCACGGAACTGTGTATTAAACAGTTAAGTTTAATGCATGGCATCTGTGAACTAAAAAAGGAAGTGCGAACTCAATAAGAAACGGGAAAAACTTTGGAAGAGAATCCCAACAAGTACTTACAAGTAGAATCACCGATGTAAATGCAACTCTCATCAACGACAGTTGCAAGAGTCAAGATACTTGATAGTCGCCAATAGCCCACTGTGCAGCTCTAGTGCGACGTTAATTAACAAAAACCAAACCAAGGTACTTGATTCGGTATAAACGCACATTTTTTTTTAAAGGTTAGTTCTCTAACCCTTCAAATCCGACGTCTATTGAAGGCGTTGGGTGCCAGTTCAGGTGTTTCCTCGTCATCTGACCATGGTTCTAAAATAACGAGGTACATGTATGAATGTGTATGTGTTCCCGGGTCTTTCCTTCGAGATTGACCCCGAACCGTCACCAATAGCCCACTGTGCAGCTCTAGTGTGACGTTAATTAACAAAACCAAACCAAACCAAACCTAACCGTTCAAATAACCTTTTTTCCAACTTAGAAAAACTCTGGGATTTTTAGTTCTCCTGCAATATACATTCCGCTTTTTTTAAATGCAGTTATTTGTTAAATCGTTAATTTTTTTTTTTATATGTCTGATTACTTAAAATAAAAGTAAAATTGCAAAGTTTTCAAATCGTTGATTAAATTAAAATACATACAGTTTTTGTTATTGCGTAATACTCGAATATTTCGCTGCTGCTTTTTCTATTAGAAATTAAGCTAGTTAGAATTTTTGGTAAATTGTTATTATTTTAAATGTAGATAATTGCATATTAAACTTTGATGTTGTTGCATTTAATTTTTTATTCTATATATTCATGCTAAGTGAATAAGTAATTATTGCTATTTTACCATTTATTAAAAACTGTACTAGAAGTTAAATGTTTTAAAATGATAGCAGTGTTCACTCTAAAAATAAATAGGGGCAGGGCGCTGTTGGCAGTAAAAGGCACCCCATTTTTGAAAAGGCATTTCTTGTTTATAAAAAGGCACTTTTAAAAAAAAAAATGTTTTGTGTGGGCGTGGCCACACATTGACGCATCGGACCCGTGACCAGACAAAAAAAAAGTTCCTATTTGTTGGTTGACATTGCTTCAGAGCTGCATATTGGGCTATTGCTAACGGTTCGGGGCCCATTTCGATAGAAAGACCCGTACAAAATTAACGTCTCTTTATGAAAATATTATTTGAAATCTAAAGTAGGAATCAGATCCCTTACAAAACTTTTAAAAAGGCTACTTAAATCCAATATTTGTTAATAAAATGCCTAGTCTTGCAAACCAATCCCTAACTAGTCCCAAACCATATTCTCTTTAAAAAAAAACACAGAAAAAAAAACTTAGAATTTCATATGCAGGCACAGGTAACCAATAGGATTCGTGGAATGCCCCTTGCTCGAAATTACCGCGGAATCATCGCGATTTCACAACACGCGTAGTTATAAAGGAGTTTCTTTTTCTACTGTCATAATTCACTTAATTCCAATTTACACACAGATTTTTTTTAATCGATGCCTTTTTTAAAGACAACTAGGGAAGCAATGATGCTTGTGCTTGACTGAAAAGGGCAAGAAGGGTGGAATTTTTTCAAAAGAGGGCTGCATTTTTGAAAAAAAGAGGCATGAGGGCGGTATTGAGATGAAAAAAGGGCGGGCAGGGGGGTCCCCCTTCAAAAAACACCTAGAGTGAACACTGTGATAGTATAAAAAAAAAGTAATTAAAAAATTTACATATGTAAAATTCACTGTATGAGCAGAAATAATTTTTTTTATTCCTCAACTTTTTCAAAAGATTTAACGAGACTTTCGAACTTAGTTTTGGAAATATATCATTCAGGCAATTTTTAAAAAAATATTCTAACCGACTGAAAAAATAGAAAAAATTGGAATCGGCGAAAGATAAGAGGAAGGACGCCGTAAACATACGTCTATTATCCGTAAGTGCAGACGTAGATGTTTATACACGTCTACGTCTAATTTCTTATTCAACAAAACCAAATTTATATCAATCGAGCTGTTTGTTACGGAGTTATAGTATCAGAATGGATCTCCCTAAAACCGTGTGTTTCTCTCCTGATAGCCTAATTCAAACTCTTATTAGAGTTAAATAATGTTGTGTCATTTGAGTTCAGACTTTTACGTACCGTGTAGGTTTAACGTAGCTCAAAAGAAATTATCTTATTTATTTTTGATATTGTCTTAAATCTTATAATTAAAAAAGTTTTCAATTTATTGCAGATCAAGGGTCGACCGATAGGCAAGTCCATTGTGCTTCTCTATCCAGAGAGCTGTGTCTGGGATTCATAGGCCAAGCTAGTTACTTGGCCAAAAGGTAATGTTTTGTTTTACATACGGTGCATGTGTTTACGAACGGTTGACGGTACCATTAAGCAACAAATCAATTAAACCTTTCGAGCACCAACAAAAATCCACCGTGTCTAGGGGACCGATGTACGTTGAATCCGCCGTAGTCTAATGTCCTCACCCCTATGTTAGTCTTCGTGGGGTGCCAGCCCAGATGTTCTTCTCGTCATCTAACCATGGTTTAAAATTACCAGGTCTGATGGTTTAAAAATACAACACATTGTTCATGTGTCTTTCCTTCAAGAGGTCGAAATTACCTCGTGTTTGGCACAGCTTGGCCATTTTTGGCTATTGTGCCAATAAACCTCATCCATCCATCCAACCAACCAATCCTTCCTTCGAGATAAACTCCGAACCGTCGCCAATAGCCCACTGTGCAGCTTTAGTGCGACGTTTTTCAATCAACCAACCTAAAATTACAAGGTCTTTGCTTAGACGTGGACCCCAAAATTACACCAATAGCAAGCTGCAGCTATAGTGCCACAAAATTAATGTCGCACAAGAGCGAGCAATGTCATAATTGACAGTTTTGAGGAAAATGGCTTCGAACATTTGAAGCTTAATATTGTTGCATTTTTACGGAAATCACGAAAGGTTAAAGAAGCCTGACGCGCGAGACATTGGTTTCTGCTTTATTTAAAAGTCTAAAATTGATATATTCAAAATAGTTTTTTTTCATAAAAACTGATAAAATTGACATTGGTTGGTTCTTGTTCCAAGCTACAGAATTCAATCAACTATTGTAACTAAAAAAAACTTTTAGCTCTTCATTTTGAGCTCCCGCTTGTTAAGATTCGTTGCATGTAAGAGGCGTTATAGAAATAACGATTTGAAATTTAATTATTATTGTGGGATAACGTGATTCTGTCGGGTTTTCACTGTTACTACACGTTTTGAAGGGCTGAATACAACACAAAGGTTATAAAAAGAACTATCTGCGTGTAAAGATAAATTCTAAAGAATGAAAAATATTTTAAATAAAATATTTAAACTTGTCACATTGTGTGCAATTTCGAGTGTTGTCAGGTGACGCCGAAATCAAACAATCTAAAAGTGATGGAAGGTTGTTAACATATAAATTATTTTATTACGTATTTTGGTATTTCACATATTGCAAGAGAACGATTTTAAGGACTTTGTTTAAAATGAGTAAGGTACAAAAACGGTGTTTCATATTTATAAATCTTTCTGTATAAATTCGTCCTTATTCGTTCCAGACAAATTAAAATATGTCTCAAAATATTCAATTGTTTGATGCTGCACTTTCGATTACTGTATCTTTTCCTACCGTCGAGCGCAATTGATCTGACAGGCACAGCGAGGCCTGCGCGCGCAATTCCATTGAAATTTGTTTGACTAGTTTCATGTCAAATACAAGTTACTTTTGTGCAGAAACTTTTGTATTTTCTTCTTTTGACATCACTAATAATGATGTTCATCACTCAGCTGTTGTAAAATTAGATGTTTATAATATTTTTTTAAATGGGTGTCCTATCTAGCACATTGCGCCCAAACTCCGCGGCCAATCTATCAGGCCGACGTCCATTTTGCTTAGGATATGGTAATATAGGAATGTGTTCATCTCTATGCTAGGAAGTGCAAGAAAATGACTATAAATGTGTTTCTCAACGAAATGTTTGATGCACTTCGAAACAAGTTCTTTAAATTCGTTAGAACATCTTAAATATTAATTCAAATATGTTAATTTCTAAAAACGTATAAATATCAAAAGTGAAATAAAGGCAGACTAGCGTGCCCGTGCGAAAATTCTTGCGTGTACAATTCCACATTCGACGGAACATCGTTTAGATTAGAAAATGGTCACGTTAAAATTGTAATTTTTCTAACCAAGTATTATGTTAATTGAGCCATTTTTATTATTTTTACATATGTGAAATGGACAGATTTAAAATTATTTACACGTGATATTTCAAATTACACGAAGGAATTGCCATGACGAGGTAGGAAATATATATAAATTTCAACCGACTAAAAATTGTTCACATTTTAAAATTTTACCAATTAATTTAATATTTTTTTTTCAATCTTTTGCTACTTCCAACTTTCTAAAAATTCGAATCGTCACTGTCTGAGAAACGCTCTTTCTTTTCAGACCTCATTTGTTAAGATTAGTTGCGTGACAGAAGCATAAAATAGATATTTATTACAGAATTAATATCATAAAAATAAGTTAAGATCGTACCAAAATGCATAAAGTTCATAGAATTGTGCATATTTTAAAAATATATGCAATACCTTTTATCCATATTAGCAATTAATGGAATTTCACCAACATCTTTTAAATTTTAGCAAATTATTGTATAATTTTTATAATTATTTCTATTAAATTTCACTAACCTGCGACTCCTTTTCCAAATGTTTTCCTGAAATCTAATAAGACCAAAATCTCAAGAATTTTCCCCAAAAAATTTTTAGTAGAAAAGATGACATGAATAGTTTTTATAAATTTAGAAAAAGAAGCATACAAAACATATAAATTGAAATATACTGTTTTGTGCCAGTAAAGTGCTACCTACGAGTATATAGTGATCAAGGGT
Source organism: Troglohyphantes excavatus (assembly GCA_963932185.1). Taxonomy (NCBI): domain Eukaryota; kingdom Metazoa; phylum Arthropoda; class Arachnida; order Araneae; family Linyphiidae; genus Troglohyphantes; species Troglohyphantes excavatus. The sequence continues at coordinate 60,317,318 of OZ010676.1, read as the reverse complement.
TTATATGTGCTAAGTTTCAGCTCTTCAAATAAACGAGAAAGACACAAGTCCATACAAAAACAAATGCCACTTCTTCGTATTTAAAATACGTTGATTAATTATTACTTTAATGTTACTAATTCTTAAAAATCAATATCAATTTAATAACTTATTAATAAGTTTTGTAAAAATTTAATTTAAAATAAATTTAGCCTGAAATAAATCTAAACGTTCTTTTAAATATCAAAGTAAACTCTTGTTACCGGGAACAAAAAAAAAAATCCCGGTAACAATTTCAAATAATTTTTAAAATATATATTTGATTAGAGAGTCAAGTGGAACCCACATAAAAGTGTTATTTAGTTAATTCGTTGTTAATTTATGTGCTATTTATTGTTGGTCATAATGTATCCAAATAGTTTGTGTTATATATTATGTATATTTAGTAACCGAAAACCTTTCTTAATTTTTTTTAAATTGTGCATTTGTTGCTGTTGGGAACTAAAAAAAATTCCTATATTGAGAATTGTTTCAAAATTGTTAAATTTAAAGAGTAATTAATTATAGATTGGAACATTTATTCTTAAGTAAAGTGTTTGAATATTATTTTAAAGTAATTAATTTTCATAAAATTGCTACTAAGAATGAAAAAAAACTTCCCACCAACAACGTTTAGTAATAGCTTTTTAAAAATTAAATAATATTGATCTCATCATAAGGAAAAATATGTTCTGTGATTCGTTACATCCGATTGGCCTACTCCCACGGGTAGCTGAGTAACTCTCGAAAGAGATCCCGACTGCGTTCGGGCGACTGCGTTTCTCCGGCAACTACCGGAGAAAGCCAGCCACGTGTAATATCATACTTGTGTGAAACTAAATATGTATTAATTGAATTTTAAATATTAACTATACTGTTGCCCGAGAGCACAAAAAAAGAGGAAGACGAGAATCCCTCTAAAAAAGTATTGCCTATCATTTTGTTAAATTTTTAAATTATGTGTATGTTGCTGATTGGAAAAAACATCTTCTTAGTATTAATGTTTTCAAAATCTTTCCCATAAATTTAAGTCATTCATTACAGAATGGGACATTTACTCTTAAATAAACCTATTTTTAAATGATTAATTTACATAAAATTACTACTAAGAATGGAAATAAACTTCCCACCAACAACGTTTATTAATAACTTTTTAAAAATTAAATGATATTGATCTCATTATGAGGATACATATGTTATGTGATTCCGAATGTGCTACTCCCACGGGTAGTTGAGTAACCCTCGCAAGAGATCCCGACTGCGTTCGGGGTGGACAGCCGGGTCAACTACCGGAGTAAGCAAGCCACGTGTAAATATTATACACCTAATGGCATACTTTTGTGAAACTTAATATGTACTAATTGAATTGTAAATATTCATTATACTATTGCAGAATATCATACATAAAAATGGAGGAAGACGAGAAACCCTCTCATTTTGTAAATATGAACTTATAAATTTAAATATCTATTTTTTTTTAGACATTATGTAAATTTTATGACTCCTTTAATAGGAATAGAATATTGTGATTTTTTTTTATTTATATCATTGTGAAATTTATGTGTAAACTAAAACCACAAGTTCAACTAGCAAATCCTACTTCATGCTGTATATCGAATTTTTCAGGTTTTATTTTTAAACTTGCAGATTTTTACAATTTTTTTATTAATTTTGAGATACATGGAATTTTGTATAAAATCCGGGATGCATTAAATTATATGGGAGGTAATAAGTATTTTTTTAAAAGGGGTTTTTGTAGGCAGATTAAAATTATTACTTAATTCTTAATATTGTCAGAAGGGAGCTGAGCCGGTGAGAAGAGGAGAAGGAACGATGGCCTCCTGCTTCCATCACTTGCCGGACATCAGACGGGGGCAGTCCCCACTCTTATTCCACGGACCTAGGTGTCGGTAAAAACTAGCCTCTGGATTCGGCACCGGTTCGTGGAAACCTGCCCCCCTCTAGCTTCGAATGGCGACCCGACTTGGCGGGGGGTTATCCGGTTCCAGAGCCGGATTCCCCTCGGGTCGCCCCCCCCCCTTCACCTAACATATGTCCGGACTGCTTCGATATCAAGGCGGTGGGGTTGAGGACTCGCCAGTCACCTGCCCCCACCCCCGCCTCACCTGTGCTCAGAAGGGGTCCTCGGCGGGGCCCGCTTCGTGTCTCCCTTGGGATGGAATTTTTTTTTTATTATTATTATGGCTAGTGGTCTAGTATATTTAAAATAATGTGAAAACAATGTCTTATGATTGATTTGTTTTGGCTTGTGGTTTTAGTTTGAACGTGTGTATCTCGTAACCAAGTTCAAAATTAATTAAAGTTGCTGTAATAGCAATCTTAAAATCTCCAACCCTAGAATAAACATATAGAATAAAAATTCGAACAAAATTGTGCTATTTCCCACTAAGAAATATGTAAAGGGAGGTAAATAGCTCCTTTTGCTGCTCTCGACTTTTTATTGAATGGAAGGGAGTATTCGATGTCGGGAGATAAATTCTCTCCTAATCTCAAAAGAGTTTCCAAATTTAAATGAATTATTTTCAAATAGCACATTTTGTTTGTGTTTGTTATAATTGTTAACTATGTACCACAGAGCCAAACGAACCTAAGTCACATTTGGACAACTGTATAGGAGAGGGAAAAATCTGAATACTACTTAAACTAAAAACCTTTGGACTTGGGCTTTTATAGCTCCACGTTAAATATTTAAAAACAATTTTTAGTGAATTTTGTTATGTTTCGATAGTCAAATGTGGTCTTAGGCTTGTCTGGATCTGGGGTAATGCATTAATCTTCTAACTAAAAAGTAAAATCTTATATTTTTATAAGGAGATATAAAATATAAATACACAACACTAAAATTACTTTTATTTATTTCCAATTGATAAAGTTTTCAAGTAGAAAATAGCAATGCTTACTTAAAGTGCTAAATTTATTTTATTAAAAAATTTGATTATTATTAATAACTATTGAAAACTAAAACAAGTTAAAAAGCGTAAATATGCCTGTTCACATGGAGTATTTTTCTTGCTATTTACGAAGAGCTGAAAATTTGCACAATTTCAGGAGAATTATCTAATAAGTTCAGTTCGAGGCGATTTTATTACAAATTTTGGTCTTGTCTAGATTTTTAAATCCTCGTTTTTTTTTTAATAATGTTGGGTGGTTGGTAAATGTTAACAAAATATCGGTAGAATGTTGGTTAATGTACAAGAAAAGAGAATCGGCGATTTCGACGAAAGCAATTTATCTTGTATATTTATTATACTTTATTAATACAACGTTTAAATGTACTACGTATGGATTTCAATTTAGAATGATTAAAAAAAAATCTTAAATTTCCCATTTTTGGAAGTTTAGTGTTAATTTTTTTCGTTTGCGCTATTTTACATTGATATCTGGTCCGTTTTGTTCTTTTAAACATGTTGCATTTTAAAAATAAGCGACTGTACTCGGGGAGTTTATGATCAACGTCACTAGACTCCAAACGTATAAAATGATAATTTTCGATTAAATTTACCTGGTCATAATTATCCTAGGAAAGAATGCAATCCAAAGAATAAGACCTTTCTTTTAAGCCTAAATTTGTAAAGGTCTTGAAGGTTATATTTATGCAAATGTTCGTACAGAACAATGGTTTTGAAAAATGCTTCTTTGAATTATAAATAACACTCGCGTTATAAATAAAAATTTGGGGTAACTGGTTGACGAGCTACCTTCTAAACTCTCAACTCAACTAATTTATTTTCAAATAAAAATAACATAATTGATATTCATTTTAAAATTTTCAATAAAGAAGTATATTTTCTTTAAGTAGGCTTTGACTTATCAAATAAAAAAAAATCGTAATGCGAAAATTTGGGGTGCGGCATCATGCAATTCTCCATTGAGCCTATTAAAATCCACGTGTTTTTTATCTGTTGATTTGGCTTACAGAGCTATAATCTTTCATTTCAACAGTGTGCCACGATTTAGTATTTTTTACATGCTTGTTGACGTGGTATGAATGTGTTAAATTTGTTACGTATTTGAAATTATAAAGGGGATCTTTTTAACTTTTATGTCCCCTATATCCAATATTTATACAACTTTTACTAACTTTTAATTATATGAACACCAAAGAAAAAAAACATGCCAAAGAAATTCTTGTTGACATTTTAACATTATTTCAGGTCTGATTTGGCATATGATTTTTTTAAGTACAGTTGGTGAAATTGTTAGTTAATAGGGCAAGCATTTTATATCTGTATACCTGCTAGCGTGATAATTAAACTAATATGTAGATATTGTTTAAAATTAAAAAAATATTTTTAGAAATTTTTGCTTATTATGATTGCTGATTACAAAACATGCAAATTTCGAGTTATTGAAAAACGATTTGAATGTTTGATTTCGGTGTCACCTTTGCAGTTACGTCCTATGAATACTGAAGTCGAAATTTGTCGGTCCCTTTTCTTGAAAGTCTTAACGTAGCAGGCCTGTTTTCATCAGTTTGTGTCAATTGAATTATTTCATTGGCTGCAAAGTAGATAGAATTTGCAATAAAAGTGTTCAATTAAATTTGAATGTGTTTTCAAAAGCGCCTGGGTTGTGTACCTAAAAACCACTTTTCCGATTTGAAATATCCTTGATTCGACGAAAACTATCAATAAAATCATGCACACTTTCATATATTGTTGCTGATTTTGTCAAATCCTGTGTTGGAATATTTACTACCTCTTGCCATTGTGTTCAAATAGTAACTTGTATATACCAAATTCTGTTAGTGCAGCATTATTCGTTCTTCACATATTCACGGATGTGATTTTGAAGATCATTTTTGTTGTGCCTAGGGAAAATCAAATCGTGTAGAAACAGTGTAAACCTGACAACATTTTGATTCGAAATCAATACATTTACTACTTTACTATCTGTTTGGTCCCGCGTTGCTGGGAAACCCGTTAAGACATATAAATTTTGAAAAACAATTGTGGCCCTCATCCGGACTCGAATCCGCGATCTATTGTTAAGAAGTCACGCGCACTATCTATTAAGTTATAAAGACACGTTCTAGATCTTGAGAAATAATTTTTAAAGATACAAACACATGTAAATAAGAAATGTGATGTTTCTTATCCATAAAAGAAACGCACTTTTATGCTCCCATATTAATACATTTCTTCTTTGATTATTACTGCAATTAGGAAAACATGTCGTACTTCTTTATTCAACATTCTTCTTTCTAAGAGCGTCATTTTTAGCCTGCTTTATTCGCAGCTTTGAAATTGCGTCACATTTATTGATGTGCGTGAGTGAGTTGAATTTATATTAGTATTGCATAGTATAATGAAGTGTATCCAATTCACAGAGCGAGTACTGTAGTCTGTGATAGGAGTTGTATTTAACTCACGGAACCTCTTGGCCAAACAAGGCCTTATTTAAATACAGCCTATTTGTATTAAGACCCATTTTCGACTAGTGCCAAAACATAAAAATTCTTGTGGCTACTGAAGTTGTACAATGAAATGCGCCTAAATTTTAAAAGCCTTTGAATAGCATTGATTGAAGAGACTTTTAATAGCATATGTTCTTAATTTTACATATGCTCTCTATGTTTTCGGTAACTGGTACATTCATCCAATTTGCTGATTTATTCCTAATTTGCCCATCTTCCGAGTCTTTGCAGCCAGACTTCCGTATGCCAGATTAAGTGGAGCTTTTGCTATGGCCATCTCTCTCTATACTTCTCATTAGAGACCCAACACGGACGACGTCATCTCGAAGTGAGTATGCGTTTGTAGTTTTCTTACTTTTAGAAATTGTGTACTGTTTTCAGTGTGCCTTACGTAGAATATGTTTGGCGGATATGTTTTTTTAGTACGAACCCGTAAACTCAAAACACGTTACAGTCCTGCTTAGTGAAAGGCATCTTACAAGTTAATTAGTAGTAAGCTGTAAATGCCTTGGAGGGCTCGCGCTCACAAACTCAATGCTATTGTTCCATTGGATTGAGACTGCTAGACTCTGTGCGAGTTCTCCACGGTCAATGAGACTTATTTTAATGCAATTATATCGTTATTAACTCTGAGGCACAGGATTTTAAAGAAAATAAAAACCCTAGGTTGCACAGAATTTTTTTTATTATAAAAAAAATGGAAATAAACATTCATTTCGATTATTTAAGATAAATCATTATTGATTATAAGAAAAAAATAATGACATTTCAATAAGTACTTTTTTTACAGGGTGGGACATATATAATCCCACCATGCAACTAATGCTTTAAATGATATTCATTGAAACACAACTTTTTACCAAAACAACGTGGAACTTTGGAGACAGTACAGCACCAGGAAGTGTGAATTTCCTTTTTTTTATGCTGCATAACGCACATTTTCTCATTTAGATGGACGATCATTGTCATTTAGATGGACGTGAGACAGGAGCCATCCAAATTAATTTACTCATTAGTTTACTGATAAATTCATTTCTCATATATGGTATGCTACTCCAATAATCACGATAACTGGGAAGTTTATTAATTCCCATTAGAAAATTTAAACTCTAATAATTTATTTCTCTGAATGTTCGAATTTCTTTATCATCAGTTGGAGTGTATCTTTTGCCCTCTTGCTCGGCGTATAAATTTGTTTGAAAAACAATCAAATCAATGATATCATCACATATAAATTAACGACAAATATCATACGGTGAGGGATTTTGAAGATCGATGATGTGTTGAGCTGGGCAAGAATTAGAAGAAAATAATCCAGGTGATGCTGGTTTGCTATTTTTACAATTGTCTAATCAGGTGGCTTTGTGTAACTTCATTTTACCATTCATCATCTTCCGGGTTCTAATAAATAGGTCTTCATCGTCACTAAGATCAGTGTTTGATTCATCAATGCTTGATTCAGCATCTGAAGGTATTTCTTCTAGAATTTATGTTTCGATAATGTTTTCAATATCATCTTCAGACACCAATTTTCCCGTCTTCATGTTTGCTATATTGAATATAATGCACAAATAATTTTATATAAGCAGCAAATAATAAATTTATAAGCTTATAAATTAAAAAAAACTAATTTAAAAGCAATCGGTAATTAACAGTAGGCATTTTGATACATTTTCTAATAATTGTACTGTAATCGTACGCATCACCCAATAAAACAATTGTAATATAATTAATTAGTAACAGAGTAGCAACATATCTTGGAAAAACGGGAAATCAGAGAATTATCATGGGATTTTTTAATTCTGAAAATATCACTGAAATATTGGAGAAAATTTCACAAAATCATTGAAGTTTTCAAATTTGGATCACTAAAACAGCAATTATTATGGTCTATTCTGCATAGTTTAGTTGATGATACATATTTCCTTTTAGTTCTGAAAAAGAACAATAAAAAAGGCATGGCCGCATGGCAAACGAAAGCAAAGCATATTGGACTTGGGATTCTAAACAACATGTGCTCGGCTAACAAATATGCGATTTATTAAAGATTGGAATATGAAATAAGAAACATATAAAACATTAAAATTATCTACAATAAAAATAAAGAAAATAATCCAAAATCAGTTTTTTGCAATTATCTCTATGTATTAATTATAGAGAAAAAATTTCAATTACAAAATTATTTTTTGAGTAATTTCTAACAAAATTGTAATTGACACTTTATTTTTGTGTCTTACCCGTTCATACGCTAAAGTAGAATTAAGTTGGTATTAAAGCACTAATTAGCAGGAGAATTCAAAAAATTGTTAAGTTACAAGTATTTTTTGCGCTTAAGTTTGTGAAAAACACCAGTCAGAAAATAGAACTAGTAAAAGCAAAATATATTAATTTGTAATATTTTTTATGGAATATATTAGAATTTTGATTATATGTTATTTAACCTGTATTTCTTAAGCAATCGCACTCGCCTTTTCGGAATCACGCCTATCTGCCATTTAATTTTAACTTAACCTACTTTCTCAGTAAATATAACATTGCCTAATATATATTTTAAAATGGTGAATTCTTTTCTGCATTTTAATACTGTCCTTTTAGAATTAATAGCATTGACACATAATTAATATTCTACTCTATTTTATCAATAGCCAAAAAAGCATAGTACTTTTTTTAAGAAATGAATTTGTAATAAGTCTTTAAATAGTGTTAACTAATTTCCTTTATATATGTTTATATTAAAATTATGATAAAAATACTTCCAAGTGCAAATCGATTAGATCATTCTTGCTCAATAATAGTTTGAGTTTAAACACGACAATGTTTGCAAATTACTGAGCATTTTAGTCCAACTTTTCTGCAGCTACAGTCTTTTTGCAAGCTTTAAGATATTTGCAGGAAATTCTATGTAGAAGTTCAGAAGATGTTGGTTCTTCATTTGTTGGGAAACAACCCATTTTGTTTATTTTTTCATTATATTTTATGATGCGTTCTAAAAGAATGAAATTGAAGATCAGCTTCTGTACAAGGCAATGATGCTAAATTAAAGCTATTTTTTATTAATAGATTTTGCAAATAAGTGATACCTCAGTTCACAGATTTCTCAATGCGGTTCGTATAGAGTTGAAATTGAAGGATAAGTTTCTCACCTGCTCTTTAGCAATCTGGACTTTCAAATAAAACACTTTTCTGGTGACAACATAACTAATTAATCCCGTTTAATCCAATTGTTATACAGTACACTTAATAATAATAAATAATTTTTTTTGCTAGTCCTTTTACGTGATGATAGAATTGAAAAAGGTACAGGTTCGTGTACAGTGTTTAATCTCATTAAATTAAAGGATCTTAAAAAACATTTTCTTATTTAAAAATAATATCTTCTGAAACGGACTTGTTCTAATCTAACTGAAATGACTATTGATGGATTCTGTAAATGTACTACATGTCCTCAAAGAAGACAGCTTTTCCTAATTAACCTCAAATGTCACATTTAAAAGTCAATAATGAAACCTTGTTGCTACACATTGTAAACATATGCCTTTCATTATTATCTACCCCGTTAATGGTTTTCGACCAACACTTTAATTTTCAAAACGTGAAGGAAACTAATGTATCGCAACGCAAGGTAACCACACAAAAGATCATCACTCAACTCTGAGGACATACCACTGCACTGCTTCTGTGCTGCAGTGAATGGACGCGGCGTACTTTGTTACACTGTACACAGGTGTAGAACATTGTTAACACAGTTAAACATAAGAAAATAGGTGTTCTATAAGTGTAACTAAAGACATTTAGAACTATATGTTCACATTAATAAACTAGAAAAATATTAAATATAAATACTTAACTGAAAAGGTTTTGAATTTCTATAAATATCGAAATCATAAATTGCATTGTTCAATTTTTCCTAAAATTTCTTAACTTTTTATTAAAATATACGTGCATAAGATAAAAATAGAAGTTTTGAACAAAAGTAAGGGCAAAAAAACTGTCTAATCTAAGCGAGTTCTTGAATTTGCATGCTACCTAGTGGTTTGATACCAACTTAATTCTTCTAGTGTCTAAACGGTTAGTCATAGAAAAAAAAGTGTAAATGATTTTTTTTTTTTTTAGAAATTCCTTGAGAAATAATTTTGTAGAAAATGTTTTCTTAATAATTAATACATAGAGAGAGATAACTACAAAAAACTAATTTCGGCTGCCATGTTTCCAAGATGGCGGCCAACGCTGACGTGGTGCAGGGTTGCAAAATTAATATATCGTACAGATAACTTTTTAGAAGATATTACTTTTTCAGATTGACTCTTTTTTCACGCTTTGATGAAATTGCAGTGCACTCTCGGTTTCCGCCCAGTGCGCAGTAAACCTAGATGCAGGAGGAGGTGAAGACTTTCTTTCTACCAAAATAGGGAGAGGGGTTAAAATCTTTACGAGTTAAAATGCGATGTCCAATAAACACTAGTACAACTTATTTATCAAATTTAGTTTTTTTATTTACTATAATCAGTTCTTGGAATATCTCATTCACAGACACTAAACTGGCTAACTTTTATAAAACGCTTTTTTGAACTCGTGAAACATCAAAACAAGTAAAAATTCCCCAATACTCCAATACAATCACGAAATTTTGACCTGAACACAAGATTTCCTTTTATCTACATTTAATATAGAGTAATAATATTCAAAATAAAATTAGGGAGCATTCATTTATTACATCACGCCATTTTTCTTTCTTTTACCCCCTCCTCCGTCAAGTCACGTCACTTTTTTATGCACATCTTTATAACAATGCTTTTGACATATCATATATAAACTGTTACTGCAAAAAATGAGATAGTATTGTAACTTAGTATAATGAATAGCAATCATTATAGTTATAATATATTATTATTATATTAGTATAATATTAAATATTGAAAAAAAATCGTTCTTATTTAGAATTGTAGGTTCTTAGATGAATAGATCTTGGGCCCATAAATAAATAGTTTCCTAAAAATTTTTCCTATTTCTTTACGTTTAGGATTTTTTTACGTTCCATGATGTGAAAATTTCATAAACTCGATTAAACATTTATCGACTTTTGTCTTCCAAGGCCCCCCCCCCCCCCCCCCCCCCACCTAATTTGTGTCTTCGCCAGAAGTAACCAGACTCCAATGCAAAATGACTATCAGACTTCTATATTTCCATGAAGTAATAAATGAATGGCCCCTTAGATAACAATGGAAGCGAATTTTTACTTAAAAACTCTTAACTAGCAGCTTTTAAACTTTCCTCAATGACAATAAATTTTAATACGTTCTCAATGGCCTATAGCACAATTTCAATTAAACTTTTATTCTGGTAAATTAATTCTTACTTATTCATTTTCGTTTCAATATTAAACAAATAAAATAATTTCACACGAATTAGTTTTAACTTCGTCTATGTATCAACAAAATATTTCTATGTAGAGAAAAAGTCTATATAATTTAAATTTCTGCCTTTTAATAATTATTCAAACACAGTTTGCTGGCAGAATGTACAATAAGAATGCTAAAGTACCCATATCATAAATGCGGCAAGTACACTATTTTACTTAAAAAAACAATACTTCCCAAATGTCAAGTTTACGCCATTTATATTTTTTAGGGATGAACCGGATAGTGGTTTTGCCGGATATCGGATATCCGGCGCACATTACAAACCGGATATCGGATATCCGAACTGGATTTTGCCGGATATCCGGCAGTTTATTTTTTATGAAAATAACTTCTCATACACACTAGAAAAAACGGAAATCGGTCAAAAATTTAAAAATATTTTTTTATTCCGTAATATTTCCCAATTCCTTATCTTTAAAGTGATACCAAAATTGAATAAACTTTCAAAAAACTTTTTTATTTACAAAGGGTTATTCTAGGGTGCTGCTAGCAATGGTCGTATGTTTTGTACATTTTACACTTAATTTCTGAATAATTGTAATTTTACTATATGCCCTTTCATTCCAAATATGAAAACTCGAAGTTTGCTTAAACTTTTGAGAAATTTATGTTTTAATTCAACTTTTTATTAGTTGTGAGATGTGATGACCCTCCACCATAACGATTCGTTAAAACTATAATTTTAAAGTTAAAAATTTGAAAAAAAGTGTTTTTTTAAAGTCTCTATTGGCTAAAGGGAGAATATGCACACTGCGAATACATTGGTAGAATTTTCAGGAAAATACTTAAAGCAAGAACAAAGAAAATTGATCGCCACAAAAAAATCTTCGATGTTTTATTCATCCGGATATCCGGCATGGAAAATCGGATATCCGGCACTTTACTTCCGGATATCGGATAGTTACCGGATAGTTAAAAAGCAGCCGGATAGGCCGGATACCGGATAGTTACCGGATATCCGTTTCATCCCTAATATTTTTTCATATACAGATACAGTAGAAGTTTAAGATCAAAAACTGTCTGCTCATTCTAGAAACACTTTCAAAGATAAACCATACCGATACCGCCCTTGCACAAACGGGATATTTGTAACCTTGAAAGAAATTTGACCTCTGTCTGGGTCCCCTTATCGAACGACTAGTGGCACAGTGGACACAACAGTGCACAACCTCTCCCATGTGTATCACATTTCAGATTTATTGTTTCTTTAACGCAGGAAAGATCCACCCTCACATCTAGAGGGCAGTGCCATGGAACCCCAAACAAAACTTCCTCAAGGCCGGATATGGTAGACAGCACCCCCAAACCCCTCCTTGCCTCCTCCCTTCCCCTTTCTGCTGCCCATTAGCTTTCGAAAATATAACCTCTACTCTAAGTTTATAAAAGAAATATTCCCCTTCGTTCTAAGAAAAAGGGTGTCTTTCAGGAGAGGAAATGTGTCATTGAAGAAGAAATGATATTACGTTTATCGGTAAAAATTTTGCATCAGAAAATAGATTTCTTTAAAAAAAAAAGCTGTTTATGGAAAACTTACGTTGAAATAACTGGAGTTTTATTTTAAAGTTTTATGTTGACGATATCATATCCGAAAAAAAGCCACCGTATCGTTCTACTGGAAAAGAAAGAGAAGAATCGTGAAACACTGTAAACCAGTTGTCATATTCTTTTATAACTCGCTCTACATATTCACAATTGCAATTTGATTAAATATGTATCGTATCCGAGATGTCGATCTATCAACATATTCTATGAAAGAAGTTGTCAACGAAATTTTAAGTATTTATTTGCAATTATTGTTTTTTGTTTAGCAAATTTATATAACTTTATTTTGAACTCATTTTTTCCATCGCCAAACTAGAAGTTAATCTTTAAATTATGAATGCTCCATTCAGCTTGAAAAGCAGCTGAATTAAAATTAAGTATTTTAAATTTCTCCAGAGTAAATAACATATAGAATAAAAATTGTGTAAGTTCACTTGGTTGAGGTTTATTGATTATTTGGTTGTATTATTCTCAGCCACAAACATGGAACACAAAGAATGAAAGTCATACGATGCGAGTTAAATTGTTAGACCTTCAATTTTTATAGCATCGATTTGAAATAACGGTTCCCAACCTACCTGGTGGTTAACGTTCGAAACGGTATCAATTAAATTTAAAAAACTTTTATTTTCGTTCGAATTATTAAAAAATAATTGAATTTTAGTTAAATACAATATCATTTCGATGTAATTATATTTATTAACAAAAAATATATTATTTATACTTGGCATAAAATATTTTAAACTAAATGATATAATATTTTATGGATTACTACTAAAAATTGTAGAGTTTTGAACATTATACTTAGTTAATTACACTTAGTATATTATACTTAGCATCAAAATTACATTTGATACCTCAATTATATGTAGTGCTATTAGTGTTTTGTTTAATTTGAAGTCGATAGTCCATGGGCTTCTAAAGGTTGGAAATCACTGACTTAAAAGGTGACGCGGGGATTTCTAAAGCAAAATGTAAATTTTGTATCTAAAAAGTTTGTATCTATCGAAACGGCCGCAGAGTCAAATTCGAATGGCCACTTTTGGATTTCGTACAAATCGCTTCACGCTTTCTACGTAGTACCTCGCACCTAAAACTACGTTACGTTTTGCAAGTGTCAGACGAGCGTAAAATAAATACAACCGCACCAACGCATTTTTGAGAGGCTTGTGTTTTCGTTATGGTGTATTTAATGCACCTGTAATGTATGTATGCACCTGCTATCCGGAACTAATTTTAAAGACGTTAACGTAAAAAAAAATGGAATAAAAACATTTCGGAGTCTATAAAGAAATAGCAATTTTAATAATAATAATATATTCTATATAAATTGTTAATTGCAGTGCAATTTCTAGAATGCCAATCCAGTGTTGTATTCATGGATGTCAGTATAATCGTGATGCCATGCTAAACTAATTAATTTTTAAATATAACTAATAATTCATTATTATTTAGATATTGGGGGGGGGGGGGCAGAATAACTTTTGTCCAAGTGAAAAATTTACCTTGTGCCACCCCTGGGTGTGGAGGGGGTGTTAAGGAGTAGCATTGCAATGTCTTGCAAGCAGAAGCATTGCTTTTAGGGGTGGGAGAAAGGAATTGAAAATGGTGAGGGGGGGGGGGGGGGGGGGAAAGGCATTACATATTAGAGATAGAACTGAATCTAAAATCGGTCCTCTTTGCTCCAAAATGTAGTCTTTCAGAGGGAGAAAAATAAAGGCTGGTCTTTAAATAGAGGTAAAATTAACATGAGGTCCATCGTATATTAAAAAAATGTCAGGAGGTGGTCTCTTAATAGAGGTAGTCTTTCAGAGAGGTTTCGTTGCATGAGGTACGGCCTTTTATAAATATAAATGTTTTATCACCGTTTTAATTTTTTTTAAAAATCACTAAATTTAAATTATAGGTAAAGTGATTTGTAAATTTTTTGTTACTTATATCTTTTCTCCGCTATACTTTAGGTTTGTGGAAACTTGTAAACAAGTTAGATTAATTCAACACAAAAATCATACTTATTGGGGATTGCTGCTCGGAATGTTCAAAACTTTACAATTCATTAGTAGTAACCCATAAAATATTATAAGTTAGTTTCAAATATGGGTTGAAATCAGCTACATGGATAATCAGGATAGAAACAACGTGTTTCACATAAATCTGTTCTGGTTCTATAGGAAATTAGGCACCGATGCAAATCAAAGCTTATATGAGGCGTGGGAGCTAGTTTGAGGCGTCAACCTCAGTTATATTTTCCTTCTGTTGTCGACCCATTCCTATTCGTATAACCTGCTGAATATACAATTTTACTTCAGTGAAAACTGCAGCTAAAACAACACGACATCATTTACTTAAAGTTAGATATTTGCTGACGCCAGCAACCACACAGCGAGTTGAAACAGAATCATCATAATCGGTCCGGTAGCAGTCTGGCATGAAAAAAAAAATTTTGTGTTTTGTTTGCATCAATTTTATGCGATTAGCGAATGAGCTTCGCCATCACCTGCCATCCGAAAGAGAGAAAAAATATTTTCATATACATTTGAAGATGATCCAATAATCATAACTGAGAAACAGGTGGCTTTTGACACGGTCGCTGTCCCGGCCATGCAAAGGCGCGTGATATGTAACACACAAGGATAAGTCGATTTTCATCCTTTAGACACCGGAAGTCTTAAAAATAACAATCTAGACTTTGGTCAACAAATCGCTGTAATGATCGAAGCAAAAATTGCTTAAAAAGTGGTTACGATGCGTGTTTCTTTTGAGTAAAAATTTGATGTTTTCTAGATTCCTTCGAGGGATGCATCCAGCCGGGACTCCAGGAATTGTTTTTGCGACAAGAGCTTTACTGATAAAGCAAAGCATGTACGGGGCGTGGATGGACATCCGCGAAATCAGACGGAATAGTGTGCTTATGTCGAGGCGATTCTCTCTAGAAGCGATCACTACCTATTTTTTTATAATCTGCTTAAATGACTTTTCGCATAAATCCCTTTTGGATGTGCTCCGAGACAAATAGAATTTTTTTTGTAAAGAAGATAAGACCAGGTTTTTTTTTACTACTTGAAACGTGTATAAAAGCAACTCTATGGGGCATCAGGATAGGCAAATCTTGTTACGCTCGTAACTGTACTTGATAATCAGGTCTTTTAGGGCTGTGCGACGCATGCCACCGAACAGGGCCCCGCCACGGAGTAAAGAAAATTTAGTCCTGACTCCGTGGGGCCCGCGTTCATCAGAGAAAAATACGCAATACGGAATTATTACAGACTAGCAATATGGTTCGACATTGCTCGTGGTCAAATTGCGAAGTAAGGCCTGCGCAATTTTTTTGTTAACATAGCCAGTGTGCATATCACTCTTTTGTTCATTGAGAAAAATAAACTTTATCAAAATCTAGATTTAATTACTTTTAAGTAGTTTTCGAGATAACTAATATTAAAATAACAAAAATTAATAATTAAAAAAGCCTTTGCGAATATTACCCTTGTAATGTAATGTCGATGAAAATAATGTATTATACAAAAATAAAACACTCGATGTTGTTTCAATGCCAATTGGTGTTGAAAACTTATTTTAAAAGTAGCATATGTTTTGATGTATAAAAATTAACCCTTCAGTGACAATAAACTCGTGTAGTAAACTTCATATTAATTAGTTTTAATACTGGCGATACAATAATATATCAAAGAAAAAAATATTACATTCTTCCAAATGGAAATAATTTAACGTATTTGGTAGAAGTTTTTTTGGTGCCAATTGGAGTCTATTTATCCGTCTTTGAACATAATTTCTGAAGAAAAATAAATTGGAATAATTCAGAGAATTAATGCACATATATATAAGAACGGAGTGTCTGTCTGTAGATTCGAACAAAACCACTCATTTTAATAATTTTGTCGGCTGGTTCGTTTGTGCGGTTTTAACTCAAAAACGATTGGACAGATTTCTATGAAACGTGAGTCATTTTATCAATAATTTTCCAACTTAATATATGCACTTTGTTTCACGTAGATATCTGCAACCGTTCTAAAGTTATAAAACTGTTTCCAGTTTCCTATACATTATTCATATTGGAAATTTACGTTACTATTGCGATTTTTCTTTGGGAAAAAAAAATTATTGAGCAGCAGACTTAGGGTTTCTATATTTATATCTCCATATACCTTATTTTAAAAGTTACACCTCAAAAATATTTTATTGAAATTCAAAAATGAATATTTTGAAATTAATTTTTAAAAGAAACATTCTCAGTAAGTATTGACGCGGGTATATTTCAAATTATATTTTACTATTCTCTAAAATTGCAGGGTGAACAATTATAAATAAAAATAATTCCTAATTTATTTTTCTTCAGAAATTATGTTCAAAGACGGATATAGACTTCGGTCGCCAATTGGCATAAAAAAAAAATTCGCCAAATACGATAAATTATTTCAATTTGTCACGGAGTGGAAGTAAGTTTGGTTAATAAACATCGCATTAGAGCTGCACATTGAGCTACATAAAAAAATCGAGAAGGGAGGGGGCGCCGGAGCAAGGCCATAAGGGTTTTAACCCTTTTCACTCGTATGTCCCCGTATGGGGGACATCACTCGTTTTACCATCGCGCTCATGTGTCCCCGTACAGGGGACATCGTATGCGCATCTGTACCGTTACGTTCGTAGATTCGTTCGTTAGATTTTTAATGCAGTGTAGTGTAATACACTTAAGTATTATTAGTAGTTTCAATAAATTATTTTGACACGTTGAAAAATAAAATATTATGTGGCCACATTCCCATCCTAGATCAAGGGGTGTATTCAGAGGTTATGTTTTTAAATTTTTGATTTAAGGATGGTAAATAAATGTTAAATGATGGTAAAGATGGCTAGTTAAATTGGAACACATTTCCATAAAAAAAATTCATCTTGATCGAACATGAAAAAAAATTCCGAGTTATTTGCTAACTTTCTAAAGCATAATTACGAGTGCAAAGGGTTAAGTTAGGTGTCTTTCAGCAGATTTTATAGTACTAGGGATTGGTCGCCAACAGAAGGAAGATAAATAATTAGAAATTGAATCCGCAGTCGCGTGCCCCCATTCACGACCAGGGGCGGATTTAGCTATAGGGCACTTTGTGCCCTTCCAGCTTACGCTATTTAAAATGGGAGGTTTTCCGTTATTTAATGTAATTATTTCTCTTCTTTTAGTGCACTGAGCATACATATATGAAAGAGAATTTCGAACCCCTTGTAAACCCCTTTTAACTTTCCACCTTTTAAATAACTTCCTTTAATTTGCATAAAACCCCCATCCTTAAAACTCTTTTTCCCAGGCCATCTGCTTTCTTTTCCGATGCGCATGATGATTCATGATGCGCTTTCCAGATGATTCATGATTGCATTCCACAACGAATTCTTCACATGATTCTTGCTGACGCCGCTGGAGTTTCACTCTGTTCAAGTCAAAACAATTTACGTCCTCTACGTCAGCGGTTCCCAAGTAGCATGAAACCGTGGACTTGTAACTAAAATAGGAGCTGGGTCCTCTTTTCATACATTCTCATTGAAGTTCCCCTTCTCCCCCCTCTTTTCATTTTATACAATTTTTACCAAGAATAGCGTCACAATTTTAACCAACAAATACATAGAAAAGTAAACACAATCGGAAATTTAATTACTTTTAGTCTCTTACTTGTACATTTAACATTCATGAAAACATTGGTAATAGTCACTTAAGTTAGTTTCTGCACCGATTTTCGAACTGTATGGGATTAATTAAATCTTTCTTTTTGGTTCATAATCTCGTTTAAATAATTGGCTGCAAGCTTGATATTTTTACTTTTGAACCAGCGTGAATATTGTCTTTAACGATATCTGTTTTTCATGTAACATATACGGTAGACAAGTATGTAGGTAACAAAGTAGGCAGAAAAGGCTGTTCTCGGATAGTTGTGTTTGGTTACTTTGGGCAGTTTAACCAAAATTCAATTAGTTCATCTTAAACGTACTCTTTGCTTTATTTCAAGATTTTATAAGTATCACGCTCAGTTTCGTATCACACGAGACCAAATTTATATCAATTGTGCTATTTGTCACAGAGTTATAGTGTCGAAAATGGATCACCCAAAAAGTATAACATGATAACATTATATCTTGATCCCATATCGATGATTTAAATACGTAATAACTGTAGGGAGTATATGTATAAAGGCAAACTACCCCCAACATCTGAATGTTAAAAAGTATTATTTCTATTTAGTTATTAATCCAGTACTACACAGTAAGTTAAATTTGACAGATCGATATGACAACCATGAATACAACACTGGATTGACATTCTATAAATTACCATAGCTCATCTCACCCATGATTAACATTTCAACATTGATATCGAATAGATTAAAATTAATATTGTTCTTTATAGATTCCGAAATGCATTTTTTTTTTACACTTTTCTTTAGAAAATCCTGCTTCACCCTTTAAAATCAATGTTAAAAATTATGGGTCTGGCCAATTTAACTCGTCTCGTATGGGCCGCATTATTTGAGCTTGCGAATAATACAGCAAAATAACGTAGCTCAAACAATTTTGATTCTATGTGCAATACATTTTGAATATTTTTAAATACATATTAATTAAGCTATGTTTTTTATGTTGAATTGAGCATTCATAAGTATTGTACTTGACTTTCGGAGAATAGTTATAGTTAGACCACAGAAAAAAAAGAGCTCAAAGCAAAGTTAACAGAAATTTGTTATACAGGATTCAGAAATTTCAAATAAATTATTCATATTTTCGTTAACATCTTAAGTGAAAAGCGGGGACGCAGCCAAGGAAGGAGGGGGTCTTATAGTTACTTTTTGAGATACGACTTAAAATAAAATATGGAAGAAGAAAAAGGGTTACGTCCGCCGGCATTGGTAGCTACTTTTTTTTTAATTGAGAGATTATTAATAATTTTCATGATCAACTAATTCATAATGAAGATTACTAATTATTACTATTAAATATGCACTTTATTAATTTATTTTAAACATTAAGAAATCACATAATTAATATGCATTAAATTTTGCTTAAAAATCCACCACCTCAACTCCCATCCGAAAGTTGGACCCCCCCCCCCCCCCCCTCTTCACAAATTCCTGGCTACGTGCTTGTGACAAGGCCGACATCTTGGAAACATATTTCAGCAAATTGTAATTGTGAAGATGTAAGAGTAAGTTAGGGACCATTCAATTATTATGCCACGCACCCCTTTGCAGGGAAGAGGGGTCTATCATACGTGAAATGGAGGAGGGGATATCAGTGGTTGCGTGACGCAGCAAAACTTAATAGAAAATTTATTTCACAAACTTTGATATGTCACTTTATATCAATTATCTTTCTAATGGGATGTTTAGCAAAATACGTAGAATGGAGCTTTTAATGACTGATTTTTAGCTGCAAAAATTTATCGTAAAGTGACATGGGGGAGGAAGGGGTAATGCTAACGTGACAGTGCATGATATGGAAGAGGGGTGTATAGAAGAACTAAAAATAGCATGCTTAATAAAGGAAAGCTTCTTACGCTAGAGTTTCAAACGGAAGTTATTAAATATTTATAAAAAATACCACGTCGAATATGGAATAAAATATATTGTTAAAAAAATCAAATACCATTCCATATTAAGTATTTATTTAAAGTAATAACAAAACAAAAAATTCACGGCATTATTTGTCCTGGATTTCAATAACTGCTGTACAATTTATAAAATACCAAATTGGTTATATATAATCAATAAACTTCACTCCAAACATCTCTACACTATACTTTTAAATCCATGTGGGATAATTAACTTACATTTTATGGTAAACCAGCATTCTGAAACATCATTATCAATAGCTCTTAACCTTCAACCTTAAAAAAAACGCGCCAAGCGTGCAAACCTACAATTTTTTTAAGACTAAACATTTAATATTTTTTTTTACCACAGCCAACAGTTTCAGTTAGTCACCTCGGTTTTACTACCAACAATTTTTTAGTTACCTACTACTATTGAAGGAATAAGATATTAATCCCTTTGCCTCACTCACGTGTTTGAGGGCCAACTACCTACCATCCAATTAAGGCAAAATACACCCCCTTCTAGATCTCCAATAGTCCCTATAATAATAATGTCAGGCGGGTGTTTAATTACAGCGTCCTTTTCAACTGGAATGAATAGACATACTATTGGTCCCTGGATGAAAGACGGGGGAAAAGATAAATGAGGGGGGGGGGGGGGGTCATAAATTTTGGATACAACAGGGCGCGGCCATCCTTAAAATCTCCCCCACAGTATCGTTTTTTCGTCGGGGTGGTTTGTGTAGGAGTCGGGAGTGGAAGCAGGAAATTCGAAATGTGATATCGGAAGGAGGTGCTTGACCGTCGGCAAACTTGACACCTGCATGCAAACGATAAATTTTGGTGTCGTAAAGAAGTCAACTGGGACGGGAGAAGATCTTGTGATGTTCAGGAGTTTTTTTATAGAAAGACCCAGACACTTTTAAAGGTCAACTTACTTCCGTTAAAATAGCACACGTGTGCGATCGGCGCTGCGTCTTTTGAAATTATATCTACTGTGCCCGACATAGTTCCTGTTCGCGAGAAAAATTGCAATATCGGAAACTTAAATTTTGTGGAGCGAAGTATAGTTTTTAAGTAAACCGCTGTGCTTTAAATTTTAATGAAGAAAAGGGGAGAGGGGACTTTGGCATTCCCATTGTAAATTATACAAGAAACTGTCTTATACAAAGCAAAATTTTCAAGTTATATATATTTATTTTGCAAAGATTAAGGTTATTAAAATTATTTTATATGTGAATTAATTCACCAATAAAATTAAGTATTTAAAAGAAACTAAATTTATTAATTAAACAAAATTGTGAAATGGTAATTACTTTTACTAGATTAAAATAAAGATTAAAGAAATCAAATTGTGTTAAATATCTAGAAACAGTGTTTCTCTTAATGCTCGGCTTATATCAGTACAAAATGTCGATAATTCGTTTTGGGGGAGATCTACATTTTGATGTTCTCTGCAGAGCCTATTTAATTTTAATACAAATATGTCGTTTTATAAAAAATAAAAATAAGTTAAGCCAAATTTATATATTTTTCTGGTGATTATAAATGTTTCTGAGTATAAACCTTATCGTTAACTTCAACCTATTAAATAAAAGAATACTTGGCTGCCAGATTTTCTTAAGAAAGATCTCAACTGTTTGCATAGACGGATCTATTAAAAGGAGGAGCTAATTTTTCCTTAATTGGAAAAAGTTGTAACTATAGATTAGGCTTAGTTTGCTGAGTTATTATAATCCATTCAATTTACTTTTTCATTTAAAATTCCTAATTCAACTAAATTTTTAATTCATCGTGTTAAGTTTTCAGGGTGATCGATTCCGACGCTGTAACTCTGTGACAAATAGAATGATTGACATAAATTTGGTCTCGTTCGATAGGAAATTGCGGCGATGCGTGTGAAATCTTGAAGTAAAGCACTTTGGATGAAGGCCGTAGTGTAATACGAAAGAACTTGCGTTGATTGTACTTTATTTGATTAGCTTTTTGTTGTCAACTAATCCCTTTTCCCTTATCTGGTGAAATGACGTTTCACTTAAATATGTCTGACCGTGCCGGAACATAGTTGCACCCGATTTTCTTAAAAAATTTTATTTCAGTTTTTCCGAGATACCTCACGCGCACTTGTACCATTTCTTTCTATCTATCCGCTATAATATATAGTAGTAGTATAAATACTGCAAATACTCTTTAACTAAATAAAGAAAAACGTTATTTACTCCGTCCGATCCAAGTTAAAATAGATATATTTGAAGATGTGTCCACACCTTTCTTTAGAGCTATAAAGAAAACTCACAAGTGTCTTACAGGTACTTATCAGTTTTATACTGATATAAACGAAATTTTTACCCATACACCGACCTACCTATTAATGCTAATTGCCTTTTCATTAAAAGCCGACCTAAATACCACTTTTCCGGAGCAAAGATATCCACTTGCTTGATATCTTTCTAAGTATTTTAGCCTATTTTAATGTGCAGTAATCAAATAAAGCGTAAGGAGTCAATGATGACTCCCCCCCCCCCCTTCGTGTTTTGTGAATAGTTAGATTAAGGTGTGAAGTCGTAAATTTTAATTTCTGGGCCTTTCTTGGGACAGCTCTGAGTTTGATTTTCAATATAACTTAATTCCCCCAACCTATAGTAATCTTTTTCATCGTCCCCTTGTAACATCGCCTTTTGATTTCACTCGATACTGATTAGATATCAGAAAATCACTACCCAATCTGTTTTTTTTCTTTGTTGCGTGTCTTCATTTGTACTGTATGCAATTTCAATGGCAGCAAAACTATTTGTTTTAACGTTAGAACGGAAAAAAAATTAAAGTTTTAAATGAATAGATTGATACTTCGATAACTGTGACAGAAGATTATAAGATAAAATAATTGTTCGACGGGTTAAAAAATTCTTTAGAAAAGAAATATTAAAGATACATTTTTAAAATTAAAAACAAATATCAGTACATATTTTAATCGTGAATATATTTTAGAAAAAAATTATTAAATAGAAATTATTAAAATTGAAATAAGTATTAGTACATATTTTAATTCTGTTTTAAAAGGCATATAAAATAAAGTTTTAAGAAAATGAAAAATCGACAATAAGAAAATGAAAAATCGACAATAAGAAAAAACGCGCTAGAAATAATTTTTTTTTTTAATTTTCTGAATAAGTGGAAATAAATGTAAATATTTCATATGAATTTTTTAGTATGTTATATATAATAACTATAATTTAATATTAACTTTAGTACATA
This sequence comes from Troglohyphantes excavatus, assembly GCA_963932185.1. NCBI lineage: Eukaryota > Metazoa > Arthropoda > Arachnida > Araneae > Linyphiidae > Troglohyphantes > Troglohyphantes excavatus. The sequence continues at coordinate 60,294,061 of OZ010676.1, read as the reverse complement.
ATTATTTTTTAGTACGTAGGAAGGTCATCAAAATGAACTTCCAGTGGTCTTTTTTTTATACGACCCAAATCACGAATTTTTATTGTTATAATATACGAAGGCCTTTACATTTACTTCTAATTACTATTACAGTCGTGATTCACTTTTTTTATATATATTTGCCATATAACTTTTTTTTTTCTCATTCTCAGAATGTGACATCTAATATATTTATCTTTTTTAATTTTTCTCAAACTAAGGATCTTAGAAGTACGGTTCTTATTTAATTTTTATGTTCTCTGAATGAGGATTCTCGTCCTGCAGATTTTTATGCGACCTTGATAGTACCCCTGCATATTGCTTAATGAAAAATAACTAATAAAGAAGCCAAGTATTTTCTTTTACAGAAAGTTATGTCAAACATTAAAAAGAATGGTCAATGCTTCGAAGAATGACTTTACTGTTCATCTGTAAAATTAATCTAGAAGTATAAAACAACTAATAGTCTCTTAACTTTACTTAAAAATAATCCAATTGTTTATTTCCTAATAGTCGTTTTCAAAATGATTTTAAGGCCTCATCTACACGAGCGATATAAAACCGCGCGAGCATTTTCAGATGGAGCACTGAAATCCTGGTTTACTTTAACTTCTATGTTCCTATCTGTTGATGAAAACGCTTCTTTGGTTCAAAGACACGTGCTCTTTTTTTACTGTATGGAGAACCAATGAAACTAATCAATCCAAATGACCTCGGTAACAGACCTTTATTAGACCGGAGAATTGTATTTTCTTTATTTCGGAGATATAATATTTCCTTTCTTTGTTTACAGTCAGTTGCATTGAAATATTTGTTGGTTGCTCATTGGCCCGTTATTATGGGGCCAATATTTTTTTTCTAACGCCTGTTCAGGCGAAACGAAGTGCATCGTATCTTATTTATCATCCCCGTGCTTTAAGATATTAAGAACACCTAATTAAAAATAATCCAAAGTAAAAGATTGTCAGACAGCAGAACAGACTGTTACAATTTTTAGTATAAGACTATTGTTTTGAGGGGCTATTGGAGCCAGTTTTACAAAATATTGGGGAATTGGGCCCATAAGCCCATTACAAATTTAGGCCTATGTTAGTATTCAAACGATTCCCCTGGAAATACATGGCAATCAATTATTCTACATAGATATACATTCAAAAACCTTAAATAGCTGTAAATATAAAAGAAATCTGGTGTGGCTGTGTCTGAGGCAAGTCTTCAAAAGGTTTTACGCGAAGCATCATTTCAGTGGATTATACAAAAGGAATTAATCCTCAACTAACCTCGATAACTGAAAAAAGACACAAGCTGTTCCTTCCCACACCGCCCATCCACGCGTCGAACTTGCTTTGTTTTATTTCAAGATTTTTACACTCGTATGTGCCTAATTTCTTATCGAATGAGGCCAAATTTATGTCAATTTGGCTCGTCGCTACGGAGTTATATAGTGTCAAAAAAGATCACTCTAAAAGCATAACATAGTGTTTCCTATTTACCTGTTGACTGAAAAAAAAAATCCGACGCATTTAATGTGTCCAAAAGTTCCTTCAGTTCTTCTTCAGAAGGGTGAATCCCATTTGTAGACAGATCCTCAATCAGATCACTGATCAAATAAGAGACCCCTTCCACAAAGAAGCGCTTCAAGCACTATACCGTTGAGTTGAGGAGAGTTCGTATCAGTGAAGTTTATGGCCAGAGGGTTAAAAATGCTGATGGCAGAATGCGCTTTTCGTTGGGTGGCAGCGATTATGGGTGGTCATGAGATAAAAATAGAAATGTTAGATTCGTGGGCTCTTCTTCGAAGCCGTTTTTATAAATTTGCATTTATAAGACACGTTAAAAGTAAGAATGAAAAACAAAAACTTCTAACCTAACTAAAATAATGTCAGCAAAATAATAAAGCGCGATGAAGCAGGTTTTTTGAAGCACTAGGCTTGTGAAAACATATCGAAAAGTCCTGCAAAAACTTGAGAACTGAACTTTTAGGTAAAGGATTTTATTGATTGTTTTTACCTAAGAATTAACAAATGAACACTATTTTTAGTCAAAGATCTGAAAAGAAATATTTTTTCACATCCCCCCCAAATGAAAGAAGCCCCACAAATTCTCGCAACAAGAATTTAAATGCTAAAAAATAGCATTTGACTACTTTTCACACGAAATAGCAATAAAACTCCTGGAATCGATCTACAAAGTTGAATATATATGTTAGTTCAAAATTTATTATGTTAATTAAAAAACGGTCTTTTATTCCATTATTGTGTAGCTCTCTTATTGTTGACTCTTATTGAAAACTCTAATGTAATATATTTAACCCCTTTCCATTGAATTGAAACTTAGGTCTAAGGGGCCTTATCAGCTGCGGGGATCCGTTAGCGCCGCATAAATAATCACCCCTCCCCGCGCTCCCCCTTCTTTGCCCTTGGCCGCTCACCTACTAAATTATTGCATCAACTCGGCTTCCGAAATGCACATAATAACATCAACTTTTTTTTTAAAAAAATCGCAACAATTAGGCAATTGTAATGAAGAAATCAGTCTAGTACCTTCCTTTATTTTACGGGGTAGAAATTATTGTTAATTCTCTGTGCGCCAGGTTATGATCGATGATATATATATCCTATATATGAGTAAACGCAACAAAATAATGCGATTACAGTTTAAAAAATAGAAATTTATTTCCCTCCAAAATGTAGTTGTATCTTTTTTTTTATTTTATCTGGGCGCGTAGTCCATTCATGGCACGTTCCGCACACACCTAAGGGCGACCGTGTCCTTAGGTTTAGTCCTAATACGAAATTAACCTTGTATTACCAACCATTGGTTACAGATGTGAGTACATGACCAGGGAGACGTGTAGTAGGCAAGGCAGAGTTAACGTGTACTTAAAAACGAGTTTCACTGTATATTGACGAATTAGACAACAACAACTTATACACCCTGCGTTATCAGCCTCTACTCGGAGGAGCCATAGAAACGCATTTTTCTGTGAAGGCGGATTCACAGAGAGCACTGCGAATCCATAGAATAGAGGCGTTTGAGTACAGTGACGTGTTTCGCTCAAGATTTCTGAATTTTCGATTAATTGCATCACTGACTTCGACTCCGAATGTGTTATAAGAGTTAACTATTCTATTAATCCAAAACTTGTTTCGACCCTTTGGAATTTGTATATGAAAAGTCATTTGCTTTTCCCCAAGAACTATACCTGTGACAACACACGTTTCGAATTATAAAGCTCCTCATTTATAAACAAAAGCCTGGTTATTGCCGGCTTTATTATACTTAGAAAAACAAACAACGAATAAAACATCGACTTTAAAAGCTTCGTTCAGGCTATAACTAATTTTTACAAAGTATCATCAAAATCGGTTCATTAGTTTCTGAGATATGAGCGAGCAAAAACAGGATCCCCCTCCTTATAATTGTGTTGGTATACTAAATGCTTCCGAAAAATGTAATAAAATAAACTTTCCTCTTTTTATTGCAGGCTTGCCGCTGTCAACTTTCGCAACGAGAATTATTGCCCGCGTTTCATCTCCAGGGCGAGATGGTGACAGGGATCTAATTACAACTTTTCCGGTAAGTGACGTTCTAAATTTATGAAATATGTAGTATCTGAAATAGGTCTTTGCAACAAAGCTTCTCCTAAAATTTTTTTTTAATTGAAACTAACAAAAAAAAAATTTGGCGCGGCTGTGTCGTAGCACGAATATTTACATTAAACGTCATTTCTGTAGACTAAGAAAACAGGGATTGGTCACAAACATAACCCCATCCAAGAGAAGTAATATAAACAAGTTATCTAGTTGACTTATATGTGGATCAGTCAAAATTGTAATTATGTTTGCCTATGAAATGGGAGGAGGTTGGATTGTTCACTTAACGTTGCACTAGAGCTGCACAGTGGGCTATTGGCGACGGTACGGGGCATATCTCGAAGGAAAGACCCAGGAACGATGCCTCGTATTTTCTAAACATGGTCAGATGACGAGGACAACACCTGAGCTGGCACCGGAAGCAACATCAATAGGTGCACCAGTCCCGTATACACGCCAGTATAATTTGTTGGATGTTCTGGACGACTTTCTAGTATGTTTGTAGCGAAGCTGTCAACCCTCCGATCGCAAGATCACTACTTTTTTTAAGTCCCTTATCCACTGGGCAGCTGAAGGCCCGGGAGGAGGAGGGGGTGGAGGAGGTTGAATCATAGCTGGATTTGAGAAACCGTGCCTATAACATCTCTCCGTTCCGTTACGAAAAGTATGCACCACGTCTTCTGACTAAAAACTGTACTGTGCATCTCCTAATCTTAACGTAAAATAGTACTACTCGCATAAATTATCAATTTAGTATATATTTTTATACTAAATGTAGTACTAAAAAAGATTCCTGGTACGCACAAAGCTGTCATTCCATTCACATAGGCAATCTATCGATCATGCGAAAAACAGAAACAAGAAGTGCAAGATATATTCCTAGAAGCGACAGTTGGAGGAAAGACAAATTTTCGCATCAGAGGTGAAAATATTGACCCTTTCGCTTCCAGTGTTCACACTAAAAACAATCTATTTACAAATTTATAGGATGAGACCCAGTGATTTCCATGTTAACCACATGTGTGAATAAGATGCGTAGAGCGCAATCTGTTGATGCTTAGCAAAATTTTTAAGTTAATTTGTAAATAACAGTGAAAAATTCGTTTTTTTTTTTTTTAATCTGTCAATATTTGACTATTTTTTTCTAATACATAAATAAAATATTTTTAGCAGTGTGTACTCTAGAAATAAAACGAGGCAGGGCGCTATTGACAAGAAAAGGGCACCGAAAAACTTTTTTTCAACGAACACTTGAAAAAAAAAAGTTGGGGTGGATATAGCCATCCGTTGACACATTGGACCTGTGTCCGGAGGTATGGATGCCCGATTCTTAGATAAGTGTACTGATTTGATCGGGAGGGGGGGGAGTAGTGTAAAAAGACCGATTCTGAGACGTGGATTTTGGTGGATTTTGAGGAATACGAGGTGCTGTGCGGATTTTGGTGGATTTCTGTGGATTTTGGCGGATCTTGGTGGTGCTGTGCGGATTTTGACGGTGCTCTGTGGATTTTGGTGGTGCTCTGTGAGGATCAGGGCGGATCTCGACTGTCAAGCCGAGGGGGCGTGGCCTAATGGAGATGACCTCAACCAATCAGGTGTCAGTAAGTGACGTCACATGCAGGGGACATGGGAACAGGTGTCGATGACTCATCGCAGCGCTGCCGATGGGCATGTCCCACCGTGTCTCAACGTGTATGTACGGGAACGGACCAATCAGGTTCTTGTGTGAGGATGACCTCATGAACAACCAATCAGGTGTCAGTAAGTGACGTCACACGCAGGTGGGGGAAGGTTTTACTAGTTCTGCTTGTAACCGCAAGACAACGCTGCATGTAGGGGAACGGACCAATCATATGCTTGTTTAAGAATGACATCATGAAGAACCAATCAGGTGTCAGTAAGTGATGTCTATGGAGTGTCATGTGACATGAAAGTTGCTTTTTTGTTATTTTGCGTTTTTATTTGGGTATTGGTGGAAATTTGCGACGCACAGCATCTACACATTTTTAATTATAAGCTGTGGGTTGTGACATCATAGGTATAATGTTAGGAATGGTTGGTTGTTGAAAAAACTGTGAGCTGTGAAAGTAATGTGAAAAAACTGTGAAAGTAAATAAAATATGATAGAATTAAACTAATATTCTTATTTTAATATTTATTATATTTTAATATTTATTTATATTTTGATATTTATTTGTATTTTATTATTTATATTTTTACATTTATTTTTTAATATTTAATTATATTTTAACTTCTATATTTTATTATTCATTTATATTTTAACTTCTATATTTTATTATTCATTTATATTTTATATATATTTTAATATTTATATATATTTTATTATTCATATATTTCATACATATTTTAATATTTATTTATATTTTATTACTCATTTATATTTTACATATATTTTATTTACGTATACATCTGTGCCAAAAAAATTAACTCAGTGAGAGCAATTACGTCCCACTAGAGCTGCACAATGAACTTATGTTAAAGGGAATGACAGTAGTGTATATATTTTAACTATGGTTAGTACAAAAGAAAAGAATTTTGCAAGAATGGTTTTAGAAAAATATATTTTATGTGACCAACTCCAGCATATAATTTCGCAATATAACTCTATGAGGAATCATCCTATGGGGGTAAATAACATACCATCGTGTACAGGAAGGTAGACCAGATTAATAAGTAAAGCTTTTTTTATCTTTTGACATGTGTACTAAGGGTATAAAAAATGACAGTATGGGGTTCTATGAAAATAATGTTTATAACAATATACGTTTAAATTACAATTTATATAACGGAAATCAGTCTCAGTGGATGAAAAAAAAGTAATTAATATGAAAGCTGATACTTTGAAAAAGAACCTTGGGAACCAAAACCTTGTATTACGGTTAATTAAACTTTTTATAAAAGTAATGTGTTCTTTAAATGTTTTTCACATCATACGTAAAATTATTATTTTAAGAGGGAAAATATCATATCGTTATGACTAGAAGGAGGGATCTCACCTTGATCACAATTGGATGCATTAGAATTGCTTACTGTTTAGGAATATGATGTAAAAGTTACTCTATCGCACTGTTTGTTGTGCTGGGCTTGATAAGAGCAGATTTGGGGTTGGTATGTAAGATAATGGATCTATTACTTGTTCTAATACGTGTTGAATAAGGGAATTTGTCTTAGATGTTGCTGTTTTAGGGGTGTTTTATAATTGGTTGTTTGATTGAACGATACAGTGCAGCTATACAAAGGGGTTTATTTATACGCTTGGTACAAGTACACATTTTTTCTTATGTCATAAAATTACACTATAACAAAACGCATAGGTGGATGGTAGAAATGAAGTAGCACCATACAAGGGGAATTATTAGGGCTGGCTGATTAAATTTTCAAAGACTAAGAGGCAACAAGTTCCCATATGAGTACAATTGAGGGTGAGTGTGTAGAATTTGGCGACATCAAGTATCCACAAGGGGACAATTTGAGAGGTGTATTCGTAAAATTGGCGACATAAAGTACCCATAGGGAGACGTTTGTAGGCGTATACATAAAATTGGGGTGAAAGCGGGGTTTGTAGTTGTACATTAGACAAGAATAAATGTAAAATGAAAAAGTTTAAGTTTGAAATAAATTATAAAAATAATAAATGTTAAAAAAAAAGTTAAAATACAATTTAAAAAGCAAAATGTAAAAAAAAAAAAAAAAAGTTTAAAAAGAAAAATGTAAAAATAAAAAAAAGTTTAAGTGTGAATTAAAAACTAAAAGGTTAAGTAAGAAAAAAAAATAACTAAAAGTGAAAAAAAAATTTTAAAAGTGAAAAAAAATATATATATATTTATATAAAAAATATTTGAAAAAAGTTTAAGTGTGAAATAAATTATAAAACTAATAAATGTAAAATAAAAAGTTTACGTGTGAAATAGATTATAAAAAGTATAAATGTAAAAAAATAAATAAAAAGTTTAAGTGAAAAATATAATGTAAAGATAAAAAAGTTAAAAAACAGTAACTGTAAAATAAAAAAAAAGTTTGTATAAAATGAACTTTTAAAAGAAAAATGAAAAAAAAAGTAAAAACAATATATAAAAAAAAAGTTTTAAGTGTAAAAATAAAATTAAAAAAAAAAAATTAAAAAAAAAAAAAGACAAATGTAAAAAAGAAAAACGTAAAAAAAAAATTTAAAATTTAAAAAAAAAAAATTTACAAACGAAAAATATGAAAAAAAAAAAGAAACGTTAAAAGAAAATTGCTAAATGTAAAAAAGAAATGTGTTAAATGTAAAAGATTAACCATCATAAGTTTTTTACCCGAATCGACCCAAAGCCATATGGTGTTACGGAACGTACTAGCCCCATATAGGCACAGATGCCCGTGGTGAGTTCTGTGAATGGTCTACCCACTAATCAAACGACAAGTACCACAATTACATTAAATAATTAGCAACAAAAAAAAAGCAGGAAATACTACTATAGATATAAAAAATATTAACAAAGTATCGAAAATAGAACCAAAGGTAACTAATAAATCTGTATAGAATGAGTGTCTATAAATGTATAAGAGAAACCAATGTATATATTTCTACTAAAATGTTGACACATGTACTAAATTTTTAACAAATTAAGTCAAATATTTGCGAAATAGAGAAAATAATACATACTTTTTAAAATTGTATCAAATAGTCTATGAATGGATAAAAAAAAATATCATGACATGTATTAAAAAAAAAATTAAAATAATGGACTTACGTGTAACACATTAAGTTAAGAAATTTATACTTATCAAAGAAAGTAACGTAAGTCATATAAAAAAAAAAAACCTGTAGTTAAGTACAATTGTTAATTGAATATGCTACAAAATATTGTCAAATTACACCATTTTTAGTGATAGGACAAGCAAACTTGTTAAAATGTCATATAATTATCAAAAATATTATACAAAGTACGAATTTAAAAAAAAAAAAGTAAATGCAAAAAGAAAAAAAAGTTTAAGTGTAAAATAAAATGTAAAAAAAATAAATGTAAAAAAGAAAAAAAAGTTTAATAAAAAAAAAGTTAAAAAATAATAAAAAAAAAATTTAAGTGTAAAATACAATTTAAAAAAAAAATGTAAAAAGAAAAAAGTTTAATAAAAATTACATGTAAAAAAAAAAAAGTAAAAAAAAAAAAAGAAAAGAAAAAAAGTTAAAAAAGAAAAAAAAAGTTAAAAAATAAATAAAAAGTTAAAAAAGAAAAAAAGTTAAAAAAGAAAAAAAAAGTTTAAAAAGAAAAAAAAAAGTTTAAAAAGAAAAAAAAGTTTAAAAAGAAAAAAAAAATTAAAAAAGAAAAAAAAAATTAAAAAAGAAAAAAAAAATTAAAAAAAAAAAAAAATTTAAAAAAAAGAAAAAAAATTTAAAAAAAAAAAAAGTTAAAAAAGAAAAAAAAAAGAAAAAAAAAGTTTAAAAAAATAGTTAAAGTGTAAAATACAATTTTAAAAAAAAATTAAAACATAAAAAATTAAAAAAAAAAAGTAAGTGTAAAATTACATTTTAAAAGAAAATGTGAAAATAGAAAAAAAAGTAAAAAGAAAATTGCTAAAAGTAAAAAAAAATAAAGGTGTAAAATGTTAAATAAAAAGACCTTAAGTGTAAAAAATAGAAGAAAAAAGTTTAAGTGTAAAATATTACTCATCATAAGCTTTTTACTCGTATCCACCCAAAGTTATATGGCGTTACGGAGCGTACTAGCCCCATATAGGCGCAGATTCCTTGGTGAGTTCTGTGAATGGTCTACCCACTAATCAAACGATAAGTACAATAATTATATTAAAATATTAGCAAAAAAAAAAAGCAGAAAATACTAATATAGATATAAAAAATATTATCAAAGTATAGAAAATAGAACCAAGAATAACTAATAAATCTGTATACAATGGGTGTCTATAAATGTATAAGAGAAACCAATGTTTATATCTCTACTAAAATGTTGACACATATACTAAATGTTTAATAAATTAACTCATATATTTGCGAAATAGAAAAAATGGTACATACTTTTTAAAATTGTATCAAATAGTCTATGAATGGATAAAAAAAAAATTGTATATATAATTTTTAATTGTATCTATAAATGGATAAAAAAAAATCATGACATGTATTAAAATAATGGACTTACGCGTGACAGTTTAAGTTAAAAAATTTATATTTACCAAAGAAATTAACATAAGTTATTATAAAAAAAAAACTGTAATTAAGTATAATTGTTAATTGAATATGCTACAAAATATTGCCAAGTTATTCCATGGTAGTGATTTAACAACCAAACACTTTGTCTTTAAAGATTACGATAACGCAGTTTTAGAAACTAACATAGGGGCAAATGTGTATAATTATCATAAAATACTTCACATTACTGTTAAAATGTCATATAATTATCAAATATATTATACAAAGTAAGAAAAATATTACTTAATATGTTAAAATATTACCAATAGTACATGCCCAACAGATCAAAATGACCTTCAGCACCCTACGACACATGAAAACTTACGGAGATTAACAGCAATCTTGCCTCAAAAAATAAAACCAATAGTGTGCTGCTAAGGATAAAATGTCAAGTACACACCCAGTGTAGGAGATGTATACAAATAATATTGTTGAATTATTAACAAAGTGATTTCATTAATACTAAAATAAGGTCTTTGTTACAATAATATATATATATATATGGAAATTAAGTTCTTATTAGTGAAATTTATGTAATATTTTTAGACTGCTTTGTTCAATTTATAATATGTAGGTAGAATTTTTACATAAAAAACCCCTTTGTGTTTATCAAAAATATTTCACAAATTAAGAAGAAGAATACCTAAGGAAGGTCTTTGCACATGATTATAGTACAAAACCATGTGGATTTACATCAATTTTACCAGGAACAAGGGGGTCAGTATACGGCTATGAGTCAAATAGTCAATTTTAAAACCACATTCAGGCATTAATAACACAAATGCCTGAATGTGGTGAAAAATTGACTATTTGACTCATAGCCGTATACTGACCCCCTTGTTCCTGGTAAAATTGATGTAAATCCACATGGTTTTGTACTATAATCATGTGCAAAGACCTTCCTTAGGTATTCTTCTTCTTAATTTGTGAAATATTTTTGATAAACACAAAGGGGTTTTTTATGTAAAAATTCTACCTACATATTATAAATTGAACAAAGCAGTCTAAAAATATTACATAAATTTCACTAATAAGAACTTAATTTCCATATATATATATATTATTGTAACAAAGACCTTATTTTAGTATTAATGAAATCACTTTGTTAATAATTTAACAATATTATTTGTATACATCTCCTACACTGGGTGTGTACTTGACATTTTATCCTTAGCAGCACACTATTGGTTTTATTTTTTGAGGCAAGATTGCTGTTAATCTCCGTAAGTTTTCATGTGTCGTAGGGTGCTGAAGGTCATTTTGATCTGTTGGGCATGTACTATTGGTAATATTTTAACATATTAAGTAATATTTTTCTTACTTTGTATAATATATTTGATAATTATATGACATTTTAACAGTAATGTGAAGTATTTTATGATAATTATACACATTTGCCCCTATGTTAGTTTCTAAAACTGCGTTATCGTAATCTTTAAAGACAAAGTGTTTGGTTGTTAAATCACTACCATGGAATAACTTGGCAATATTTTGTAGCATATTCAATTAACAATTATACTTAATTACAGTTTTTTTTTTATAATAACTTATGTTAATTTCTTTGGTAAATATAAATTTTTTAACTTAAACTGTCACGCGTAAGTCCATTATTTTAATACATGTCATGATTTTTTTTTATCCATTTATAGATACAATTAAAAATTATATATACAATTTTTTTTTTATCCATTCATAGACTATTTGATACAATTTTAAAAAGTATGTACCATTTTTTCTATTTCGCAAATATATGAGTTAATTTATTAAACATTTAGTATATGTGTCAACATTTTAGTAGAGATATAAACATTGGTTTCTCTTATACATTTATAGACACCCATTGTATACAGATTTATTAGTTATTCTTGGTTCTATTTTCTATACTTTGATAATATTTTTTATATCTATATTAGTATTTTCTGCTTTTTTTTTTGCTAATATTTTAATATAATTATTGTACTTATCGTTTGATTAGTGGGTAGACCATTCACAGAACTCACCAAGGAATCTGCGCCTATATGGGGCTAGTACGCTCCGTAACGCCATATAACTTTGGGTGGATACGAGTAAAAAGCTTATGATGAGTAATATTTTACACTTAAACTTTTTTCTTCTATTTTTTACACTTAAGGTCTTTTTATTTAACATTTTACACCTTTATTTTTTTTTACTTTTAGCAATTTTCTTTTTACTTTTTTTTCTATTTTCACATTTTCTTTTAAAATGTAATTTTACACTTACATTTTTTTTTTAATTTTTTATGTTTTAATTTTTTTTTAAAATTGTATTTTACACTTTAACTATTTTTTTAAACTTTTTTTTTCTTTTTTTTTTTCTTTTTTAACTTTTTTTTTTTTTAAATTTTTTTTCTTTTTTTTAAATTTTTTTTTCTTTTTTAATTTTTTTTTTCTTTTTTAATTTTTTTTTTCTTTTTTAATTTTTTTTTTCTTTTTAAGCTTTTTTTTTCTTTTTAAACTTTTTTTTTTCTTTTTAAACTTTTTTTTTCTTTTTTAACTTTTTTTCTTTTTTAACTTTTTATTTATTTTTTAACTTTTTTTTTCTTTTTTAACTTTTTTCTTTTCTTTTTTTTTTTTTACTTTTTTTTTTTTACATGTAATTTTTATTAAACTTTTTTCTTTTTACATTTTTTTTTTAAATTGTATTTTACACTTAAATTTTTTTTTTATTATTTTTTAACTTTTTTTTTATTAAACTTTTTTTTCTTTTTTACATTTATTTTTTTTACATTTTATTTTACACTTAAACTTTTTTTTCTTTTTGCATTTACTTTTTTTTTTTTAAATTCGTACTTTGTATAATATTTTTGATAATTATATGACATTTTAACAAGTTTGCCTGTCCTATCACTAAAAATGGTGTAATTTGACAATATTTTGTAGCATATTCAATTAACAATTGTACTTAACTACAGGTTTTTTTTTTTATATGACTTACGTTACTTTCTTTGATAAGTATAAATTTCTTAACTTAATGTGTTACACGTAAGTCCATTATTTTAATTTTTTTTTTAATACATGTCATGATATTTTTTTTTATCCATTCATAGACTATTTGATACAATTTTAAAAAGTATGTATTATTTTCTCTATTTCGCAAATATTTGACTTAATTTGTTAAAAATTTAGTACATGTGTCAACATTTTAGTAGAAATATATACATTGGTTTCTCTTATACATTTATAGACACTCATTCTATACAGATTTATTAGTTACCTTTGGTTCTATTTTCGATACTTTGTTAATATTTTTTATATCTATAGTAGTATTTCCTGCTTTTTTTTTGTTGCTAATTATTTAATGTAATTGTGGTACTTGTCGTTTGATTAGTGGGTAGACCATTCACAGAACTCACCACGGGCATCTGTGCCTATATGGGGCTAGTACGTTCCGTAACACCATATGGCTTTGGGTCGATTCGGGTAAAAAACTTATGATGGTTAATCTTTTACATTTAACACATTTCTTTTTTACATTTAGCAATTTTCTTTTAACATTTCTTTTTTTTTTTCATATTTTTCGTTTGTAAATTTTTTTTTTTTAAATTTTAAATTTTTTTTTTACGTTTTTCTTTTTTACATTTGTCTTTTTTTTTTTTTAATTTTTTTTTTTTAATTTTATTTTTACACTTAAAACTTTTTTTTTATATATTGTTTTTACTTTTTTTTTCATTTTTCTTTTAAAAGTTCATTTTATACAAACTTTTTTTTTATTTTACAGTTACTGTTTTTTAACTTTTTTATCTTTACATTATATTTTTCACTTAAACTTTTTATTTATTTTTTTACATTTATACTTTTTATAATCTATTTCACACGTAAACTTTTTATTTTACATTTATTAGTTTTATAATTTATTTCACACTTAAACTTTTTTCAAATATTTTTTATATAAATATATATATATTTTTTTTCACTTTTAAAATTTTTTTTTCACTTTTAGTTATTTTTTTTTCTTACTTAACCTTTTAGTTTTTAATTCACACTTAAACTTTTTTTTATTTTTACATTTTTCTTTTTAAACTTTTTTTTTTTTTTTTTACATTTTGCTTTTTAAATTGTATTTTAACTTTTTTTTTAACATTTATTATTTTTATAATTTATTTCAAACTTAAACTTTTTCATTTTACATTTATTCTTGTCTAATGTACAACTACAAACCCCGCTTTCACCCCAATTTTATGTATACGCCTACAAACGTCTCCCTATGGGTACTTTATGTCGCCAATTTTACGAATACACCTCTCAAATTGTCCCCTTGTGGATACTTGATGTCGCCAAATTCTACACACTCACCCTCAATTGTACTCATATGGGAACTTGTTGCCTCTTAGTCTTTGAAAATTTAATCAGCCAGCCCTAATAATTCCCCTTGTATGGTGCTACTTCATTTCTACCATCCACCTATGCGTTTTGTTATAGTGTAATTTTATGACATAAGAAAAAATGTGTACTTGTACCAAGCGTATAAATAAACCCCTTTGTATAGCTGCACTGTATCGTTCAATCAAACAACCAATTATAAAACACCCCTAAAACAGCAACATCTAAGACAAATTCCCTTATTCAACACGTATTAGAACAAGTAATAGATCCATTATCTTACATACCAACCCCAAATCTGCTCTTATCAAGCCCAGCACAACAAACAGTGCGATAGAGTAACTTTTACATCATATTCCTAAACAGTAAGCAATTCTAATGCATCCAATTGTGATCAAGGTGAGATCCCTCCTTCTAGTCATAACGATATGATATTTTCCCTCTTAAAATAATAATTTTACGTATGATGTGAAAAACATTTAAAGAACACATTACTTTTATAAAAAGTTTAATTAACCGTAATACAAGGTTTTGGTTCCCAAGGTTCTTTTTCAAAGTATCAGCTTTCATATTAATTACTTTTTTTTCATCCACTGAGACTGATTTCCGTTATATAAATTGTAATTTAAACGTATATTGTTATAAACATTATTTTCATAGAACCCCATACTGTCATTTTTTATACCCTTAGTACACATGTCAAAAGATAAAAAAAGCTTTACTTATTAATCTGGTCTACCTTCCTGTACACGATGGTATGTTATTTACCCCCATAGGATGATTCCTCATAGAGTTATATTGCGAAATTATATGCTGGAGTTGGTCACATAAAATATATTTTTCTAAAACCATTCTTGCAAAATTCTTTTCTTTTGTACTAACCATAGTTAAAATATATACACTACTGTCATTCCCTTTAACATAAGTTCATTGTGCAGCTCTAGTGGGACGTAATTGCTCTCACTGAGTTAATTTTTTTGGCACAGATGTATACGTAAATAAAATATATGTAAAATATAAATGAGTAATAAAATATAAATAAATATTAAAATATGTATGAAATATATGAATAATAAAATATATATAAATATTAAAATATATATAAAATATAAATGAATAATAAAATATAGAAGTTAAAATATAAATGAATAATAAAATATAGAAGTTAAAATATAATTAAATATTAAAAAATAAATGTAAAAATATAAATAATAAAATACAAATAAATATCAAAATATAAATAAATATTAAAATATAATAAATATTAAAATAAGAATATTAGTTTAATTCTATCATATTTTATTTACTTTCACAGTTTTTTCACATTACTTTCACAGCTCACAGTTTTTTCAACAACCAACCATTCCTAACATTATACCTATGATGTCACAACCCACAGCTTATAATTAAAAATGTGTAGATGCTGTGCGTCGCAAATTTCCACCAATACCCAAATAAAAACGCAAAATAACAAAAAAGCAACTTTCATGTCACATGACACTCCATAGACATCACTTACTGACACCTGATTGGTTCTTCATGATGTCATTCTTAAACAAGCATATGATTGGTCCGTTCCCCTACATGCAGCGTTGTCTTGCGGTTACAAGCAGAACTAGTAAAACCTTCCCCCACCTGCGTGTGACGTCACTTACTGACACCTGATTGGTTGTTCATGAGGTCATCCTCACACAAGAACCTGATTGGTCCGTTCCCGTACATACACGTTGAGACACGGTGGGACATGCCCATCGGCAGCGCTGCGATGAGTCATCGACACCTGTTCCCATGTCCCCTGCATGTGACGTCACTTACTGACACCTGATTGGTTGAGGTCATCTCCATTAGGCCACGCCCCCTCGGCTTGACAGTCGAGATCCGCCCTGATCCTCACAGAGCACCACCAAAATCCACAGAGCACCGTCAAAATCCGCACAGCACCACCAAGATCCGCCAAAATCCACAGAAATCCACCAAAATCCGCACAGCACCTCGTATTCCTCAAAATCCACGTCTCAGAATCGGTCTTTTTACACTACTGGGGGGGGGGGGGTGTACCGGGGGGAAACATCGCATGCACAAATAATCCGTTGTGTAGAGCAAATATCCATTGTGGTCCAAACATTCACGTTTGTGGGATGCCAGCTTAGGTGAAGTTCTCGTCATAAAACCATGGTTCTAAGTTACGTGGCAGTGTTCCCGAGTCTTTCATTCGAGATAGAGGGCCTCCCGTGGCCCAGTAGATATAGGCGTTCAGCTAGTAATCAGAGGATTGCTAGTTCGAATCCGTGCAATGGACTTGACAAAAACAAATTAGTGATCTGGCGATCGGTAGGTTGCCAGCTTTGGCACGAAAATACTAGAAAGTCGTCCAAAACATCCAACAAATTATACTGTGCAGCTCTAGTGCGACGTTAATTAATCAAACCAAACCTTCGAGATAGACCCGAACCGTCATCGGCCCACAGTTGCCCAGTGAATAAAGGCGTTCGGCTAGTAATCGGAGGATTGAGAGTTCGAACCTAACTGAAGGACTTGAAAAAAAGGAGTAAAAATGTAGTGATCTTGCGATCGGAGGGTTGCCAGCTTAGTTAAGTCGTCTAAAAGTATCTAACAAATTATTCTGGCGCGTATACGGGACTGGTGCACGATAAATCCGATCTGGGTTCAATGTCCTGACGCCTATTGAGGTTGCGTCGTGTGCCAGCTCAGGTATTGTCTTCGTCATCTCACCCCATGGTTAAAAAATACGAGGCATTGTTCCCGGGTCTTTTCTTCGAGATAAGCCCCGAACCGTCGCCAATAGCCCACTGTGCAGCTCTAGTGCGACGTTTATTAACCAAACCAAACCTCTGTTGCGACGAGTTCATCAACTGTTGGATAGTTCCCGAACAGTCACCAGTAGTCTATTGTGCAGCCCTAGTGTGTGACGTTAATTAACCAACCATAGAATTGGCTTGAGGACTTGACAAATTAAAATATGTAGTGATCTCGTAAGCGTTAGATTGCCAGATTCGCTACTGAATTACAAAAATCGTCTGAAATTACCCTCAATATCCATCGGCGTGAATGAGACTGGCTCACGATAAATCTAATCAGGTTCCAATGTACTAACGCCTATTGCGGTTGCGTCGGCTGCCAGGTCGGGTGTTGTCCTCGTCATCTGACCATTATTTAAAAATACTATTCATTTTCCCCACGAATTTCCTTCGAGATAGGCCCTGAACTGTCGCCAATAGCCCAATGTGTAGCTAATATACTAAACAGTTTATAAATTTTAAGTTTCGTAAACTGACAAATGGTTGACTCAACTTAGCCAAATTGGCTCTTGATCCAATGTGCACCTCTTGTGCGACGTTAATTAACCAAACCAAACCAAACCAAATCAAATCGCTCCTGACCATTGTTCAAAAACACGAGGCAGTGTTTCCCGGTTGTATACTTCGAGACAAACACCGAACAAAACCCAATAACCCTTTCTAATGCGACGTTAACAATTAAACAATAATAAACGTCACCCAAAAGCAACACAATGTGCTATTGGTGACGGTTTGGGCGAGGTGCCATCTTTGGCTAGCAACTAGAGAGTAGCGAGTTCGAATACGGCTGACACGTGACAAAAATGTAGTGAACTTGTCGGAGGGTTGCCAGATTCGCTGCGAAATAATAATACGTCGTCTGAATTTATCGCCAATGCATACGTTAAATCTGATTGTTGTCTAATGTGTCCTGACGCGTATTGAGATTGTGTCTTGTGCCACCTCAGGTGTTGACCTCGTCATCTGACCATGGTTCAAAAATACCGAGGAATCGTTCCCGGGTCTTTCCTTCCAGATAGGCCCTGAACCGTCGCCAATAGCCCACTGTGTAGCTCTAGTGCAACGTTAATTAACCAAACCAAAAACCAAATTCTTAATAATTATTTCCAATTTTGCTAAGCGGAGTGCCAGCCTAAGTGTTGTCCTGATCATTTAACCGCTAACTCAATATAGATCTAGTGTGATATTTTTCAACCAACCAATTATAGTTATTTCTTGGATGCCCTTCGCCAATAGCCCATTATGTAGCTTTGCTCTAGTACGAACTGACCAACGATTCCAGATTCACCTTTGCAGAGATTGAAAATGTAACGTTTTTCTTAACGGGACAACATATTTCCTGTCGGGTTGATTGGTTGAATTAACATCACACTACAGCGGCAGGTTATTGGTGAAGGTTCGGAATCTCGAAAGAAAGTCTCGGGAACACTTCCTCGTATTTTTTTTTAACCTTTATTGCCTTTCGGGAATTACAGACGTTTTAACTAAAAGTACCTACTAATTTCGAAAAAAATTCTTAGTCGTGAAAGTGTTAAATGTGTGTCTATTGTGGCTTCGATAAGAAGAATGAATACTTAGCACTTTTCAATACTGGTTTTTTTAAAGGACCTATTAGAAGGAGCAATACATGTTAGGACTAATAGTATTCCACAATTTTTAGATTAGAATCGCCGCCACTGTCCCAAAAGTGCGGGACAAAATAAATGAACAAGTTACGCGGAACGAAATACAGCTTTTTTGATCGCCGCGTAAGACAGTGGCTCCCAGTGTTTACTTCACTCTAGGCGTTTTTTGAAGGGCGGCCAGCCCTGCTCACATTTTTTTCATCTCCATAACGTTCCGACGCCTCTTTTGTAAAAATGCCGCCCTCTTTTGAAAAAATTCCGCTTTTCAGTCAAGCACAAACGTTCTTGTTCCCCTAGCTGTCTTTAAAAAAAACAAAAAAATATTGATTTCAACATTTTAAGTGTAAAGTTCATTCTACACGAACGAGTAAAACGCGCAAGCTTCTCGGTGATTCGAGAATTCATACCATGTGGTATGAATTCTCGAATCACCGAGAAGTTCAACCACATTTGAAATTTTTCTTAAATTGCGGAGTATGTACAGCCGCGGAAAAAAAAAACGAACCACCGATGATTATTTCGTTAGTTTTTATAGTAGAGCTAAACTTAATATACCATTTTGTAGGAAATAAAGTCTACTATACATTGATATACAAAAAATTTGCATAGAGGACTATCTTCATACTCGAATCCGCACCAACTTTAAAATTTTCAATAGCAACACCTACTTTTGATAGCGCAGAAATATTCCCCGCCCTCAAAATAATCTAAATACAAATTTTCGTTAATTTCCTACATTTATATGCAGAGATATTAGACAATATGTATCGATCTTATTTGGGGGGCTACTTCCACAGTGAACAAAGTATTAGTGAGACTTCGAAATAAAGTACGCTGGTAGAAAATGTTTTGGCGTTAGCCGTGGTTCTTATTTTTCCGTGGTCATTCATTCTCCCACTCCTGTATACCCTTCGCCTCTATATAAGAATTTAGAATTTTATACCAACGCGATCACAGCGCTTTTAATTCTCAAAATTAGTAGATTTCTGTTAAGTTCTGCAGATTTTAAATTTGTGTATGACCCCTTAAATGATCATTTGATGCACATTATAATATTGCCAAAAAACTACAAAGAGGAAAATCATGAAATTTTAGATATGCATATAAAACGTTTTTCTGAGTCCATCACTATCAAAATATAGCATGGTTGCTATTCATAAATTTTATGAATATTAATATCCTAATTTAAATAAAATTAAAAAATTTACATATAAGTAATGAAAGTTAGTGTATTTTATTTGGGTCGTTTAGAAGTAACACGCATAAAAATTTCAGCTTAAAAAAATTATTATTTCGAAAGATATGATTAAAAGTTTAAGAAATTCATTTAACATTACAAGTTCTAAATTTTCGATATTCATAATTAAAAAACTACTTAACCAAATGACTTGCAAATTGATATTCAACGATAAATTTTGTCGTAGATTTTAAATATTGAATCAAAATTGGGTGTTGCTATTGGAAATTTTAAAGTTGGTGCGGATTTTAATATGAGGATAGTCCCCTATGCAAATTTTTTGTATATCAATGTGTAGTAGACTTTATTCCCTACAAAATGGTATATTAAGTTTAGCTCTACTATAAAAACTAACGAAATAATCATCGGTGGTTCGTTTTTTTTTTTTCGCGGCTGTATTGTTTAGTTAAAACGTTCTTCCCTGCCAGGAAATATGTTGGCGCGTTGCGAAAGGTTACATTTTCAATCTTATCTTTGCAAAGGTGAGTAGCTATGTCCACACTTGGGCTTTTAATCGCGCTTGGCAGCATGGACGTTAAAAAGTAACTTTGAGTACGCATTTTCCAATTGATTGGGTTGCGCAGCTTAGCCATAGCTGGCTCTTGCGCCATTAAACACCAACCAACCAACTCAATTGATTGGTATTTCCCAATATCCATAATTACAATTCCCAGTAGTTATTTATGCGTGAATAATTTTGTCCATACGCGTGCGATTCAGCATGCCTTTGCGATTAAGCTTTTCGCTTATGTTATAAAAGTAAGCAAACATATCGTGTGCACAAAATGTGTCGACTCCGTGAAACTATGGAGGCCTCTGTGGCCGAGCGGTTAAAGGCGTTCAGCTACTAATCCGAGGATTGGTGGTTCGAACCCGTGCGATGGACTCGGAGGATTGCCAGCTTCGCTACAAAATACTAGAAAAGTCGTCCAGAACATCCGCAAAAATTAACGGCGTGTATACTGGACTGGTGCACGATAAATCTGATCGGGGTCCAAAGTCCCGACGTCTATTGAAGGCGTTGGGTGCCAGTTCAGGTGTTTCCTCGTCATCTGACCATGGTTCTAAAATAACGAGGTGCATGTATGAATGTGTATGTTATCCCGGGTCTTTCCTTCGAGTTAAACCCCAAACCGTCGCCAATAGCCCACTGTACAGCTCTAGTGCGACGTCAATTAACTAAACCAAACCGTGAAACTATGTACCCGTACATCATTAAAAATATATTCACGTCAAAAATTAATATAATTTTATTTTGCATATTTTATTAATTCATCAGTGCTAATTATAAAATAACGTTTACTAATTATTTAAATAAATAAAAACTTTTACTTTCGGAATGTTTAAGCATATGTTAATTCCGTAAAGTAGTGATCTTTAAAAGAATTTTTTAAAGTAAAAATTTTTTTTTTTCCTTTTAAGTATCTTAACAATAATTTAAAGCCAAATAAAATATATTAATAATGGGAAAGATTTCGATTAGTACGCAAATCGCTCCACCCCGTGTATCACTGTGCAGCTCTAGTGAGACGTTAATTAACCAAACAAACCAACCACCCCGTGTATTACAGAAGTAGAAACTTAACAGGTGGGTGTATTGGTGGATTTTGCTCTTTTCAATTTGCGTACACGAAAGTTCTCGCAAATGCGCTGTCTAGTTCGTTCTTAATGCTTATGCTTCAAACCACGGTAAAAAGCACAAGTGTAGATATAGCTAATTGGTTTAGGTAATTAACGTCGCACCAGTGCTGCACATTGGGAGCGATGGTACGGGGCATATCTCGAAGGTTAGCACAGCTTAGCCAAATTTGGCTCTTACGCCATAAAACTGCAACCAACCTATCTCTAATGAAAGAACCTGGAACAATGTCTCGTATTTTGGAACCATGGTCAGATGACGAGGACAACTGACCTGGCACCATGACGCAACTCCAATAAGCGTCAGAACATTGAACCCCGATCATTGGTTTACGTCGCATAAGATGCGCACATTGAGCTATTTACCACAGGACCCCTATCAGATTTAACTTGCACCAGTCCCGTATATACACCATAGAAAAGGGGGGTTAGTTCGGATGACGTATTGTTACTTCGCAGCGAATGTGCAAACCTTTAGAGCACAAGCTCACCGCATTTTAACATAAGTCTCTTGTATCACCCGTATTCGAACTCTCAACCCTCTGGTTGCTAACTGATGACGATAACTCGGGTCTACGGGCCCCTAATGTGAATGTGGAATTGTTGATTAGTTCGCACTAGAGCTGAGTAACACTGATGTTTTTTTTGCGGACGATGATGGTTTTTTTTGCGGACGATCATGGACGAAACGACAACCTTTCGATCACGAGCTTGCTGCACTTTTCAAAGTCTATTCGAACCCACAGCAAACCAATTATGAATTGAAAACTCTACCACACTGTTCGACCAACCTCTAGTGCGAACACTCCCCTAACTACTGTGATAAATCTCAAACCGTCACCAATACCACATTGTTTTGCTTTTAGGTGACATTAATTCTTGGTTCTTACCCGATGCACTAGAGCCGCACAATGGGCTATTGGTGACGGTTCGGGGTCTATCTCGAAGGATATTCCAGGGAACACTGCCTTGTATTTTTGAACCGTGGCCAGATGACGAGGACAACACCTCAGCTGGTACCTGACGCAATTTCAATAGGTGTTGGCACATTGGAACATGATTAGATTTAACGTGCACCAGTCTCATATTCACGCAGATTTAGATTAAGGGTAATTCCAAACGACTTTCGTAAATTGAGTAGCGAATCTGGCAACTCTCCGAACACGAGATCGCTGCATTTTAACTTTTGTCAAGTCCTCATGCCTATTCAAAATCGAAATCCTCTTCTTCCTAGCCGGATGCCTTGAGGCTGTGTCGGGTGCCAGCTCAGATGTTGTCCTCGTCATTTGACGATGGTTCAAAAATACGAGGCAGTGTTCCCAGATATTTTCTTTGAGATAAACCTCAAACTGTCGCCTTACACCTTGCAGGGTAACTTTGCTCCACCTCTTAAAAAAAAGTTTCATATTTGAAAAAAGGCGGGGCATTCAGCGAAAGAAGTCAGTAATATATTTTTCACGTGAGGATTAGCAATCCTGCTGTCCAACAGTTGGCATTTTTTCCCTCTCTTTCTTTAGGGAACGTTACAGCTAAAAGTGTTTTGTAGGTATTGCCAACACACCGGTGTTGGTATAACACGGGTTTTCTTCCTGTTGAAAAAGTTGTATGTTTTACATAACCACGTGTACCCTGTATAAGGTTAGGGCCCAATTCTGTTATGAAAGAATTTAAAAGTATAAAATCTATTTTCTTCTTCTAGTTCAGGTTACAAATCCTTTGGTTCACTAACCTCATTCCAGTCCAACATTTGGGGTTACTTTACTCCACCAGTTAATTTAAGTAAACCTTATAATAGTAAAGTAAACCTTAGTAGAGAGAAACCTTGTTATTCTGTAGCGGTTGTTAAGAATGAATCGTTTTGTTGTCCTTTTCATTCAAAATTTGATTTTTACTCTAGGAATCTGATTTTCACTTTTAGGAATTATATTGTTAACTTAAAGCCCTTCCTCTAAAAAAATACATCTCTAGTTATTTTTAATGCATTTATTTAAAATAGTTAAGAATTATCCATAATACATTTATTAACTACTACCTATTTTTTTTTTATTTACAAAATGTAGTGGCGGCTTATATAGTGGTGTGGTTTTCTTTAAAAGACCTGGGACAACGGACATAATTATTATATAAACAAGTTTAAGTATAATGAACTAAGATATTCACATTCTTTAAATATTTACATGTAGTATTATCAACTTAAATCAATGATTCTCAATTTTTCAATGGTCAAAAATATGAGGCATCGATCTCGGGTCTTTACTTCGAGATAGGCCCCGAACCGTCACCAACAGCCCACTGTGCAGGTCTAGTGCAACGTTAATTAACCAAGTTCATATTTTTAAACCATGGTCAGATGACGAGAACAACGTATGAATTGACACCCAACGCAACTTCAGTAGGCGATAGGACATTGGACTTGGATCATATTTAACGTGCACCACTCCCATACACCCCTCGCCTTTATATAAGAATTTAGAATTTTATGCCAACAAGATCACAGTGCTTCAAATTCTCAAAATTAGTGAAGATTTCTGTTAAGTTCTGCTGATTTTAAATTTGTGTATGACCCCTTAAATGATCATTTGTTACACATTTTAATATAGCAAAAAAACTAAAAAAAAAGGATAATCACGAAATTTTAGATATGGATATAAAGCGTTTTTCTGAATCCATCACTATCAAAATATAGCATGGTTGCTATTCATAAATTTTATGAATATTAATATCCTAATTTAAATAAAATTAAAAAATATACATATAAATAATGAAAGTTAGTGTATTTTATTTGGGTTGTTTAGAAGTAACACAGATAAAAATATCAGCTTACTAAAATTATTATTTCGAAAGATATGATTAAAAGTTTAAGAAATTCATTTAACATTACGAGTTCTAAACTTTCGAAATTCATAATTAAAAAACTACTTAACCAAATGAATTGCAAATTGATTTTCAGCGATAAATTTTGTCGTAGATTCTAAATATTGAATCAAAATTGGGTGTTGCTATTAGAAATTTTAAAGTTGGTGCGGATTTTAATATGAAGATCGTCCCCTATGCAAATTTTTTGTATATCAATGTGTAGTAGACTTTATTCCATACAAAATGGTATATTAAGTTTAGCTCTACTATAAAAACTAACGAAATAATCATTGGTGGTTCGTTTTTTTTCCGCAGCTGTACATAACCGTTGTGCTTAGCATAATGGAACTTGCAAAAAATTTGTAAATTCCAGTTTTTTAACAACATTGCGCGACCGGAAAAAAAAAATATTTATGATGTTTTAATGTTTTTTATTTTTTAAAGTTGCATTTATTTAACTTTATTGAATAAAAAAAACGCAACAAACTATAGCGTGTCGATCATAGAATTTGAATAAAAAAAAATACGAAAAATGTTCAATTTTGTCAATTTCTATAAACTTTTAGAACGATGCGCGACCTGAAGATTTCAACAGATTTTTAATAGTTTAACGTTGTTTTCATGAAAAATTTTCCGCACTGTGGCGGTTCGAAAAATATTCGTAATTTTCCGTTCGAAAAAATAATCTTAATTTTTTTTTTCCAACCCACCCTACTGCATGGACAAAAAAAATCCTGATGCTGCATTTAATGGTGATTTGATGTGCAGTCACTAAATCAGAAAGAGTAGTATAAACAATTTCGTAGTCAATACAAAGAATAAAAAAAGAATGGCGCACATCTGGAAAGAGCACTTTCAGCAGATTCCCTTTGGGATGTTGTTGGAATGCAGTTCGATAGCGAAGGAGGGGTAATTGAATCACGTGTGCAGTGGAAAGAACCTTGAGAACAGAAGATGGACTTTCATCGTTATATTAATTAGGATAACCGCATGAAAATAGCTTTTTGTTAAGTGCTATGTTTTTACTATAAAAAATAAAAATACTAATAAAAAAAATACTGCCCCTCGCCCCTTCAAGTTAAAAAAGCCAATAGCCCAGTTGCAGCCGAACTGAGCCGGGTTATCATTTTTTTGGAGTAAAAGAAAAAAGATGCCTTCCCTCGTTGGATATTCAAAAACAATCATCGCCCGAGAACAATTCTAAATAATATAAAACCTCCATGAATCTATCTAGGTGACCGTCTATGACCTCCAGGTTAAGCTGCTAGGTATGTAAGGTACTTACTTGGTTGACCACCTGAGTACGACTTTTTACCAGTAAAGTTAATGTAAATAATAGTGTTCAGGTAGAATCACTACTAATCCGTCCTTTTTTTGTAACGTCCTTTTATCATTGAAGTATCTCTCTATTTTAAAAAAAAGTAAGCCCTAGGGGGAAAAAGTAAGCACTAGGAAGAATTTTCAGTTCTTTCAATGTTATTCAGATCGTATCTCAAAATGTAAAAGTCCTAAAATTACGAAATTAGGTGAATTTGTTAAGAAATGTTTGATAAATAAGAAGAATATATTTTTGTTTCAATACTGTTATTAGTTTATAAGTTATTTAATATTAAAGTCGTCGTTGATAAAATTTCGCTTACAAGTAATTTTGTCCGTCGAGTTTTGGAAATCCATGTAAGCATTTTTTTTAAATCGAATTAGTTTTGGATTTATAAATTTTTTAAACATTTAATCACGCTCCACTTTTTGAAGTTTTTTCACCCTGATTTTTGAAACGTGATTTCTAAATTGCTACAAGTCATTTAAAATTACATATTTTCTTATTCAAAAAAATATATTAATGTTCGTTAAAACTTCCTCTTTTTGATGTTATAAAAATTATATTTCTATCTTTACAATTAAATTAGATATGGTCACTTAAGATAGGTATAAAAAATAGCGAAGAAAGATAAAAATGTCGGATATTTCGAGCAAATTTTAATTTGCGACTTTTTGTCTCATTGTTCCGCTTGCATCTCAAAAGGTAAATGTCCTAAAATTATGAAATTATGCCAGTTTATTAAGAAATGTTTGGGAAATAAGGTGAATATATTTGTTTTTTAATACGATTAGTATATTAGACGTTATTTCATGTTAAAGTCATAATTTTAGAAAATTTCGAACACAATTCATACATTTTTAGATACTTGTCTTCCAATTTTCAACAAAAAAATAAAAAAAAAATTAGGGATATAGATAAAACTATTGGCTACAAATGATCCAGAGCGTTTGTGAAAATTCGATTTAGTTTTGTAGTTATAAATTTTTAAATAATTGACGAAATGTCTGAAATAATCGTCAATTTTACGCGTAAAATTTTAAGTGATAAATTAAAACTGCTCTAAGTAGTTCAAAAGTATACTTTTTCCCCGTTAAAAAAATATAGTTATGTTCGTAAAATCTTTCTTTCTTGAATGGTATCAATACTGAAATTCTATCTTAAAAAATAAATTAGATGTAACTATTTATGTGAAGTACTATAAATATTATTAAAAGATACTTCGGAACGAAATGCCAACATTGATAAAATGCCAACATGTATTTGGCTGCCAACGGCGAATTATTATTAGCGCCAATTCCCAATTATCTTACTTTATATAATTATAAGTTGGCGATTAAGCCTATTTATGCTTGGCGCGTTTATTCTGTTGTTTGTTTACACATGTTTCGCTTTTCAATGAGCACAATGCGTTGAAGCAGTTCTACAGTTGAGTTTTTCCAGTTATCAGGGGGGGGGGGGGAGCATGCCCCCACCCCTCCCCTCTGTAAACTTGAAATCTTAAAAGTTGGGAATTTCGAGTTTTAAAAATCCCTGAGTTGGGAAAATTTATGCCTCAGGCAAATTAATATTATTAGCAAATGAAAGCGCCGGAAGACTAGAAATTGCCCAACTTGTATTAAGATGAAACTTAAATTAGACCTCAAAACGGACCACTGCATTGGAACGTGCGTGCGACAAATCAATACTTTCGAAAGAACTGTTTAATATTACATATAAAAAAGCTAAAAATGTCTTATAAGTTGGAACTGGGAATTTTTTTAGCACTGTTGCGTTGTGAATTTCGAATCGGTAAGTGTGGTCTGGTTAAATAACGTCGCACTAGAGCTGCACATTGAACTACTGGCGTTGGTTCGAGCAAAGCGCCCTTGATTTGTTATTGGTACGTATTTACTTACTACATCAAGGACGCTTTGGTTCGAGGCCTTTCTCGAAGAAAAGACCCGGGAACGATGCCTCGTATTTTTAACAGTGGTCAGAAAACGAGGACAACACTTCAGCTGGTACCCGATGTCCTTAAGTTGGGAATTTTGAATCGTTCAAGTTCGGAATTTCGGATCGTTAAGTTGGGAAATTTCTTGTCTCAACATACGAAAAATAAATTTGTGTGACGGCACTGCCAGTAATAATTTATATAACTAAAAAAAGTATTGTTGTTAGGACACATTGTCATTGCCTACAATGTATGAAGCCGGTATTGGTTTGCGAAGCAATCCTCCGGGGGTTGGCGGAGCGTTAGCGGATATATAAAATTACGGGAAGTTTCCCGATTGCCATCCATTAACTTGGAAGCCTCGCCCTCATTTAAATAAAATAAATCATGGAAATTGCTTTTGCGGCATATAAAATTAATTAAATACATAAAATAAGTAAATTAAATCATTCGGAATTTTTACTAATTTAATTTAAATAAATTTCTCAATAAGTTTTAACAGAACATTAAGAACCAAATAAAATAAGCGAATACACCATTAGGATAGTTACAAATTATAAATATAGATAGTACCACCTCACGGACCATTAGTTTAAAAAGTTCTGAAATTAATTCCTGGTTATTTAAATAATGAAAGCACTCAGAGCTTAGATCGAACTTGAATTTTTTAGCAAATTTTAACTGTTTCTATGGGAATAGGTTCATAATTTGTTTAAAGCCAGATTTTATTAACTTTTGAGGATTTCAGTAATGTTCTGTCCAAATAAGAAAAACTGATGTTTCTTCATGTATTAAATAGAGCTTTGTTTATATTAATATCATGTTTATTGCTCCTTTAAGAACTTAAGTATAGTTAAACTTATTTTTAATATTAAATTAGTATTTTCTAAAGTTATGGAAATATCGCAAATCATGCATCGTTCCTATTGGCTCCCCAGCCTTAGCTCCCCTCCCTCGTGTAGATTATCAAAAACATGCATACTCCATACCACTTGAGTTCGAATTTTTACCAGCAAAATAATGTAAATATGTATTATATAAGATAAAATGACCCAACATAAATGAATTAACCTAAAAGTCTCGACCTCCATTTAATTTAAATATCATGGAAAATGCTCTCATGGCAGATAAAATTAATTTAATAAATTAATCAAATCATTTAGAATTTTTCAATATCAAGTTCAAACTTAAGTTTTATTGTTTATATTTCCAGGATTCAATAAAACCTAAATAAAATCAGCGAATATACTTAACTAACAGTTATGAATGCTAAGCATAGATGGCAGCACCAACTGGTCTAAATGCAATAGATTTGTTTCTTGGATATTTTAATAATGAAAACCATCAGAGCTTGGCGCTAAATTGATTTTAATAAAACATTTTAGTTGTTTCTCTGGGAGAACGGGATTATGTTGTTTAAAACTGGTATTTAATAATTTTCGAGCCTGCAAGTATACTCCTGTGTATGAGCAAACTAAGAAAGACATGTTTCCCTCATTAGTTAATTTGGATTTGATTGTAAAAATACAGGATTTTTACCAAATTGATAACATTAATCTAGTTAATTATTGCAATTAACTGCTTAATTTTATGGTTTTAATTGGTATTTTCATAGAATTTCAAATTTCTCACTGAAACGATCATCTCTGAGGCTCCTCCCCTTTTCATTGGTCCTTAGCTCCTTATTTTTCATTCAATTAAAATTGTTATTAAAATAAAATGACCCAATATAATAATTAGCCTGATGGTCTCGACCTTCATTTAATTCTTAAAAAATTCATGGAAATGCTCTTGTGGTAGTAAAAATTATTTTATTACATTAAATAAATAAAGCAAATCATTTGAAATATTTTTACATATCAATTTAAACTTAGAATTTTAGTTTAAAATAACAAACTTCAATATTTTTTAAATAAAATTAGCGAATATATATTTTAATTAGTTACAAAAGACAAGCATAGATGGCACCATTGGTTCAAATAGACCTGAAATTGATTCCTGATAGGAATGTGAAATGTATGTTCTTTTTAAAGAACAGCCGTTTCTGTTCTTTTCAGAAAGCTGTTCTTTTTTTTTCAGGTATTTTTAAACTAAAAAACATAAAAATTAACAAATGTCGAATTTTATTGTATATAGTAAATATTTAAAAATAGACAAAGGATCTATAATTTTCAAAATAAGAAAAATATTAATAATTAGTTTAAGTTCATATCGACATTTCAGAAAATAATTCATTACAAAAATATTACAGAATAAAACAGATGACCGAAAAAACAGAAAAATTCTAAAGCTATTTTTCAAAATAAGATGTAATGGTGATAAAAGTTTTCATATAGCAAATTCCTAGTTTCAATAACGCACAATTCTAATAATTTTGAGCAGTAAATCTATGTATATAAATCGTGAAGAAAAGTATAAGTTCCTTGAAGGGATCTCTAGGACGCAAGCATTTTTCATATATTTCATATTTTCTAAATCAATAAGCATTGCAAATTTGTAATAATTTGCTGGCTAGTTTGTAGATTGAAAGGACATGAAGGTTAAATTAAAATAATATTTTAATAGCCATTCATTTGTTAAGATTTCAAAAATGAAATCCAAAAGGAAAACTTATTTCAAGAATTTCAAAATGTTGTAATAAGTATAATAATTCAATTTCTTCAACTTGTTTGTAAAATTAAAAATTAGTTTTTTACTCTTTAGCGAATTTTTTCTTAAAGTCGTTTTCCTTTTTTTTTTAAAAAAAGATTATTTTATTGTATTTGGTTTTTCCACTGAGGCAGAACCAATACCGAATTTACGGAGATGCTCGAAAAAAGTAACGTTTTCATTCAAGTTCGCTCTGTATAAGAATCGTATTCGAGTTCGACACTTCAATATGGCCGCGTAGCAAAGTTCATAGCACAAAATACGATACTGCATGTCGAATTACTTTTAATTGTTGTTTTTTATGTGTATTTCAGCCAAAGAATAGTGGCCTCTTCCCTCTCAAGTGGTTCGGACGTCCATCTTTGATATTTGTTTTTCTGACGAAGATGAAGTCTGCTGCCTTGAATGGAGGACAGACTGCAAACAGGAAGAAGATTGTTCCAAAAAGCTTCATGTGTGAACATTAATCAATATTTGACAAGAAGTTGTCTTGTCGAAATATTTCAACTCTTTTTGCAGAGGACCTCTCTCGATTCCAGACTCGGCACTCGAAGAACGTCAGCGTAGTGCTCTAATAGGCGGCAGGTTTCTTAGCCGTAATAGGTGAAAACGAGCTCTTTTATCTGGGGCCACTAGCAAATATGTATAGTTGATGGTTGGTTTCGAAAATGACCCAAGAAAGCTAATATAATTAATAAATATCGCAATTAAAACTTTCATAGGGCAATCGGAACCTTTGCAATATTCCATTAAACTTACACTACGTCCAGAAATTTCAATCCTCAAATTTTAACACCCCATGGTCCTTTAAAAGCAATTTAGGTTAAACGTCATGTGACCACTTGCTTCTTTCTACTGTAGAATACGTAGGAGAAGGAACACGCCAGGATTTAGTTTTAGAGTGGGTGCAAACGAGTTTTTGTCAAAGGAAAAGTAATATTTGTTTTTATATTTCTTTTAAATCCTTAATACAAGTAGCACAATGCAAAAGCAGTTATATCCAAGTTATATTATTCGAAAAATTCAAATTTTGGTATCAATATGTACTAATAACTTTCGCATCAATTTTAAAATATAATAAATGAGCAAAATTCCGTTTCTCATAATAAAAATTCAAAATGAAGTCACCTAGAAACAAAAGCAGCTATATCTACGCTAATCAAACTTTATCGGAAAACGTTATTAGCATAACTGCGTACGGCCCGAAGACTTACATATTCATCGAAGATGGCCAAATATGGCGGTTAGGTTATGATGATGTATAAATACTGCCTGACAGTGAGAGAAAATAAGAGAGTGGGTTTGCCCGAAGGGCAATAGAATTTTTACTGGCCCATGGGGCGCAGTAAAGGTGAAGATAATAAAGGGCTCAAAGAGATGAGCAAGATGCGCGGTATCAAGCATGATAACGTTGAAGGGAAATTTTTATAAGGCAATAGGACAGGGAAAGTGGGATGGCACCCAATTTATTTACTTTCTCAAGTTTTATTATCGTTTAGTAGTTTAAAAATCAGGAAATGTAGATTTTTTCTTGATTCCTATGGTGTTCACTATTTGCCGTGGTTCATTTACTGGGGGTTCATTTACTGAGGTTGCTCGAGCACCGGGGTAGCAAAGTTGTGAATTGATGGATATAGAGTTGGAGCAAATCCGTGATACCATAAATTGCTGCGCCGGCATCACCATATGACAATTCAATGAAGAAAATAGGCAGTGGAATTCTATGCCTAACAACTGTTTTTTTTTTCAGTTGAAATATACTGATAACAGGGAGGTTCTTCCTTTCAATAAGGCCTTCCTTGATGTCTTCGATTTTAACGTAGGCCGGAATATTTTTGATGACTGCTGTAATGCGCCTATCGGCTTTTTTCATACTGTATGTATGATGTGGTGCCATTGCCGTGCAGAGTCGATGTGATGGTCTTTGTTTTTGAAAGCAATTTTTTCATGGCATTATATTCTTCAACTACTTCCAGTCTCAGACATAGATTCTGGACTGGCCCTACAAGTAAATTTTGTAATGTTCGTGTCCGCGAACATTTGTTTAATATCGGTCCATACGGACGGGTTTGAAATGATAATAGGCGAAATCCTGTTTTTAGGTTTCTTGACCTCTTCGGTTATCATTTCTTTGCTGTCTTCAGCGATCGCTGCGTATTTACTGGGCTCCCCGATTGATTGGGGGCTGTCCGGTTCTAATTTTCTTTTAACCATGTTTTTGGAGAGCTTAAATCCTACGAGGCTAGGGTCCTCGTGTAGTAGAATTTGGATTTTATCTTGGGTCATGAAAAGGACGTTTTTATGAGTTTCAATAAGATTTTTTGTCAGCGCCCAATGAGGTAAACATACTGACGCTACTATGATGCGAGGAGTTTGAGTTGAAGGTAGTCGTGTTTGACCTGGTCAAAAGGCTCTTCGATACCTACTTCAATTTGTAGGTTAATTTCACACATTTTACCTAACACTGAGGTTAAATCTTCACGTGAAATAATATCTTGTATAATGGTGGTGCTGAATTTATCCGTTTGGTCAATGATAGCGGGTCTATGAATGGTTTTTATTTCCGAGGAAATGGGTGCATTAAGATCATGCAGCTCGCTTGATAAAGTAGATCAGAGTTTATATAAATTTCCGAGCTTTATTTTATCAGATTTTGATAATTTACCGTCCTTCCGTTTAGCTACTAATACCGAGTGTTCGAAATTCACCTGCATAAGCTGGTCTTCGACAGATTTTAGTTTAGTATTAGCAATAGGTGCCATCTCAGAGAGATAGGTATATAAGAGTGGGTGGGATAAGTACTGCCAGGGCGAACATAAAGTTTCGCTGATCTTTCGGGAAAGCTAGGCTGAGATACCGTATCTCCTATGTGTTTGCGAACGAAGCCGCAACCTTGGAGAGAAAACGGTAATCGGGATCCTTGGACTAACGTTTAAGGGGTAAATTCATTGCAGGCAATATTTACCATTTGTAGAAAGTTGGCCAGGCTCAGGGTAAAAATAACCAGAGCGCTAAAATCTTCCACGTTCTGGCTAGAGAGACGTAATAGCTGATTGCAGCTCGACTCTGCACGGCAATGGCAGCTTCAATAAGTTCGTCCTTCTACCTCGAAGGCGAGAGAGAGAATGTCAAACTTTATACAGATGCATCAGTAGTTATACCGAGAAAACGTAATTTCTGATTGGTTGACGTCTTTATTTATTATTACAATTTATGTTGTTGGAACACAAACCGTTGCAAAACCCAGTGTTCACGGATTTAGCATTTTACATTTTAAATTTGTGTGAAGTGTCTTCAATATATTTCCTTTGAAACAATTTAATTCCTAATCAATAATACAGTGGACCGAAGTCCTTTATTTTGAATGCTACAAGTAAGTCATCTCTGATTTTCTCGTAATATTATATTTTTGAAGATAAAACGATTAAGTCATCAACATAAATAATGATGATTACTTCCTCGGTGGCGGTTTTTAGTCGTTAGATACATTGATCTGAAATTCACAGTTTCAAAGCTTTATAGCTTTAATCCAGTTTGTTGTACCACTTTCTTCCGGATTGTTTTAATCCATAGTGATCTCTTGAGTAAACAAACTTCATCTTCTTCATATATATCCATGAAAATGTCTGGTAATTTCCATGTACACAGTCTCTTTTAAATCGCCATTGATTTGCGCCCTCACAAAATACAGTTGATGGGCAATTAAATTATTTTCAACCGAGTATGCTAATACTGTTCTTATTGAACTGACTCTGGAGACGGGCGAAACATTTTCTTCAAAATCAATGACTGGGTACATTCAAATGCGACAAGTCGTACTTTTAATTTTTAAACACTGCCGTCTTGATTAAAAATTTTCAAAATTGGACACAGCATGACAGATCTATCTTGAACTATTTTTGTTTCGTGAGCATCAAAAATTAAAGAACGGTTTTTTCGCGTGAATTTTGCAGTTGAAAGCAGGCTGTAATTCGGGCAAATCCTTTTCCAATCAGCAGTTATGTTGCAATTTAATGTAGGAGTTCGCTTGTTTGGGAAATATTTTCGTCTTTTACCATATGGGAGCTAGCACTCAAATCGAACACAAAAGCTGTTTTGCTTTCTTCGTTTGCATTCATCCAAATGGCTGTTGTCGCGCATTCGTTACTCTGTGTCACCAGTGGCGGATTTAAGAGAAAGGGCCCAGGCGGCAAAACTTTCGAGGGGCCCAGTTTTCAATTTACTTCAGGCATCCTTGAGGGGGGGGGGGGGGGGTTCTATCGTGGAATTGTATTGTAACATGAGGATGGAGGTCTCAGTGTTTATGTAACGTAGAAAAACTGTAGACATTTTTTTAAATTCCTTTTAAAACTTTGATATAAGTTATTTTTTTTAATAAAAATCACTATATTTTTAATGGGATATTTGGTAAAATACCCGGAATAAAAGTTTTTTTAAAAAAAACTAAAAAATTAGAAGGAAAAATAGCGGTACGCAATAAATAAACTCTCTCTAAGAATATATTTGCTAATATTTATACACAAAATTTACAGCATTTGTTAAACAATTAATACTGATACCTCGCATTGCCTTTTGTTCAGCAAAATTTCTATTGTAGTAGATTCGGGGTTAATTTTATGTGCAAATGATCTTTTAATATTTAGAATACTAAAATTGTTTCGAGTATCGTTAACCATAATGGAACGACGGTATTCCTTAATAATAAATCGAAAAAATTTCTAAAAATTGTCGACGAATAAACAAAATTTTGAAATAAAAGAAACTAATATACATCTTCAGTAAAATAATTATTTATTTTATTAGAAATTCCCTTTTTCAGTTTTATCTAGTAAACTCATACCCTAAAGGTTGAGCTTTAACTCTTAGTTTGAAATTATATTTTCCCAAGAGAAATGAATAATAAAAAAGTATGATTAAGTTAATTTCGCAAAAGAAAATTATTCTATTTATAATACCATTATTTCGGGCCGCAATTTGTAAAAACGTTTTACTAATTGAATTAACATATTTTTCAAATGGATTTTTTTATCAGTTTAATACAAGAATTAAATTGTAAAATTTCTACAACAGCATGTTACATTTAATTGCATTTAAAATACATAAAATATAATATTCACTATAAATAGGTTTAGATTGGATTCCTTCCTCATTCTTCCCACGAAAAATCATTCAGAATTAAGCAAAACATATATATTTTTATGAATATTGCATTTACTTACTAGTTTTCCACAACTTCATTTTTAAAACAATAGGAATCTATGTATAATTTAATTGATTATTTTCAGCCTTTTCAAACCATCTTTTTGCGACATGTGTGGCATTATGCTGTGCCCTTTATCGCCGTGAAATACAGAATTTTATTAATTAAAAGCAAAACTTAAAAATCTATTTTAAAAACAGAAACATTTTATTTTTTTATGTCAAATCGTTGTTGTTTATTTATTTGTTTTCACGTTTTAATAAAATAGAAAGGTTTACTTACTTAATTAGTATAATTAATTTGTTCCTTTTTAAAAAAAGAAGAACTTTATGAAAAATCGTTTTTACAAACATATAAAGAGCTACTTTTGGTTATGGGTGAGGGTCGGAAAATAGGCCTTGCGCATGTTGGTAAACAAACCGGAATCTTGGCTACCCGAAAAAAATCTGAAGGCAACATGTCGGCGTTCGCAGTCAGTGTTTAGCATGTTCGCGATCGATCAATGCAATAGTAATCCATTTGAGGATTACTTGTAATCAATACTGACTAACAATGTAATTTATAAATAGAGTTTTATGTGGTTTATTACCATTTATAGGTTATATTTATTTATTTTAAAGAAATTTTAGTTATTTTTTTAAGCTTACGAAAACTGTGCGTATACGCAGTTGCCGTATAGTTTTGATTTTTATTAAGCAAAATTACTTATTTTGAATTTTATATTTATACAACTAAAAATATAAATATATATTTTTTATTCAGCATCAAATTAAATTCCAAAAACATTCAACAAACCATAAGACTTCAAAGCAAGAAATAAGCCCGGCGCTTTCAAACGGATGTTTTTTTTTTATATATTACTCTCCTTCAAATAGAACATAGAAGATTAAATCGAAATTTAGTATGCACTAAAAATTTATTACAACAAATTAAAAACTGTTGAGTATTTCTACTAATCTTTAGTATAAATTTAATTTTCTCTTTCATTTACGAACAAATTAAACAACACATACATATTTATGATATTTTTTCTTACTAATTTATGTTTATGAAAGGTTTTCTTCAAAAATATTTAGTAGTAAAAAAATTACTAGTTAGGAATATAAAGTATTTTCCTGTTTAAGTGATTTGAAGGCGTGTGTAAGCCCCTAATAGAATGTAATGTATAAGCTGGTGCTTCACGGGCTGTGTAAGAAATATGAACACATTTAAATATAAATCAACAAAAATCTTTTTTATTGTTTTATTTTCTATAATAATGATTAAAATATCGTAATATTAAATGCACGCATAACTAAAAGATCGGTCATGTTATGTAAATATGAACAACTTTTACAACAAAAAATATTTTAACAGTGCAGATTCAAGTGCAGTTGATTTTTAATACATTTTCTTTTTCTTGTTTATTCATCTGAAAAGACTATATATCTCCAAAACATACTTTACTTTCTTTTTATTATTAATCACAATTAAAATTATATCCATAATGACCTGTTAGAAGCAGAAAAGCCCTGTATAATATTGTTTATGCTTAAAGTTTTTATGCATATTTCTTGGATTAGTAAACAAGCAATGTACTTTTAGTAAAACAAAGTTCCCGGTGGATTTCGAAAAATCGTTTAAAGATTAATTAGTTGTATATTATGGTTAGGTTCGATTATTCGTGTTTCGGGAACACAATAAGACTCATAAACAAAACTTGGCATAAAAAGTTATCAGACATTAAATGTCTGATTTTTTTTATTTGAATACGAAAAACTTAAATTATTTGGAAACCTATGTTTTAATAATTGAAATATAACTTAAATTATAATAATACTTGTATTTGTGTTTAATCGTGTGCTTTTATTTTGAGTTTTAAACGAAATCCCGCCTTTGACAAGTGATGCAAACATAGCGAAAGGCAACGTTGTTGCCTTTAGATTTTCCTCGTTGCTCTACGCGGCAGCCTGTGACGTTGCAGTGCCCATCACCTATTGTCAGTGGATGTGGACACTCGTCA
Organism: Troglohyphantes excavatus; assembly: GCA_963932185.1. Taxonomy (NCBI): domain Eukaryota; kingdom Metazoa; phylum Arthropoda; class Arachnida; order Araneae; family Linyphiidae; genus Troglohyphantes; species Troglohyphantes excavatus. Next base: position 60,256,622 of record OZ010676.1, on the reverse strand, counting down.
CACCTTTTTTCACCCCTCAGACTTTCGAAGCACTGATTTGCTAATACTTTAAGATAAGAATTCCTGGCGTACATCTACTTCCGTCCGACCCCCACAGGCGCTCCCCTATAGGGGCAAGTTTTAAGCCGTCCTTACCCTGGTCCTTACATGGGTCATTCACAATGGGGGGATCATCAATCACCTAAAATCGACTGTCCAAAGGGAGCCAGTGAATTACAAACAAATGGTGCCGAATTCCCAGCTTTGGTCAGTGCTTTGGTGGCCCTTGCCAGATGATGTCTTGATGCGCTAGCTACCGATATGGTTGATCGACTAACACCTGGTGTAAGCATTTTTCAAAAGACGCACGGCTGTTATAGGAAGAATAGGGTCATTTGACTAATGTACAAGTTGTCTTCGATTGGAATAAGTTGAGAAAGGAACTCCTTGTCCTCCTGTACCTTTCAAAGCAAAATCTCTCCCCCCCCCCCCCTTCCCCTCTCCACTTTAAAACACGTTTAGAAAAAATAAGGAGCGCTTCCTTTCGAAGGCCTCTTTGTAGGAATTCTCTACGATATGTATTTTAATTAAGTTTATTTGTTTTTTAAAAGAAAAGGCAAATAGTATAATATTATGGGGGCTGAGCCCCTTCAAAATATTTCTTGGGAGGAGAATTACAGAAAATGTGTTGGAAAAGTATTAAAAAGTAACTGAATGTTCCAAATCTTTTTATTTCTGTATGTGTAAACTCCTCCTAACTTTCGAACAGATTAAACGACGCAATAAGGCATAAGCGATGATTTTAACACAGGTTTTATGTAAATTTTTTGCACACCACGTTAGAGAAGTTAAATGGTTTTATAGTATATATGGGATCATGACCACAATTAGGGGTGGGAGCAACGCTCCAACAAGAAAAAACTACCTTTTTTTTATATTCCCAAAACAATTTTTTATTATTTAATTTTTATTTAGATCTTAAAATCTAGTAAAAATATTATAAATCTTAAATCTATATTATAGTTCATGGTCTCCCGCTGCTACAGGGCCCTGCGTCTGCTAAGGCGCCAGACGCAGGGCCCTGCGGGGTCCTGCAAAAAGTAGTGGGCCCCAGTCAGTTGAAGAAGGGCCCTTATCTATTCGTATGAGAAAGGTTAAGGGAAGCCATACAGAAAAAAACTGTGAAATATTTAATAAAATATGCAAAAAAAATTGAAGAATTATTTATTTTCCTGTTCTTTTTTCATTTATGGAGAAAGGGGGCCCAAATGAATTTAAGGCAAGGGGGCCCAGGCGGCAACTGTCCATTTGCCGCCTGCTAAATCCGCCACTGTGTGTCACGCATTTTTTTTTTCTGGTTTCGAAGATAATTTGTTTTCTGTTATTTTCTTGAAACAGAACTCAGTTTTATGATTTTTTTTCTTGCAAATTCCACTTATGTTTAAAAATGGTTTGTTGTGCGATTTCTTGTTTTGATTTTCACCATGCAATTTGTTCGCTTTTTGTTGATTTCTTCTGGAAGTAAAATTCGCCATTTGGACATACACTTCTCGATTTTTTCCCCTTGTCTCCGCTCGTACTCTTACAAAAGTTATTTTTTACGACTGGTTTCGCAAGTTCATCTCTCGATTCAATTGCGCACCGAAAGTTTCGAAGTTATCCAAGATGCTATATAATAATAAAATTGAGAGGAGAGCATCTGCGATTGCTATTTCCATTTCGTCTAATTTATCCACCATGTCGAAAAAGGCGTTCAGATGAACGGAAGTCATTCTACGAAATAGAAGCTGTTTTAGCTAAGTGGCTTTATTTAACCGGACTCGTAGATGGATTTTAATTTGTTTTCATTTGAAATTTTGCAGTGTTTGATGTTGCAAAGTTCACTTGGGCACATCAATAAAATTATATCCGCACTGGTCTACCATAGTCCATTTCGTGTTTTTCACTTCGCCGTTCGTTGGTTTCAGTCCTCCGAACAAAATTGCCTCAATTTGAAGCTTTAGGGAATCGTAGTTTCTTCTCCCAGTCTTTCAATCTCTTTGAGTAATCACGATTTCTTGATGCGAAAACGATTTTTTTTTAAATGGCTGCCGCCTATTCCACAGCGCTCGCTGTTAGGGTTAGTTATGCTCTTGATTCGATGCCCAGTGGAAACACGTTTTGGGTTCCCTATTGTTGTTTTGTGACAGAGCAGAAATACGAGGGTAAAACAAAATACAATTGAATATATTTAAATTTTAGGTTCAAGGGTAGATAAGAATTATTTGAAAAGAACATTTAAGTGGGTGCCTATTTTACAGACCCACTTGACAACACGGGACCGATTACAGGAAAGTTGCCACCACCAGGTTACAGAATGTTTATATGTAGTGGATTGTTCAAGGGCTGATGAGAAAAAAAGTTACTTACAGATACACTTGTTTTGAATTTAAAAAAAGAAATTGCGATTCACTCAAAAAAACTTTTAGTGCATATAGCTGCTTTTGCATCTGGAGTACTCGGATATTAAGTTATTTAAAATAATTATTATTAAAAAATTAAATTGTTTTAACGTGGACGCATTCAAATGTCTACAATGGACGACTACAATGTCCTAGATCTGAACATAAAAAAGCGGTATTATTGTCTATACGAACGAACTTGCCCGAAATCCCACAAACAAGTCTAACCTCCGCCATGCGTTCATTTAATATTCATTTGCCTCAGATAGGTAATGAAGGGATTAAAGTAGGTGCGGTGTGTCCATCGTGGTATTGTGGCTACTGAATTCTAACTAACTTCTGGAAAGCTCAATTTTTTTTTTCCTGTATGGGCACGTTGAAGCCAACGTGGAAGCAGTCATATTTTACCCTAAAATTTTTTGTAACTGATTTAGTGGTGCTTTTTAATACCACAACATTGTAGAAATGTTAAATATATATAAATATTATATTTTCTTCTTATAGAATTAATTTTTATATTACCAAACAAATAGTTTTTGCTCTTGCTTTATAACCACTTTGACTTGCATATGACTTCCTATTTTAATAGCAAATTGCATATGCTTTCAAAAGAAAATAGAAAAGAACTCAGCCAAAAGCAATACATGTCTGCTTATTTTAACATGAAAAATATGGCGATAGCGATGATAGTGGAATACAGTTGTTACGCTTTTAATTGGCTTAAAGTCAGCAAAATGTCTTGCCCAATCCAGAAGTTACAATTATAGATCCGTAATTGTGACTGAAACATTTAAAACAAAATCAATTCTTCAGGAAACTTTATTTTAAAAGTCAGGTCCTGATTGGATTCAAATTTCGTTGTTAAGTTTCGTCCTCGGGAGCTCTCAATAAGTTGAAAAATATAATTTTAATCTAAGGAAGGTACGCAATTCTTTAGGGGGGATGTTACCAATATGTTTTTTATTTAATATGCCTTGACGAAAAACTCTGCTTGATTATTATTTAGGGTGTAGGATTCAGATATGCATTCCATGGTTCGCACAGTCCTTAAAAGTCCTTAAGAACTACTTAATTTAGGTAGGTCCTTAATTAAAGGCCCTTAAAGTCCTTAATTTTCAACTGAGGTCCTTAATTTTTGTCAAGCATGAGCTTTTTTATTTACTAATTTATATGGGAGGTATTTTTTCACGTCTAACCCGAAATTTCAAGTTTTTAAAATTTTCGGAACCCAGAATTCCGGGTGCAATAAAAATATCGGAATGTAGAATTCCGGTTTTTGTTTTGATCGGGTCCACACATTTGACTGTTATACACAAGTGTAAATCGGCAAGGCGTCAATAGACGGATTTAGTGTGTTGTGAATAATTGATACTCATTCTAGAAAATCGGGGAAATTCAAATGAATGTAGCATCTTTAACATTTCTGCGCCAGAGTTTGCCGGAAGTGGAATCCTGCGTCAACTTGCTACGAAACCACATTTAAATACGCTTCTGCACCAATTTTGCACCAAACAATTATTATCCTCCGCCAACGGCGCCAAAAAATATACTAGGTCCTTAAAAATTATCGAGAGGTCCTTAAAAAGTCCTTAAGAACTACTTAATTTTTACTTTTGAAAATATGTATGAACCATGCATTCATGTGAAAGGGTTTTCGTTCAAAAATGCTGTGACACTCTGTGTATAGGAAATGTGCATTAGATACAATGTAAAACTTTTAGTAATTGAATTATTATTCTACTATTTCAGAGACTGTGAGATGTGATGTAAAACTCTCCTTGCTATTTTTACATCTTGTTCCAAGTTCTTAATGATGTTTCATAATTGTGCTACTTCTTGTTATTGTAATTAATGGTTATTATGTTCTTAATTTTTTTTATAATGACTGTACTTTACATGCTCATGCCTTATTCTAAGGAAGGTTTCGGAGAAAATCCTTCACTTAATAAAAATCGCCGCTGTTGTCCGTGTCTTCATTCAACCGCACTCAGTCGACGGGGCGAATGTCATCGTTTTGAGTAATGGAAGTTTTTGCAAGTATTGCATGTTGATTAAAAATTTTTTTAAGAAAAGGATTTCCATCAGTGGCGAGGCGTGACTTTTTGCGATGGTCATCGCCCTGAGCGGCATGTACCCCCACACCGAGGTAATAGCTTTGCGACCGTCAACTGTTGTTGTAATCACCCCCCCCCCCCCCCCTTCTGTTTTGTGGGAGAAAATTGTAGGAAATACTTTTCACGGGCATTCATATTTGTCCCTTTTCATTTAACTCACGATCTTTCTGATATTCATCATTGAGATGTTTAGTAAAAAGCAAAAGCAAACTTGCTAAAAATGATAGCGAACTGTATTTACGTTGAAAGTAATGAAATAAGAAATAAGCGTATGCTTCTAAAATGTCTATTTAGAAAAAAATTCTAAAACAAAAAAATTAAATTATTTTTTCAAAGCCTCCATGTTCCAAAGCATTTTGTTAATATTTTTTTAATTAATTCAGTACATAGCACTTCAACAGAAGTCAAAGTAAATAAGGACCAAAAATACTTGGCGTAATAAATGAGTAATTGAACATTATCCCCCCCCTCCTCCTTCAACATTCAATCAAATCACTTCGGGTTAGGCTATATGGCGGCGAGTTAGGTTATATGGACGGCAGGACAATTGTTTTTTTTTTGTCAATTGATCTCGTAAACCAATCAACCTTTTTCATAATTTATAATTGTCCATTTACATACTTCGATTTATTTTTATTTTAATCCTGGGTTATACTGTTTAAATATTTAAAAAAAAAAAAATTTAATTCAATGAAATGCCATTGCATTCAATTATAAGTAGCCAAATTGTTTCGTTTGAGTATGCCGATGTCTTTATATATACACAAATATATTTGCCAAATTAATAAATAAAATAACAAAGAAAATGTGTTGTATTACTGAATACATATTTAAAATAGCATAAGTTTACAAGTTTTTTGGACGTTCATTCAAAACAAAACCGTTAGTTGAACAATGTACAACGTAATAAAAAATTAACTTGTTTTTCTGTCAACCTATAAGGAACTTTTTCAAAACTTCTTGAATTGCTTAATTTCTGATATATTTTTTTTTACTTACACGGAATATTTTTTGGAAAAAATTTTGTTAATGATTTTATTTTGGGTAATTAGTTGTTTGCAACTTTTATTATACAGAAAGGCCGTTTTCCATAACGTAATGAGAATTGTTTTTAGACATACAATTCTTTAAAATGATGAAAAATCGGACGAAAAAATGCAAACACAAAAACAAACGAACTTAAAACGAAATGACAAGTTACACGATTTAATGACAGGCTAAATATGTCGAAAATATTAAAAACAAAATATCTATATTTCCAAATGAGGCATTAGAAAGCCAATCTGGCAATCATACTGTCCACGAAGCAACGGTCTAAGGTTGCCTTGAAGAAGCTGTGAACTCCACAGATGACTAGGAGGCCAAATCAGCTTGGAGACTTGCCTAAAGTTTTCGGTTTAAATTGATTTAATGGCTTCACTTTTTGGGACGTTTTAAACGTTTAAAGAAAAGAAAAATTAAATAAAGTAAACAAATGCATTTAATACTTTTTTTAATTGATAAAATATCGATTTAAATTTTTTTTAATTATTTTTAATTTATATTTTAATTTTTGCGTGGTCATCGGCGAATCTACCGATGACTGGACCCTTCGCCACTGATTTCCATAATCTAACACTTATTACAAGGATGAACAACTGGATGGATGGGGGAAAACGTACTTTAGCGTGCCGTGCGGGTGAATACTATTTCGAAGAGAGGGTTGAAAAAACGTTCTCACCTTGTCTTTTGCACCGTTATGGTTCAGTTGCGTATTTGGTTAATGAATGTTTCTTTTTCTTGGAACTATGAAAGCAAGTATGGTAATAAAACATCGAATGTATCTTTAATGTATTTTTTTTTTAATTCAGAACTGTCTTTCCTAGTTTTGCCGAGCGTCCGTGTACACTTAGTCTTCTCCTCCGGTAATAATTGAGCACAGTGGTGTGACCATACTTTTAGTGACATACGCGCTTTTGACTTGAAACATATTATTTTGTTCCCTATCATTTCTGTAACAAAATTGGAGGACTGCTAATACAAAACATATGAGAAGAGTTCAAAATTTTCTACTATACGGTTGCAGCTTGACGAACTTGTCATGTCAATCCGAAAAACAACAATGATAATACAACCCATACTTACAAACAAACCAATATGTCGATGTGAGGAAATTTCCTGAAACAAAAACCTATTGGTCATAAGGTCTGTTTGAATTCTTAGTCCTCCAATCAACTCTTACAATATGAAATAAATAGTCCCCTAATATTAATGTCACAATGTGTACCATATTAACTGAGACACTATTCGCCTAACAGATGGCAGCACGAGCAGGTGAAATGAACAACCGTTGTAAATTATTTTGTTGCTTATTTGGCGGCGTTGCCCCCGTGCTTTTTTTTTAGAATGTTGTTCCTTCACTTTTTTTAATGCACTTTTTAGAAATAAAAGCCTGTCCTCGGAAAAATTTGTGTAAATCCAGTGCCCCCCCCCCCCCCCAAGAACAATATATGGCTATCAAAAAAATAATTGCGAGTTCGAATTGATAAGTTGTAGCGATGGGATGGTTTTCAGATTCGTTCCTAAATTACAAATACTGTCCAAAAAGTATTCTCAATTACCACCTGCGTATATACCGGGCTGGTGCACGTTAAATCTGATCGGTGTCAAATATTCTGATGCTTGTTGAGGTTGCGTCGAATCCCAACTTGGGTGATGTCCTCTCATCAGAATCTAACCATAGTTAAAAAAAAAAATACGAGGCAGTGTTCCTGAATCTTTCTTGGGGATGTGAAAAATTCTTCTTTCTGTTCTTTTCGGATGTATTCTATCTTAACTTGATGTCTCGCTAATACTAAACATGTCTTGTCTGAAGTTTAATATTTGTTAAGCACTTCAAATGACAGTAGCTTTTGGTGTTTTAAAAGGACGCACTTATTTTTTAAAGAAAATTTATTAACTTTGTAAACTCGTGTTTATTACCCGATTTCATTTCATTAATTCCTATAGATTGAACACTTTCATTGCAATATCTGCTATTTGATTAATTTAATAGTACTTAGTTAATTTAATATTTATATGGGACGATTGGATTGCTTAATAGTTGCGTTTGTGAAATATATGTAATAAAAGGGGTATAAAATCCGTCAACGAATATTTTAATGCGACAATACTTTAAGAAAATCAACGTTAAATAAAAGCTTAAATAATTCCTGAAAATAATTAGTTTCACTATAATATGTATATTTTGGTGTGAAAATTTAGATTTGCTATGTCTTGGATATGTCATTGACATAGAGAATTTTTATTTACATATGATAGAAATTTCAGTGTGCAACTTATGTTTCAGAAATATTTATTATGAAATGAAATTTTCTATTAACGGAGATTTTTAATGTCATTTAAAACCAATTTTTAAAACAAATCTTTATTGTACTAAAAAAATTCTAAGACAAATTATTTGTACGAAATAATACAAAATAGTTCTGAACTTTTTATGAAAGAAAATTATTTATATTAATAAGAAAGCCTAAAATCTATTATAATTTAAATATATTTTTATCACTAAACAATAATATTATACATTCAGAAAATATTTCAAATTCTATAAAATGATATTTCGTCGACAAAAAAAAAACATTTTACAGTAAATAAAGCCTTGAATTATTTGTAATAAACAGAAACGCAATTAAAATTTAAATATTTCAGTTCTTCCTTTCACTTTTTCAAAATCGCAGAAAAGCAATAATTCATATCGGTGTTTAAGTTATAAAAACATTCATGTTGCGGCTATCCACTCCCAGAGCCAAGGACATGCTTAGCATCCTCAGAGCCCTGTAGTCGGTTTATGATGTAGATGTTTTACATAATTTCATTACAAAGTGGAAACTTTTGAATAAATAGTTCTGAAATAATAGTTCTGGGGGTTGCCCCCGCAACTTTTTTATATTGGACTTTTTAAAACTAAATTACAAGTCAATTGTTTTACTGCATTGCCTAACAAAGGAAAAAAAATTTGAACCCCAACTTCCTCACACTACCATAGGAACGTAAATAAGGGGGAGGTTTCAGGAGGATCAAACCCCTCTCGTTGACAGATTTAATGTGCACTAGTCGCCTCCAAACGTGAAACGTTTGGACGATGGGAGAACGGGCTTGCAACCTCCCGGTAAGGAACTTGACGCTTTAAAGAGCGCCAAATTGCGAGTTCGAATATTAAATTAAGTAGTATATTTTAATAAATTTTGCTTCTAAAGTACCAGTAATAGTTAAATAAAATGAAAACAAAACATACATTTGCAAAGTCTAATCAAAGCGATTAACTTTTTTAACCAACCATATAATTTCTATAGTTTTTCGGAAAGAAATAGTTTATAATAATTTTACTTATGATTACTTATTAAATAGTTTGGTTATGAAATAGTTTATTTTAGTCAGAAAATCTCCCATTTTAATATTTTTTAAACACAATCCACAAAAGTATATTTGTTTACTTTACTAATCAGCGAATGTTCTCAAAGATGATGGCAGAAAAGATTTAATAGCTTTTTTTTTTAATTCTCAGTGCTTTGATTTCGAAAACATCAAGAAAATAGTTTATTGTAACTACGTATTAAATCTACAAAATACCCAGAATCTAGCAGAATGACTCATTCCCAAGTTTTCTCAGTTTTACATATAAGCAGTAGGGAAAAAGGCGAAACGGCGCCGAACTTATGACTCGTTTGTACAGTCATTTTGGAGTCTACAGAGCAAACTGTATATGACTTATGAGAATTAAAGAATTTGCGCGAGAATTTTTGTTACTAAGGTGCCTAGGCCGTTGATTTTTTTTTATTCAATCGGGGCCATAGCTCAGTCTTTTTACACATCGTAGCCTTCGCTTAAGGTTCTAGTTAAATTGTCTTCGACTATAGCTAAAATAGCCAAGTGATATAAAGGTGTTTTAAACAGTTCATACTCCTGACAATTGTACTTTAGTTTTTGTGGCCCTTTTATATAGTATTTCTGAAAGTTATCGTGCTTTGTTTTGCCTTTTTAAGTCAGAATAACGAAAAAATAAAGCTTTTAACTTGTCTCAAATCAGCTTTATGGTATGAAAACTTCTTTTCTTAAATTTATGTTATTAAGTTTTTTTACTGTGTATTTTAAGTTGGTATACTTCAAATAACACAAAATAGTGAGTAAATACAAGTGTGCAATATCATAGCTTTTTTATAGCAATATAATAGCACATTTTTTTTTAGTCCACCTTCCCATTTGGGGTACTTCTTGTTTCCCCTTTATCTTGCCCCCCCACTTTCAGCACCCAATCGCCGCCACTGTAGAGGGCTATAGCATAGCCATAGAGGGCAAATCTTAACAAATGAATGGTTATTAAAATATTATTTTAATTTGACCATTTCTTTCAAGCTCAAATCTACAAATTTGCAATGCTTATTGGTTTAGGAATAACATGTATTATTTTAGCATGTAAATACGTCCTAAAGATCCCTTTAAGGAACTGAACTTACCACTTTTCTTTACGATTTATCAAGCGACCCGGTCGGGATCGCAACGCTAAGCCAAAAAAGAATAAATAACACCACCTCGCCAAAGCAGCCAACAAGAATCGAACGCCCGACGGAACCAAGCTTATATACTGTGCACAACTCCTAATGTTAAACCGCGTTCGTAAAACGTATTCCAGAACCCGAACTACATTTAGTAAAAAAATAAAACCAGTATTGGTGGAACCGCATCAGTGCAACCTTAATTTAATACAAGAATATTTTTTTTAAAGTGAAAATCAACGGAGATTCGAAGATTTTAAAATTGCGCAAGTTAGTTGATTTGTCACTTTTTCAAAGTATGAAGCCCAAATTTGTAAGTCAAGCTAGACACTAAATTATTCAACCGATTCTTTTGATTAACGGCTTATATGATAGTTTTATAGCATCACTAACCTCTTATGTTACTTTTAGTTTAATATAATTTAGTTACATATGGTTAATTAGCAGTGGCGGCTCGCCTACTACAGCAAGTACAGCCGGGCTGCACCTAAATTCATTAGTGTATTTTAAAACTAAAATCAGATATTTTACTAATTTTCTTAAATGACGATTAGAATTGAAAATTAAATTTCTACGGTAGTAAACAAAATCTCCGATAAATAGCACACATGTTACCGTAATGCACAATTCTGGAGGGGAAAAAACTCCATTCAATCAAACTGCAACCAAAAAGCGAAATTCGAAATCGTCTGCATTGTTGCCATGGCAACCGCTACGTAGTATGGAGATTCCCACCATGCTAATGCACTGCATTTGTGGGAAGGTACAGCCGAAATGAGTTTTCTTGTTTTAGCTGCACTTGAGGTTCGATATGCTGATTGGCTAATGGGTGAAACGAGAACCTACGAGATTATATCCAAACGGAAATGGTTTTCGTGATACATTTACTGTGTGCTGTTGTTTCAGGACATGGTCCTGCTGTTGTTTCGTTATGTAAGTTAATATTAAAATTGACCGATTCGCATGTTTAAAAGAAAGCAGGATTGCTTTAATTTTCAAAAATTAAGTGTTTTCTATTTTTTTCGCATGTTATCATTTCTTAAAAATCGAAAGGAAACTTGATTTGAGTAGTGAATAATAAAGAATTTCCGTTCATGTAAGGTTTTTGGAAAATAGGGAGGGGGGGGGTCACATGATTTCGGCTGCACTAACATTTTAGACCACGGGCCCCCACTGTTAATTAGCTAAAACAGTAATTAGATAGAAAATCTCACCAAGGGATGGATCGATGCCAAAAAAAGATTTCCTACTCTAAAGAAAAACACTATGGCAACTTTTCCAAACCGAAATGCAAATTTTTTTTATTATTATTGTCTTTTCAAGTAATTCAGTGCGAGTTATTATTTTTATATTATTGATTTGTGGATACGTATGTGTGTATATTTATGTATATGTGGTATATTAATTATAGTTTTTCGAGTAATTGACAACGTTTTGGTTTTATTTTATAATTTTTCTTAATTTAATGTGCCTCTCAGGCACAGCCCAACTTCTAAAAGGTTAAGTGTGTTGTATTTTAAAACATATACTTAAACTTAATGTCTTTTAAAATGTATAACCAATTTTTCACATCTTTTCAATTTTATTTAAACAATCATTGGTTTTTTCCCCATAAAGTTCTATTAGTGACACAACATCGTTCTTATGACCGATTTACTCATTTTCGCAATGACAGGTATACTCGAAAACAATCAAAGAAAAATTGCTCTGTTCCGACTACAATCATAAAGTTAAATGTAATGAAAACAAAAATAACTCTTACTCACCCATAAATCTATACGTATGTGGTATATAAGGATCAACATTGAAACCGACAAATCGGCCCGGCATCCGATTTGTCGAGTTCAATGCCACCGGCTGCATTTACAGGTGTCGGCTGACGGTACCCGGCCGCGTAAAAAAATTATACATAATTCAATAACACTGCACTCGGTGTTGTGAAAATTCTTCCTAATTTTTTTTCTTCTAAATTCAAAGGGCATACACGATGCTGGCAGTGTGTCCAGAGCAGCGCGACTCGCGCTTTACTGAATACAAGCGATCTTAAATTAATAATAAAAAAAAAAGGTAAACAATGACTTTCTGCTTAAATTTGTTTGTGTTGATGCACTTTTAAGATACTTGGATATTGATTTTATAAATGTAATAAATACTTTGTTTTATTTTTGTAAATATCATAATTTATCCTCTTTTAGGGCCTTTCTACACGGCTGTTATTTACGCGCGTTAGCGTTTGCAGATAGCTCTGTGATTGGGGAATACAAACCACGTGGTTTGTATTACCAATCGCAGAGCCATCTGCAGCTAATCTCTCGTAAATAACTTCAGAGTAGAAAGGGTCTCACTACTATTGGCCTGCTATACAATTTTCTTAGCATGGAACTTTGCATAGACGGTGGCGCTCCAGTGGTTTATATCGGAACTAGGCATTGCATAATAAAAAAAAGTATAGCAGAATCGATAAAGGGACTTTTCGGGTGCCAAACCGCGAAACGCGTGCTTTACCCTCGCGGTCCTAGTGTCATACGACCTTTGATCACATAAGAGATGTAAAAACTTGTGTTTAATATGACAATTTTGATTTGTTGGGAAAAATTTACAAAAAGGAATATTTCTCATAATTATAAGACAACTACCTTTTTTATTACCATTTTATTTTTTTAATTAAGTAAGTTTCTAAAGACTTTAAATATTTAATTGGATTTAAATTTTAATAATTATGAAAAAAATTAATAAGTTGAACATTTTTAACGTATCTACAAAAAATAAATCGTTAGTTGATATATAAATTTTGAATAAAATTTATTGTAAATGAATATTTTTAATAATTTCTGAAGAAATTAAAATATTGGTTCAAATGAATATTTAACTTTACTTTTTTTACTCAATGCAAAAAATCAATAATTACAATTAAGATTTTAAAATTAAATTTGAGTAAACATATATAAACGAATGTCACGATATTATTTTATCTAGAAAAACAATTTGCTGCAGAAAATAAACTTTTAAATAAAATGTTGATTTAAGGAAATTGGATAAAATGAAATCATGCTAAATAAATTTTTGAAAGAATTAAAATTTTTAAACGTATGTTTAATTGATATAATTAAAAAAATAATAATTTGGATTGCAAAAAATTGCATTACCACACATTTCATTTTACTTACAAAGAAATAAATTAAATTAAAAATAAATTTTAGATACAATTTTGATTAATGGCGAAAGTTCTAAGTAATTTTGTGAAGATATTTAAAATTTCAAACAAATGTTCACTTACAATTATTTAAAAAAAAATTAATTTAGAATTAACTAACTTAAACATAAGCTACAACAAAAAATGTTAATTCAAATAATGACTTAAACAAAACAAAAATTTGATTAAAATTAATTTGGAATGAAATTGCACAGACATAAGTTACACATTTCATTTTAATTACAAAAAAATAAATTTGAAAAAAAAAATAAAACTTTTAAATAAAATTTTGATTAATGATAATTACGTTCTATGTAAACTTCTGAAAAATTAAAAATTTTAAATGTTTACTTGCAATTAATTTTTTTTAAATATAATATAATATAAACAACAAATTTATATTAATCTACAATATAGAATGTTCATTGAAATAAATTTAAAATCCAAAATAAATGTTTGAAAAACTTAAAATTTTTATAAAAATATATATTTATAATTAAAATTTTTAAATTGATGTTGAATATCATTCATTCAATCAAATAAACATTCTAATAAATCATAAATTTCAATTTCTAAAAAAATAAATACTTAAAGTTGCAAATTATTACCTCTTAAACTTGCTTCCGTTATTCTATATATTAAAGGCTTTGGTTATTCTGAAGAGTTAAGTTGACTTTATTGATTTCGTGTTTCTTCATAACAAAAGCGGTAATCACAAAATAATTTCAAGTTTAATTTTTATAATCCGTATGAAATACAAATATTCTCATTTTTACAAGTAATGTGCTAATGGTTTGCTAATTTTCTTAATATCAAAAATGAAACATTACAACTTAAGAATAAAATACATTTTAAAACAGTGGGTTGTTTACTTTTATGTTACCAATGTATACTTTGGGAAAATTGTAATAATGGTAATAGTACAGTCAAGTATTTTTTTTTTTATCCTTTCACATATATTTTTTTCTTGATAGGAAATTTATTCGAAAATTCTAATCATAAAAGGCATATTATCTTTTTTATTTGAAGAAATGTCAAAACTTGCATTCTGATATTTCATTGGCATTGACCAAAATTATGTGAATATATATAAAAGCAACTTTATTAGTATGTATGATTATAATTTTTTTTAAATATTTTTCTTTACATAAAACACACATGTGTATATATCTTTGGTTGGAACAAGAAGTACTAATGTCAGTTTTATAATTTTCATTTTTAACTATTTTGAATACTATATCAATTTTAAATGTCTAAATGAAATAGAAACCAATGTCGTCATGATTTTCTAACCCTTCAAATCAAAGAGTTCTGTGATTTCCTTAACATTACAACAAAGATGTGCCTCAAACTTTGAAGTCATTTTTCTCAAAACTGTCAATTATGACATTGGTCCTTCTTGTTCCAAACCAAAGACATATATGGGCAGCTTAGTCGCCAAGTGGTATAAATCACAAAAAATTAACTTTACCACCATTTTCCGTTACTTGGCATCTAGGTCTATCATTTGGCCAAGTGGTGTAGCTCCAAGTTCAATAGTTTGTCCAATAATGCATTGAGTGTCATTCCATTTAACATTATAGGCAAGAGAAGTTACTCTGTTTATGGACTTATACTATTTGGTGAACAAGCCGCACACGTATATATGATGTTTGTAAACTGTTTCAACAAAATAAGAGGGGTGATAGAACACAGCAAGACAAACACATTTCATTATAGAATGCATTGCCGCTTTTAGACACTGTATATGAATATATATTATAAAGTACATATATAAATATTATATGACATTATAAATTGCAGCACAATATATAATTCAGTTCACATAAATCACCAATGCAATGAAGATGGCAATGAGATTTGAGATAGAAGAAAAATGTAACAAAACAATACAATTTAGGAAGAGAAATCTCTTGTATTATATTTGTAAATTTTAGTTTTTTTTTTACATTAGCCTAATTTTAACACTACTAAATAATTCATTTGTGTACTTTTAAGTGTGCTTCAAAACAGATGATGATGTCACAATATTTTCTTTAATTAGATTTTGAACTAATATGCAGTAAACTAGGGATACTGACAACTGCCCAATATTTCTATATGGTGCTTCTTTGCAAAAACACAATTTTTTTTTTTTACACATTGAACTTTTTATGAATTTATTATTTTATTCTCTTGTTTATTCTTCTCATTTTATTATGGACAATTATATATTTTTGTACAATATTTATATTTCTAATTTGGCTTAATTTATTTTATAGTTTTTTATTGTTCTGTGTAGTATAGTCCGGCTCTGCTTAGTTGGCGGTCCAGTCCATTTCAATATTATAGAGAACTTTACTTTACAAGTTTGCATTGGAAGTTAAATATACTAATTATAATATATATACTCGAACTGTATATGGTTGTTTTAAGATCACCAAATACATGATTTTCATAAAAGTTTTTAAACATTTAGGAAACATGAAAATCTACTAAATCCCTTTTAACGAAACACCCATTTATTTGATAAACAGCAATTTTTTTAAACACAAAAACAATCATTCTTTGAAAAATTATGCAGAATAATTTAAATTAAAAAATGTACAAAATTTGTAACTTTTGAAAGAATTTAATTAAAATATTGGAAAACCCTTGAAAACTGCCTATTATTATGCAAATTTTTATTAATAGTTTATTTCTATAAACAATAATGTGCATAGGTCTACTTAAATTAAAAAGGTAAAAATAAAAATTAGTTGCAAAAATTTTCAGTGACGCAATTTCAACTACCCATAAAAACTTAATCCAGGACAGTGGTGCAGGAACCAGCAAGGCAGCTGCCATACCTACTTTAACCCAAATAATGTGTTTAAAAAAATGCTTAAATATAAAAATGTCCTTTATTCCCTCCCTACCATACCTCTAAGTCATTTCTCTTAGCTAAACCTATATAAAAAAAAAATCTTATCATCCGGCACCACTGATCTAGGATGTAAAATACATTTTTGGAAATGTTACGGTACAACAGGTTTTACTTCAACTATTAAACTATTTTGTGCTACTACTAATTTTTATGTATTTACTTCAACTATTCAAAACTCCAATTTGCTTGTAAAACTTAATTCAAAATACCACGCAAAACGAAGTGCCAAAGTCAACAATATAAAGTGCCAAACATAGGAACTCCATCTCAAACCTGTTTTCCCATCTCCATATTCACGCTGTTTTCGCACTTCGACTGGCCCAGGGTTCCTGCCAATTAATGGGAGCCAGACTACACTTCTCTCCCCCCCCCCCCCCCCAAAAAAATATCTTTTTTTCTGAAGCACTGAATAGATATATGGCTGCCTGATGAAATGTGGCAAAAGTTTTTTAACCTTTAAAAGATCCTTTTTGCCACAATAATTTTGATATTTATCCAAATTGTATTTTTTGCCTTGATATGCAATTATTTTTTAATTATATTGTTTTATTAATTTTTCTTACCTCTCCTTTTTACTATTT
This sequence comes from Troglohyphantes excavatus, assembly GCA_963932185.1. Lineage (NCBI taxonomy): Eukaryota > Metazoa > Arthropoda > Arachnida > Araneae > Linyphiidae > Troglohyphantes > Troglohyphantes excavatus. The sequence continues at coordinate 60,239,878 of OZ010676.1, read as the reverse complement.
ATATATTTAAAAAGCAAGAAAAATTGAAACAATGTAAAAATTTGACACGGATGAAATTGAAAAATACTAATTGTAATTGAAAAAGGTTCATATTTTCAAAATAAATCTCTTCAATCATCTATTGCCAAACATTTTTGATAATCAATTCATATATTCGAATTTAGATCATTAGATCAGAATCTAATGTTTGCTAGCCTTCTTACAAGTGAACTAGATGGCTTAGAAGCTCACAATATTTACAAACACATATCCCAATCAGCCAATGTTTCATTCCCAATTCCAGAGTGGAAATCTCTACTACCCAACAACAATATATGAATTTAAACCTTTGTCAGCCCCTACATCACCTACTTTTTTTACTTATAGATATATTTCCCCTTTCAAACCACTTATGCTGTTTTCAATGACGAAGAAGGGTTTAACACTTTGAAGTTTCAATTGACAATACAAATTTTAAGTTAATGTTTTTTCAATCTTTCTTATATGTCAGCAGAAAGTTGTTATACACTTTATATGTATGTTATATTTACAGTGCTTTATTGTACTGCAAAATGCATTAGAACAGACATTAAAAAAATATATAATATGAAACCTTGTAGGTATATGATATAATATTTAACAAAGTATCATTAAATTATATACTAGTACAAAATAAATTTAATACTATAAAACTTAAAAGTCAACTAAAGTAACTGATAATAACGTTAAGGGTAGTAATTCCAAAATGATTATAACTCACAATTAATCTGCATAATAGTGTACCATATGCAAATACAACAATATGCTCAGAGTTCTAAAACATCACTCACAAGAATTCTAATAACTTAATTATGACAGTCTCCAAATACCATTTGCATATTTGTAGTAACTGTGTCACATGGAATGATGAAGCAAAGTTTAGTCACTGAAATGGAATTACATCCAAAGATGACTGAATTTTAAGAACTCAGATCAATAGGTTTCTTTTTGCTAATTGGATTTTTGTTCATTGGAATACATATTCAAATTAACAAATTAGAGCCTAGTACATTTAATAAACTGTGACTGTATGACCATCCATTAGCAGCTCTTAGTCATTGAAAATTAAAATTACAGAATTTGTAATATTCTAAAATAAAAAAAAAATTACAGTTTTCAATAGCTCTAAAAACTTTTGATTGTTTAATACATTCTTTCATTAACTTGAAGAAAATATTAGCAAAGCTTTTTTGTTGAATAGTTTATTTTTGAGTACTTTTTCTCTACTTAATGTATTTACAATACAAAAAGAAATTTTATCTAGTTAACTAATAAAATCCATAAAAAGTTTACACACTTCATAATGCTACCTTCCCGAAATTTTAATAAGTGAAAGAAAATTAACAGTAAATTTCAGTAGTTTGACAAATTAAAATTTCCACTACTTTAGGGATTTGTATCTGATTAAAAACAGATTTTCATTAAGTGTAAAATATCCTCTCCCAAAAAAATCTAATATAAAACAAATAATATTATACTGCAAAATCATTAATCACTTTTTGCCCTACGAATTTCAGCAATGTTTGCATTTCTCTTGGATTTTTTTGATTTCCTGCGCTCTTCTGCTTCAATATGTTTAGCTAACCTCCAAGATAAAATAGTGCTAGCCAGGAAGAAAGGTGAAAGCCCTAGTAAAACATAGTAGATGAATTCCCATGGGTTTTCTGCTGCCCATTTCATCATTTCATCAGCCCATTCCTTCCAAGTGGACATAACAAAGCTGATTGACTGAAAGTAAAAAAGAAATAAAAGTTTAGTTTACAGATTATATATGTTTACATATAATAGCAAAAATGCCTATTATTAACAGAGATTCAATTAAAACAAAGCACAAATATAGAAATCCATTAAATAAATTTTTACTTAAGTACTTTACCAATACAATACTTTTGTAAAAAAAATTCTTAATATGTAGAAAGGATCATATATATTTCCTCAGTTTTTAATGCACATTCGCATTTATAAAAAGCAAGGAAGGAAGAAGAAGGGGAACACTACAGATGGTTACAATATATATATATATATATATATAATCAGCACTCAGAAATAATATAAAAATCTGTATTGATACAGCATAAATCCACTTTTAGCATGTAATTAAGACAGAATTGTACAAATCCTGTTATACCATTCCTCATAGAAAATATGAAAGTTCCTGTAGAGATGTTGGTTCAACACTTCAACCTTTGAAAGGGACACAAAAAATCATGCAAAGGACTGCATGCAGTTTAACGGTTGCTGACCCATGGTCTAAGTTTATAAGATTTGACGTTATGGAAGAAATGATGCTGCATCCCAGACAGCCCACACATGTTCAATGAATGTCTATAAATGCTCACATTAGTTCAGGTACAATGAATATCATATGGGCACTTCAACAGCACATAATAATTTAGTCTTCAAAACACGGTACAAATATAACATTTAAAAAATGTATTTTAAATGTTCATGCGGAACAGACGACAGAGGGCATTGCTCAGACTCTTCTTCAGGCAGCACTATTTTCAAAATAGCTGCTATTTTCAAATGCAATGCAGATTCTTGGATATTGTCAATTAAAATTAGTTCACCATTTTGTGGCTGTTTCTTAATTAAGTAAATACTATTCATTATTATGTTATACTTCAAGTATTTAATTTTATTGCAGTTGGATATGTATTTCAATGTTTGTTTCATGGCAAAAAGAAATAGTGTTAGGCTTAATTTCAGACATGTGTAAGCGTAAGCTGTTTTTTTCTCATATATTTCTTTTGATATTAAATTTATTCAATATTATATTTAAAAAGATAAAATTTCTGAATAAACTGCATCGATTTCCTAAAAATTTATACTTATTAGAATTTGATATTTAAAGATTCCGATTGACTGCCATGAAACTAATAGTGTTTTATACTTTCTTCTCAAGGTTATATTTTTGTTTACTTTCTTTTTATAAAATCTAAAACAACAAAACATAGTATAATGAAAATCCTATTTCAGCCTAAAAAATTACCTGTTTATATTAGTACATTACATTCACATATTTAAATATCATATAGTCAATAGTGACAATTATGGATATATTTGGTATTAAAAATCTGTAGTCAAAGGAAAAATCTTTCGAAGTATCGAGCAAAAGGTTTAAAATTGTAGAAAAATAACATATAAGCAAAATAATGTATAGCCAGTCCATTCCTAACACCTTCTTGGGCACAACCAGTTTATGGTTTTAAAGGTCCAAACCCTCTTCACACCCTGAGTTCATATTTTTCTGTTTTATAAAAAATGGGACAAGTCCAGCAAAATTACAAAAACACAGGGTTTGTTTAATTAAGAACATTAATTTAGAATCAGCAAATGATACATTTTTTTTAAAGATTATTTTAAAAGTATGAAGAAAGATATATGGTATCACAATAGAAGACTACATTATAATGTTGTGAAGAGGGTCATAACAACATTCAAAGTATTTCAATTTATTCACAGGGTGGTTAGTGTTTTATGGCTCAAAGACCAATTTTAGAATAGCGAAAAAAAATTGGAGATAGTACTTAAAACCACCCTCTCAAAAAAATATAGGTTGCACCCCAGAACACCTTATAGGCAGGCTTACAGCCTTTAAAGTGTTAAGAGTGCTGACAGTAAAAATACCCAATCATTGAGTTTTAGTCAAATCACTGTATATTAGTTTTAGAGGAAAAATATGCACATTTCAAAAGTAAGGTTGTTTGATAAAGTGCATGTGAACTTTTGTGCAAGATAGATTAGGCTAATGTAAAGTTGAGTGATGTTACATAATAGTTTTTAATATGCAACCAATTAATCTTTAAGAATATTTATGTTTTGGCAACACCCCTTAAAGTAACATCATATATATTAAGAGATATACTAAGTTCTTGATAGGGATGAGAATATGCTGTAAATGGGAAAACAATCAAATATTGATATGACGTTTGTGCAAAATAATTATATATGTTTGTCTAGTCATGTGCTTCAGTGTGAGGAGAGCGGAAGTGTGAATGAATAGAACACATTTCATGAATCTACAGCTTTTGTTATATCAATATGTTTAATTAAACTTTGATTCATAGCAGAAGCAGGGCCTGTGCAAAGCTGTGGAGCTTTTTTTTAGCTAGACTAATTAACACGAACTGTATATTACGTGCACAAGCTACTTTTAATAACTATACACAAACATTCATATACTATCTTCATATTACAAAGTATAATTTGCTTAGAATGGACAGAGAGAAAAAGATATGAAGAAACTGAATTATCAATCTAATTGCTGTTTTAACTTAAAAAGATTTAGTAGATACTTTATATGTGGAGTAATTGAATTATAATAAATCTTAAACATTTGTTTATTTTTTACTTCAAGTTATAATTTAAATTATTCAGCACTATTGTATGTTATAGTCGAAGAAATAAATGAGTTGTATTCATTATTGGGCCTTGAATAAATATTTTGTTCATTATAAATTTCAACAATTAAAAGCTGTAACAAAGCCATTTAATATAAATAAAACAATTTTTTTCATAAAAAAAAATGAAAATCAGAAAAAAACAAGTGTTTTCTTCTCAGTGCTCGGCCCCTTGCGAAGGCACCTAGGATCATCCCTCCCCCGAAAAGTGGCCCTGACCAAGCAGGGAGTCACCTCTCCCCCCCCCCCCCCCCCCTCCCTATTAGACACTCTCTTCACAAATTTCTGGCTATGTGCTTGGTATGGCATCTGCAATGCCAATTCTGGCCCCAATGCTATTCTAATGTACTGTGACACAGTGGCGGCGATTCGGGGGGGCAAGGGGGGGGCGGTTGCCCCCGCACTTTTTTCGGATGTTGCCCCTGCACTTTTTTAATATTGCACATTTTAAAACTAAATAACAAGTCAATTGTTTTACGGCATTGCCTAAACAAGGAACATTTTTAAAGCCAATTCTTTGAAGCCTAACACCACCACAGGCATTAAGGAGGTGAGGGGGGGGGGGGGTCAGGAGATTCAAACCCCTTTCATTGAAAGTGAAGTGAAAAAAAAAATTTGAACGAATGTGGTATCGTTATTCTTTAAAAATAATTCCTCATTTTAAAACTATAATAAATTCTTTATCTAAATTGAGCAGCGTCGTTTCAGATTTCCAGACAGTATTCCAATAATTCATTGATTGGCGCCTCACATTTACTCATTCTGGTTTTTTTTCGGAAAAAGAAATAGCATATCTTTACATAGAAAATGCAACTGTTTGACCTTCAATTCAAAAAATAAATCAAATCCCCTGCTTTTATTTATGTCTATCTGATACATTAAAATAGTATTCGGTCTTAAGATGTTATGAGATGTTTATTGTGTAATATTGGCGCCGAACAATTGCGTAATCTATAAGCCTGAAGATAGGTTGGTAGGGGTTGTCATGAGTTCGCCATTAATGTCTTTGTTTTGATCTTGGTCTGCTCTGCTTTTTAGCGAAATGAAAAGAATTGTGCAAAATTCAGTTTTAAATTACTTTAATAAAAAGAACAAATGTGAAGTTGAACATGACAGCAGCAGTAACACAAGCACTACCGTTTCCATTCAAGAAAGCTTGTCTGTTTGCAATCTACGCCACGGAATTTTCAAAATCGCGCAAGTATACGTTTAAAGATATTATTATCTTGATTTGTAACATTTATATATCATATTTCGAAATCTTTTACATCATTCATATTATGCGATTGTACTTCAATTTAATTTAGCATAATTGTTCAATTTATAATTTAATTTAGCATTATTGTTCAATTTATACTTTAATTTAGCATAATTGTTCAATTTATAATTTAATTTAGCATAATTGTTCAATTTATAATTTAATTTAGCATAATTGTTCAATTTATAATTTAATTTCAAATTATTATTGGAAAATTAATTCGAATTTCAGTAATCATTGATATTCGTAAATTTCGACTATTATTGCACTTCATCAAATGCGTAACGAGGGTACAGTTTAATTTAACCGTGAATAGATATATTTAAAAAACTTTTGTTTAAAGATTGATTTATTCATACACGGATGAGATGTTTTTGCTTTTCCCAAAATATTCATTTAAAAAGAATAGTAATAATAATTCGACAATGAGATCTTGTTATATGATTTTACTATTATGATTTTGGTTTAGATTTTTACAAACCCGAGTTGGAAAAATTTATACCCAAAGAAAATTTATATTATTAGCAAATGATAGGGAAGATTATAAATTGTCCAACTTGTAAGATTAAATTTATATCAGACCTCTGAACGAACACTGCATTGTAACATGCGGGCAATAAACCAATACTTTTGAGAGAACTGTTTAATATTACCTAATTTATAAAAAAGTTGAAAAAATGTCGATAAGCTGGAACTGGGAATTTTTAGCGCTGTTGAGTTGGGAATTTCGATCGTTAAGTTTGATTTGGTTAAATAACATCGCACTAGAGCTGCATATTGGGCATTGCCGACGATTCGGGTTCGGGGCCCATCTCGAAGGAAAAACCCGGGAACAATGCTTCATATTTTTGAAAAATGGTCAGATAATGAGAACAACACCTGAGCTGGGCATCCGGCGGCGTTAAGCCGGAAATTTTGAATCGTTAAGTTGGGAAATTTCTTAATCGTTACCAAACAGATATTACAAGGAATCTCAAACTTTAAATTTGTTCTTTAAATTTATTTCATAATTAGGGAGTGATTTATTAATTTTAAAAATAGTTATTGACAATTGTTAAATATAATTAATGACAATGATAACTGATGATGTTGTTTATCTGCCAACGTATTCCTGTTTACTTGAACGAAAATTAATGATTTTTTAAGAAAAAAAGTGGTGGTGGGTTGGGAAAGATGTTTGTTGATTTTTGTGGGGTTAAGGATTCCCCCTCTAGGTGAGGGGGGATAGATGCCAGATGCCTAGGGATTGAAAGGGTGAGGAGGGAAAATTTCCTCCATTTCTTTTTCAATACTGATACAAATGGGAAAAGATACCTATCCCTTTGGAAGTCGGTCAATAAATATGTTAATTAGATTCTTGCACCAGTCCGTATCCTTCCAAAAAAAATTGGGAAATAATCTTTAATGGGTTAATAATCGACCTGGGCGTCTCGCACTTATTTTAAGTTAGTATCCTTTCCTTCAAATAACTCAAAATAGAGTAAATATATAAATATGCAATATTTATTGTTTTGGCGGTCAACATTTTTATACACCCCCCCCCCCTTGTTTCGTCTTGCTCTTGCCCCCCCACTTTTACCACCCAATCGCCGCCACTGCTGTGACAGATGTTATTAGTACTTAGATTGGCTGCTTGAATTAATGTCGCAATAGGGCTGCACTATAGGCTATCGGTGACTGTTATGATCTATCCTGAAGGAAAAACACTGCAACATTACCTAGTGATTTAATACATTAACTACCACATCAAAAATTGGTAAAGTGGCTGGTGAGCCACACAACTTTTTATGCTTCAAAACCAAATTTTCGACGGAGTTATATGCAACTTACATAGTGCCTAAGCCAAATGTACTGAAACTTATATTTAACTTACACAGCATCAACATGTTCAAACCATAGTCAGATGACATGAGCTGGCACCCCTTAGCTACCTCAATAGGCATGAGAACATTAGATCATGACCAATTTATTGTGCACCAGTCCCAAAAACAAGTTTTAAAAATCAGTACCAAAAACAAATTTTGGTCACAAAAGGAAATAATTTGACAACCCTTCGATTACCAAATCGCTAAACACATGCCGGAGATCAAAACCCCGCCCATCGGATACTGATTTCGATGCCCAAACAATTACTTAGAAGACATGCTGAAAATATTACTCAAAACATCGCGGAAGTCAAAAAGTATTTTCGCTTTTGTTTGATATTTTTTTAATATCAATATTTTAACAAAATTTGCCGACCACATATTTTCCCACTACGAACTTGGGCCTTTAACAGCTTTGTAAATACGGCACTGATTGATATATTCTATTCTCGATATTGGTATCCCAACTTTATATACTAACGCAAATATTTTTAAAACATGAATATCACAACTAAAAATTAAACAAATCGCAAATATTTTGACAAGTAATGTATACTGAACGTGAAAAGAAAAATCTCTATTGTACATAGAGTTTTCACTTACTTACTTATTAGACTTCAAAAAAGGCTTTAATATATGCCTAGGACACAGTGTAAGAAATCTTCAAAATGAATAGAGATGCCAAATTTGACGAAACTGCGAAAATACTCGAGAGGAAGAACAGTAATTGCAATTTTGCCTTGGCTCACAGCCGCTTAGATAACAAAATCTATTGTTTCTTTAGAAAACATTTTCGCTTGCCTCTTACAGGCCTCACATTTTAAGCCTTAACACAGCCAATACATAAATATAGGAGGAAGCATATCTGTAAGAGAAAAGTGATGTCGATGGCCTCAGTGGCGTACGCAGGGGGGGGGGGGGGGGGGTTGAGGGGGGTCACAACCACCCCCATCGGTCTGTAGTTTTAACAAAACATTCAAAATATAATGCTTTTTTTGTTTTGAAAAAAAAAAAAAATACAAATGTATTTTTTTCCATTTAAGAATCTACCTTTGTTTGCAAAAAATAATATTTAATTTTTTTGGAATTTTGTCACTGAAAACTTTTTTCGGACCCAATTGGAATGTGGTCGCGGGGGTGTTCGAGCCTGAGACGGCTTTCTATAAGCAGCTGCTTATTGGCATGGCCAGAACGGCGTTTAACGAGTCGGCAAAAGTAAACCATTCTCCATTTTTACCCAGACCAGTGGTGTACTCAGTTGGTGGTTGAGGGGGGTTGTGACCCCCCCCCCCCCATCGGTATGAAGTTTAAAAAAAAATTATTACAAAAATAATCCTTGTTTTCCCAATTAATAAAAAATTCCAAAACAAAAAGTTTTTTTAAAAATACAACGTTTTTTTTTGCATTTAAAAACCCTACATTTGTTTGCAAAAAAAATGACACAATTTCAGCGCGGGGTACTGACAAGCGGGAGGTTTATGCTAACAATTTATGCATTTTATTACTGGGTAGTCCGACCCGATGTCCTCCGACAAGCACCATCATTTTCACTTAGACGTAACATTTTATTGTTCAAAGAGATCTCCTTTCGTAAATAGGAAGAGTTATGCATCCATTCTGTAAAGAAGAACCTTTTTAAAATCATTGACATTTTGCATTTGCTAGAGGGGGGTTGGATGTTGCCCCTTCACTTTTTCAATATTGTACTTTTAAAAATGAAACGTAACCCCAACACTTTCCTACTACTACAGGTGATTAGAGGGGTGGGGGGTCACCACCCTACTTTTTTTGGATGTTGCACTTTTTTATTTTAAATTTGCACTTTAAAAAAAACATAATACATTTTGGTACTGAATTGACGAACCAAAGAAAAATTTCGTACCCCAACCCTAATTATTTTTGTTACTAATATTACATTTACTATCGATTTTATTTTCCCGTATTATTTTTTCCCAATAGGCAGACAGCTAATAGCCATTTAGGCGCCTTACTTCCCATTTACGTCATTACAAAATGTTCATCGTTTGACTGAAAATAAAAATAAAATGTAAAATAAACATAGGCAATCGGTTTCGATTTCACAGAGCAGGAAAAATGTTGGCGCCGATATATATCTATGTTGAAAACTTAATAAGACAATATGAAATATTTTTTTTCAATGGTAAATAAAATATCGCTTTTTTTTTTAGTTTAAATATTTTGTTTCAAAAAAATTGTCGATGGTATCATTTAGAATATATAGACATCTTGTAAGTCTTATAGTAGAAGTAAAGAATGACTAAAATAGTCAGGTTTCTACTTATTGTACTCATGAAAATTAGACTTTAGTTTTTGAGGCTTTATTTGTTTAGTATTTCGGAAAGTTATGGCGCTTTGTTTTGCCTTTTATAGCCAAAATGAAACATGTATTAGATGATTGTGTTAAATTATTTTCTAGAAGAAAGATAAGGTAATAACAATCCAGTTTGGTTGATTTTTTTCTTTAAAAAAAAAGTGAAGAAAAAGACAACCCAACGAATCAATCAGGAAAGGTGAGATAATTCCATATGTGTTTTTAAAAGACTTCATTCCTACTGTCAGTTCCCATGCATACTAATTTAATTTAATGAATTTAAAAAGCGACAAATGAATGAAAATATCGCCATATAAATAAATAATTTCGCCCAAAAAATTAAAATATTGCTAAATGAATGAAAATGTCGCCAAATGAATAAAAATGTTGCCAAATGAGCTAAAATATGGTCCTATATTGAAAAATACCAGCAAAATGGCGAAATTAGTGTCCAAATAATAAAATTAATTTCAATTGGGGAACATAATCGCACAGCTCTTACTTCGCAAATGGACCACGAGCAACGCCGGGCCATATTGCTAGTAGTTAATATGAATAAAATATAGTATAAAATAATCTTTAAAAAAAAAAAAAAAACGACTTTAAAAAAAGCTATGAAACGTTTTTTAAGAAATCGTTATTAATTTAAGGAACAAAAGTGGATTTTTTTTTAAATATTTAAGTATTTATTTTATGCACATTATCACTTTTTGAAATTGGCTCTAAAATTTAGGTGTGGTTTTTTTTGTGAATTGGCACGAACTTTAAAGAGTGGTAAAAAGTACAAAAATAATTCTAAATGATTAATTTTGTTCCACTACTCCCTAAATTAAAATTTTTGTAGTCTTTAGTATTTTATTTCTTAAAGTAAGTTTTTTTTTTTTTTTTTTTAAATATATTTTTTCTTTTTAGTTTAAAATGTAAGATGAGTACTTCGCACCCTCCCCCTTCTATTGTTCAATCAGAAATTCGTGTTGTTGATGACTTTATATATATATATATATATATATATATATATATATATATATATATATATATATATATATATACATACACGTGTAAAGTAATCTGACTCTCAACCCCCCCCCCCCCCCCTTATAAATTTCCTGCGTACGCCACTGGATGGCCTTACATTGAATAATACATTCGTGAAACCTAAACCAACTGAATAACGAATGATTATATAGGTAGTTACTGATTTATAATCGTTCATGCATATTTATAATTAATTTTCATATTTATGTAATTTATTAATTATTCGAGCATGATTATTACTAGTAGTTCTGGTTCTGGGAACAGTCGACCTAGCGACATTACGTCGTTTTTAATGATTTCAAAGAACATTCATGCCAAATATGAAGTTAATTATTGAATTAATTATGAAGTTATTAGTTAAATTAATTATGAAATAATTAATTTAATAAATAATTTAATGAATAATTAATTAATTAATAATTTAATAAATAATTTATAATTTATAATGATATTTAACAATTTACTAATTTTATACTTAATAACCATTTTAATAATTAATTATAAATGTATTAGGCAATTAGAATTAAATAAATAAATTAATAATTAATTTGCAATTTCATTATTAATTTACAATTGATCAATTAATTAGTACTTAATTAGAAATTTAATAATTAATTGATGATTTAATAATTAATTGATAATTTAATAATTAATTGAAAATTTAATAATTAATTGATGATTTAATAATTAATTGATAATTTAATAATTAATTGAAAATTTAATAATTAATTAAAAATTTAATAATGTATTAATAATTTAATAATTAATTGACAATTTAATAATTAATTGATAATTTAATAATTAATTGATAATTTAATAATTAATTAATCATTTAATAAAAAAAATAACTTAATAATTTTAATTAATAAATAATGAATTAATAAGTTTTAATTAAAAAATAATGATTTAATATTTTTTAATTAATTAATAATATTTTATTAATTAATTAATAATATTTTATTAATTAATTAATAATATTTTATTAATTAATTAATAATAGTTTATAATTAATTAATTAATTAATTAATTAATTAATAGTTATTTATTAATTTATATTTAATTAAAATATAATTAATTATGTTTCAGTTAATTATAAATTAATAAATAACTATTATTGAATATTATTGTTTATTGTTTCTTTAATTACTTTAATTTAATATATAACTTTTATTTACTTATTATTAATATTACAGTTCACGTTAAAATTAACTGTATATTAATTTTTAATAAAAATATCTATGAATTTTAGTCTTTTTTTCTAATTTATTTTAATCTTTTAACTAATTTGTTGAGGGAATTTTAATAATATACTACTGCTACAATTTTTTCTTTCTACTTGGAATGCAAGCACGGTCCGCAAACCACCTTTGGTCCGCGGGCCACGGATTGGTAGACAAATAGCAAGCGATCAAGCGAAGAAACTGTGCGGGGAATAAGAAATTCGGCCCGCTAGCAATGACGTCATAAATCAGGGGAACGGACTTGGTTTATTTATTTTAAGCATTAAAAGTCACAAAATTAAATCTTACCTAAAAATCCCACAGCACCAGTGGTCCTAGTCGGAAGAGGGGGGTTCAACTTTTGGACAAGGTGCTGTGGGATTTTTAGGCAAGATATAATTTTGTGACTTTTAATGCTTAAAATAAATAAACCAAGTACATATTTAATAGTCAAAATTAGTAATCTTCATTATGAATTAGTTGATCTTGAAGATTATTATAATTATCTCTCTATTATAAAAAACTGCCACTGTCGCCAGAAGGTATAACCATCTTTCCTCTTCCATATTTAGAGTCGTATACCAAAAAGTAACTACCAGATAATTATGAAATTCCCTGAAATGGAGAATGCAAGATTTTCAATGTTAAAAATATTATTAGACCACATATCTGTGAAAACATTTATTAATTTAGGTTAGGAGGGTGCGCGGGTCCCTTGTATCCGCCCTTGGGGAGTATCTAGCAACTAAACACGGCTTCCACGGGTCATTAAATGGCGATCTTTGTGGCCTTTTGACAGATGTATCGCTGCAAGCGGTTTCAAGCGCGGATCCAGGTGGGGGGTAAAGGGGAAATTACCCCCCTAACATCTAAGATTATATTTTCAAAAGTCACCTAGGCAATGAAAAATTTCAAACTAAGAATTTTTTTTGCGAATTGTGATATATATGCATTGCTTAACGCTCTTTAAAACTTCCTAATACTCCCCCCCCCCCTCCAGTAGACAGAGTTCATCAAAGTATGCTTGTTTTAATTTCTATAGAGAGAATTTAATGAAAAGTGAATGAGAAAAAGTTAAAGTAATCATTTCAAAAATGTTAAATTTCAATGTAGTTTTTCCAGCAACGGAAAAACTTTAGATTATCAAGTAGCTTGGATGGTGTTGGGGGATGGGGGAGGGCGTCAAATTTGGTATTCATGATAACAATATACTGTATTACCCCCCCTAACAATAATATCTGGATCCGCCCTTGAGCGGTTTACTGCACTTTCTCAACCCGTTGAGCTGTTAGCGGCAGAACAGGTAATTATAGACGCTTCAGAAAAGAAGACATTTGACTAATGTTATGTTAGAAGATTGGAAACACTTGAGAAAGGACTGTTTTCGATTCCCGTTTCGAAGCTTTAACTGCGACGACTCATTGTCCTTCTGTACCTCTCCCCCCTGTCCACTATACCACCACTTCAACACGTTTAGAAAAAAATAAGGTGAGAGAATGTCGCTTCCTTTCGAAGGCGGTTCTTTGTTGTTGTGTTTCATATTTTTTTTTCTTTAATTTTTTTTATAATATTAGGGGGGGGGGGGGGAGCCCGTTTGAAAGATTTTCTGGGGGGTTACAGCCCCCCCCCTCCCCTCTACTTCCCACGCCTATACCTGACAGACAAATGTGATAATGTCGCATTGATTTCCAATATGTTAAGTGAAAATCACAGTACGATGAAGAAGGTTTATTCGGATTTGAGGAGATCACACTACCTGCTAAAGTTAATATTCAAAGATGCACAAAATAATAATTTTCTTGCTTTTATTATAGTTGTTTTCCCTGGTGCGAATTAGTACCATTTTGTTTAATAAAAGTATAACAGTACATCTTCTATTTACATTTCATTTTTTAAAAAATGTCTGTCATCAGTTATTACGAAAAATGTATGTCTGTTCTTTAGCATTTATCAAGCACTTTAAATAAAGAAACTAATTGGTTTTACCGTTTCTTACGCATTTCACGGTTACGTTAACAAAGCTTAAATAGGCTTTTAACATTATTTTAAAACATTTACACAGTGACGCGATTACCTTAGTACCGGGGTAAAATACTGAATTAAATACTAATATTAAAATATTTTTTATCGAATCGCAAATATTTTTTATCACAAATATTTTTTTTATCAAAAATTTTTGGATTGCATTTCGGACACGTACCAATAACTAAGTGACATAAACATCACGATTCAGGATTAATTATATCAGGATATTATAGTTATATCACAGAATAAATTTATTTCAACCAAGGCCAGCCGTCTTGCATGTGGGAACGGATCGTTCTACCGTTTCCGTTCCTTTTTAGTAACATGGTAATTTTATTTTACCTGCTCTTTTTCTAACCTGTTCTTTTTTTTACTTGCTCTTTTTTGACGGTTTAGGTGTTTTTGTTAAAATTAAACAACGCATCTATTAATTGTTTTAAGAACATATTTTTCAAAACATTTTTTTTAAATTTTGATTTTGAAATACTGCTGTTTTTGAGCAAATAAATAACTGTTATTTCTTATAAATAATATTTTTAATTATCGGAAATTGAAATAATGATATTTTATAACTGTTATTAAAATATCTCTCATCACTACATTCATGTCACATTTTAACAAAATTGAACTGTGCGTTTGGTCGTAACTGCGTAACCAACAATGTTACAAACAGAAGAAACGCAGAAAAATAGAGTTAAAACACAGACCTCGCTAACGCTAGGTCAAATATACCTTCATACTTTTATATTCATTTAAAAAATATGCTTAATTTGTGATAATTACAATGGCATTATATTACTTTGGGTGGGGGGGGGGGAATCAGTTATTTTCCCCACATTTTCTTCTATTTAGGATCATTTAAGAGTAATACAGAGACGAGTGCAATATTTTAATAATTTCATAGATTCCAAAATGCCATTGCACATTGCGATTCCTTGAACCGTTGAAATTGTTTAACATACTCAATTATAAATTAATCTGCTGTTTTGGAATATATTTTTCAAAAATTTCGAGGCGCCCTCCTTCCATTCCAACCAGTAGTTGAGAAGGCCCGCACAACATATTCAGCCTCGGGGCCCACTAACTCAAAATCCGGCTCTGCTCCTATTGCTTGCTAGAGTTCAGTACTTATCGTGACCTCTCCACCGGTTATAGTTTGCTGTTTACATCAGATGAAAGCAATACTCCGTATGACAACATTTCCCCAGCCTCCTACACTAGATTCTTTTTTCATAATTAAAAAAAATTCGGTAATAAAATAATTTTAAAGCGATGAAAATTCACTAACAATACATTTTGTGGTAAATTTTTACTCTAATGTTATAAATGTAGAATACAGCATTAACGTAGTTTTTTGTAAAATAAAATAAAATCGTCCTCTTTACAATTTGGTTATTTTTGACGTTTCGAATGAAATATCCCCACAATTTATAAACATTAAACTAACTTAACACTTAATACTATGATTGGTCCGTATAATCACTAATAACAAATTTTACCATTTAAAACCAAAATTAATTATGAGGAGATAGTTGAAATGATGTCGATTAGGAACATGGTTACACATGCCTTGGACTTATGGGACTTCGTTAGATTTGGTAAATCGTCACCTCGTTCATGTCATTAGATTTAATGAACTTAAATTACCGAAAACATTAAGTTTCATGATTTAGTTATTTTTTCCATTTGAAACTGGGGTTTATATCATAAAACTTTCCAATCGTAAACAAAATTACTGAAATATTCTAATTTAAGAAATATTTTTTAAAAAAATGTCTATTTAAAACAGTTTAAATGTTTAAATTATTGCCTTGAAATCAACAAAAATTACTTCACATTTACAGTATAACCGTTCCGATTGGGTACTTAAATAAATGACTTAAGGGATTTTATAAAATAAACGGACCGTATTTTATTTTTAGCCAATTAACAACAACAGTTTATTTTTTAATTTTTAGTATATTTAATAAAAACATGTTTTTATATTTACAGTATACATACATTACATATACATCTTATTGTAGGAAATCAATGACCATTTTCACATCACCCCTGCTTTTCTATAATAGAATAATCCACTACATATAAACATCTGTAACCTGCTGGTGGTAACATTCACGATGAAAATCTTTATTTAATCAGTCCTGTGTTGTCTAATGCAGTGACGGCGATTGGGGGGGGGGGGGGGGGGGGGGCAGTCGCCCCCGCACTTTTTAATATTGCACTTTTTAAAACTAAATTACAAGTCAATGGTTTTACTGCATTGCCGAACAAAGGTAATATTTTGAACCCTAACTTCCTCCAATTACCACATGCACGTAAGTAAGGGAGGGGAGCTCAGGAGGTTTAAACCCCTCCCATTGTAAGTCCAATAAAAAAAAATTAAAAAGCAAATTTTTGTTAAAAATCATAAAAATATATATTTTTGGAGGGGG
Source organism: Troglohyphantes excavatus (assembly GCA_963932185.1). Classification (NCBI taxonomy): domain Eukaryota; kingdom Metazoa; phylum Arthropoda; class Arachnida; order Araneae; family Linyphiidae; genus Troglohyphantes; species Troglohyphantes excavatus. The sequence goes on along the minus strand of OZ010676.1, from coordinate 60,223,287 downwards.
GAGAGGGGGGGGGGTGTTCTGTCTCATTACCCCCTCTGCGAGCATGGGATATTGAGACAGAACCCCGAAGACGTCATGTTAGGTTTAATTTGATATAAAGATAACAAAGGGATAAGATCGTCAAACGGGGTCGTATAAACAAGATGCTCCAAAGCATGCTATGGAAACCATATTGTGGTATGGCTCTTCGAGCAAAGACCACATAATTTCGTTAACCTTAAAATACTTCATTATAAGTTGCCAGTTTATTCTAAAGCAAAACCATCTACCAAGTTTTCTATAATAGTTTTAAATTTATTGGCCCGCGAAAACGCCAGCACCTGCTCTTCTTTGATTATTATTTAACTTTCTCTTTTTTTTTTTTTTTACTTTTTGTAATTTCCTCTTTAACTTAAACTCAGGACCATAGAATGCATAGAATCAAACAGGACCAGTCGGCTCGTATCGCCCTTTCTATTTTTTATTTAATTCTAAATATAGATCAGAACTGAAATTTTTTACATTAAAATGTAGTACTGCGTAATCTATATGCCCCGACCGTCTGAGATTTTTTGACGTTACAACGATAATATATCTGTTTTATTACTGTGATTTTTCGGTTTTGTCGACCTCTCCCCCTCCTACCCCCCCCCCCCCCCTCCCAATAATCTGGAAACTTGTAAGATTAAATTAGACCTCTGAACGGACACTGTATTGGACGTCGCCACACTACAGCTGCATATTGGACTATTGGTGACGGTTCGGGGCCCATCTTGAAGGAAAGACCCGGGAACAATGCCTCATATTTTTAAACCATGGTCAGATAACGAGGACACTGGCGCCGTGAAGTTGGTAAATTTCTTGTTTCTTTAGATCGTTGAATTAAAATTACCTTTACAATTTAAATTTAATTAATGCAAGTTAATATTTATTTGTAATAAGTAAATAACTTCCTTTGAATTAAATTATGTATATTTACTGTTTAATTTAAAATTAGCAGTGTCGATTGTGTGCACAATACTATGCAATGTCGAGTCTTTTGACTGCCACATTTCTTTAGCTCAAGTAGCCTTTATATTATGCTTTACTTTTTTGGTCAACTAACACGCTTATTAGATCTTTAAATTACCATAACTATAAATTATCTAACTATTCGTCACCACACATATATTATAAAGCTTCTCAAACTTTGAATTTGTTCTCTAAATTTATTTCATAATTAGGGAATGATTTACTAAGGTTAAAAATAGTTGTTGACAACTGTTAAAAATAGTTAATGACACAAATGAAAATTAAAAAAAAATGTGGAAAAAAATTGGTATTGGGGGTGGGCTATTTATTGATTTTTGTGTGGGGGGGGGAGGATAAAGATTCCCCCCTCTAGGTGGGGGGGTAAAGCGTCTAAAAACAATCCTTTGTTTAGTCACTGAACCCCCCCATGAGAAACATATGTTTGAAAGATGCAAAATGTATGTAATTTTTTTTAATTGCATGATTCTTTGTTCTTCAGTTTACATATTACTCGCCAATACTATTTAAATCTCTAAAACAAAAAAAAACTTTAAGTTAACACGGTATTTTTTCGCTCTAATTAAAATTTACATGAATCATTAAATTAAATACCTGTAACAGTTTCGATTTCTGGTTTGAATATATAAAATAGTGGTATGAATCTGAAACAGTTTACCAAAAAGGTGTTTATTTTTTAAACCAATTTGGATAAAAAAAAAAGGAACTGTTAAGTGGGTATATACCTATATATATATAAAAAAAACCTCTTAGCTCAATGGTGTTGCCATGTAGGCGTGAACTTCTTGTATGACGTCACGTACAGACTGGACCAATCCGAGGCGAAAGTCCGGAGAAGATGATATAAAGATGCGGAGCTGTTTCCGAATTCTTTGAATCCTCATTTCCATTTGCGAGAAGATTTCACCACAATTTTTCCTACAATCCGGATCAGGATGGGAGCTGTGTCCGGTATTTGGCTGATTTGTTTGATTATGACTATGGTAAGACTTATTTTATTGGTTAAGCAATTGTGTGTTTTGAATTTTAGAAATGTTTTATATTGTTTGTGCGATTTCTGTGTTTATTAACACATGGGAGTTGTACAAAATAAATCTTGAATTAGTTAATTTCTTTAAAGGAACTTTGATACAATTAAACATTTTAGCAATTTACATAAGTACGTCATTGCACTCCTTTTTCAACAAGTATTTGAACTTTTATTAAAAAAATTACCTTTAAAGGTACTGGCTATTGGTATTAAACGACAGTTAATGTCGCATCATTAAAAATAAAGTGGATTAAACTGCACAGGGGGTGATCATGGCGCAAGTTGCGTCATCAGAATTTTTTTAGTGGGGGGGGGGGGGGGGACTTTTCAGAGTGGGAATTTTTCGGGCAAAATATCAGTTAATAAGTATAATGTATATATAATGTGCCCCCAGTCACTGGACTTTCTAGTGATTTGAATAAACTCCTCTTCGACATAAAAAGCTGAGCACATTGTAAATAATTTCTCTTGCTTGAAATTGCACCGTCTTTCTTTTGTTAAAAATAAATGCCATTTTAGAAAGACCTTTAGAATAAATTCCAAAAGTTATTTGATTAATGGCTATGGAAGAATTCAGGGCCATCCGTAGGAGTGTACGAAGTGCGCCACAGCACAGGGCCCCACGCTTTTTGGGAGGCCCTGCCATCAGTAAAAAATAAACGACAAAAGTATTTTAAGGAAATTTAATTAATATGTCTTAAAACTCCATTAGGATATTTTTTTATTTGTGGATTGTAGGTCATTTACACTCCATTAGGACATTTATTACTTACTTACCTACTGTGCCGTCACACATTTTTTTTTTTGGGGGGGGGGGGGGGGGGGGGTTTGAAAGTGAAATGTCCTAACTTAACGATTCGAAATTCCCAACTTCACAGTGCTGAAGATTTCCAGTTTCAACTTTTCTGTAGTTTTAATCGTTTTTTATATATTAGGTAATATTAAACAGTCTCTCACAATAAGCATTGATTTGTTACACGCATGTTCGTTCCAATGCAGTGTTCATTATGAGGTCTAATTTAAATGTAATCTTACAAGTTTGGAAATTTGTAACCTTCCGTAACTTTAATTTGCTAATAATATTAATTTTCTTCAGGTATAAATTTTCCAACTCGGGGATTTTTCAAACTTGAAATTCCCAACTTTTAGGGTGTCCAGATAATTGGGGGCGCGATGGGGGTAGGGGGAAGCGCCCGGTACGACGGACCTGATCATATATCTAGGACATACACGTTTACTGACCTTTGACATTCAGACTTCAAGTGCTGAGATTGCTGATAGAAAGAATGTAAAAGTAATAATAAATATAAAGTGTGCTATATGCTCAGGACCTGGAATGTAGTGAAATTACGTTTACACTACATAACATTTAAGCAATTGTTTTGATATATTTATGTGTTATGGGTAGATGGTTTCAACTTTTTTCACCCGAAAGGTCAATTCGTTGATTCGAATTTTATGCTGATACGATGTTTATGCTTCATATATATTAATATCTGTGCAACTGTTAAAAAACTTCCAATGTTTACATTCCACTTCAGAAAAGAAAATGCTGACTACAGCAAAGTTAACTTTTCCGTTTGTAAATATGTGACATAATTTTTTAAAAAACTGCAATGAAGCACAAACTGTCTCCTCATCTCTGTAATACGTATAACATAATTTACTATTTTTATATTCAACTCCACAAGATATTAATTACTTTTTTCGTCTTGCGTCGAATCCGAATCAGTTTTAAAAATTTCAATGGTGTCACAATAAAATAACCGAGAATATATTTTGGCAAGGACGCTTGGTTTTTGTGAACTAAACTTGAAATGTAAAGCAAAGCTGAAATATTTAATATTGTAAAAAAATAATAATTAAAAGTATTTTCTGAGATTGAGAAATGGTACTGGAAAGTGTATAAATATTACACGGCATTTTTAAATTAAAGTTTAATTTTATAAGGTTTCTTAAAATTCGTTAAAATAAAGTTTTTGCGTTTGATAGTCATATTTAAAATAACAAAACATAAAAATAGAAAGTCATGAGTGATTTTAAACAAAGCAAATAACGTTAAGTATTTTGCATGAATTTCGTCGAGAAAAAAATTTCTATCTTTGTGTTTGCCTGTTTCTTTTGTCGCAATTTAATAGATGTTTCTTTTTATTAAACTTTCACAAGTTTATCATTACTTATAATTTGTAATTTATTTCATGTAATATTTCCACTGTTCCATAAATATTTCTATTTGACCCTATACATAGTTGTGCTCTACATATAACTTTCAATATAAAATTGTGCAGTTTTGTTTATAAAATTAGGTAAGAGAAAATAAACTTAACCAAAAAAAAAGATATCTTCTTTGGCCTATTCTACACGGACACTATTTACGCGCGCTGCATTTTCCAGAAACCTATGTGATTCGTGCATTTAAACCACGTGGTTTGTATGGACCAATCTCAGACTCATTTGCAAAATCTAACGGGCATAAATAACGTCCGTGTAGAATGGGGACATTATTAACGTGCGTTAAATACACATATATTATCACTGTGATTGGGGAATACAAACCACGTGGTTTGAATATACAATCAAAGGGCCATCTAATCTAACGCGCGCAAATAACATACATTTTATTCCTTGGGGATTTCTTTCATCGGATATTTGTTGTTTTTAAAAGAAAACAGCTGTTTTTTATATCTCTGTCATAATTTTTTTCTTTCTTAGGCCTCTGCACAGGGGCGCCGCGAAATATTGCAGAAGCTTCATAATTAATTAGACTCTCAGTGATTCTCAAAGTGTAAATCTAAAAATAAAAATAATCCCAAATCTAAAAATAATCGAACAACCATAAGATGCGTAACTGCGCAGTTACTGCAGTTAGGAACTACAACATGTGCCAAAGAAAACGGAAAATGTTTCAAAATTGGCCAAAGGGTTCCTGTCTAAAACTATGCAGCAAACCGTCGACTTCGCAAAATGATTTTGTTTTGTATCAGTAATAACACTTCTATATACCAAGACAGATGATTCGTTGAAACTTCTTGGGACGTCAATAGCCGTAACAGCAATGATAGACAGTGAGGTGTATCAAAAAGGCTGAACCTAAGAGAGCTGAACCTACGGATAATAAGAAATATCCTCATTCGATATGCTATGTACGGTTCATAGAACATTACAGAAGACATTATCTTTTGTAAAAATACCACTGTAGGAGCGAAGGCTCAGTACTTCTTTGATATCCTTGAGCGTTAGAATGTATAATGACTTCCATTCTTTTGCCATGCCTTTTTCACATTACTTTTGTTTATAACTTCTTCGCGTCGCTCTGGTAGTACAACGGATAAGGCCCTGGACTTCGGTGCGGGGGGACATCAGATAGACGGATTGGGTTCGATTCCTGGTTGAAATTTATTGAAAGTGATTTATGAAGGCAGCCTATGTAGGCAAGCAACTGCTCTAATTTTACTCATTATTGAGTACATGTCTTTTTAAAAAGTGAAACTTATGTATTCGGAGCTATGATAAGCATCGAATGTAATCAAAAATGAGTACATTTGACTTATTTTAAGTAACTATTTCTAACAATGCAAATGAACTTGATTTCTCTCAAGATATAAAAATAATTTTTGAAGAGTACTTATCACGGCTAATTATCTGGTTTGAAAAATACTTTCAAAATGAACATTTCGATAAGTTTGCATGGATTCAAGATCCGTGAAACACTAGTGCTCCATTTGACTTTACTTCTGCAAAAGAAGAGAATCTTATCGAGTTGTCTTGCGACAAGGGTTTGAAAGCGAAATTTGGCAGCATGGATTTGACAGAATTTTGGATTTCAATGAAAGATCAATGTCACCTTCTAAGTGATAAAGCTCACCGGATTTTAATTCCATTTTCGACGTCGTATTTGTGCAAAGCTGGGTTTTCGGAGGTGGTTGTGATAAAGAGCAAGTATTGAGCAAAAATCAACGTGGAAAACAAACTGAGAGTGTCAATGTTCGGTTTGAATCCACGATTTGGGAAAACGTGTAGTGAGTTGCAGGTTCATCTATCCCATTAGCTATTAATTAAATTTTAATGAAACGAATAACTGAGTAACAAATAAATAAACGAATTTGTTCAAAAATGCAGGTACACGAGTTTTATTTATTTTTAACTCTTACTTATGATTAGTCATACTTTTACTTAGGGTGCCGTGGAGAAATCTTTATTCAAAAATGGCGCCGCGAATCGAAAAAGTTTGGGAACCAAATAACAAACGCAATTAAAAGTGAAAAAGATCTGTAACCCTACAACAAAAGCGGCAATAAATCTGCAAAAAATTATTTTCATTCATTCAAATCGGAGTAATCGCGGCTTCAAATTGTCGATTTTTCAAAAACTTTACATAATTGATTATCTTTTCATAATTAAATACCAAACGAATATAATCAGTGCTAAACAATTCAGTTGAAAGGACAAATAAAATCGGCATTTTTCAGAAAAGTTAGGTGCACTGCGTACACTCAAATTAAGAAATTTGGGTACACTGCAAAAAAAAATAGTTGTACTGTGCACCCGCTATTTTAGAACCCTAATGTATGTAAATTAAATAACCAAATTTATCTGATGAATTTCTTTATCTCTAACTGATTTTAAAAATACGAAATGTGGAGCTTTGTGTCGATTCAGTTGAAAATTTGAGATTCTAATAAAGTTATATGGTTAACTGGATTTGAGGAGAGGGGGCACCCCTGAAACAACTATAAATCCTGAATTCCGAAACTATAGGAAATGTGATACTTCAAAATATTAAGTTATTTACTAGCCGTGTGAAATGTATCTCTCATTGTCCGAATGCCTTCACGTTGAGATCATGTTGTGGAAGTTTGGAGAGCGGGATGTCAGCCCAAGTGTTGATAAGCAGGACTTTGACCATTGTTCAAAATTAGATAGCAATGTTCCCGGATCATTTTTTTCGGTATTGATTTCGAAATGTCGCCAATAGCCTCTTGTGTAGCTCTAGTATATATATATATACAACATTTATTCAACCAACCAATCTACACCATTATAAAATTGTATTTTTTTTTATTTCCAAGCTGACGTCGATTATGGTTTTTATTATTAGGTAGGGTGAGGTGGGGGAAAATGGGTATTAAAACTCAATTTTTTTTATGTTCAAAGTCAAATTTCTCTTTGGAAAAAAATCGTTAATTTACAATTGTTTTATAATAATTAAATTTTTTTTATTAGAAACACATTACAATATTTTATTTAATTCTGAGGTTATCAAATATTTTAAGTAATTATTTTTCTTCGATTTATAGATGGGGTGAAATGGGTAAGCAATGAGAATCGTGGAAATTATCGTGGAAAAAGGCATTATTAAAACATTTGTTTAGTCCAATTAGTAATTTGAATAAATACCAACACTCAATTCTTAAAAACTCAGTAAATGTGATTATTAAGCGACTGTTTTAGTAAAAGTCTTTTTAAAAATAAGTTGCAATCCGCCATTTTCGAAATCGACTTTTCTATTAAATTATTTATTAACTTTAAAAAGAAAACTTGTTTTTATACTTTGTGATTTATTTTGATTTAGAAATCTCTGCTGCATTCACGTAAGTTTTAATTTGTTCCACAGCCGATTTTTTAATCTACTTAAAACTCTTTGTTTATATTCCAATAAATTCAAAAAACGACGTACATTGTGTAATCGTTTTTTCTTTTTGTTGTTAATTTGTATAAAAAACAAGAACGTAACTTATTTATATTGACATATAAGCAGTGTTAAATATATTATAGTTAATTCTTGTCATTTATAAGTTTCGAAACTCATATTTTTGTAGAACATTACACTTTTTTCGAAAATCGTTAAAATTTTTGAATCTCATATTCTTTAGTATTAATAATCCGATTATCCATTTTACCCCATTTTGCAAATCCTTTAAAAGAAGCTAAATAAAGTTTTAAAAAATCTAATTTTTTCATTGGAATGTATTAAAACTCTTTTATACAAAACGTAAGGAATATTGGTAAATAATTCGAATTTTCTAGTTTATAAATATAATTTTTCTTGCACCTAACTATCACAAGGTTGTTTTTGTATACTCAAACATATCGACTGTCGGACTAGAATTAAATATCCAAAAATTTAATGTTTTGCAGAAATGTACTCTAATAAAATTAAGTATTTAAAAAAAGAACAGAACGATATCAAAGAATAAGTTTAACAATGTGTAATTCACATTTAATTTCATAAACCCCATTTTTCCCCATTCCCTATTTTCTCCCACCTTACCCTATGCATGCTTTATAATTTCTTAATAAAATTGAAATATGTTCAATTAATGTATTATTTTTTCTACGTTTGAATTTTTTTTAAATATTCTTTAAACATTTAATAGTTTTTAACTTCTATAGGGGAGAGTGGGGTGAAAATGGGAGTGTTTTCAAAAAGTCAATTAAAAAAACGTGTATATATAAATATTTTTAGCTTACCCCACAGTGAAACTAATCAACGATCATATTATAAACTGAAATGATCTATATTAAAAAATGCAAATGAAGTCAAAATCTTTGCCTTGTATTTTATAATTGATATTTTAAAATTATGAACCTTCTGTCCCACACCCCAAAAGGTAAATTAAATGTTATTTACTGTAGTGTGCGAAGTGTTAGGAATAAGATAATTAAACTTAAAACTACCATTTTTTTTAAACATTTGGTTTAATTTTTAAAAGAAAAATAGGCAATTTATATTTAAAAGTTAAACCAAATGCTTCAATGTTTGTTATTTTTTAGTTTTACAATTATTTTATATAGTACCTAATTTTTTATTGATCTTATGTTTTTCCATTTGCTGAACGGGCTTTTTGTTTGTAGAAATCCCCCCCCCCCCCTAACTACGAATAGCAACATAAGAATAGGCGTATAGTTCTATACTTGACAAAAGAATTGCGAATGGTAGCAATAGTTCATATATGCCTTCTGTGTCTAAGTAAACTATTGAGCCCAGAGAGTAAATTATTGAGACAGAGTTAAATTTCGGAAAAAGTTCTATCGTTAATTACTGTTTTATTGAAATGTTTTAAAACATTTGAGTTTATAATTTGGATGTTTTTTATCACAGTCAAAACAATATTTTTACTTAACAAATCATTAATGAAATATTTCGGCAATTGCTTTAAAAATTGAGATTTAGCAGGATAACTTTAGTAAAACATAAAGTTTCAGAAATTAAATCCTTTAAATTGTCTTTTTTAGCCGATTTAATATCGCGCCAACCAAATTCAGAAGCGGGCCAAAATATGAGAGGTTATCAATTCGATAGTTATGTAATTTTTATGTATGTTCGTGCAAGATTTCTGTTCTAATTAAGATATTTCGAAATTTTTTTTGTTAGATAGGGGATGTTTCACTTGGGCATCTTTTGAAAAAAAATATACGGCTAAAAAGAGAAAAATAAGATAATCTTAAAAAAACAACAACACGAAAACCGACTTTAAGGAAAATGCGCCAAAAAGTAAAAAATATTTTTTAACTTTACAAACGAGTGAAACAATTGAATTATTTAATAACAATTTTATTCTTAATAAACCTTTTTGACATTGGTGCCAAAATTTATGTAAGATTTTTGTAAATTGGCACCAATCATAAAAATGCAAGTTTTATTAATTATTTTTCGCCGTGTAGAGGAGATTGGTGCACGTTATATTTGTCGTGGTCCATACGTCCGCACTCCTGCATCAAGTGCGTGAAAGTGGGGTGCCGGCTCAAGTCATTTGACGACGGCTCACAGTGCCGAAACAGTGTTCTCGAGTCTTTCTATGGGATTTGACATATTTATGTAATATCGATAATTATTATCTAAATGTGGTTTGTTCACCAACGGAATCCTCGCGAACAGGAGGAAATATGCAAACTAATCGCCTGATTCCGAGGGCTCACATTCGTTCTCCGTACATGCTTTCAGTTAATTCAAGATTTTACACGCATCCCCGCCAAACAAACAAAATCAATTTTAATATAGATGAAGACTTTAAGTACATAATTGTATGTCTCTGCTTATTTTATTTAAACAAATTTACAGCAGTAAAAAGATAATGCATTACCAGCAAAGTATGTAATCCAGGGATTCTATAGAATGCCGTCTTTTTTAGGCAAAATATGAAATAAATTAATTATTTTAATATATTACAATACTTTTCCTAGACATTGTATAAAATGCCTAGGAATTCTATAGAATGTCTGTAGATAAACTGACAAAGTATTAAATACTCCCAATAATGATGTTTCTAATGTCATGTCATTTCTAATGTCAATTCTAATGTCTAATGCCAGATGACAAAATCTAATGCTCCAAGGGGATTAAATTCCCAAACATCAACTGCTCCAAGGGGGTACCAGCTGTTTTTGAACATGTGCCATTGCCCGGTACCAAATTCGACTACTCGAAGATAAAATCGACTGTTTGTAGACAGTTAGTTTTAAAAAAACCAGATGTATAGCGTAATTATATAACATATGAATAGTGTTGAATATATTGTAGTGAATTCTTGACGATTTTATATAAACTTCAAAATTCCTACTTTAGTAAAATATTGCACATTTTTCGAAGATCGTTGTTATGCATGTAGGTGCTTTCGAATTACTTGTACTTCAACATTAAAATCCCCATTACCCCCTTTATCCACTTAGCAAAATCATTAAAAAAAAACTTTTTAAAAAGAAGAAAAGTTTCTAATTTTTCTGGAATTTATAAAAAAGTTCATTTTTTTTTATAAAATCTAGGAAGATTAGTAAATAATTCGACTGTTGTAATTTTTATAAAAATGTTTTCTTGCATCAAACTAGCACAAGTCTTTTTTTGTATACTTAAACAATTAAATTACCCAGAAATTTAATTTTTCCCTAAAATGTACTTCATTAAACGAAGTATTTTTTTTAAAGTACGAAATCAAAACAGGAATTTAACAAAGTGTACGTTTTTCTTAAGTTAAAAATACCTATTTTACCCCATGACCCATTTCCCCCTTTCCCCCTTACTCTCGTCGCACTATCACTGCACAACAGGCTATTGGTGACGGTACTCGATTCATCTCGATTGAAAGACCCCGTGAACATTGCCTCGTAAATTTGAACCATGATCAGATGATGAGGGCAACACTTAATCTGACATCCCACTCAACCTGAAATGCGAAAGGATATTACACACGACGGATTTCACGTGCACCACTCCGCTCTACACACGGCGGATTATTTTTAGTGTGCACAGGGAACAAATCTGACAACCATCCAATTATAAGAATGCTAAGAAGAATAAGAACGCTGCTATGCTGCAAATTTCATATATATATTTTTTTAAACTTTCTAGTTTTTTTTAGGTTTTTTTGTGTGTATAAATTTCTTTGTTTATTCATATTTTAATTGAAATCATATCAATAAATTTTTCTTCTCTTAATACTCTTCAAAAACAAACCCAAAATTGGCATTCTCTAAAAAGCATTAAAGTGGTATGTTTGTTTATAATACCAAAACTTTTTATTTCATTCTAATCATTCTACCATTTAGACACTACTCGACACTAAAAAAAACCTCACATATGTAGTGACCTGAAAGTCAGGTTTTCAATATTTGGTTACCTTAATCTTTTGTTTTTAGGACTATCAAATGACTTTTACATTTTATTTGTACCCTATTTATACTTTCGAAAGAGAAGTTTGGCTTTGCTCTATTGGACTTGATCTTCCGATCCAGATATGATTATGCATTTGTTCGATTAATGGTAGATTGTACATGACTCGTATCCAATTTCTATACTGCATTTCGAGAAAATCGATCCCTCCCCGAATTTTATCGGACGCCAACCTTTTGAATGATGATAAGTGTGATAATTGGGCATACGGAAGTTACTTGTTTGTCCGGCAATTATGTCATTCATCAAGGAGGTTTTCCCCCCATCGCTTTCATTTTGAACTCGTTTTCCTCATGTTGACTTCTTCTTTGCCAAGCATTTTCGTTGAGTAATAGGGAACTTTGTTAATAGGACTCATTTTTAACTCAATACCGATTATTTTCTATGTTGAAAAAGAGAAATATAATTGGAAATTTTGGAGCTCACTAGATATTACGTACACGTCCAAAATAATTTCTAATTATATGAGCGACTTGGTCGCTAAGTGGTATAATATTCGGAAATGAACTAACATCATTTTCCATGACTAAGCAACTGGGTCTATCATTTAGCCAAGTAGTATGGGTTCTATTTTAATAGGTTGCCCAATAATGAGTTGAATGCCATTCCATTTAACATTATATATAAGGCAAATTGTAAAATTTCCACCCTCTTATATTGAATCTCTGTTTTTAATTTATACCAATTGTCAGTCAAGCCGCCTAATTAAAATCCTTCCAGTGCACATTTCGTAACGTTTTACTGTGGGAATTTTTTTTGTACTTTAAAGTTTAGTCTAATAGATCGCCCATTCCACACGGACGTGACAAAAGCGCATTGCCTTTTGTAGAAGCTTCGGTGATTATTGTATACAAACAACATGATTTGAATGCACCAATCACAGAGGCTTCTGCAAAATTCGACGCTCGTTTATCACGCCTGTGTAGAATGGGCCTAACATCAATATGAAGCGTCTGTTACATCTCGTATACACACATTTACAAAACATTATCACCAGCAAAACAAGTACATTTCTATTTAATTTTATTATTATTTGAATATTTTTTTTATTGATGTAATAGGTTACATTAGTCAGGTAAAAAATTATGACAAAATGATAAAAGATATAAAATTTAGCGTTACTTTTTGTTATTTATAAAATAAAATTTTTTATTGCTTTTGATGGATCCTATGCACTTTAATTGCAATTTTGAGAATTATAAAATATTTTGTATTTTTGTTGCAAAAATGTCTACTGTTATTTACAAATTAGACACTAATTTTGTTTAAATATTATCAATAAATACAGTAGGTTTTAATGAAAACGAATCTTCGATGCTGCTTCGTAAATGTACCCCCAGCATTACTTCTCTTTGAAGAGTCGTTCTCTTACTCAATTCTTCGAAGCGAGTATCTGAGGACGACATATCATTCGGCTACATACACCCTTATCTTTATCTTGAAGGCTATTCAAGTGGAAAGAATACAAGATATCTCTGTACACATAAAGTCACCCTATACTTCATAAATAATAGAAACTATTCCCTCTTGATAACAGATGCTTATTGGGGGACGATGATTAAGTACTCGTATTTACGGATCTGTGGATATTAATAACGCAGAATGGTCGAAAAAAGATTATTTGACAGAAGTCGTGAGCATGTGGGCAGGTCAGCTGATAACTGGTGTATGTCCAAAATAGTGATAACAGCGTTTAAAACAATGGTTCCCAAGCTTTAGATGGTCTCGGACCACTAAATCGAAAATTTGGCCAAACTGCGGACCACCACTTTCTACTAACATTTAAAAAAAAAAGACACTTGGGTAGCAAATATAATTTAGGTATCTAATATATCTCGTTAATTAAAAACGAACTTATTTTGTGAATAAATTGATCAATTAAGATAGTTTACAGTTATTAACGTAATATGTCTTATCAAGGTATAACAGTATCGACCTTATTTCTGGTTGATGGTTAAAATAATAAAAGCAAGCACACGAGAGTTCAAATGAGAATACAATTTTGTTTCCTTTATATGGCAAAAAAGTTTAGATTTTCAATTTATATGTTTTTGGTTTGAATTTAAAAAAGGAATACACCTCAGGCAACACCCGTTTTTGATAAAGGAAAACATATATGGCATTAAAAAATGGCGAAACGGAAGACTTAAAATTATTTGGCGGACCACGGGTTGGTAACCACTGGTTTAAAGTTTGTAACTCACCTTAGCTATAATCTTAAGTGGAATGACATTCAACTCATTATTGAGCAACCTGTTGAACTAAGACCCATCCCACTTGACCAAATGACAAATATAGCTGCCTAGTCAGGGAAAATTTTGTTAACGTATATTTAGACTTGAGCAACTGTTAATAGATTGCCGGGTTTAGGTAGCTAATGGTTGACTACTATTGTACAAATTTACCACTGTATTTGTGAGAATTCTGGCACAGTGTTTGCTTTATTTTTCGTACATGTATTTATTTAAAAGATGACTGCTTTAGATTTCGCAGCAACTGCTCACGCTGTTGGCGTTATTTTGCGAAGTTTTCATGTGCTATCTTTTTTAACATCGGGGGGTATAGGCTGATTTTTTAATATAGCATAAATATACATCTCATCTTTTAGTATATATATTTTTTAAAAATAAGTCACTATAAAAGAGAGGGGGATTTTTGTTCAGTGTATATTTTTCTCTTTAAAAACATAAATCTTTTCATGATACAGAATTTAAATCTACACATGTCTTATCTTTCAAACGGTATTAAAAAAAAATCTTGGTTGCGAAGTGTTTTTCTACAATTTTAGAATTTAGGGGGGGGGGGGCTAGCCTTCCCCGACAGGGGGGCTAATATCCTCTACGTAAATAGTGCTTATAAAATTATTTTAATTTTATCGTAAAAAAATCGGATGTGACTTTATTGGAACACGTCTAGAATGATTATAGTTGAAACATCATTTTAGCTGATTATAAAGACATAGTAAAAGGTCGCCAACAGATAAACCTCTCAAACAAAAGGAAGACAAATTGTTCCACCTGATGCAGCGTGCTCCATCCACGCCCTATGTGTGCTTTGCTTTTACTACATTTTACATGCATCGACTCCCAATTTCCTATCGGACGGGAACCAATTTTAGTAAATGGTAATATTTGTCTCGCAGTAAAAGTGTCTGAAAGGATCACTCTAAAAGCGTTACATGGTGTTTCTGTCCAGATACTCCAAGTACTTGATTTTAAAGACGTTTTACTTCAAAATCAAGTATTAATCTATATTTTAAATTTGTTAGTGATTAATGTTTGAAAATAAATGTGAATAATATTTTAGTTTTTTTTATAGTATTACGAGATGAATAGTAGTGCTTTGATTGAATAGGAATAATACAGCTAATTTGTCAGGTTTAGGGTTTTATTGTTATTATTATTATGAGCTAAAATCAAGAAGTACTCAATCTCGCCCTTTTACGTATTTTCATAAATTTAAAGCATTGTGGAAAGCAGATAATTGTTACAAAAACTGTACAAGTCGTACTACTGTCAAACGATGCGTGTTAATATAAACTTAATGGCACTGTAAAAAAAATTGTATAATCATTGTTCGATTAATTTTTTAAAAAAAAGCTATATTATTAGAATAAAAAAAAGGATTTCCATCCTGCAGTATCTTGGAAATATTTTATTTTTTAGATACTAAAATTTTAGTTATTTTAAAATTATAATTACATTTATATTTAAGGGTAATTAATAAGTCTGTTAAATTATCCTCTGTAATAATAATTATGCTTAGTAAAAAATTACTAATAAAGTATAATATTTAAATTTTAGAAATAAAATATTTTAAAATATGTATGAATTTTGTAATGCAAATTTTTTCAAAATTCTTACTGATATCCATACATATAAAGTTCATTTAATTAAAAATTAAATTTAATACAGTTAATTTAATTTTGGTTTTACTTTTTTTAGACTTTAGATTTTATTGTGAGAAAAAACTAACAAAATATATAATTCACCCATAATAATTTTTTTTTTTTGAAACCTTCTGCACATAAATTACTCAAACCTTACATATCTAATTCACAAACAAGATATTCTGATTAATTATTTTTACTTTACTTAATTCAATATCTTTAATTGGTAGTTATAAGAATTTAAAAATTAATTACAGACAAAGTACAAAAAAGCAACACATTCAGTCGGAACTAGAAATTGAGACAGTTCATTGAAACGCTTATCATTATACTAATAACCGTAGTTCATTAGCAAGCAAAAACCGATCCAGATAGCTTTTTTTTTATCCCATCATAAATACAACCTTACTGTTTTACTTTGTTTCCTCGTTATAAGAATATATAAAAGTTTACTTACTTAAATATGGTAGATATGCAGAATTAAAAAAAATATGTGTATGAAAAACGTTTATAGTTAGACTCACAAACATTTAACATACACGAAGATAAATTTTCGTTTAAGCTATAATATGCAGAAAATAGTCAGCGAGTGAGCGCTGTAAGGATAATTTTTTCACACGTTAAGTCCATGCCACCCAGAAAGTGCCGATTAGACGTGAATGGGAAGTTTTGTTGAGGGGGGGACATCGTCAAAGTGTTCTGTTGGGGACATGATTTTGCGAACATGATTTTGGTCTCCAATTTGCATAAATCATATTTTCTAAATTTGTCTACTAAAAAAATATATTAGTTTTACTAACGTGCCAAACGCCACTACTGGTCTATACAGTTAAGAATTTTTTTTTCATACAATAAAATAAAACCCAAGCTATACAATCCTCTATAAAATAAGTTGACTTGTTAATAAAAGAATAAATTAACGTCAAAAAAATTTATTTAAGTGTAATATATGTTTTAATTACGATTCGGGATCATCTCGGAAGAAAGACCCAGGAACACTGCCCAGTATTTCTGAATCATGGTCAGATGACTAGTTCAGCACCTAATCCGGTACCCGACGCAATTTCAATAGACGCCAGGACATTGGATCACGATCAGAGTTAACGTACACCAATCCCTTATACACGGCCAATATTTTTTGGTCGCGAAAGGAACGAATTTTTTCAACTCTCTGATAACCAAATAGCTGCATGTCGCTTCCCAAACACGCATATTCAGTTTCAAACTCGCGCTCATCGGATGCTATTTCGAGCCTTTAAACATTCGGCTACGATAGGCCTTTGGTGTCGAGATTTATCTGTCGGGATTATGACCTAGATCCATTTCATTAAAAAATATGAAAAAAAAAATATTCGGTCTTAACAATTAAATTACATTTTTCCCCCGACGAACTTCATAATTTCCCCTGACGGGGGGGGGGGGGGGGGAGGGGGGGGAGCACCCCTAGTGGCGCAACCTCTGAACATGAAATAATCGTGACAAGGGGTACCGTAAGTTAAGAATTAAAATGCATGCAGGACATAAATTTTTTTCCCCTTACATGTACGTTATGCAATATATGGACGACCCCTCACTCGATTCTGCAAATTTACCTCTGCCAAGGTTTGGTTTGGTTTGTTTAATTAACGTCGCACTAGAGCTGCACAGTGCGCTATTGGCGACGGTTCGGGGCCTATCTCGAAGGAAAGACCTGGGAACGATGCCTCGTATTTTTGTACCATGGTCAGATGACGAGGACAACACCTGAGCTGGCACCCAACGTCTTCAATAGACGTCGGGACTTTGGACCCCGATCAGATTTATCGTGCACCAGTCCCGTATACACGCCGTTATTTTTTGTGGATGTTCTGGACGACATTCTAGTATTTTGGTAGCGAAGTTGGCAACCCTCCGATCGCAATATCACTATTTTTTACTATTCTTTAGTCTAGTCCATCGCAAGGTTTTGAACCGGGGACCTTTGGATTCCCAGCTGACGCCTAATCCACTCGGCCACGGAGGCCTCTACCCCTGCCATGAAGGTCAAAATAATTTTTACATAGTCATGCAACTTTTATACTATGAATGTAAAGATAATTGTTTATTGAGAAAAACATATGATCTGTTTGTCTATTGACAAAAGATCTATTCATCTATGGACGGGAGGTCAGGGCCTGATTACCGAATAGGCCTAGGAAGCCCAGACTTACCCTTTATATTTTTGAGAGGCCCCCAAATCACACATTTTATATAAATATTTAACAATTCTAACATAGTTTGCTACTAAATTTACTTTAAAAAAGTGGCATTACTAACTTTAACAAAAAAAAAGTTACCACTTGTGTTAAATTTGTTCGAATATTGGAAAAATAATCAGAAACATACAGAATATTAGGAATATTTTCATTACTTATTAATGTTTATTAAATATTATTTATAATGTGTTTCGTTGCCATCCAGGGGAAAGGATTTTAGTGCGTGTAAAATCTCGATTTGATGTTCCGGGGTTTATATGAGAGCAATGCCCCCCCCCCCCCCCACACACACTATTGGGACTAATACTTTCACCATCACAAATTAATTAAATATTGATTTCAACCAGTAAATTCACTTTGATAATTAAAAAATATATTATTATGATATATAATGGTGAATATTATTAAAATATATCATTTTATTATACAAGACATAAGGCAGTTTAATTAAATAAATAAAATATGAACTTATATAAAATTTAGTAAAATTTTTAAATGATTTTAAAACTAGTTTAAAGTTGTATTATCATAATAAGACTAAACTATCTCATTAACTTTCAAATATAACTGTACAGTGTTTAATTTTATTTCTGAATTTGGATTTTTATTGCATTTCAGGAAATATTATGTTCCTTGGCAGAAGACGATGTAGCATCAGGTGAAAGGTACATCGCCAAAGATACGCCGGCCAAGGACGACTGGCTACTCAAATCCAGCAATACGGAGAAAAAGAGCAGTCAAGAATCCAAAGAAATTTTTCCATCTGAAAACCAGATGTATTTGCTTAATGACGATATTTTGATTGACTATCCGAGCGATGTTCTTTCTAAAGGAAAACGGATGGTCGGAACTTTTTTTAACTCTAGGGAAAGACCGAGTATCGCAGCCTCTGTTCGAAACGGCCCCGGGAATCCGAGTGAAGAAGATGCATCGAGCATGGAGATGAAGAGGAACGTTGCTTCCAGGGCGAGACTTGGCAGATTGAACGCAATTCGCTACGGTCGTTTCCAATCCAGGCTGGTCGGGAGCAAGAGATTGAACAGCGAGGAAAGAACACCAAAGGAAGACATTAGCCAAGAAGACAACGGCGTCGATATTCTAGGCGAAATCAAATGCTATGGAGATGATGATAATGATGATGCCATAGCAGAAGTTAACCCGAACTTGGTGAAGAAGAGGTACGTTGCAGCTTTAGCAAGGTCGGGCAGGCTTCCCGTTTGGCATCCTCAACGCATGTGGGGTGCTGGAAAAAGGGACGATTCCTTACCTTATTGGGACAGTTCGAAATATGTTAACGACAACAATTTCATGACAAATTCACTTAAAGATTCTACACATGAAAGGCAGAAAATTAAACGATGTAAGAAGCTATTCGATTATAAAATGGAAAAGCGAAACGTGGCAGTACTGGCGAAGAATGGAAAATTGCCATACTCGGTGGGAAGGCGAAATGAATTTCGTTTTACTCGAACTGGGGATTTACTTTCTGATAACCACCCAACGGGAAAGCAGAATGTGGCAGCTTTGGCAAAAAATGAGAAGCTACCCTTTAATGAATATGAACATGAAAAACGCAACATTCAAGCTATGGCACGCAATGGAAAATTGCTATTTAACCGTGATCAAGAGGACAAAAGAAATTTAGCAGCCTTGGCTCGAAGTGGTAAACTACCTTTTAATTACAATGTAGATGACAAACGAAATATTCAAGCCATAGCACGAAATGGAAATTTACTGTTCAACAGCAATCAAAATGGAAAAAAGAATGTTCAGTCAATGGCCCGCAATGGAAAACTACCTACTTTCATAATATCTGAAGAGGACAAACGAAACGTAGCTGCTCTAGCACGGAATGGAAAACTCCTTAGCAGTTTTCCAGGAAATAAGCGAAATATTCAAGCGATGGCTCGAAACGGAAATCTACCTTTTAACAGCTATCAGAATGAGAAACGAAATGCAGCAGCCATGTTTAGAAGTGGAAAGCTATTAATTAACTCTTCTCCAAATGACACAAGTCGTGAAGAAAATTTAAAGTCGAATGAAAATACCCTAGCCTATAATTTTGAAAAGGAAAAGCGTAACCTTGCTGCATTAGCTCGAAACCAAAAGCTGCCCTTTCGATACTTCGATGAGAAAAAGAATGTAGCTTCCCTAGCTCGCAACAGAAAATTACGTATCAATGGTTTTCAAAGTAACAAACGTGATGGAGAAAATAAATCTTTTGTTGAAAAAAACGAAGATTTGGATGATAATGAGGAAGTTAAGCGCAACATAGCAGCATTAGTTCGCAATGGAAATTTTCCACATCATAGCTATAATAAAAACAAGCGTTATATAGCTGCTTTAGCACGTAGTGGGAAACTGCCCTCGTACAATGGTAACGGAAAGCGGAACATAGCAGCTTTAGCTCGTACTGGGAAGCTTCCAGGATCGATATGAAACAGCAAATCTTCGTCTCAACCATGTGTGAAGTTTCAAGTTACTTTGAAAAGACCGCTCCTAGTTTCTAACTCTTTCCCTATATTTTCTTTGAGAATATAACCACACTTTTAAAATTAATACGCTTGCATTCAAATTTTATATTACAAATACAAATAATTTTTTATTTATTACATATTTTTACCTTATACTGTGAAGAAAGAATTTGTAGTTGAACAAAAGTTACATTGTTTATCAATAGGGTTTAAGAATGTATATTAATGCAAAATATATTTATTTTGACATATTTTCGCTGTGAATGAACCTACATATCACATATGTATGTGTCAATAGTAATTTTGTGACTACTCTGTCAAAATTAGAAAAACATATAAATGTCGCAAATTGTCGCTTATTAATTCTTGAAATGTCATTTCCTTGTATCTTTATTCATGTGAAGTTAAATAATTAACTGTTCTTCCATATTCGTCAATTGAAATTCAGAAAAATAAATATTATTGAACTCAATTATTAAACATTAGTGTTTACTCGTTGGTTTTAAATGTGCAAAGACTAAAATACGTAAAATACAAATTTAAAACACAAATATTTTAACAAACATTACCATACCATTACCCATTATCACACTTATTATTAATTACCATTAATACACCTATACAGAAAAGAATTTGGAATGATATTCATTCTTAACCCCTTCATAGTCGTTTTTTTTTTTGGGGGGGGGGGGGGATTATTTTTGGTCCGGCCATAAATTATTTTTGGTCCGGCCCAAACCAAATAATTCTTTATTAATAATTAATTAAAAAAAATTAACAAATAATTTTAATTAATAATTTTAATTAAATGTAATTAATAATTTTAATTAAATGTAATTAATAATTTTAATTAAATGTAATTAATAATTTTAATTAAATGTAAGTAATAATTTTAATTAAATGTAATTAATAATTTTAAGTAAATGTAATTAATAATTTTAATTAAATGTAATTAATAATTTTAATTAAATGTAATTAATAATTTTAATTAAATGTAATTAATAATTTTAATTAAATGTAATTAATAATTTTAATTAAATGTAATTAATGATTTTAATTAAATGTAATTACTAATTTTCATTAAATGTAATTAGTCATTTTAATATAAATTTAATTATTATTTTAATTAAATTTAATTACTAATTTGAATTACATTTAATTAATTAAATATATATTAATTATAAATGAGATGTAAATTAAAAGCATAATTTTCGCAGGTTAATCTTCAGTCATTTCCTAATTGAAATTATTAATAAAACTGGCTGACATTTTACTGGGATTTAAGTCTGTAGTTAGGTATTGATGATGGGTCAGGGTTGAAGCATTTCTCCCTAGAATACTCGTTATCATGCATGACTGTGACATAGCAAAACTTGCTAGAAAACATTCTGAAATTTCTTTCAAAAGCTTTGCTATAAGTAACTTGAATAACTTAACATGAGGAAGGGGGTGTACAAAAGGATGCAAAATAACGTGATGTAATAAATGGATGTATTTGCCGCCTTGAGAAAGTTGTCGTATGTTAACGGAATATTTATACATTTAGTAGGTACATTTCATCCTGGAAAAATTTATTTTATGTGAATCACAATTTTTCTTCAGAGATAAATGATTTCAGAGTTTTTCATATAGTTTAGCCAACTAGTTTAATATGAAATTTGAAACACCTTCACAAAACTAAATAAAGGGGAGTATAATAAAAACATTTAATAAATTAAAATGAAAAGAATTAACAAAATATATAAACATTAAAACAAATTAGAATATTAATACCAGCCAAACAAAAAGAAACAAGCTTCTTTTAAAAAATCAATTTTTATAACTCCAAATGACAAGTCCTAAACTTCAATTTCGTATATTAAATTAGATTTTTGAAAAATGTAATGCGATTTTGTTAAATAGTGCAAGTCAAATCTTGAAGAAGTAGAAAGTAGTGAAGTATAAACATTTATTTATCAGATGCAAAAGGATTGTCTTTCAAAAGAGATTGCAACAGTGAATTTCTACAATTTTAAGGTTTTTATGAATGAAAAAAATGATAAAATTAAAAACCTGAAAAGCGGAATTCCGCGTTTTCGCGGAATTGTACCACATGTCTGAGAATATAAGTTGCATAAAGTGGGGGGAGGGAGTAGGTTGAATTAGAGCTAAATCGCGACGATCTTGTTTTCTGTGGCCAGTCAGCAAAGGGTTTAATTCGGGGAAAAATAGGGGAAAGCTGGAAACAATTTTAATCGCTTCTAAAAAGTGTTCTGTATAATATATTAATTTTGCACCCCTGCACTTCGCCGGCGTTGGCCGCCATCTTGGAAAAATGGCGGCCAGAACCAGTTTTTTGCAATAATCTCTTTAGGTATTAATTATAGAGAAATTATTTCAACTACAAAATTTTTCTCCGAGTAAATTGACATAAAAATGCAATTTACACTTTTTAGACTCACCGTTTAGACACTAAAGACGAATAAAGTGGATACTAAATCAATAAATGGCATGAAAACTCAAGAAACCGTTTTGATTGGACATCTTTTGTTCTTTACTTTGTTTAAAAACTCTCTACATCTTATGCACGCATACTTTTTTAAGATTAGTTTTTAAGTAAGTTATGTGTTTCTTATTCATAAAACTTGAAATATTTCAGTTTCAACATATATCAACATATATTTTCTATTTTATCGTTGTGTGCACAGATAGTTCTAAATTCCCTTATTCACACTGCTAAAATTATTTACTTCAAGTCGGTTACCGTATATATAAAAATTTCAACTACTATTTTTCTGATGTTTCTTCACCTGTGTATTATAGTTCGATACAACAAAGTACGCTTTTTGTATTAACTCCAGCACAGCGGGAGTTCTTTCTCCCTATGGTTGAGTGATTATGTGTTGTATGGTCGGTCATCTCTTGCGATCTCACCAGTTTTCAAAAGACATGCTTTGGTCTAAGACCATTAACGGGGTACAATAATAATAATAAGAGACATATATGTACAATGTGTGTACACCAAAGTTTCATTATCGACTTAAATTTAACAAATGAGGTCTATTAGGAAAACAAGCCTTGTTCACCGCAAACTATTCTATGACTGAGTACATGCACTATATTTTTCACAAGGGCATCAATAGTTATCTGCGTTACAACATTAGAAAGCCTTTTTTTAATTTATTTTTAATGGGCAATGGTTCTTTATTGCCCTTTCATTCTATGGGAATAAACACTGGACGTAGGAGTAAAAGCATAAAAAAAATTATGTCATCAATTAAAAGGCTGGTGATAGAAAATACTCTACAGTATTTCTGTAAAATTCGAATGCATGTAGACGCTAAGTTTAAATGTTGCCAAAGTTTAGAATAGATTTTTTTTTAATGTGTAATCCATATCAATTGATTAAGTAGGATTTGATCAAGGTATCAATATTTTTTAGCACAAGCAAGCAATTTTGGCGCTTTTCTTCCTTTCGAACAAAGTAATACTTTTCAGGCAATCAGAACACTAAGTAGTATAGTACATTTGCTAAATTCCTTAAATTTAAAAAATTGGAAACTCTCATGCTAGGCAGACATTTTTTTTAGTAAGGAAAAATATTATACTATACATCCTCTATGAAATTAAATCGCACAAATATGTATAAAACAAATAATGAAATAATCGAAATTAGAGTACAAATATTCTTAGTAATCTAATTAAAACAAATTACGCTTAATTTGGCTCCCTTATTAGTCCAACGCAGCAAGCCGATTGGGTCTTAAGCCACACCTGTCAGTTTTGTCTTCATAACACAAATGTTTTATTTGCGAGAAACTGCTATCAGGTTATAATACCCGGTAAGTAAAAGAAAAAGGACTTTAAAGTTAATTAAATATAGTTTGAAATGCGGTAATGGGCAACATACACAAATATGAGGATTTGAAAATATTACTGTTCTTGAAAAATGTAAATTTACATGCTAAAAGGCTCACAACATAATCCTTTAAGAGATTTCTGCAATTGCATTGATATTTATATTTCTGCATTGATATTAATGTTATTCATACTTTGAATGATAATATTTAACAGATTTGTGGAAATGTATTAAATTTCAATTAACAATTCAATATCAATACGGGAATTTAAAAATTATTTGATAAGTAGAATGGTGTTCCAAGTCAGAATAACTACTTCGAAACAAATAGGGTAGATTATCCAGGAGTGCCAACCCCCCCCCCCCCCAAGTCCAATGGCGCAAATCCCCCCCCCCCCCCAAAAAAAAAAATTATCTGCCCCCCATCCCCCTTCAAATCCAGTTAACCATGTAACTTAATTAGAATATCATATTTCCAACTGAATCCACACAAATTTCTACATTTCGTATTCTCTAAATTAGTTAAAAGACAATCAAGAGATACATTTGGATGAGATAAATAAATTCAGAACAGCTGGGAAAATGAACAGTTTAAATTTGTAACAGCAATTTCATATATAAACGATGATAACACTGCAAATAAAAATAACTATAATATAGTAAAAATAGTTTTTTTTTTAAAGATTCTGAAAACTGTATGAATAAAACAAATATTTATTCTTGAACTTTTATATAAGAATTAATTTTCATATTTGTAAAAAAAAAACTCTAAAATTGAGTGAATGGAAGAATAGAACAATAGATCCTAAAAGGTGGTCCGCAGACCCTCGGAGTCACAAAGAAAAAATGGGTTAAAATGCACTAAGTTTTAAGTGTGAAAATATCAAGCTTTCAACCAAACTTTCACGAAATTAAATCAAAAAGAAATTTTACTCAATCCTATACAGTTCGGAAAATAGTGGAAATCTAACTTTAAGTGACTATTATAATGTTTTCATGAGTTAAAAGGAGTATTAAATTAACAAGATAATAAAAGTAAGGTACCGATAATAAAAGTAAGGTACCAACCGACAGCAAAATCAGAGACAATATTTATTAAAAAAGAAAAAATCCTTAAATATATATATCTTACCATGAAGAAACCCGAAGAATTAGGGATGAGAAAATCTTCGAAATGTTATTCTATTGTACTTTAACACATCTATTACTTTTTAAAATCCCTGTCTCATAAATCTAGCTGGATTTTTAATCTATTTTGATAAAAAGGATAAATGATTTAATAAAGGAGTGTTTGTCACATACATATTGTTATCCCTCAAAAGTGTTGTATTAGCTAATAATTTCAGAGCTTCACTGGATTCTTAACAAAATTTGATCGTTTCCCGCCAATATCTCTTATTGGTTATTGGTGAGTGGGATGACGAAGTTAATGAATAAATCTGTTTAGTCATTTCCTTTCTTTATATTTATGATCGAAAAATAAGATCTCTTTCGAACTGACGCCAGAAAATATAGAATCGGAGACTTTATTGCATCACAATAACAATTCGATCGAACTTTTCCCGCCAAATTCACGAGTTTAATAACAGTTGGTTAATTAGTGTACAAGTTATGCGTTAAACAACCCTGAGTAACATAAGCACCAGCTGCAAAATGTACCATTCAGCGATTCCATTCGACATAAATCAGTGGTTGAAAGTATAAGCGCATTTTGTAGCAGAGACAAAATGCTGTTTATGAAAACACACTGAATCGTTTTGCTTTCTTGAGCTACTTAATTCATTCCTCTCACTTTTTTTTCCAGTACTCTTAGTAAAAATTAGGAAAAAAATCATTTCATTGAGTTGTCTTTTGATATATGGTATTTTACTATTGCAAACATTTTCCCAACAAAATTTTAAGAAAATCCGAGCATTATTAAAAAAGTTAGTAAACTTGTGCGAAAATAAGTTTTTTAATAATTGTTGCATGGTAATCTAGAATTATTGTAAAATTTGTATTCCTTCAAATTTGGCAGAGATGCTTCTTACAAAAGAAGAAGTCTATGTTTTAAATTAAAAGTAAACCGAACTATAATTTCTTAATTACAATAAGGAGTTCTGGAAATTCATATAATTACAATTCAATTCTCACTTGCATCTGCTATTTTTCTATCTTCCCGAACCAATTCCTCATTTACATTTGTTTATGATACAATGCATGAACGAGATCCAGTGGCCGTGGAGCGACAGAACTTACAGCTTAGCTCAAATTAGTATTTCGGCCTTCGCCATT
Source organism: Troglohyphantes excavatus (assembly GCA_963932185.1). Lineage (NCBI taxonomy): Eukaryota > Metazoa > Arthropoda > Arachnida > Araneae > Linyphiidae > Troglohyphantes > Troglohyphantes excavatus. The sequence continues at coordinate 60,196,873 of OZ010676.1, read as the reverse complement.
TGTAATGTCCTTTTGGGACTAAACGAAAAGCATGAGAACGGCCTATTGCTACTTCGAGTTGTGTTGCGACACCATAGAAACAGATGCAAAAAACTCAACAACAATTTAAATTCCGAAAACAACGATATAAAAATCTTTTAAGAATAAATACAAACATGAATGTTGGTTCTCCTAATGGTCATTTCAAAATTAAAAAATAAATAAACCGGATCATTCTATGGCTATTTCGCACCTCCAACTATGCCAATTGATAATGACGACACCAAATAAATTATATGTCCTTGGAAAAAATTTGAAAAATAATTAATTTTAAGTTGAAATCCATTACGGTAAAGAAGAAAATATAAAAATGGAGTACCAAATATACAAAATGCTATTTATTTTATTGGGAAAATTGTGCTTTCCCATAAGATTGTTTTGGCACAAAAAAGTATACATTCTCAAACAATATCTGATGGGGTCTTTTTTAGATGAGCAAAAAAAAAACATTTTTATTGGAAAAAAGCTCTTTGGACCACTTCGGACCCTAGAACGACCAATGATCCTGGAACCACAGATTGGAAACCATTGTTCTATATGTAATAATGGATGGTAGAGGCCATTTATCCCCATATGATTATCACCCCTGGAGTTATGGGGCTTTGGAAAATTCAAATTTTTAGGTCACCTAAGTTTCTGTCAATGTACCCCGTAACGATTTCAAAGACATATCCAGTCAAAACGCCCTGAAAAAAATTCCCCCCCCCCCAAAAAAAAATTCTGATGGCGCAAGTTGCGCCATGATCTCCCCCCCCCCCCCCCTGCGGGCACCCCTGGGTAGATTTATTCTTCAGCCCTATGTGAGCACCATCACGAGATCTCTTTCAGAAATGGGAAATGTAACTTATTTGCAAAATGCCCTCAGTAAAATTAACTTTATATTGACGTCGAACAACCAGTTTTTGTTAATATACGTTCATAAGATATAGAGAGGTTTTTTAAACAAAATAAAGAACAACAACTGTCATATAAAAAAGATTTCTTGAGTTTTCATGCCACTTAGTGATTAATATCCACTATATTCGCCTTTAGCGTCTAAACGGCGAGTGGCAAATAAAAAGTGCAAACCGCTTTTAAATTTTTTTAAATATTATTGCAAATTTATTAATTTAATATTATGCAAAATCGTTCTACTTAGCAGAAACACATGATGAAGTTGAATTTTACCATAAATGCTTAGAAAAAATTAATTGCCACTTATATGTTAGAAAAATGTCACTGAAAATGCCACTCTGTATAAGACAGAGATATAAAAAACAGCGGTTTTTTTTAAACACATTATGTGACATTAAAGAAATAACCAAGGAATAAAACAAATGTTATTTACGCGCGTTAGATGCAGAAAGTGTATATGCAAACAACATGGTTTGTATTCCCCAATCACAGTGCCATCTTCAAAAGCTAACGAGCGTTAATAATGTCCCCATTCTACACGGACGTTATTTACGCTCATTAGCTGTTGCATATTTCTGCGATTGGTCTATACAAACCACTTAGTTTGAATGCACCAATCATAGAGGTTGGCAATGGAACTTGCGGAAATAGCGTCCGTGTAGAATGTGCCAAAGAAGATATTTTTTTTTTATTGGTTAAGTATAATTTCTGTTATCTAATTGTATACACAAAACTGCACAATTATATATAGAAAGTTATATAAATAGGGTCAAATAAAATATTCATGGAAAAGAGGAAAATCCATATCTTAACTGTTACAGATATCAACATGAAATAAAGTATAGATTACAAGCAATGAAAAAGTTTCATAAAAAAAAGTCTAATATACCCCAACAAAAAAGACAGCTAAACACAAAGATATACATTTTTTTTAACGACGAAATTCATGCAAATTACTTAACGGTATTAGCTTTGTTTAAAATCACTCATGACCTTCTATTCTTATATTTGGCTATTTTAAATATGACTATTAAAAGCAAAAACTTCATTTTATCAAATTTTAAGAAACCTTATGAAATTAAACTTTAATTTAAAAAGGCCGTATAATATTTATCCACTTACAACTACACGCTCGGGCCCAATGAAAGTTTACGCCTATGTGGGTAACTGTATCTAGTCAATTGTAAGTGGTTTGATAGGCTTTGTTATACGTATCAGGTAAAGAACAAAACAAAACTTTCAATTTAATTTTATGTACATCACAAGTTTCTCTTATAATAATTTTCAGTCACTTTGTACCATAGAAGAAGTCATTAAATATAAATTTAACAGCTTGAGATCAAATTAAAAGTTACATAATAATTGACATTATTTATACTCCAATTATTAAATATACATTTATTATAAAATCATCCATTATAAAAATACGTTTATTAAAGGAATTTCACAGAAAAAAAACATTGAGCAACCCAACCTTCGCCTATAATTAATAAAGTATAAAATTACAAATAATAAAATGAAAGTGTTTTAAATAATTAATGAGAATAAGTTTAAGTAATGAACACGAATTAATTTTATGAAATGTTAATTTTTTTTTCATTGACCGAAAAAATAAGTATGCTCTTTTATAAACTATTTATAATTATAAACGACACTAAAAGCATGTGCATACAAAAATATAAAACTTTCTCAGTTTATCCGTGTCCTATATAAGATTAGCGAACAAGCGAGACATCGAGTTAAGAAAGAATCAAATACAATAATAAAAAAAAAAACATTTTCCTTTAAATACACGAACAGGCTGTCATCCTCCATTTTAAAGAACAGGTAAAAAAGAACAAGTTGTTCTATTCCTCCCACATCCCGTTCTCAGTCACACACAAACGACTGCACCGAATCTAGCTTTCGCGTTTCTCATCCATCCATCGCTAATAGCTATATAGTGGTGTTTAAAATCGTTAAGCATCGGCTTTTCACAATGGTGTTGGAAAGCGTCGGTGCTTCCGATGTCTTCTAAAACATCGAAAGAAACCTTTCCCAGACACATTTTTTTTCCTAAATAATTTTTAATTTTCAAATGCTCTATTCTAAATTGGACCCAGTCAGTTAATTCGTTTGGGCTTAATCTAAGCTTTATTTTTTAACGTGCCATGTCGCGATTTACCTCTCTTAGTAAAATATATTCTTACGATTCTGCTCCTTTAAAAACTCCTAATTACAAAGAAATTGCTCCCGCACCAAGCTCGAACGATCGTAGAAAAGATGCTACTCCTCACGCGCCAATTCTTATGGATGAGTATGGCCAAACTCCTGACCATTATTATTTGGCCAGGAAGCCGCCACCCGAATTTTTTCAGGTAATATTAACTATTTTATTTAAAGTATAAATGTGTGTATACATAGATAAATATATTGATTGTTTGATCTATTGATTTGTACCTTGAACCAAAGTATTTGTTTTTTAATTAGTATGTTTTTTTATCAGTAAACAAACCTAATAACAACATAGTTTCGTTGTTCTTTTTATTTTAGAATGCAAACAATGCTGTTTTTTAAGAGTTTGACCTTGTTTACAACATTATGAATATATAACGTTTTTTAAATACTCAATATTTGATTAGATTTCCAGGCAGTAGTAAAAAAGGAGGGGATAGTTATAAGATATTAGGGTTCCTACATACTTTGGCCTGTATAATAATTTTTTATAAACTTATTGAGATTGTTGTATAAAATAAACTAAGTGTTTTTTCTCATAATGATTAAATTCAGAAGTATTACATTGTTAGTAATTTAACTTTGTGTGTGCTTCATGTAAACAATGACTTCATGTTAAGTGAAATTTTGCAAGAGAAAAGGAACGTTATCATTTATACACAATGCAAAGGGTAATGTTTTTTTTATTAGATATTCATATCTTGACTGAAATTAAATGAAATACTACAGGGGAAGTTCTACTATGGGGAATCGATTAAATGAAATTTGAAATCATGGTTAAAATGAAAACAAAAACTGTAAATTTACAGAATGTGTTTTATTCCTTCACCCCCTCTTACAGATTCACATCGCAATACAACTAATTATTTTAAGTGAACATCATATGAATACAAGATTGCTTTCTTGTTTGTAGTATATTTATTTCCCTTTACCTTGATATCTTAATTTCTATGTGTGTTATGATTTATGTTGTCAAGAAAAAGTTTTATTTTAAGACATTCTCAAAACATAATTATTCTTGGAGCCGAATTGTTTTCATACTAAAAACACTCTCACTGCAACATCACTTAACTCATCCATCTCTCTCTCTTCTACAAAAATTCGCATGAAAAGACTTTATCAAACAACCTTACACTTTTAACTGCAGCATTTTGAAGAAAACGGCAGATAACTGTTTATTTAATATAAGGGAACGTCCATTGTTACTCTTGTGACCGTCACAGAAAATTTTCATAAAAACGTACATTTTTTACAATACTAAACATATTTAGGAGTAAATTCAAAATTATCGTTTAAAAGTTCATGTAATTCCGCTTCATAAAACATATCTAATATGTAATTTAATATATTTTAGTTGTCTAGGAAATAAATCAAAATTTTGTTACTCTTGTGACCACTGGAAAAGCAAAATACAAAGTGTTTTTAAGGTAGAATTTCTGTGAATTATATGAGTATTCAAAACTCAAATTTACAAATATAGTAGAGTAATTATATCTCTTCAAAAGGGAAAAACTATTGAATCCCTTTGATAACATCTGAATTAATGACATTGTTTTAAGTAAAATGCTAAGCGTTACTCTTGTGACATTTTGTCCACAATTGAATTTCTGCTTACAAACCTCAAAAAATCCTTAATATATGAGCTAATACACGATTTTTTTTTATACACAACAGTTTTAAACATTGATAGGAGTCTAAAACAGTTTAAAAAGATATAGAATATTATATTAAAAAAGTTTTTTAAAAATATTTTACAAATATGGGAGCAACCAAATTAGCCACAATCACTGTTGTACCAAATAGCATGATCATAAGGTTCAAACTTTTAAATTCCTTTAACTTTTGTGTGCTTTAAAGCACCTTATTCAATATTCATCATATACTGTTTAAGAGTTAACGGACCACATCATATTTTACATTCACCTACTGGAAACAACAAATTTCCCAACTTAACGATTCGAAATTCCCAACTTAATAGTGCTGAAAATTCCCAGTTCCAACTTATCAGCATTTTTCATCTTTTTTTATATATAATAGGTAATATAGTTCTCTCACGAGCATTGATTTGTTGCATCCATATTCCAATGCAGTGTCCATTCTAAGGTCTAATTTAAATGCAATGATACAAGTTAGGCCATTTCTAATCTTCCCTAGCTTTTATTTGCTAATAATATTTATTTTCTTTAGACATACATTTTCTCAACTTTGGAATTTTTAGAAGTTGAAATTCCGAACTTTCAGAATTTCCAGATTATAGTGGGGTTTTGCCCCCCCCCCCCACGAAATAGATTATTAATTTGTATATATAATGATTTCAATAAATGAACAAAATTAAGAAAATAATATACTATAATCGAAGTGACATTTTTGGCCCCAATATAAGTAAAGAAATATGTCAACTTTCAGAAAATTTTCACTGCAGGCTATTATTATTTTGAAATAATACCTTACAAATTCATATGCAGCAACTTTCTATGATTAAATTGATACACCACACTTAGAGTTTGGTTAAAATTTTAATTTCAGAAAAAAGTTTCATTTTTGGTGGACATTCCCATAATTGTACTGGCTCGTTTTGAAAATATTGATACACTACTTTAAAAAAGTTTTGTTTTGTTTTTAACAATTACATTAGTGTGATAATGCTTTTGTACAAAATTTTTCTTCATTTATTAAGAGACTTATAGTTTTAGAGTTATTTACGCTAACTGTAAGATTTTGTTCAAAATTCCTTCATACAACATGACAAAAAAACAACCTTTTAAACACCTTCAATTATGAAGCATTGAAATTATTGAAGGGAAAATGCAGAATTTTTAAAGGTTTTATGCATGAAAATTAAAAACTATATAAAAAAATGCAGTTTTTTGTTCTAAACTTTTTTAAAAACCTTCAATTTCACAACATTGATGAAGTTTCTATACTGGATTTATTTATTGGGCAACAGGGACTGACTTACAAGCTTAAGGGCCCAGGGCAAAAGAACATTAGGGGGCCCTTCGACGTAACTCAAAATAAAATTGCTAAATTTACGTATAGGCACACAATGCGAAATGACGTAATCAATCAGCTTTAATGCAAATTTAAATACTGCAAAAAATGATTTTTTTTAAAACTGCTAAATTTTTTCTTTTGAGAATTTGACTTAACGGTAATGGTTGGTACTTCAACAGAGTTTCTTCATTCGTTTCTGTTCCTTTTATCTTTTTTTTAGTTGAGCCATATTCATATGTTCTACACATTTTATAGTTATAAAATCCCTAATGATTGTAATATCAGAAAATTTGATATAGGAAAAAATATCCGTAAACGACTATGGATACTTTTTTCCTGTACCAAATGTGCAATTAGTAAACCCAGTTTGTTTATGGTCTTGGTCATGAATAGAATTTTGCAATTGATCCAAAGGACATTTCTTTGACAAGCGAAATGAAAAAGGTGACATACGTCATGAACGTGCTGAAAAAATTCAATTGATTTAATAGGATGAAATAGTAGAAGTTTTGCAAAATAATTAACAATTGATTTAAAAAAAATGATTAAAACAATTTTATAAACTAAATGTAATTTATTTTTAAAAAAAATGGTTAGTAAATATATTTTTAACTTTTTCACATACATTTAGCATTAAATCGTTTTTGGGGGCCCCCTTAAAATGGGGGCCCTGGGCAAGTGCCCCGAATGCCCTGCCGTAAATCAGTCTCTGTTGGGCAATAACAGAAATAGATTTTTTTTGTGTTTATGGGTGATTTGACAAATTGGGTTCCAGTTAACAGAAAAACAGCAAAGCCTTCATCAAAGTTGTAAAATTGGAATGATTTTATAAAGGAATTTTGAACAAAAATCTTCAAAACTGAATTTTTTAAAAATTAGTCTGCTGAAAACCTTTAATCTTACAACTTTGATGAATTTTTTGATGCTGATATTTGTTTTTGCTGTGTTTGATTTTAAATATAGGAATATTCTAACTTTGCCAAGTAAATTTTTTTTTATTGGATTCACGAAGGCACCAAATTTTAAAATTTGGGAGAAATCATTATTATATGCAGTGTCAAAAATGTATTTTTCAAAACAATATCCAAGCAATATACACTTCTTATATTAATATACAGATAATGTTGCGAACTTCAATATTATCAATTTACTTAAATTTAATCTACAATTAAATTAAAAAAATATCAATATAAAAATAACCAATAACCTACAATATTCCAAATAAAATCATCTAATTTTTTCTTTTTTCACCTATCAATAAGATCACCTTCACACAACTTAAAGACCCTATTGACGAACTTAATAACTGGGGCATAATACAGTATTTCATGTCAATGCGGCATGTCATATATCGGTTAAACAAAGAGAGCATTAAGATTTCGTATTAAAGAGCACCAAGCACATACTGTTAAACAAGAAATAAAGAAGTCCTCTATTGCCAAGCATTCTTGGGAACATGGTCATATATTTAATTTTTCTAAACCACATTTAATTTGCAAACCCAAATCTCCAGTTGAACTTGACTTCCTGGAGGCATTTCATATCTTTTGCAATATTGATTCGGTTGTCAATGAAACATTTGCGGTCCCAGTATTTCCCGCTTGTTGGCACACAATAGTTAACTTCAACCGATTGAAATAGTTTTTTGTTCTTTGGCAACACTTTCAATTTCTGGGTTTATTTATATTTTATTACACACAGACTTTTCATTTTCTGCTGATGAAGGGAGATGTATCTCCCGAAACATATCCAGATTTGATGGATTTTTATTGCATATTTTAACGTTGTATTTCTATTTTAAAATTCTTAACGCAATGTTCTATAAGACGAGTTTTTATCTTATGATTATTTGTGTTTGAGGAACCTAATGATGCTATATTGTAAACAAAGCTTGGCACAAATAGAAGTTATTGCTTCAAATATAAAATAGCAGTGCATACAATTAATGTATCAATAGGTTACATTTTATTAACGTTTATTTTCAGTAATTTTTTTATTTGAATATGAAAAATTTAAATTATTTGGATATTTATGTTTTGATAATCCTTATATAACTAAAACTATAGTTTAACTTGTATTTGTACCTAATCATGTGCTTTTATTTTGAGTTAAAACAAAATTTAAACGCCCATAGTTGTACGGTACGATGCATTTGAAAATATAATTTTTCAATATTTCTAAATTGCTGATCTAAATCGCATTTAAATGGTAAAACTAGCTCTTACTAAACAGGGCCGCCCTGCCTCAGAGCTCTGTGCGAACCATGGAATCATCCTTTGGTCTTTTATTAAGGTTGGTAAATTTACGGTGCAAAAAAAAAAAAAAATCTGTATTTTTTGGCAGAATTCGGTTGTGTTTCTTTTCATAAACACTGCTGGGCCAATGAAGAAAGGTATTTTTTTTCACTAATTTTGATAATGTAGGAAATTAGATGTATTGATTTTTCACCATTTGAATTTAGATGTTTTTCTTTCAATAACCAGTTTCAAAATATAATTATATAACACTTGAAAGAGAACTAATTTATCAACATTATCATTGTTATCTACACCTAACTTTAATTGCAGTGGAATTAGCTCTAATTTCTTGAAAACAATTCCAAAAAGATTTACAATTTTGTTTGCTATCACTATTTGGTGAAACCTTTGATTTTGTTATATGTGATTCTTTTTGAGGAATTCAGAAAAAAATTGATTTCTTCTTTTATCAATGGTAATATTGAAGTTTTAACAATTTCAGTTTGTTCTTTGTAAAAAAAAAAGTATTTGAATCTAGGAATTGAACCCTAAACTGCTAACCTAACTAATGTTTTTTATTAAAAATTATCAAATTAAAATATTAGTACTGAAATTGAAAATTATTGGAATTTTTTTTTAATAAAATAAAAAATTAAATAGGAAAAGCTGTTTAATAAAAATAAATACTATGTAAAAAGAAAAGAAGAAAAACATACTGCCGCCGGATGTGTGCGATTACACGTTATTTTGCTCCATCGAAACTCTTATGATAAACAATTTTGCACATAAAAGTTATGTATTTCCATACAAAGGTTAACAAATTAATAAACTTGAACATAAAAACGGAATTAGATACATAATAATCATCTTTAATGTTAACTTGTAAAACGGCTTTATTTTTAATTAAAGTTATGTGGCAAAAATGGCATTGAATTGATTTATTCAAACGTATTCACTTTTCAATGGATATATTCTCAAGCAAAGTTTATTAATTTTGGACAATTTACTCTTGACTAAACCAAATTTATGTCAGTTGTGTTATTACCACCGAGTTAGTGACGGAATGGATCTCCCTAACAGCGTAATGCGATATTTATATCCTGAATGATGCTGATTTGAAATATGTTTCACGTCAAAAAATGTAACCATAGAAAGATTGTAGATGCATTAATAAAATGTAAATAAAAAAATATATAATTATAACTCCTTTATTACAAAAAAAAATGTCACTCTAAAATGGAATTTACCTTTTTTTTGTCCCTCCGAAACCAAAGGGAAGAGTCTATTTAAAAAATTAAAGATTGTTAACTCAAAATTGTTTCATTTAAGGCATAACCATTTGACAAATTTAAACAAGAAGTATATTTAGCTAAAAATGGAATTTGAAGAATACACATTTTGATAACATTGTGTTTGATTCCAAAAAGTAATAAAGAAATAATATTGATATACCTCCTTGCTCATCCTATTACATTTTTACAGAGGAAAAAAGCAATGTTAGTTCAATAATTTATCCCATCCCTGTGGCTGCTAAATAGACTCCAAAAGAAACACTTTTATTAATGAATATCATGGACATTTGGCAACCAGATATCCGACCCATCTAGTTGTGTCTTCTAAAGGACTTCATCATGAAAATAAGAGTGCAAACATTCATTGACTGGTCTGAGACATCACTTGACAGGCAAATAGTGCCCGTGAAAAGTGTGCAGGGGTCATTATAAGTAGTTGTTCACTTGTGAATATTAAATGTTTCTAGACTAATGCCTGCTGTTTATCGCTATTTTGAACAGTGAAAACAATTTGGCGAAAGGTGAAAAATCACCATATTAACTTTAAAATTCGTTAAAAAATTCGACAAATCTGGGAGCCCTGCAAAAAAAAATGTAGTCATCTCATAAATATTTACTTCAAATAATAGTGAGTTTTGTGACTAAACCCAATTTTATTTATTTTTCAAGAAATAAATTTCTAGTTTTTTTTACAGGTTCCTCATGTTGAATAAGCTTATAATAAAAAAAAATATTCATGGTAAAGTTTATAATTAACTTTGTGTGACACTGAACCCCAGAACACGTTCTTTTAGCATGGTTAAAATTAGGGATGAAACTGATATCTGGTAATTATCTGATATCTGGAAGCAAAGTGCAGGATATCCAATTACCATGTCTTATATCCTGATGAATATAATGCCCCAGATTTCTTCTTGTGGCAATTAATTAACTTTTGTTCTTGCTTTAAGTATTTTCTCGAAAATACTACCAATGTATTCTCTAGTCTGCATATTCTCCCTTGAATTTTTCTCGGTATATACAGGTGGATAAGGATTGATGTGATAACTTGCTCTTTAAAACTTTACCTGGAGCATTTCAGACACGGTGGGTCACAGAGAATATATAGTAAGTAATATATGCTGCAGACATTCAGAACCAGCCGCTAGCTATCTTGGAGTATCTTCGAATTTGGACAATCCACATGATGCTTAGCTACATTTCTGTTCGTTATTGGAAATTGTTTTATTCTCCAGTTTAGTAAAAGCTAGTTTTAACATTTAAATATAGCACAATTTAGATTAGTAATTTGGAAATATTTCAAAATTACATTTTAAATAGCATTCTACAGTACAGCTTGAGATGTTTCAAAAACAGTATGAATATGAACAGTTTATTAAAGAACTGTTAAGAGAAGATCTTTTCGTAAAAAAAATAACTGCTGGATATCCTATAACAGGTTTGTAATGTGCGCCAGATATCTGATATCCGGCAAAACCACTATCCGGTTCATCCTTGGTTAAAATTTAAACAATCTAATAAATTGTTCTGCCAAATATTTTTTGTCCGAACATATGCTCTTGTTATGATATATATTAGTATTTTTTTATTGCATTTTTAATACAAAATATGCATTCTATTTGTATTTAAGCTATGAAGCGAGTTTTGTAGTATGTACAAATGATTAAAATTTTAACCCCTGTCTAATTTTTTTTGTATAAAATTTATTAAAATATAGACTTTTTACTATATATAAATTTTTTTTTTTTGAAATTTTATTTCTAATTTTAATATTTTTGACTATGGAACCACTTTGTTTGGAATGCTTCATCCACACTTGATTGACCTATCAGTGATTGTATCCCGAGATGCGAATCAAACAAGGCCTAATAATATTTATTAATTACCAGTCAAATCTGTGTTGCAAGATATTTTTGTTTTTTAAATTAATATTTGTTACAACAATTTTTAAGCTTTTAATAAAAAAATATTAATATTAAAAATATTTTTTCTTAGGTAAAAAGGAAACTCGATTTGCAGTCGGTTTCTACCCCCAAAGTAAATACTACCAAAACTCATAAACAAAGGCAAAGGAAGAAAGCAATTAACTTGGAAAAACATAAAGGCATGTATATTATTTTTTTATATGAACAGTAAAATATAATATTCTATTTTCAATTGCTTGAATTTTGCAGTACCTAAAAAAAATTATTATAGTCTAAGAGCCAATGACCAAAAAAGTTCTAACATTTGCATAAAGTTATAAATAAAATAACATTACGCTTGTTATACAAGAAAATGATTGTCTACCAACAGGATCACATGTCACATAGGTGTATAAATTAATGCAAATGTTTTATTTGTTTTTGCATTACGTTTGTGCTTTGTACCCTAGTAGGTATCAATTGTCTAATAATGAAAAAAAGGAAATTAGATCATTTGTAAGTTTCAAAATTGATGGCATACTTAATTAAAAGCATTAAAAAAATTAACCCTAGGCAAGTCATTTCCATAACCTTGATAAAAACGCTATTCATTTCAGGACAAAAATATGTTAATGTAAAAAAAAAGACTGAAATTCCTTGACAAACACCCCATCAGACGTGCGTAAAGTGTTGAAAATTTTATACTTTAGTTCAAGTCGTTTACATGAAGATTAATAGTATTTATATCAAAAATATGAAAAGAACTTTACTAAGGTTTCACGCATTTGATGAGGTCTTCTGCCACTTTTTGCAAGTCCAGATGGTCTACGTTTTTTCATTATTAGACAACTTTTACCTACTCCGGTACAAAGCACAAACATGAAGCAAATGAGGAGGGTTCGTTAGGCATCATTGGCACCTATTAGGGTTTTTTTAGTTGCCAAAATGTTCTTGCTTTGGCATAATTTTAAAATAATTCAAATTGTTTTAGCAGAGATATGAACTGTCATGATATTTTTGCAATCGTCAAAGCTTCTTTTACATAAAATTAGAAATATGTTTCCCATTGTTCACTCTAGAAATAGGCGCGCCACTTTTGTAAGGGAACTTCTTGTTTTTAAAAGGGCACTTTAAAAAAAATAGGTTGGGATTGCGCTTGGCCACCCGCTAACACATCAGACCCATTTCCAAAGGAATCCGATAAGGGGTTAAACATTGAATGTTAAAAATAATTCGGCATGTATAGGGAAAATCCGTTGTGGTCCTCACACCTATTCAGGTTGCGTGTACCAGCTCAGGTGTTGTCTTCGTCATGTAATCATTGTTCAAATTAAAAGGAAATGTTCCCTTTTGTTTTCAAGTTAGATCTACAACCGTCGTTAATAGCCTACTGCGCAGGTCTACAGCAATGTTAATTCACCAAACAAACAAAAAATGTTTTAATTTGTTGGTTAATTGACCTGGCATTAGAGTTGTACATTGGGCTATTAGCGACGGTTCGTGGATTATCTCGAACGAAAGTATCGGAAAATGCCTTGTATTTTTGAATCATCGTAAGATGACAAGGTAAACACCTGAGCTGGTACTTGACACAACCTCAATAGACATCAAGGCATTGGACCACGATCAGCTTTAACTCAAACCATCGCTAATAGTCCACTCAGGCCTCGCAACAGGTCCCTTTCCCCCCTAAAACTCATTTTTGTTACTTGAAGTATTTTAAAGTCCTTTTTCCAGAATATGGTCCCTTTCCCTTATTTTAGCAAAAATATTTTTTCCCTTTATGCCTATAACACATTTCTGACCCTTTTCCCTTCTTATTTAACCAAAGATATATTTTATTTTGTAATGGTCATTATAAAAATCAACTTTCATGTTTGTATTTGCGTTGAGTCCAGGCACGTAGGTATAAATTTTTCAAGGGAGGGGTTCAATGAATAAGCAACAGATTTGTTTAGGTAGCTTGTTTTAGTGCCCTCAAAGTGCCAATAAATCAAAACTCTCCTCCACATTTTTTTAAGCTTATTAATTCTGTATCTAAGTGAATAGTAATATGTATTGACATGTAACTATCGAAACAGCAACATTTATTTTTCATGAAATCTTTACCAATATCAGTCATTTCCTATTTTTAAAATTAGTAAATATCACTCCCTAATTAGGATAAAAATTAAAGAACAAATTTAAATTTTGAGAACTCTTGTTTAGAATAAATATGTTTGGAGCATCTTGTTTATACGGCCCCGTTTGACGGTCTTTTACCTTTGTAGTCGATATAAAAAATACTAGATAATGAAACACGATGATGTCATATAGCCTTCGTTGCTTCAAGTTTGAGATAAAAATGACCTCAACGTTTTTGAAGACTTTTGAAAACTATTTTCCGGGATTGAACCCCGGAAAATACAAAGTTTTCCCTCATGCAACTCAACAAGAAGTATTATACGAGAAATTAAAAAAATTCTAGTTTTTTTTAAAGTATTTTTATGATCTTTATAGTAATTAATTTATTTTTTATTTTTTCTTCTTGACTTTCAATGGGAGGGGTTATAACCCCCTGAACCACCCCCTTACCTACGTGCCTGGTTGAGTCTGCTGATAGGGTGTTGCAACTCTCAAAATATCATTAAACCAGGAGCAGTCTTGCTGTTTTTGTATTTACAAATGCAGTTAATCACATTGGTGTAGATTGTTGGCCTATGTGTAAACAATTTCTGTCCTTCCAGGACCACCGGATCTCGTTTATGCTATCAAAAACAAAATGTAAATGATGAGCTTGTTCAGGGAAAGACTGATAAATAACAGTTGCAAGTTTAAATTGTAATTATATAAATCCTCAGTATCTCGTATTGTAATAAAAAAAATACTATATGATTTACATTTTATTTGAAAAAGAGACATCTTCTGTAGTAAGTAGCATCCTTGCTAAATTTTAAATAATTCAGACCATATATTAAAAAGTTACAAAAAAAACATGAGATAATTACAAAAGTATTAAAGTTAATAAATACGAATGTACTAACTTTTTTATTAATGTTCCAATTTTCTTCAAATTTGGTTGGAATAATGCTTGAAATAGTAGAATGCTATTATAGTTCAAAAGAAAACTGTATGAATTTAATTTTTTCAAATTTTTACTAGAAAAACGCGGGAAAGTAAGTCAACGATTCTTTGTGTGTTCTTGAATATAGTTTTATTGCAGCAACAAAATGCATCTGCTGCCCATTATATATTCATTCACTGATTTATGTGATATGTCTATTACTGCCAAAAGTAACAAACAGCTTATAATACATTCAATTAAAAAAACAACTTATGTGCTCATTTATTTAAGGCGACGTTTGAAGAGTTATACTCAATGCAAGACCATCTCGATATATACAGCCTTTGAAGAACTTCGAATGGAATTGATTTTATAAAATATGAGATGAAATGATATATTTTTACAGCCAGCTGGTGTTTATGTTATTATGATTTGAGAATAGGCATAACCTGCACATTATTTAACCAATATTTATTAAACTCTTGAATTTGGTGGAGAAGTAGTCAGACTTGTGACTGGTGTAATCAAATTTCTGATTATAAATTATTTGCCTGACGTTTTAAATGAATTTTTTTTTAGGCTAGCCGTGCACTACCGATAATTGCACTGTAACTTTTAATCAGCTGATTGGCTAAAAAATCACTCGGCAACTGTTCGTCGTTATTATTATTTTAATTGCATTTGACTCGGTGCTGCCACGTTTTAGATTTTGAAATTGCTATCGAAAAAAATTATCACAATTCATACAAAATCACAAAATTGTTGATTATTTACCAAAGTTGTTAGCACTGTATCGAGCAATAGGATATTTTGTCTGATAGTTGCATGTCTGATAATAGCTGAGCGAGCAGATGCAATTGTAGTGTTTCAGTTGCATGCGACTAAATAGTGCAGTTGGATATCCTATAGTTGCCTGAATTGTTACCAGTCTAGCCTGTATGGTTACTTAGAAATTATAACTTTTTTTATTTACATCTCTTTTTGCTCCATTGCGTTTTTCTTATAATTTTGTCACACTTACATTAATGACTTAAAATATAATATGGACTGAAATTTTGTAGATCCCTTTTTGTCCCTTTTTTTAAAGTGTATGGTCCCTTTTACTACTAGGCACATGTAAAAATTGTTGTGAGCCCTGCCCACTGTCCAGCTCTAGTGTGATGTTAACAACCAAGCAATAATTAATGATACCCAAAAGAAATACAATGTGCCATTGGTGATGGGGGGGGGGGGGGGAGTGGATAAAGGCGTTCGGCTGGTAATCAGAGGATTGCGAGATCAAGTCCGACTGATGGAATTTATAGAAAAAATTAAAAGTACAATGAACTTGCGATCGGAGGTTACCAGCTTCGCCACTGAAATACTAGAAAGTCGTCTAAAAATATCTAAAAGATTATACTGGCCTGTATACGAGACTGGCAATAAATTAGTGTACATATTGATAGCATAAAAATACTTCTGTTGTTTTCAATTATAGCCTTATTAAAAAAGACGGAGATGTTCATTTTATTGATAAAAATAATTGTCTTTATATATATTCTATTCCAGGTAAAACTGTAGTTGAAAAACCTCGCTATGATACATCACTTGGTCAGCTCACTAAAAAGTTTCTTAAGTTGCTCTCAAATGCTACAGATGGGGTAAGTTTTTTATGTTGGAAAGTTGAACAACATTCCAGTCAAAAGGGGTTAATTATGAATTGCTGAAACTATTATTATTTTATGTTAAAATTAATTCCTACTTCACTTTTTATTGTTTTCAACAAGTCTGTCTATATCACAATTGTATGATACAAAAAAGTACAGCTTC
This sequence comes from Troglohyphantes excavatus, assembly GCA_963932185.1. NCBI lineage: Eukaryota > Metazoa > Arthropoda > Arachnida > Araneae > Linyphiidae > Troglohyphantes > Troglohyphantes excavatus. The sequence continues at coordinate 60,180,447 of OZ010676.1, read as the reverse complement.
TCTTTTCTTATCGGTGAATGGTATTGTTTTTAATAGTCAGTAAATTACATTACATTCTAAAGTACTTTTTTTTACTTAGAAATAACCTTTTTTTCTTTTTATTATCCTATCATTCGGATATTCGATTATCCGGATGTGATCTGTTCCCAATAATTAAGAGTAATACTGTAATATGCCAAAAGTAAATTTTCAAATAATTTGTTTGTGTCACTTAAAACAGTTTCTATGATTCATTTGTTAACATTATTTGTTATTAGTTCTTCTAACTGAATTTTGAATGTTGATCATTCTTCATATCAACCAGTGTTCATTCTAGGCATTTTTTGAAGGGTGGATCGCCTTTTTTAAATTACGATGACACCCTCATGCCCTTTTTTCAAAAATGCTGCCCCCTTTTGGAAAAATTCCACTCCTTTTGCCCTTTTCAGTCAAGCACAAGTGTCCTTGCTTCCTTAGCGTCTTTAAAAAAATGCACCAATTTAAAGATTTTCTGTGTAAATCGGAATTAAGTGAATTATGACAGTAGAATTTTTTTTCTTCTTTTTAACTACTCGTGTTGCGCAATTGCGATGAATCCGCAGTAATTTCAAGCAGGGAGCATCCTATTGGTGGGCTGTGCTGTGAAATACTAAGGTATTATTTTTTTGTGTTACTTATTGAAAGAGAAGATGATTTGGGGATAAGTTATACCAGATTAGGCGTTTTATAACTAAATATTGGATTGAAGTAGCCTTTTCAACAGTTTTGTTTAGGGTCTGAAAAGGGCTACTTATCGATTTGGTTTTTAGCGAAAACATTAATTTTTTTAAATCAAATTTTGGATTTTAAGTAGTGACTTCATAAATAGTAATCAGTTTTGTACGTGGTCTGATTAAGACTACTTACTGATTTGGTTAAGTGAAAAAAAAATCCTTTTTAATATTTAGTTTTGATTTATTTGCACTAATTAAAAAGTGTCAAATAATATTGGTTCTAACCGGTATTGTTTCTGCTAATTGGCCCTAAAACCAGTAATGGTTGGTTAATTTGCAGTAGAGCAGAGCTACACAATGGGTTATTGGCGATGGGGATCTATAAATTAACTGTAATTGGGTGGTAAAAAATACTGCACTAGATTTACATGATGAGTATAGTCCAGATGACCAGGATACAATGCCTAGGCTGCACTCCGCTCACCAAAATTGGAAATAAGTAAGAAATTAGTAAATACTATCTAATTTTTCTAACCAATACAAACCCTGCGGCAGCTCAGCGCTTAAAGTAATTAGCTTCTAATTGGAAGATTGTGGATTCAAACATTGAATGCGAAGACCCAGGAACACTGCCTCTTAACTTTGAACCATGGTCAGATAACGAAGATAGCGATTGAACTGGCACACAACGCACCTGTGTAGGCATATAGATATTTAGATGATGAAAGATTTAACCTGCACCCATCCCCGATACACAGTGGATGTTCTTTTTATAAGGACGAGAAGCTACGAGCTCGCTGTGCTTTCCTTGGGGATAGATACCGAACTGTTGCTGGAAGCCTATTATGTAGCTCTAGTGCAAGGTTTGTAACCAACCCAATACATTGCTGATGTTTTTTGCAGTCGACGAGGAATGATATGGCAAACTTTCGATTGCGAGGTCACTGCACTGTCAAAGTCTATATTCTTACCCGCAGCCCACCAATTATGAGTCAAATACTCTACCACACTGTTGGACCATACTTTAGTGCAACAATTTCATCAACTACTGGGGTCGATCCCAAATTGTTACCAATAACATGTGGTGTTCTTTTGGGTGACATTAATTCTTGGTTGTTACTGTTGCACTAGAGCAGCACAATAGGCTATTGAGATGGTTCGGGGTCTAACTCGATTCTGGAAGGATAGACTAGGGACTACTGCCTCGTATTTTTGAACCATTGTCACAACAGAAAATACTTATCTGTTCCACCCAAATATCCGAACCATTAATATATAATTTTTTTAAAAAGAATAATTACACTTATGACTGTAAGGGCTTATTATGGTTTAATTTCTATTTGCATGATTTAATGTATAATTTAATCACTAATATTGTTTTAACCACAGTTGACTAGGAAATGTCGTTCACATTACAGTTGTAAAATATAATACGCTAATATATTTAATGCAGTAAAAAATACAGTACAATATAAAGTAGAGTACTGCATTTAATGTGTGAACACTAAACTAATTTATATTTTATTTTTAGAAAAATATAGTATTTGATGTTTTAAGAAACAATTATAGTTTTACCTGCATGGGCAATTAACAAAACTCATGCACATTCTTACTAAAATGTAGAAAATAAATGAAGTGCACCATATAAAATAAAACTGTCTTTAATATATAATAGGCCACCGCAAATATTACCATATAAAATATTTAACATTAGGATCTTGACCCATTGGCGCCGAAACCAGTATGGCAAGTATGGTTGCTGCCATACCAACTTTCATTCAAATAATATGTTGTAAAAAAGATACCGCAAAAAGTTATTCAGATGTCAAATAGTAAAAACGTAATTATTTTTTCTTCATGCATACTTCTTTTTGGAATAAGTTCTGGCATCACTGGGATCTACACCTAACAATTAATGACATTGCAAAACTGTTTATTCAAAATTTTCAACAAAATATAAAAATTTTTAGATAATTTGACGACCTTCCTTAATACTCATTAAAAATCACCACAAACTGAATGACAAAAAGCAGTTAAGTAGCCAATTAACATGTTATACAGAAGAGAGCTGAATACATCTACAAAAAAAATGGTTTAGATAGTTAAAGAACACACTTGTTCCTAAAAAGCACACCCGATGCTTTTGCTGGAAGCGAAAAGAACACCAAGTTTTTTTCTAATCTGAGTCCTTTGCTGATCCTAAAAAGAACATCTGTTCCTAGTCTTTTGCTGATCCTGCACACGCATCCACTTTAGCCTTGCGTGCATGCACATATCCAGTTTAGCCGTGGCATACTATGAAAGACTTGGAAGTGGAAAGTCACAACATACACGTTTTATAAATTATATAAAGAAGAGAATTGTCTGATTTTTTTAATGTATCTTTACTTTAATTTTAAAAGAGTGAAAGGCATATTCATATGATTCATGTGATTTTATGAACAGAAATATTTAAATTTTAATTAAACTTTTAATTTGGTTCATTACAATTAATTCCAGGTTTTTTTTTTGTCATACAAATGTCATTTTACAATTTAAAGTATATTCTAAACATATTATTACATTATTTCTTCTTAAAATAAAAAATATATATAATAATTTAATATTATAATTACATTTTAGGCTTTCTATTTAATATTTTTTTTTCTTCATAAAATGCTTCTAGGATAGTTTAGTAAATATTAGTTATACTATCTCATACAAAGAATATTTAGAATTTTTTTTTTTAATAAAATAAACATTAGTTTTGAACATAGGTTTCACATGGCATTAAAAATTCCCATAAATAGAAATTTTGATTTCATAATTAATACTTGTGAAGCAAAACTTGCGCATTCTGGAATTTCTTCCATAATTTTTAAATATAAATTCTCTACACCAATGATACTTATCTGTGTCACCTGTTGTATGATATCTCCAAAACATAGCACTTCTTTCTTTAGCACACCAAAGTACAAATTATATTGAAACAATAATTATTTTAAGCAATAATTTACTATAAGTTTTTTTAAATGTTGGTTTTCTTAAAGTGTTGTCATATGGAAATATTCTTTGAGGCATTTTATACCCATTTATTCATTAACTATTCGAAACTATTGAGCAACTCAATCGTCAAATCAAGTAAGAAAGAATAAGTCAGAAAAGAACATATTATATAAAGAACAAGTTTTTGTTTTTTAAAATTGAAGAACAGACGTTTTTTTTTTACATCCCTAATTGAAATTTCTGCTAAAATATCATACATAATGGCCAGATCCTTTAAAAATTGAGGGGATGAGAACCGCTTATCCATTGTACATAGCTCGATCAGTTGAATTCATAATTGTATCATGTTCAGATGAGGTAAAATTATTAAATAACGAGTTGTGTCCATGCCAAAACAGTTCTGAATGAGCTACATACTCATCTTTGCTAAGTATTCTTTCATTGTTGGTTATTCATTTGTTGGTCTAACTTCAAAGAACACACTGCCAGTTCATGTTGGTTCTTAGGTGATTTACTGTAGAGAGTATATAATTAATCTATAAATATGCGAAAATGGTTCACACCACCAACCTCGTCAACTGCATCACCAATGCTAGTCCAACCTGTGATTCATACAGTGCCACACAATAACGTTAAGATATTATTAGTTAGTTTTTTTGTAACCCATGTTTTGTTTCCTAACATTACATTTGCGCTTATCACTTGCAATGAAACTAAATGCTCTTTTAAGTAATTATCGTGAAAATCATGCCTATCTAAACATTTTAACAAAAGTTCAAATAATGTCTCAGAATTTTGATCAAAAATGTGGAGTTAGTTCTTTGCTCACTTCACATACACAATCAAAGTAGATTTGGCCTCTAAAGTTGTGGATTCATCGATAATGACAGAAACGTTGCCCAAACTTTCCAAAACCTAACACGAAAATTAACAATAATTTCTACAGCACTGTATCTTGAATGTAGTCCGATGCCAATGTCTACCATTTCATTTTTCTAAGTCAAAAATAATCGGAATAAGGTCGATCACTTTTAGCGTTATAGTGCATGGTCCTAAATATAGATTTTGTTGAGGCCATTCATTGAATTGCAGACTTTTTTTAACAGTTTGTAATTTTGCTTCAGAAATGATTTTTTATGGAATTAAGTGAGCAGTAGACTTTTTATGCTTACAATTTTTTTTAAAAAGAGAAATGAGCTGGGATTTTTGTTGATCCATAAAATGTAACACTGTATGGAAGCCACTCTTTTGAAATAGCAACAAAGGCTATTGTGTTTGGGAATCCTTTTAATTTTTAAGCACAAATTTGAACTAGGTAAACACACCAAACCACTATTTAAAACCTTCATATCATGATTTTTTACGTTTCCATCGTTTTTCAAATCTGGTAATGAACATTTGTTTGGTAGTATTTGTTTCACATACTTGAGCTAACACTTTTCTATGACTGTCATCTTTTGTAGCTGGAATTGTCACACATGGAAAGAAAGACCAAGTTTTGTGCCTTTTATTAGGTACAATTACTTTGTAAAGAGCTACAAACAGAATATTTTATTAAAAACAATTTACTTGAATATTATATCGAAAACACAATAAAAATCCTTTGAGCATAAAATCTAACTATGATGCTAAGAACTACATTTAAATTATCATGGCCGTGATAGGATTCCTCTCGCAAAACACTATTTCCTTCACTCCTACTCGCCACCACCTGTTAATGACTCATTCTAATAATATTGTCAAAATTAAATATAAGACAAAGATTAAGGTATTTTACAATTTTTATAAAAAATTATTGTAAAAAAACACAATGGCAGAACAGCTTTCTCTTGTGTTCCCCCTCTACTACAATCCTGTTGCTAAGACAATTTCATGATTACTCATATTTCCCGTTATATTTCATGACTACTGACCAAAATTCACTTTCATTATAAATTTTTGAAATGTCAAAATAGCTTCTATGATGGATTCACAGGAGTGAATTTAATATTTTTCAGTTGAAAATAGAAGATACTGATCCATCGACTGATGTCATTTATTCAAAGTGTAGTGATTTAATTTTTTTTAAAATTAACTTAAAAAGAATGCACCTAGAGGAGATAAAAGTGTGGCCTGCATTTCCTCATTTTAATTTTGTTACCGATAATTCTTAATTAAACACATTTTAATAATAATTTAATCTATTTTTGGATGCACATTTGTCAGTATTTTCGAAGATTATTGTTATAAAGATATATTTTTTAAGATGGCTCAGAGCAATAAATTAAAAAGATATTGTAACAAACAGTATTTTACGAATATAAAATGCATGGGCATAAACTGGAGTGCATGGGATATCACTTACTTATATGATCATCTATAGGCCAAGAAAACTTTTTCCGACAAAAATATTTAAATTCCGTATATAATACACATTTATTTTCAAGAATAAAATATGCCTTTTTTAGGAATATAAATTGGAAATTCCTTTCAAGAAGGGGTTAAATAATAAACAAGTATTACATTTTGTTTTATTTTTGTGAGTATAATTTTACTTGCATAGAATCCCTTTTTAATTCATATTTGAATTTTATTATTTTAGGTTATTAATTTGAATAATGCCTGTGCTTTGTTGTCAGTTCCAAAAAGGCGACTTTATGATATTACTAATGTCCTCGAAGGTGCTGGATTAGTTCAGAAAACATCAAGAAATAACATTCAGTGGATGTAAGTATTTTTAAAAAGTATATATTCCAGATATAACATGCATTCATTTCCAGATATAACACACATTCATTTTTAAGAATGAAAATATGCCTTTTTTTTGGAATATTGGAAAATTCGACCAAGAGGTTAAATAATAAACAAGTATTACATTTTGTTTTATTTTTCTGAGACAACTTTTAATCAACTGAACAATTAAAAATATCATACATCAACTATAGGCAGTTATTTAACTGCATCCAACTCAGAACTGCCAGTTCTCAAATTTCAAAATTGCAGAAGAAAAGGTGGAAAATCCTCAAATTCCAAAACTTTGCAGAAATGCATGTTTTTCATTTTTTATACTCTATTTCATTTTCTCACTTCCTTAAAATCTAAAGGATTACTCCAAATAAATTTTAATTGTTAGATAAATTTTAAATGTAAAAATAAGCTTTTTAGATCATTAACAATTAAATATATAGCTTGATGCACATTCAACTTCATGCAGTCTGTTGTGCACTGTAGTGAAACCATAATAAATTATATTAAACGATTAACATATTTTATAACATCAGTATGTTATATAGTGGAATTGTTTAAAAAAATTATTACTATTTTAATTGCTTAGTGACCAATCAAACTTATGCAAATGCATTTATAAATTATTTTTTTACAAAATTCTAACAAATAGGTACAGGTGCTTGTTTTTTGTATTAAAAGTATTGAAGTCTCCTAAAAGTTGTTATATTTATTTTTCGTTATTTGCATTTACTATTTTGATTTATCAGACAGGTAAATTTGTTAAGTTATTTAAATAATCTGTAGGTCTATTAAGGTTGTGAAAATGTTTTATTTAGCAGAGTGTTATTGCATTTCGCGATCCAAACTCGTTCTGCTCTTGGTGTACTGCATGCCCTCAAATTCAGAACATGCAGTTCGTTGCATGGGTTCATCACAGAATGTCTCCCCAATGAGGGCGTCAAACGATACAAAAGATAAACGCATATGAATAGTAACACACTAAAAAATGTAAAGTGTAACATAATACAATTAAGAAGATTTAACATAATATGCACAAGTACCTTATTAATGTTAACAATTGAAAATGAATTTATATGCATATAGAAATGAAAATTTTTAAGAAGAGATAAGCCAGCCTATCAGAAAAATGAACTCTACTTTATGGAGTCCAATGTATATTTGACTTAAAGTAGGCTCATTGCAGTCTACATAAAAACACATAAATGCATGATTAATTAAGGGTGCATTAAATTAGAGCTTTGTCCATGATTTTAAACACTAACGTGATCCAATTTTTTTATTTCTCTTTTTAATTGGGATACAAATGCAGTGTTCGATGATTCTTTGTTATCTATAGGTTGAACATGTCAGTTGTTAACGTGAGATTTTTTCTGTAAACCAGTTTATCGTTTGTATGTCATTCTCGATAGCAGTTCGAATTCCAATTAAAGTGATTGTAATGAGCAATGTGTCGATGCATCTTGTATTTTCATGAACACTTGGGTGATAAAAACGCCCAATTATACTGTAGTTAGTGCAGGCTGAGTGGGTTACACCTGCACAACAAGATTCTGCAAGATAATTTTAAACTAAATTAAGTTAAATAGCCATCAGAAGTTTTAAGGGTAAAGTAGACTGATTTATTATCCAAAACTATTTACAATAAAAATATTAAATAATATAACATAATGATTGCTTAGCACATTATTTGGGAGCTCAACGCATGACAGTGGAGAAACTGATATGGCTTCCTTTATATTATAAGTGAGACTGCAGTCCTGAGGAAAAACAGGACCGCCACAGGACTGTCACCAATATGTCAAGACGATTGAAAGGGTTGAGCAATGCAAAAACCTCCAGTAACTTATGAAGTTATCAGTACAGGAGAGGCAGTGTTACATACCCTTTTGATTGGGTGGTGATGAACTGATGACATCAATGCCGACTTGCCATAATTGTTACAAAGAATTTGATCCAAGGAGATCTTGTGTGAGGCTGCACTTTAGATCGTTGCCACTGGATGACAAACAATACACAAAATGTTCAAGACTACACGATAATCGAAAGTCTTTGAATAAGTCAAGTTATGTTGCTCTTCAAATTGCGAAGCAGCAAAAATTTTATCCAAATAAGTAAAACAACAATTTATACCCATAAGAACGTCATCGTAAAATCGTCTAAACCTTTGAGCCGCGTTGGATATAACAAAGCACATAAATGAATACTCAAGAAGTCTTGATGATTACAGATTGCAGTTTTTTTATAAAGTTTGGATCAAGAAGTATTTGAAGGTAGGCTTTAATGGCACTGGGAGCAGTCTGGTTAATAATATAGCTGTATATTCTGACAACATTTTTTGGTTAGGTGAATCAATCAATATTGAAATTAATTATAATTGTGTGTTTAATTTGTTTCTATGCAGGGGCAGAGTTTCTTCTCCTTGTACCAGTGTTGTTAAATATGATCTTGAGAGAGAGATTGATATTCTTGAAGCCAAAGAAAATAAACTTGATGAACTAATTTATTATATGAAATCTGAAATTGACTCTGTCAAAGAATCAGATTCCAAATATCCTTTGGTATTTATCAATTTAATAATGCAGCAAAATTTAAAAAGTTTAAATGTTGTACACTTTGCATTTTTTATTGTAGTTGTCATGTGAAATGAACCTTTTTTATTAATGTGAGAAGCATGTGCGACTATTAAATCAATTATTCACAAAAACTTAAATGGGTAATTCCACATCAAATCAATAAAAAAGGAATTCTTAAGTCAGAGTTTTAGATTGTAATGATTTTTTGCCTGTTTGCTGTACTTACTTCTGAGATAAAAACAGTTAAGTTTCATGAATTTTTTTAAATTTGAATATTTCTTTAATTTTTCAAAGTTTTATCTTCTTTAGACGGCTACAATTCGTGAACTATTTGACGTTTAAGAAAATATATAATATGACCATTTAATAGTGTCAAAACTGTATTGTAAAAAGCAGTTGTTTATAATACTTATTTAATTAACAATTAATTATTTATTCACTTTGTCACATTGAAACTCTGTTTTTAGATCTTAGTAATAGGTATTTTTTCTTCTATAAATTTTAAGCTGATTTTGCCATCTCCTCAATTTGACTTGGTATATTCTGTCTGTTACATTGATAAAATTTTATTTAAAAAACAGGTTGCGGTACTGTTAAAATGTATGCTTTTATTGAATAAGTGAATGATGGCTTGTGTAAAGGAAATAAGTTTAAAAGAACAAATGTCATTCACCGCTTATAGGCCCAGGCGACATACCCTTATAATTTCTTCAAACAGAATACTCTTTATCACCAGGACTTACCTGAACTTCGTGAGTTTTTAAACCGTCATAAAATTTAAGTATTTGTTTGGACTTGGTCTGTATATGTATTGAAGGGGATGAGCATTTTTTGAGTCCCAACAACTGGCACAACTTCCACACTCTTGAATTAAAAAACTTCTCCAATATATTCTTCATTATTCAGGTTAAAAAGAAGTAATTCGATTGCAAGTTTTCCACTCCCCAATAGTAAAGTTGAAATTCGATATTTGGTTGTCTATTGGACTTGAAAGGTTGTATTTATTAAGTAAGCTATTTTACTGTAGCGTATTCTCCGCCACATACACCTTTACAGCGTGCCGTGGCATACAAATGCCACGTTGTGGAAGATGGGTTCAGACAGGGAAATATTGCTGCCTGACTGTCACTCTTTGTAAGTGTCAAAACCCACTGTATCAATTTTATTTATTTCAAATGTTTGTTTTACTCAGTTCTAATTTGATAATTCCTTTTTTAAGGAACTTATTTATTACCAGTTTATTAATAACAATTAAAAAAAGTAATTAGCTTTTCAATGAAACAAAATATTACTTGTCTTTTAATTGATCTAATTAATTGTTATTATTAGATATTTAAGAAAATAAATAAAACATAACAAATTTCACACTAATAATTATTTGATAATTTAGATTGACTTGCATGAATGAAAATATGAATTATTTTTTAAATATGAACAAGCTATTTTTTTATTCTTAAATTATTTTTTGAAAATTTATAACTCTGAAACAAATGATTTTAAAAATGTAAACATTTATGATATTTCAACCATTGTTTGATTTGGTGTGGAATTACACAAATAAGTTAATTTTTACTCAATTATACAGGATGTCCGAAAAGTATGTTTATACTTTAAAAAAAATACTGACTTGTCTTTATAAAAGAAGTATCAATTTTTTTTATATTGTTTAAAACATTTTAATATGCAAACCATTCATTGCATGCAGCACATTGTGGCATTAGATTGGACAAGGAGATCTGGCATGGCCACCTAAATATCCAATTATCATGCCTTTGAACTTTTTTATGGAGATATGTAAAAAAACATTGTTCAAAAATACTCGATTCATGTGACTGCTGACTAAACTGAAGTCAAATTACATCGGCCATATAGTCTGTCGATTCTCCAATGCTTCACAGAACCTGGTTGGAAATTTATCCACACAATGTGTTGTGTACTACTGGTAACATTAAAATGTTCTAAAAATTTTCAACACAAACTTTAAAGTTTTATTACATACAGGAAGAACAGAAGTTTGTATATATATATATATATATATATATGTGTGTGTGTGTGTTTAAAATTATTCAATTAAATTTTAAATATTATAAATTAAAATTATTTGTATTTATTTCACTATTTTTAGACAACTCTAAATATAAGCTTATACTACTTACCTTTTTAAAGATAGTTAGTATAAACTAAAAAAAATATTCACAAGATAAAATCCATTTTTGAATTTCACAACAACAGTACTCTATTGTAAAAGTGCATTGTTGCACCAATCTCTGCTTTATTTAAAATAAAAATGAACATGTCAAAATATTATCCCAAACCCCAAGAAAAAATTACTATTTTTAGCCAAACTGTATTGATTTGATCATGAACCAAAGGCATTGGTTACAAAACTACTGCATTTTCAGAAAGCATCATCATGTCTTTTTTGTAATGATTAATATTGATACCAAATCAAAATTAGGATTAATAAGATGCACAATAATAAGAAAGTTTATTCGAATTTTGTAGTGAAACACTTTTAAAATCGAAAAAATCTATGCCCTCCATCATTTAGCCTTCTATCAAGTTGATGAATTTGTTATCAAAGAAGATGCACATAAGTTATAATGATAAGTTGTTTATATTCAAAACTTGCTAATTACAGCTTATAAAAATCAATCATTCATAAGTAAAATCCTCAACAAAAAAAACACTAAAACCTTTTGTCTTGGTAATCATAAAGCTAAAAAAAATAAATTAAAAAAATTACCTGAAACAGATTTATTAGCTTTAATAAAGATTATCTACATAATTTCATCTAAGTTTATAAAGGGCATGAACCTCTTCAAAATCATTAAAGTATCTCAAAAGTAAATAAATTGCAACTTCAAACTGGCTATTATGCAAAGTGCTGCTTGTAGAAATTATTAACCTTAAATAGAAATAATTAAACCTTAATTAACAGTGGTGTCAGAACTAATTTGAAAGAAGTATGGCAGAGTGAAAAAATTATGTTTTTACTATTTGACACTTTTGTTAAAAATATTTTTCACAGCAAACTATTTGGATGAAAGTAGGTATGGCAACAGCCATATCTGCTATACCGGTTGCGTCGGAACTGATAAGTAAATTAAAAAACTTATGCAAAAACCTGTGGAAATTTTGAAATTTTAATTTATGGAAATCGGAGAAATTGCCTTGCTGAAATGGCGATTTTCGGCAAAACTAAAAGAACTGATTTTCTGCAAACAAGATTAGTTCAGTAACTACATTTAATAAAGGACATAAGGCCATCAATACTTATTATTTTCAATTTTCGAAGTTGTAGAATATATGAGAAAATCGATTTTGAACATGGAACAATTTTATTAAAATCGGCAAATTAGCTTAAAAAAGTTAAATTTTTTATTTAAAAATTAATATTGAAGATAAAAAAAATTATAATATAAAAAAGATGGTAGAATAAAAAAGCCTTTCCCCAAGTTCATAACGATTTGTCATACTTGTAAGTATGCCCGCTCTCTCAACTCTCCATCAAAATTTTTATTGAAATCTTGTAATGTTTTATTCCAATAACTTGTATATCAAAATGTGCAACATAGTTTAGTTAACTATATTTAAGAATTCGCGAAACATTACTTCATTTATTTTTTCCACTCGTGTAGTTGTTCAACATTGTTGTTGGATTTGGTTGAACATCACTTTTGGAATTAAATAAAATTAATTATTTCCTTCTTTACCAAAAATTTCTTAATGAATTTTTTTGTAATAATTATTTAAAGATTCAAGACTTGATCTTTTTTTCGAAAATCCTTTGGCATGAAATTTTTAGAATTCAAATTTTGAACTAAAGAAAAACTACCGTATATACTTGCGTATAAGTCGATCCTCTAATTTTAGGATGATGTTTTTGTCCAAAATTGAGAACTCGTGTATAATCAGAGTTGTATTTTCGAACATGAAAAATTCTGATTAAAATCATCAAATCATCGAAAAAAGAATGAAATTTTAATTCTTAAAATAAATATTTAAGCCGAGAAATAAAAAATTAAGAAAAAAATGGCTTTAGGAACGGCTATTCTCGAAGTTCACGGAAGATTCGTTTTGCATAAAAGTATATGCCATTCGCAATGTTCTTGGTTCTTTCAAACCTCCAGCGGACTTCTTAAGTAAAATCTCCCTTATTATCATAATAAAATATTTTAAAGCGCGTACTTAAATACCAAAATGTGCAATTTCTTATTATTAACATCGTTTTGTAAAGATTTAAAAACTTTTAAACAACTTTTTCTATCAACATCGTTGATTACTGTCGCTATTAAATACGGATGAGCATTTTTTTATTCATCTCGGAAGGAAATACTAGCATATTATGAATGACTTCTTATTAAAATATTTAGATTTTAATATTACGAAGTAAATAACTTGAAGGTATAGCTTGAATTTGTGGATTAGCAACGTCCCGATTTTACCGCTTTACAGTCAATTACATCTAAAATTCTATTAAGACAACTTTTAATATCTTTACATAATATTATCATGGAATAAAATCTGTATTGGGAAAATGAATTTTGTTTAAATATTGCAATCAAGTAAGAAAGACATTGACTTTAAAGTGGTGTCATTCGCTACACACGATGTCAACTTCTTAGTCTTCCACCCAAAATCTTATTAAAGTGACGTATACTAGCTTCATAATCAAAATCATTACAAACTAATTAAATATTTATCAAAATATGTACTTTTTATTTAGTTAAACTGATTATTTATATGAGTAGTGTAATTTTGCGTTATGATTACGCCGCAATACGCAGAACGGTCTTCAATCAGCACGTGTAACGCACATTCTCTGATCCGGGAAATGTGGCGGTGCGGTTCTATAATAATCCGCTTCATTTCAACTTCTCTCGTCATTTCAACTTTTCCCATTTTAGGCAAATTATATTAAATTTTACTAACCTGCGTATAAGCCGACCCCTTACTTTTTGATGAAAATTTAGACTTTTATTTCTCGGCTTATACGCGAGTATATACGGTCGCTTTCAAATTTTTAAAATTTAGTTTCCATAACCTGTATCTGATTATAATTTGAAATTTGAAGAACTTTTGAATAAGTATGATAATGCAAATTTTTGTGCCTGAATTTTAACAATTTGCCAAAATTTTATTCAAGTAGTAAATAAGTACAATAATTGTTTATAAAGTGAAAGTAATTATTTTCATTTGTAAAACATTATTCAATTTAAAAATATTGTGCATTTGTGTACATAACTGAAATTTTGAATTTCCGTCCTGCGATTTTTACCAACTTTTCACCCGTGATTTCACTGACAATGCCAGCATTGCACTCCCTTGTATTTACAATTCCGTTTTAGGTACCTAACATAGTCAAGGCAAAAAATAACAAAAGGAAGAAAAAGGGAAATTAGTTAAGAAAATAGTTTGCTTTTAAATGATGAACAAACTTTATTTATACAGGTCACCGTATAAATATCATTTTATTGTGGTTAGCACAAAATATGTAGCTTGAATTCAACTGTACAAATGTTTGACATATGCATAATTACTTTTATGGGATGCAAATATTTTTTTTTAAATATTGCTAAGTAGTTCATGTATATTATTTTATAAAAGTCCTTAGCTTTTCCTACATATCACTACATAACAAGTGAAGATTTGAAAAGTATTGAAGACTTCTCACAAAAAATGGTAATAGGTGTTAAAACATCTCCTTCTGTGCAAGTTGTTGAATCTAGTGTAAGTAGCTCTTTTTTCTTAACCACAAAAACATTTTAAAGTTTTTTTACAAATATTTTGTGGCTCTTAAATAGTCTTGATGCAAGTTAAACTTGTTAACTATGTCAAAAGTCCCCCTTCAAAATGAGGCAGGTCATAGTTTCAAAACCAGTCCACTTTCATAAATTTTACAGGAGACTAAGAACGATTAACAGTCACATACTTTTGTATTTAAACCTATGACATTAAATGCGTTTTTAGACTGAATTATGAAAGTTTTAGTCAGTACAACTTTGTTAATAACAATTTTTTTTATACGAAAAATATGGATCTAACTGGTTTTGAAACTAGATGGCTCATATGCAACTGGATTTCAATAAAATGAGTATCAAACTGTATATTTGATTGTTAATGGAGATGTACAAAGATTAGTTACATCAACACATTTTTAACTTGTTGTTTAATTATTCATTGTTCCAAACTTAATTATTTGCAGCAGTCCTATATATATATTTTGAAAAAATGAAACCTAGTATAAAAATTTCCCAATAACTGTTTTTCTTTAAAGTTTTGGAATTTGGTGATTTTTTACTTTCACTTTGCTGATTTCAAAATCTAAGACCTTTTAGACCCGAGTTGAATGCAATTAAATAATCACCCACTGCTGGTGTGGTATATTTTAATTGTTTAGCTGATTAACATTTGCATTGCAATTGTTGCTTGTGTAGTCTATATGAAATGATCAATATAATTGAGGTGGGAAGCACAAAGATCCAAAATAAATAGGTATAATTAAAATATCCTTGTTCAGAACACCTTAAAAAAGAAACACCTCTAAGAAAGAATCTTTGTGTTTTAGGGAAAGAGATAGCTCCACGATCAGTCCTTTGTAAAAACATAATTATGTGGTAACACAATGTAAAGAAATGTATGTTTCTAATTATCTCATCACCTCAGTGATCAGTGTAGTGTCACCAAACGTATTGACCCAGAACCAGTCTTACTGGCGATGTCAGCACAAACTGTATAGAAAGCTGTATGGCACATGCATTTTACCTCACAAACTGAAGCCTGAAAGAGGCGGAGGAAGGTGAAATTGTAACTCCAGTTGGTCACGATACACTCAGAAACAGAAATCGGTATTAAAAAAAAGGCGGATCAACTAAAAAAAGTTTGTGAAACACTGCCTTAGAAAGCAATGCGATTGGGGATTGTTTTTGAATTAATCCAAAAGTTTAGAATGCTGCAGTAAAGTTACCATAAATAGTCAGTATATATTATTTTAAAAAAATGACCTGGGAAACTGAATAATTTTGTACTAAAGTTGTACAATGAACATATCTCAAAAGGTGAACCCTTGTATAACTCTAGTGCAGTAGTTCTCAACCACGGAGGAAAGAAGAAGGTGGAGGTGCGATCAAGTCTAAAACTGGTTTGCAATGTGAAGTAAGCAATTGCTTAAAAAGTAAGTACTGGTGAAGTATTTGGTGCTATTCCAAAGCACTACTTTGTACCAGTACTTGGCGATAATTTATTTTATAATTTAATTTACTTATGAAGTGGGAATAATAGCATCCCTTATCGATTTGGAACTTTACTGCATCTTACAACTCCAAATTTTTGTAATTTTTTTTAGTTTTTATACTTTAAAATTTGTGTGCTAAATAACGCAGTCCATGTTGAAACCCACTGTCAGCTGGGTTTGTTTGTACCTACTTTAAGGTTGCTGTCTTACTTCCTGTGAAATCTCACCAAATCACCTCCACCTTCTTCTTTACTCTGTGTTCTCAACCTTTAAATGACAATGGACCACTGAATCAAAAAAGGCAAGTCGCAGTGTGTAACACTGATAAATGCTTAGGTACTGAATTTAATTTTGGGAGTAAGTCCTCAGTTTTTAATTCTTTTATTAAGGTAACATTTCAAGTTATTGAAAACATGTCACTAGTGACAAAATAGTAAATTTAAGAAGTTACATGGAAGTACCTTTAAAAAAAAACCTTCAAAGATGCAAATTATAGATTTTTTTTCTTCAAAATCTCATTTTTATTCTATATGACTATAATGATTGACAATACTGTCATAAAAAAGTAAAAACATTTTTTTTCCAATGGATGTATTAAACTCCGTTCTAATTAACTACTGCCATAATACATACATATAAAATTAAGGAAATTTTTGTGACACCATAATGGAAATATCAGGGAACTTTTTTTCCAGAGTTTGGTTGCCACTCTGATCAAACAACAAATGTGTTTATTTTTTGTGGTAGATCATCAATCTGTTACAACTAGTCAGTCCATTGTGTTGCTCTAGGACAACATTAATTCAACCATCCAGCAACCTTGATGCATTTTGCATGGTTGGCATTAATGGAAATGAAATTCAGTTTTAATCATGTGAGTGCATTAGAATATTGATCTTGAAGGCAGGTACGAGTACTTCTTAGGGTTCTTAGTACTATTCATTTTAGAAACACATTAGAATTTTTAATCTTAAGGTATATCTGTTGTTTGCACAGATCTTTTGGTCAACTACAAAATAATGAGCAAAAACGGTTGCACAAATTATTTTGTTTGGTTGTATGTATTGTTTCAAGTGATTGATATGTGTTGGTATAAGTAAGTTATTCTCGTCTTCATTATTGTTTGAAATTATTTTGATATAATAATTGGGACATAATTTTATAATTATACTTTTAAGAATATTAAGATTTCAAAACAAAATTTCAGTAAATTATATAATTAGTTTTATGAACCAAATTTATTTACAGGAAAGAACAGTGTTAATTACAAGTAAAAGCACCGAGATAGAAGCCTATATGCTTTTTAATGAATTTGCATTTCAAAATATACTTCCAAAAGCTTTCTTTTTGGAAAATTCCTACAGTGTGAAGATAAAAAATAATATCCTATTTGATTGTTCTGAAGAGCTAGTACCAATTGAAGATACTGTAGGTAAGCATATATATTTTTTCACACATTTAAGTATCTATGTATTTTGCTAGCATCATTGTATTATTACATTTTGCACCACTTCCAAACATACAACAACTTGGAAACTTGCATAATTCTAATGATATGCTATTTAATCCTTTTATATTAAATCTAAAATGTTGGTCACTTCATGAGATCATGTCTTTTTTGAAAAATTGAGTGATAAGTACAAATATAATTTTCAGGATCTATTGATGTGATTGTGCCCCACACATTTATTTTTAATCATGTATTTAGTCTGTTATATTAATTTTTGATTGTGTTTATAAAAGTGGTTTTAAAAATTATTGTATATTGTTAATATAATATTTCACTTGCATATTAGTGTGTTATGCTATATACATAATACATTTGTTTACAATAAGAATCAGAATATCATGCAACTTTCCACTGTTTTTATGGAAGAGTGAAATGTATTCTTGCATTTCATTTATTGATTTACAATAAATAAAGAATATTACATTCCAATAATGGTCTGATGAAATATCGAAGTTTCCAAGAAGGTTTTTTACTGACATTTTCAAATCAGAGAAAATTTCATCTTAATTTTGAGTAGCAACTAGCAATAAGGTCACTAGCAATAAGGTCTTAAAATTAAGTTCTTAATTTCAGAATAATGCAAAGACAAGGATTATCCTCTAACCAAATAACTACAATTTATGGCCCTTGTTTATTACAAACTCTGCTGTTGTAACCTCATATTTCCCATAATGATATTTTAACATCCTCCCAAATCATATGGACTTTACATACTTATGTAACCTTGATGGCAATACAATATATATTAATTTAGAATGGTAATTACTAATTAATATTAATTATGAATTTGAAGACTTGGACAACAACAAGTTTTAATCCCACTCCATCAGCAGAGTATTTGCTAAGATGTTCAATGAACCAGCTTTTCCTCAATAAAATAGTTTTCCAGCTTTTTGCATTACTTTACACCAGGATTCGTACAGTCCATTTAACTCCTTTTACTAAACTTGTATTAAATGTTTCATCTTATTGTGAACAAAACACAACTTTGTATTAGAGTTTTTAAAAATCATAGCATTTTGTACCCAATAGCTTTTAGATGATTGCACCTATTTTCCTCTATTATGTTAATTTATTTAAATATTTTTTTTATGAAGAAACTTATAACACAAACTTTAAAACAAACTTTTATTTAAAATGTTTACAAGTTGTTTGCTTTAAAAAATAAGGTCCTTATTAATTGCTTTTAAGATCATGGAAAAGTCCTTAGAAACTCCTTATATTTATTTTCAGAAAATGTGTATGAATCCTGTAACCAAAATAAATTTCAAGTTCAAATAATAGTATAATTGAAAATTATTTTTTGTATTAATATTTTTTACTATATGTTGAAAAGAGTGCAAATCCTACTAAAATAAAAATGTAGTTTTATAAGTTTCAAAATATTAATTCTTTCAGATTAAAAATAAAAATTGCTAGTTATGGGGTGTTCACATATGAGACATTAACCAAATATGTCATTGGAACCCCCATAAGGTTAGGTTAAGTTAAAAGTAATTTTTAGTATAATAATATTCATAAAGAATAAGTTCAAAATAACATTAATACTTTTTTTTTAAATAAAAAACCCTTTATTTTAAAATCTAATAAAAATAAAAGCATAAGACATGCAATACTATGTAAAAGTATTTTTTATATATTAATAAAAAATTATTGCTATTAATAAAAGCTGTATAATTTTCTAGGCTAAAAAGAGTTTAGTTATTCCAATTGAAGACTGGTGCAAGAACCAGACAGCTCCACTTTTTTTCTGATTTACAGTTTTTTTCACATATTCTTATAAAGAAAAAAATGTTCTATTGATTGACGCAAGAACCAGACAACTGCAAGCAATGGCTATATATATATTAAAAAAAAGTTGCTGTACTTTTGTATTATACGATTCAAGAAATGTACAGTGTTTTTCTTCCTTCCTGAACAATTTTGAAAACTGGAGCTGTCTGGTTCTTATACACATGTCTTCAATTTGTCCACTGTTTATGAAACATGTTGGTAACCATAGTATTTTATTTAATAAAACTATTTATCAAGCCATAAATACTAGTATATGTTTCTTATAAAGTATATTCAAAATTTTAGATAGTGAGAAGAATGAAAATCTTAAAGAAGAGAGTGATGCATCATATAGTCCAGTGTGTGGAACTATGTGGAGTGAAGGTACTATACTTTTCATTTAAAGGATTCTTGTAATTAATACCAATTTGAATATCCAGTGCAAGCCCATTTATCAAGTATTCAATTAACCAAAGTAAAAAATGAGTTTAACCATTTAGCTACACAAAAGAAATAAAATTAACAAAAAATCAGCAAGAATTATAGTTAGTGATCTGAGATAGTAGCTAATTGTGCCATCCTATATAAAAATGAGCCGTGATGGTGTTAAATAAAGCCGCGCAAAAGTGCACCCACTCAATAATTCGATCTACCACTTAGTTTTAATGAAGATACCTAAGTTAGCTGGATGAAAAAGTAGCACAAGAGTTATATACACAATAGGCTTATGGTAACAATTCAAAATCAATTCCATAGGTTGGCAGGTCAGAGGGTTGTGGCTCAAATTGCGACGTTGAGAGTGCAGTGAACTCATGATCAGACAATTTGGTTCCTCTGTATCCCTTAAAAAATGTTTGCCATTCAGCTGCGTGGGGTGCCAGCTCAAATATCATCTGTGAGATAGAATCCAAAGCGTCGCCAATAGCTCATGGTGCAGCTGTAGTTTGATGTTAATTCAACCAACCTGATCCGAATCCGCTGTTACCAGAAATGTTCCTGTTACCATAGCAGGATGGACATCAACAGAAAAATTTGAGATTCAGGAAAAATCATGGAAATAACCAAAAATTAGTTTCAAGTTGATTTCGGACTATAAAACATCATGGATTGACTGCTTATAGTCAAATACATCTGACTGCAATCAAAAAGGGAAAAAAATCAAGTTGGACTTTAAATTGTGTACTTAAAATTAAAAAATTCTCTTTCAAGGTCGTAAAAATTGCACTGAAATGCTAATGTTTCCAAAACTAGTCAAACCAATTGGCTGTCTAAAACTAGATACTTGCCCACTCAATCAATTTTAAAAATAGATGTTTCACATGTTTCAAAATTGCTATATTTCTAGTGAAATTTTCTCTTAAATATTACTAAAATAATTTTTTTTGCCAAACTTTACGAAACTGAAACTGGTGTCAGCAATTGCACTAGGCTCTTTTATTCTTTGGGTACATTACATTTTAGATCTCGGGAACGATATTTGGTGTATTAAGAAAGCTGTAGATCTGAAAATACTAGATGTAATAAATTTTAGAGTTTTATTATTTAGGGGTGCATTGGGTTTCTACTTTTTGGGTGTATTGGATTTTTATTTTTAATATTGAGATTACTTTAGAGTCTTTGATTTTAAAATACAATCACTAATAACCTATGGGATATATTGCAGTTACTAAGACTTTCATGATCTTTAGGTAGAATTTTGAGTTATTGATATGTGTAAGTATTCTAGAATTTTAAACTTGTGTTACATTACATTTTTATACATTGATCATTGGAGTATGGTGGCACTTACTGTGTTTTGTACTTTGCATGTTGAGAGTTAGACAGTTAAGTTGAAGGGTTAATTAACTTATATATTAAAATTAAGTATTTCCTTTTTGGGGGGGGGGGGGGTAATGCTATTCCGGATTATGGAGGTAAATTGGACATTTTTAATTAGAAGTACTTTGACATTAAATCTTGGTGGTACATTTGACTTGAACTTTTGGATATACTTTGCAATTTTAATATTGAATATACGGTAGACTTTTAATTGTTGGTATTTTTATCCAATTCTTAGAGGGCACATTTACTCTTTTATGGATACATTGAAGTTTAGTTAGATTTTTGGCATACATTTATAATACATTAGAATTTTATTCTTTGCGTATGTAAACTTTTAATTTTGGATGTATTGTATTGTGATATTTCTGGAATATTTCGCTTTTGATCATTTAAAATGTTTTGATCACATAAATTCAGCTATCCAACCTATTTGCAGGCCTTGCAATAGGTCCCTTTTTCCCTAAGTCCTTTTTGTTACTTGAAGTACTTAAAAGTCCTTCTTTTTAGAATATGGTCCCTTTTTCCCTTTCTGCCTATGATAACACATTTCTGGCACTTTTCCTTTCCTATTTAACCAAAGATTTATTTTTTGCATTTTTTAATTGTCATTACAAAAATCAGCATTCATGTTCGTATTTATTTTGAGTCTATTAATAGGGTGTTGCAACTCTCGAAATATACTTAAACTAGGAGCAGACTTGCTGTTTTTGTCTTTATAAATGTTAATCACATTGGTGTAGATTGTAGACCTATATGTAAACAATTTATGTCCTTTCAGGACCACCGGAAGTCGTTTATGCATTATATAAAAACAAAATGTAAATTAAGACCTTGTTCTGGGGAAGAATGATAAATAGCAGGTGCAAGTGTAAATTGTAATTATATATATTCCCAGTATCTCATTGTAATTAGAAAAATATTGTTCGAATTACATTTTATTTGTAAAATAGACGTCTTCTGCAGTAAGTGCCCTGCTAAATTTCAATTCGGACCTTAATTTAAAAAATTACAAAAAAATATGAGATTATTACAAAAATTTTAAAGTATTTTCGCACAAATTTACTAACTTTTTATTAATGCTCTGATTTTCTACAAAAATTTGGTTGGAATAATGCTTGAATAGTAAAATAGTGGAAATAGTAGAAACTCAAAAAAAAAAAATCTTCAAATTTTTACTAGGGTTACTAGAAAAACGAGTTAAAAGAGTCGAAACTATTCAATGTGTGTTCTTAAACATAGTTTTATTGCTGTAACTAAACGCATGTGCTGCCTGTTATATGTCCATTCACTGATTTATATGATATGTCTATTTCTGCCAAAAGTAACAAACTCTGCCAGTGCCTTTACACAATATATATATATATATATATATTTTTTTTTGGGGGGGGAACTCAATTCAACTATTCAAAATTCACAACTCAACAGGCTTAAAATTAATTCAGAGTTCTAACTTATCGACATTTTTCATCCTTTTCCAACTTATCGACATTTTTCATCTTTTTTTTTATATATAATTTAGGTAATATTAAACAGTTCTCTCACAAGCATTGATTTGTTGCACCCACATTCCAATGCAGTGTCCGTTCTGTGGTGGAATACAAATGTAATCTTACAAGTTGGGCAATTTCTAATCTTCCCTATCTTCTTTCATTTGTTAATTATATTAATTTTCTGTAGGCATAAATTCTCCCAACTCGAGGATTTTAGGAGTTGAAATTCTCAACTGCCACTGTTTTCAGATTATTCCCCCCCCCCCGCTACCCGGTGCAACGGGCCTGCGAACAGCCTATAATGCATTTAATCAGGTGCGAAAAAAAAAATATGTAAGCATTTATTTAAAACGACTTGTGTAGAGTTATACTCAATGCAAGACCATCTCAATAAATGCAGCCTTCAAAGAATTGCGAACGGAAATGCTGTTTTAAAACTGAAAATGAAATGTTACATTTTTGCAGTCAGATGATGTTTATGTAACTATGATTTGGGAATAGGGATGTTTAATGTGTAACCTGCTGTACACTATTTAACTAATAGTTATTAAACTTTTGAGTTTGGTAAAGGAAAAATCACGGACTTCTGACTGATGTAATCAAATATCTGATTATAAATTATTTGCCTGGCACAAGCAATAATTGCAATGCAGCTTTTAATCAGCTATGTGACTAAAAAATCACTCGGCAACTGCGATTATTTTAATTGCATTCAACTCAGTGCTGCACGTATCAGATTTCAACATCGCCAAAGTAAAGACTAAAAATCGCCCAATATCGATTATGTGACAAAGTTATTAGCGCAGTATAAAGCGAAAGGATATTTTGTCCAATAGTTACATGTCTGATAATTACTAATTGAGCAGATACAATTTGAATTTTCAGTTGTATGCTACTAAATAGTTCAGTTGGATGTCCGATAGTTGCCAGTGGGCGGCTAACCTGTATTGTTACCTAAAAAATATAACTTTTTTTCATTTAAAACTGTTTTTGCTCTAATGCGTTTTTCCTATAATTTTGTCACTCTCACATTAAGGACTTTAAATTTAACGAGGATTTAAATTTTGTAGGTCTCTTTTTGTCCCATTTTTTTTTATTTGTCCCTTTTTCCCTAGGGATATATGTAAAAAGTGTTGCGAGCCCTATATCTGTTTTCAAATCAGCTCCTTCGTGAACCAATCTTTTAAAAATGATTTTATGTAGAAAATTTGCACTTTTACAATAGTATGGAGAAAGTGTGTTACCAGACTTACTGGTTATCGTGACATTTGGTAAAAATCTTCTGAGTATAACACTTTGTGATGACCATAGTAGTGAAAGGGTTAATGTTTACAAAATAATTGTAATTGTAGTAATTTTTTTATATATATAAAAGGACAAGAGCTATAATCTTGTAACAGAACTCTTTTCCCCTAAAGTGTCCTTTTTAAGTCTTGTGTCCTTCAGGAGGATCAGAAGGCCAAAAATTTCATTAGAACAAATTTTTAGCTTTTTTTTATATATCAAAATATATGAAATCATACCTTTAAATGATGTATAAAACGAGATAAATGAGTATAAGAAGTATTTATTTTAAATTATGTGTTAGCAAAGAAATCAATGTATGAATATAATTTTAGATGCTGTTTTCTGAAAATGCGATTTTTCATACTTATGTACCCTTTCCTCAGAAACTAATTAATAAACTTATCTAAAATTTTGTATGTTTAATGTTCGAATATGTTTACATATTTCGATATGTGCTTTTAAAATAAATTACATATATAGCAATTACATATCATTGTTTTTAGTCCAGTAGCAAGGAAGGTACTTTTATCTTGCACTAGTTTTAATTTTTGAATGTCTTTTGTATATAGGGGTACAAATGAAAAACGCAAGTTTTCCCGCTGTGACACACTTTTAGTGCTTCATCTGGGAAAAATGGTGCCAAAACTGTCTTTGTTTTTCCAAAATATATTTAAACATGAACATTAGTCAATATAATTTGTGTAGAGATTATACTTTTTTTACAACTTTTGTGTATTTAATTTGTTTGTATGTCCAATAGGTATGGTTACAGCTCTAAAAAGCAGAGCACTTTTTTAAAAAATGATCTAATATGCATTCTTAGTGGACAATTTTTTTTTACAATGTGTATGCTCCATCCTTCTAGCTTTGTAACTCCAACCTATTTATTATACAAATTACATAAATTCACACTGCAACATACAAATAATTCAATTTAATTCATTTAAATTATATTACTGTCAGAAAATATTATTAACACATAATAATTGATGGGTATGAAAAAGGTGCAAAACGGCACATTTTAAAAATCTTTTCCAAATTCTTTGCACTTGTTTTCGGTTCCATTTTTTTAACATGGTGGTGTGCGTCGAAGTAAAAAACTTGGGTTTTTCATTTATATCCCTATATACGAAACGTATCCTAAAGTCAGAACTACCCGACCCTTTGGCCTTTTTTTTCTCTTGTTACTGGAATATTTTTCAAATATTATGTCTTTAGAATCTTTTAATGTATAATCTCCAAAAATATAATCTGTTAATGTATAATCTCTAAAAATAGAATCTTTTATGTGTATTATAGGTGATACAGTAATTAAGAATGCTTTTATTACTGAAGAAGATGATATTGCTCCTATGGGTAAGCACTTCCTTCTACAAACTGAAGACCAAGATCTTGATTTACTGCCATTTTCACTTTTGGAGACAGTAGAAGTAGAAAATTATTCATTTTCACTGGATGATGGAGAAGGCTTAACAGATCTGTTTGACTGTGGTTTTTCATGTCCATAATTTAAGATACATTCAAAAATACCTAAATATTACATGTGAATTACTTTTATGCTAATGTACTTGCACAAACAAGATTTTTTTTAATGAGAAAAGTTCTCATTGCCATTTATGAAAGGAATATTTATAGGTCTGTACTAAATTCTTATATACATTTGTTAAGTACTTACTGTATTCTTTTGTAAAATACCTATTAGGTATATGTTGTAGAAAATGTGCCAATTTATAGTACAAGAAATTTCAAAGCCTTGTTACTGTGTTACGTTGTCAAGTGTTGCGCCAATGAAATTAAGATTAGCATTTTTTTCCCAGCTGCACACATTAATCGATAATTTTACTAATCAAAATCACAACTGTTCTGAAGTCTAAAAATGTATTTGCTTTAATGGGTTCCTCAGCAACATGTGGCCAAACAGCTGGTTAACAATAGTTTTCTCGAAAAAATATATAGGACAGTTGCATCCCTTTCTTCCAACATGCTCAAAACGTTTCTTGGGGAACGAGAGGGTAACAACGAGGGATGAACCGGATAGTGGTTTTGCCGGATATTCAGCACACATTACAAACCGGATATTCCAATAAGGTGTTCTGGTCTAAACTCCTTTTAAGAATTAATTCATGCTTCCACACCTCATTCCTTGCAAATCCTGCGTAATGGCTTACAAATCTTTGCCCGCACTCACCGTCCCTAAACAACAAATCTTCTGGTTCTGTATCTTATACCAATGTGTAAACTCTGCACTAATTCCTGAACTACAACACATTTTCCACAAAAAAATTACATCTCCACTTGGCATTTATGTTTCGTGAGTAAATTTTTCTAATTATTTTTTATTCAAAATAAATCAATAAATTTTTTTGCTTTAATTGATTGAAAATATAAAATCTACTAAATCAAGTTTAAGACTCAAATGAAAAAGCTTATTATGGAAAATAAATTTTAAAATTATGGAAATGTAATTGACTGAATATTTTATAATGAGAGTATATAAATGCTGAAGCGGCTTTTTAATTGATTTTTAAGGTTAAAAATAGTTTAATTATTATCCATTCAATGTCATTAAAATATTTTAAGTTAAGCAGGATTGATATTACAATAGAAAGTCCAAAATCCAGACGTCGTAACATCCAAAATGATCTAGTATCCAGACCCTTTTGAAGGAATTTTTTTAACAAACAAGAAAAAAATGCAACTGGAAAAATCTCCAAACTTGCTTTTCTCTTTTTCCACAAACCAACTAATCGGACTGAAGAACTTGGTAGTAAATACTAATGAAGTTCACTAAGTGTGCATGCGTTAATTTAAACCTAACAAAGTTATCTCGCTCTTTGCACACTAAATGGACAAACACAGAATGTGTTAAAAAAATTTAGTAATTTTCTGGCTTGTAAGGAGAGTGCGGTAGGGGGAGAGGTTAGGTCGTTACGAGGACTTGCATCCATTTAAAACGTTGTGAAGTTATCCCATCTTTTTTGCATACAAAATCGACAAACCCAGGTGTGGGATGTTAATAAATGTCAATTCTGCTACAATAATGTTATCTAGTGAAATATACTGATTTAGTTATTTTCTATGCATTCTGGCTGTAATAAAATAACAGCTATCAACTTTTTTTTCTCTCAAATTAACAATTTCTTTCAATAGTTTTAGTGTCCTAAGTTAAAAAAATTTTAAATTTCGTGTGGGAAATTTAAATTCTGGACCAAAATTCGGACTTGCTTTCGCATAGAGAGTATGGAATGTTAATGACTATTGTGATGATCTAAAATCCGGAATTGCCCAAGTCCTGACGATTCCGGAATTAGGGTTTTCTACTGTAATTGCAGTTTTGCATTGTTTTTAATCACATAGTTTTTTTTAGTTCAATGTACATAAATAGGCGCCTGTGTACGCAGTTTAAAGTTTTAGTTATTACGAGGTACTTGGGAAAAAAATTATTATAAACTATACTGAATGGAGAGTGTTTACAATTAGTCCTTGATTTAAAACAAACAAATATAGCAATTCTCCATAACAAAAAGTGCCTGAAAATGTTATGAATATTTAAAATTTTATAGGCTAAGAATGTTAAATCGTTTAGCAATTTAAAAAAAATATGGGTACAATTTTAAATAAATGGCTACTCTTTTTAATAAATAAATGGCACGATTTTAAATAAATATTCTATCAAAACTTATAATTACAAGTTGCATTTGTTTGTGAATTATCTTACAATTGCTTTTAAGATACAAATCAAAATATAAAAGTTGTCCTTTCTTATCTTGTCACCAAAATTGTGATTTCATCACTGCAATTTTTTTGATGAATGTGACAATTTGTGTATCTGTGAATTTATAAAATTTTTAGTACAATTTGTGTGTAATCTCTAATGTGGTTGAATTGATATTGAGTTATCAATAAACCATTTACACAAAGTTTGACTTAACAGTATTTTGTCAACGATTTCTTGGACACCGAAACTGAAATTTTCACATGTTGAGGAATCAAAATTGAGTTTTTCTCCCTCTTGCCAATTTAACCCAAATAAGATTTCAAAATATATAACTGCCATTTATAACCAATATTTTTGCAACCAATGGGTTTCATTTTGAAATGTCATTCATTTCATGTTTCAAATTGTTATTTGGTCATGTGTAAGTGAATACGACTTTGCCATTAAAATTTGTTTCTTAATGAAAATTAGAAAACCGAATACATGATTTTTAATGACTTTAAAGTTCAGAGTCCAATTCATGATTCGAAGTAGCATAGGTCTTGGAAAATGCAAGTGCCCTAATGACTTTAAATTAAGGACCTACTATCTACAGGAACTTTGCATTTGTAAACTAGCTAAGTAAGGATATGTGATAAATTAATAGAATAGTTACTGAAGTTAGTCAATGGAAAAACTAAATATGTGAAAGCTGGTATTTACTCTCTAAATCAATATACACTTTTTACCTTAAGTGTATTACACACACATAGCAATATATGTGCCTTTTATATTTACATTAGTTGCAACCTATTAAATACTCAAAAAACTGTTATAACTTCTAAAAGGGTATTATCTTTGAGCTGTATAAAGTGCCTTTAAATTTTTTAGGAAATAGTTTTTGACACCTTAACTGCATATATAAATTGTGAAGTTAAAAATAATTATATTTTCCTTTGTTATATAACTGCCAAAACTTTTTTATTGATATGTATCATTTTAACAAAAGTTATATATCCAAGATTATACTGTTATCTTATTTATGGCATCAAATATTAATCTTACCTTTTTAAATTTTAGAGGATTATTGACTTATTATAAAAGTAGGAGTTTGATACATTAGATTTTTTTTTTTTTGTAAAATTTTATAGGCTGGTTGGCTGATAAGTGGTATAAGTTTAACAACAGAGTTTGAGATTCAGTAGAACCTCATTATAACAGACTAATTTAATTAAATATTTTCTTGTATAACTTTGATTTTTCATTCATTGCAAGTTAAGTTACATTTAACCTACTGACATTCAATCTATTTTTGCAATTTTATGTTTGTTTTCACTGCTTGGAAGTTTAATTAATTATTTTCCTGCACATACTTATAGATTATTTAAAATATTTTAATTAATTGTAAATAGATAGTTGCATAAATTGTACTTAAAACTTTTTAATTAAAAAATATTGTTAAATAGATTTTCCTTGTGAATTTAAATTTGCTGGTGCATTGCTGGAAAATCTAGATATCCCTATACATGATATCATGTCCATGACTATTAGGGGGTTAAAATGTACATTTTAAACGATTTTATTGCTGAACCTTTAAGTTGCACCTTGTGTTTTCTTACTTTAATGTCTTAATGCTTTGCAAATCGAAAATTTTCCTTTATAACCTTTTTTTTTATTAGGTAACGGTTATCTTGCTCACTTACACTATATTTTTAGTCCGTCTAAGTAAAAATATGCACAATTAAACATGTTTTTTTAACTGCTTGTTACTTAATATAGATATGGTTAAATAAATGTTGATTCAGGATGGCCACTGAAGTCCTTTCTCACAGTCATCTAAAAATAGTGTCTATGTAGAATAGTGACTATAAACTATAGGCCTAGGGGAAATTTACGAAGTTAGCATGACTCACTAAAATTATGGGACATACATGAAAATAGGCACTTAGAAAGTTGTACAGAAGCATAAATTTTGCACTTAAATACAGAATGCATTTCGCTTGCATCTCTTGAACTCTCTTTTTACACCTAACAAAAGCAGAATCTCCTGCTCTGTGGCAAGTTTCGTAAAGTAACAGTTGAAATCGCGAGCAAGCAAATTAACGTTATACCTTCCTGTTCATAGGATTCATCTTTGCATGGTGTCTTTTCATACTAAATTGATGCTTCTCCACAACTTTGTAATTGAATTTTCATGCATGTCCAATAATTTTACAGATATGCATGCTAACTCAATAAATTTCCACTAGGAAGTACTGTCAGTTGTTCCATAGTCACTTTAACACCATTAAATTAGCTGTCGGCATTTAAAGATTAAAACGATGTAAAAGGACACCTCGTATAGTACACAAATAACATATCAATGTCTGAATGGTCAGATGTGTTAAATGATTTTTTTTGTAAATCTTTCTTTTTGCTATAATTTAATTACTTTGTTGCTACTTAAGCAAAGCAACTTGTTTAAAATATAAACGAAGTAGTTATGCAAAAATGTTTTATTATGCCGATACAACTAAATGAGAATACAGCCAAACCATGACCATTGGCCAAAAAATTTGGAATATACTGTATATTTAAGCAGCCTCGCTGAACTCCATATTCCTCATAATAATGCTACAAACTTTCAAATGTCTGCCTTGGAAATTTAGTGTTTTTCACCACATCTGTGTACTGAGACATTGATATCATGTGTGTGTTTTCTGAGAATATTATTGAAATGGTATATGCTACATAAGGCTTTGCCCATTTCTTCTTATTTTTTTAAATAAAAAAGGGGGTTTTAAAATTGCAAACAAAATTTGCTTACCTTTATTATAAAATGTGCTTTTTAAAAGTTGTTTAAAAACTTATCTGTAAAACTACTTAAAATACCAAATTTTCTTTAAAGTGGGTATTACCCACTTGGATGTTTTTAATTTGCCAAGACAGATTTTTATTTTCAAAAAAATAATTGTAAGATGTTTATACTCGCATCGAAAAATAGCATGTGTTGATCTTTTATACACTTTTCTACATCTTAACAAATTGTTTAAAATGAATTTACTTTTTTCTTAAGACATAGCTTGTGTGATATTTTATTAGTAAATCAGTTATACAAATAAATGTTTGTTTTGTCCATTAATTCTTGTTCTGCCTAGCTATTCCAATCTATATATCAGTCCCTATTATTCTAGTCATATTATGTCCATTTAATAAATACTTTTCACATTTCACTAGATGCATTTAAATGCTGAATTTTTTTAAAGTATAGTACAAATATTTAAATGTTTTACTTTATTTTAATTTTAATTAATATTCTTTCACTCAGGAAAGTTGTTTTGTTTGTTTATGGCTAGCCTTGCACTGGCAACTATCGGACATGCAACTAAACTATTTAGTTGCATCATGCCATTGAAAAACTCAAATTTTATCCGCTCACTCAGCAATTATAAGACATGCAACTATCGAGACAAAATACTCTTTTGCTCGCTACTGCCCTAACAACTTTAGTAAATAATCAACAATTTGGAGATTTTGTATGGATCGTGTTTAGACGAGTTTTGCGATATTGAAATCTGCAATATGGAAGCCCTGAGGCAAATGCAATTTAAATAATCACTGGCAGTTGCTAAGTGATTTTTTAGTTACTCGGTTGATTATCACTGAGCGATAGTTGTAGTGCAATTATTGCTTGTGCGAGGCTAGCCTATAAGTTATTCGCAAATTCTCTATTGCTGATAACTACATATTTAATCTTTTTTATTATTAAATTTAGAGTTCCACTAATGATATATTTTTATCATAAAAACAGTGCTCTTTATACTTTTGCTGAATCATAAATATTATCTTCTTAGCTGCAGCATTTTTAAATAATGCATAAAATGTTATAATAAAAATTGCTAAAAAATTCAATATTTTTTTTAATAATTTTTATTTTAACATATATTTATGTTGGTTTATTAAGTTTTAAAGTGGTTTTCACTGACTATCAATGCTCAAATCAAAGTATTGGTCAAATAGTGTAAAAGGTATTTTTAAAAAAATAAATTGTTGTATTGTTAGTAAAATTATATCCCATGATGGCGTTTCACTTCTATGATTGTAAGTATAAATTTATGAATTAAAAATTAAAATTTATTTGTGTAATTTTATTTAATTTAGCAAGGTTGCCACACTTTTGGGAAATATAAAATTGTCATGGAAAATGACTTCAAAAGATGTCAGGTTATATTAATAATTTTTCAAAGTTCCTGAAAACGTTCGATGTTGACCCATCATATTCCTTTTGTCTTCATTGATGTAATTTTCTTTTCATGAATGCCAATGTGTTTTTTTCTACACTTTACTACTTTATTTACTAGCACTTCATTTTTACAGGCTGCAATATAAATGTGTAAGAAAATTAATTTGTGTTTAAGCATATCAGTCTGGAACATTTTAATTCTTCTGGCGAAGTCAGAAAATAGTTCCTTATATTATGCATAATATATATGTTATGGGTACTGTACTTCTTGGTTTTATATTATGATTTTATAAAGATAATTGTAATGTAGTATTGTCTATATTAATTTGCATAATGTAGAATACAATTGTTTCCTCAACTCTTAAAATACTATTAGTATTTTTTTCTCATTGTTTGCTTTTAGACATAATTTTAGTTTTAGTTATTGGCTAAAATGTCTTATCATATTCCATATGTTTCAGTTATATAATTTTTTATTGTTTTCATTATTATGGTCTTTTTAAGTGTTGAATGATTGTATGCTAGAATGTATGAAAATACAGTGAACTTTTACTTATGTGAAAATAATTTTGGTCACACTTTCTATGCGTATAATAAATTCTTAGTTTTTATTCTAAGAATATGAAGAATGATTTGTAATAATATGTGAATAGTGGCACATTTTTGTCAGTTATTTTTGATGTTAAGTTATTGCTGTTACAGTTACAAAATTGCCTGTGTAGTTGTTTTCATCGTTGTCGCATATCTACAAATTATTTCAACCCTAAATGAGAATGGATTAAGAAGTGAATACTCTGGAAAAACCTGTAGTTCTTTCAGAATTTTAGCTTTAATATTGGAGTGACAACCTGATGTGTTATTGTCTGTGTTATATGATTGATATGTAATGTAAATATTCACTGTTAAATGGAAGTTTTGTTTAAGCTGTAAGCTTCTGCATTCATTTGGATTTGTTTGTGTATTTCAACACAAGATATCTTTTATACTAAGGAAAATGATAAAATGTTCATAAATGCAATATATTAACAACTTGTATTTTTTCATAAGTACAAAAGAATAAAGTAGTTTCAAATATTTGTTGTAATTCTTTTTTTTTAATATATGAGATTTTTTAAAGACTGAAAATTTTATTGTCAGCCACGTTTTAGTATACCATATACTTGAAAATTCCTTAGTATAAAGAATTACAAGTAACAATGTTTAAAATTTAAATATCTTCGGATCGGGGAAAAAAAAGGTATTCCATTTTAAAGTAAATTTTTATTTTATTTATTTCGATTTAGTTTCATAATAATTATGATTTTATATATATATATATATATCCCCAAAAAAACTTTAGAAAAGTAAAAAACGCTTAGCGTTTTTTACTTTTCTAAAGTTTTTTTGGGGGGATATCAATCCTTTTTTTCAACCCACCGTTTGAAGGATGTCAGACCAATCACCATTTAAACTTTTTAAAAATTACTATTTGTTTTCCCATGTCATTAGTTAAATCCGATATGTCAAGGAAAAATTAATCACACGCACTGTATTAAAAGACTGCTGAGAATAAATATTACCTCGATCCCCCCCCCCCCCCCCCCCCACACACACACCTTCTTTCAGTGCTTTCACCTGTTGGAAAATGGTTGCTAGTTGAGATGTTTCTTCCTTCTCCCGCGAATGAACGATATGGGAAAATATTCAATATTATTAATGATTTAAAATGCTTCTATCTTCATTAATAGTTGTCCAAGTAAAATTAAAATTGATCTAATGATTAAAAGGATTTTTAATCTATCGGGTGGTATAATTTTTATTTTGTAGAGCGTATTATTTAACAATAATTTTAACTTTTATTAAGCCGCTCTAAAACATAATTTTCTTTGGCGACCGGTAAGTGAAAGGATTTCATATTTAGGTAAAAAATCGCTTGACGGCGTAAAAATTTGACTTAAATTATTTAATAACTTCTTTAGCTAATTAAACATATAAATAAATTATATTTTAAACAAAAAGTAACAAAAGGCACTTGTGTGCCATAAAGCTATTAATCAAAAGAATCGGTTGAAAAATGTAGTGTCCAGCTTGACTTACAAATTTGGGCTTCATAATTTGAAAAAGTAACAAATCAATTAACTTTACGCAAATTAAAAAACTTCGTATCCGTTAATTTTCAATTAAAAAAAATATTCTTGTATTAAATTAAAGGTTTTACATATACGGTTCCACCAATACTAATTTTATTTTTTTACGAAATGTAGTTCGACTTCTGGAATATATTTTACGGACGCGATTTAACATTACAAGATGTGCAGAGTATATAAGCTTAAGACCTGTCGGGCGTTCGTTTCTTGTTGTCTGCTTTGACGAGTTGGCGTTATTTCTTCTTTTTTCGCTTGATATATATATATATATACCAAATGAGCTACAATTTTGATAGGCTTTTTTAGGAGAATCTACTGAATTTGGATAAGAAGTGCTTGGTTCATTTAAAGCGGTTGCAGAAATTCTTTTTTGCCTGTATTTTTTTTATCTCTTCCCTCTTTGCTTTAAAAAACTTTGATCAACTTTCATTGTAATTTCCTTTTTCTTACACCTTTCTCTTTGCTTACTGAATTAATTATCTTTAACAGTTTGAAATATTCCATTTGCTTTTTTTTTTCATTTTTTCTTATCTCTTTCTTACATTTTGCTACTTTTTTTCCCCATTTACAGTTAAAATAAGAAAAGTATATTAAATAACAATATTTAAAAATAAGATCACTTGTGATATTATTTTTAAATATTGTTACTGTACATTTTGTAATCGTTGTTGTTCTACAAACACAGCATATAGTTTTGACTTACACTACAGTTTTAATTTATTTAATATTCACTAAAAAATTTCATTCTTTTAAAAATCAAAACTGCAGTCTGATAAAGATTAATATAGAGAAGGAAATCACTGAATTTTTTTTAATGTGGCTCAATTTAGAAGAACTTTTTGTTATTTTTTTTGTGACTTACACTACAATTGGAAAAATTCTTATTTAATTTGGTTCTAAATCAATAATTAAATCAAGAACGGTTTTTATAAAATAAGGAATTTGATTGTACATTAGTTGTATTTCTTAAAAAATTCAGAAAATTTAACTTTTCTTAGGAATCAAGGAGTGCAAATGTAAGCAAGTTCAATTTCATTACATAGCAACCATTTTGAATTTGCACCATTGTCACAAAATATGTGCAAAATTTCTATTAATGCAAAATATAATAAATTCAATTATTTTTCTATTAAATATAAAAATTTCAACTATGTAAAAAAATATTTTTAAAATTCATTTACAGAACACCCATATTACCCATTTGTGTATGTACGCGTACGTATTTATGTATCTACAAGTCTTCTATGGTTACACTTTAAAAAAAAAATTATGATACATATTTAAAATCAGTTTCGTTCAAGATAGAAACATCACATTACAATTTTAGAGGGGTTGGGTGGGAGGGGGGGTGAGGTAACTCTGGCCAATAGCCTTATTGACATTAATTTAGTCTAGCCAGGAGTAAATTGTTCAAAATTAATTAACCTTTCTTGAGGATTTTACCATTGAAAAGTTATTGTGTTTGAATGCAATTTTTGCCTCAATAATTTTAATTAAAAATAAAGCGATTTTACAAGTTGTGCAAATATTAAAGATGATTGTTTTATATCTAATTTATTTTTATGTTCAATTTAAGTAATTTGCTAACCTTTGTCTGGAAATATATACACTCTTATACGAAAAATGTTGATTATAAGAGTTTCTTTGGGAAAAAATCACACACGTCACGTAAAATGTCACAGTGCTATTTATTTTATTATAGCCTAATTATTGCTAGTTCAGATTCCTAATGCCGATCATTTGAATGGTTACATATATGGATTGATGCTAATAATTTTTATTTCAGTAAATGTAAAAAGAATTCACAGAAATATTTAAATTCCTTGAGAGTAGTGGGAAAAACGCTGGCAAAGTGGTCACTACGTCACGAAAAATTAAAATTTATTACTCTGTATTCATGCAATTTGAAAAAAAATTCCGAGGAGATGAATTATATATCAAGACATCAATGACAGATAATAATATGTTCTTAAAAATTGCAGTTGTTTTAGATTCAAAATAATTACAAACGTGCTGAAAATGTTGTCTAGGGGGGGGGGGGAGGATTGTCCCGCTGGAATGCTCCCTATTGGCTTTTAAGAAAAATCTGTAAACTTATTCATAAGTTACATTCAAACTTATTCATAAATTTTTGTGCAGGTTAAAAAGGGGCTCGCTACTAAGTTCGCACCGTGCCCAGCGGGCTGCTAAAGGCGGCCCTGCTTTGATGGTCCCCCGCCCCCCCTCCTTGTCAATGTTATATGACGCTCGGTAAAACAGTTGTACGCAATATCCGGTGAAATATTTAATAATTTTATTTATCCTTATCCATAGGAGCAATTGTGAATTAGAACAGAATCTTGGAAATGACTTGTTTTGCAATTTTTTTAGATAGAATATCACAACTTCTTGAAAGATTTTGAAAACATAACGTGAACCTCCCTTCCCTACCCAACGTAACGATAACCCCCCCGCCCCTCCGTTCTTGAGGAGCCCCTCCGTCGCCCCCTAATGAGTGCTGGAGTCGCCATTTCCTGCCACAGAAGGGTTTCGATTTCCGGAGGGATGGGAAATCACAGGGCGCGCAGAGACGCAAAGAAATTTCTCTGCACGAATTGATTTTGTCTACAAGCAAATCAGGACACCCTTTTGATGGCTTAACAGTTGGCTCACCCCACATTCAAGAATATCAGAATGGCTTCAACATATTTATGACTTGAACCCTGTAGTCAGTGGCGGATTTAAGGAAAAAGACCCAGGCGGCAAAGCCTTCGAGGGGCCTAGTTTCATACATAAGCGGGGCCGTTCATATATTACGTCTTACATATTTACTAGGGGGTCTCATGCGCTGTAAGGGGGAGGGATTGTTGTGGTTACGTGACGTAGGAAAACTTTCTAGAACAAAAATTATAAAGCTTATTGCACAAACTTT
Organism: Troglohyphantes excavatus; assembly: GCA_963932185.1. Lineage (NCBI taxonomy): Eukaryota > Metazoa > Arthropoda > Arachnida > Araneae > Linyphiidae > Troglohyphantes > Troglohyphantes excavatus. The sequence goes on along the minus strand of OZ010676.1, from coordinate 60,143,396 downwards.
TATATGAATCCTTTTTCTCAAATTCACAAACTTTCTAAAGAGATGTTTGATAAAATAACAGAATCAAAGTTTTAAAGACTGTTATTTTAATGCAAAAATTTATCATGGCATATATGAGAAGGGTTGGGTGAGGTGAGGTTTACTTGAAATGGTGGGTGGGTGGAGATGTAAGCGGAAATACAAAAAAAATTCAAAATAGCGTGACGCAATAAAAGTGAACGCTCTTGTTAGGCATAATCAAAAATTTACAATTGAATGTGCTCTCCCAAAAAAGTAGAGTACAAATGGGCAGTTCAGGGAGGAGCGCCAATTCCTTATTATAAGTATTCTTAAAATCATATACTTCTGTATTCTTTTAATTATTCAAATTTTAATTATTTAAAATTCGTAATTAAATTTACATTTAAGTGTAATTAGATAAATATAAAGGTCTGTTAAAATATTTTCTGCAGTAAGAAATAAACTTAGTAAAGCATTACTAAAAAAAAGTGATGAAAGTAAATATGTGTAATATTAATAATCGAGAAATTAAATACGAAATTAGAAAATTTCCCCGTCCCCATCGTACTCATCCGACGGGTCGAATTAAAACATAATTCAATTTTGCATTTATCATGACGAAAACTTAATAAATGTAAAAAGTACTGTAGAATAGTACCTTTCAAAAATTGTATTGTTATTAGCCTTTATTTTTTGTATTGTAAAACTATGTCAAGTACATCAGCTTTTTTGAGAAACTGGGACTTTTGTATTATCAATACATGAATAGTATATATTCTTTTACAAATTTTTAATCAATGTCAGCTATTCGGATATAAATAAAATCACAGGGTATATTTTAACAAATAGAACTAATCACTAATGTCGATGTTTCTTCATTTTAATTAGGTAATTGAAAGGCAAACTTTATCATTGGAACTACTAAGTTTAATATTAAATTTATAATTATATTTACATAATTTATACTGACATAATTTTAATATCATCCTGTTACTTAAAAATATTACATAAATATCCCAAATAGTGCAGTTTTAGTAAAGGACCGATATAATAATTCGAGCTATAGTGATTAAAGTATTCAAATAATTTATATTTATATCCGCTCTTTTATCAAAAATTATTTCATTAACTAATTGTTTAATGTTTTTATGAAAAATTTTACATCGTCAATGACAATTATACGTGTATAAAATTTATTTCAAGCTGATGCTTCCCCACCCTCCAAATTTCTACACCAACACAAAACACAACCAACGTGAATTAACCCGGACATAACAGACGTATTATCTTTATTTGGCATCTACAATCGAATTCGTAATCCTTCGATTACGAGCTCGTCTTAATTTCCCGAAACACACACCTGTCTCTTACCGCATATTATAGCTAAAGGATCGCTTTTTCTCAGCATTTAATTATATTAGTTAAACAATTATCAATTAATTCAAATCCATTAATATATTAAAATATAAACTTACATTTTTAGTAGTTGAATTAAAATCAGTCAAAAAATGTAGATAATTCATATTCCCGTATTCATTCTCGTACTATTTCCATTTTTTGGCGCAGCTTAGCCATTTCTGGCTCTTGCGCCATAAAACGCCAACCAACCAACTATTTCCATTTCAGTAAGTATCAGCATCACTCTGCGCTTGTGAGAAACATTTAAGGACGCCCCCAAAATCCCAAAATGGTGCTGTCCCAATGTGACACACCAAACACAGTCCTGAAATCAGGACTTGACAATGCCCGCCCAAGGTCTTGTTTTTCTGTGCTTATATGAAAGGAGAGGGTCAGAAAGAAAGGAGTTAAAGATTGCTGCTTGCGACTCATTTAAAAAGCATTCAATAAGCAACTGCAACAGTTTTAGTGTATTTTCAAGGTGGACAACGTGTTTCAACTCATTGAATGGAAATTCCCATTGTCACACTCGATTTGAAAAGAGTTCTTTCAATGAAAAGAATCATTTCTTATCTGGTCAGTAACCGTCCAACAAAAGGGCAAAAGGGGTTGAGGGACCAAGAAGAGAAACATGGTTCCACCCCTGAGGCACTTCACCTGCTTCCGCATGTGAGGAATGTTTTAGTAACCGCTGCTAAATTTTTGAACTCAGCCTCAATAAAGATAACTTATTGTAAAAATACTTTTTTGGTTTTAACAGCAACGAGACAACTGATAAGCGATTTCGCGTTTGACTGTATTATAATAGTAAAACTATTTTAATTTGAAAATGTTATGAACTTAACAGCCAAAAGTTATACAATCTGATATACTCTTTTGATACTGTATTCAGTTTATATTGTATTGTATAACCCATAGAAATAATATTCATTACAATTGTTCGACGAATTTTTTATTTAAACCAACGGAAACTTTACCTTTTCTGAAAAAAAATACGTTCAGTCTGAACATTTACAACAGTTTTCTCGTTTATTCACAAGAAATAATTTTACAGAGTATATTAGATATAATACTGACCACCCCAAAATATCAATAATAGTTTCTTTTTTAAACAATCAATTTCATTACAGTCGCACAAAGTCCATTAAAAAGCCCACAAAAATTTTAAGACGGTTAAATTTACTCTAATTAAACTGAAATCTTCACTGAAATATTTGAAAATAAATTACTCAAACTTTTTTATCTATTTATTTTTACACGTTGATTTATTTTATTCAACACGCTCCTCTCGCAAAATAAAGTTTCGAAGAATGAAAAATCTTGCAAATGTAGTCAATTATTCTTTTAAACTATAAATTACAACTTTTTTTGAAAAATTGCTGAAAAGTTATGTAAATTTGAAGAAAATAACGAATGTTTCAAAACCTAGGCAACTTTTCTACAATTTATTTGTACTTAATGAAAGTTGAGACCTCTATGTCGGGAGACCCTGGACCCAGTCCTTACGTGCCTAATGGTAAATTAGGCCCTGTTCAACACAAATACAATATGAGCTTTAAATAACATATTTTCAACGATTTGCGTTAAAAGATGTCAGTTTGTACTTTTAACTTTTAGCAATTCCCCACTTATTCTGCGAAGGAGCCAAGCTCGGGGAACCTTAGAAGAAGCAGAGGGCCCCGCGTCGTAGGGGATTTGAGGGATTATCAGAAATCTGAAGTGTAAGTTCTGTCTGCACGTAGTTTTTGGGTAATCGGGTTCTGTAAAGAGAAGTGTACCCGGGGCACGATGAACAAGGGGCACATTTCTGCTCATATGAGAGAGTAAGGGGAATCCAGACAGAAAATCACACAGTGAAATGTTTATTAAAATATGCTAAAATATAACAGAAACAATTATTTCTCTGCCGACTCTTTTTTAATTTTGGGAGTCGAGGGGGCCCCAATGGGTTCAAGACAAGGGGGCCCAGGCGGCAACTGTCCATTTGCCGCCTGTTAAATCCGCCACTGCCTGTAGTCAGGGGTGCCCATAGGGGGGGGATTATGGCGCAAGTTGCGCCATCAGAATTTTTGGGGGGGATTTTTTTTCATTTCTTAATTATTATTTAATTTTCAGGGGGAAATGTTTTGGGCAAAAAATAATTTTGCATATATAATACGTCCGCAGTCACTGGAATTTCCAGCCATTTCAAGAAACGCCTCTTCGACACAAAAGCTGACGAAATTGTAAAAAAAATACTCTTGTTTGAAAATGCAAGTCTTTATTCTGTTAAAATTAAATGCCATTTTAGAAAGATTCTACAAAATAAATTACAATAATTATCTGATTAATGGATATAGAATTATCTTAGGGTTGTGCGGCGCATGCCACCGCACAGGACCCCTCGCTTTTTTTTTTTTTGGGGGGGGGGGGGGGGGGGGGAGAGGGTCAGTAAAAAAACCAAGAAAACTATTTCAGAGAAAAAATCATATTTTTTAAAACTTTAGTATTTTTTTTAATATGTGTTACTCATATATCTAGGACATACACGTTTACTTTGTCCGGTTCATACATTTAGACTATACACTTCAGTGCTAAGATTTAAATTAAAAAACGCTGTGAGGCAATAACTTTTCCGTTAAGAAGAAAAAATTTAAAAATAAATATGAAGATTGCTATAAACTCAGGACTGCAGACTGCAACAAAAACTGGAAAAAAACGGTGACTTTAACAAAGTTAATTCTTTTGTTTGTTAATATGTGGCATATGTTTTTAAAAAAAAACTGCAATGATGGAAGCATAAACTGTTTCCGCATCTCAACAACACTTATAACGTAAATTACGATTTTTATATACAACTCCATAAGAAACTAATTACTTTCATACGTTTGTTCACTAATAAGCAACAGTTGTGGCGATTAGGGAGGACGCTCCCCCCTCCCACTTTTTTTGAATGTTGCCCCCATACTTTTTAAATTTAAACTAAAAAAAATATTTAGTAAATTGTGTTACTGAATTGACGAACTAAAGAAAAATTTCCTACCCCAACCCTCTCCTATTTTTTTCTGGTGCTTATATTACATTTACAATCGATTTTTTATTTTTTCGTATTATCTTGTATCTTCTGCCAGCACACAGACAGCTAACAGACATTTAGGAGCCACTTCTCTCATTACAAAATACTCATCGTTCAAATAAAACAAAACCAAAAAAAGCCAAAGGAAATAGGCGCGACCGTAGGTCTTGATTTTTTAGCGGGAAACATATTGGCGCCGATATAAGTCTGTGTGGAATACGAGTAGTATTATGAAAGCCAAACTGAATTTTTAGAACCCAATCGCCGCTACTGAGCGTAGGTGGTTTTATTATATTTGAGTTTAGTCTTGGCGTCGAATCAGTTTAAATAATTTCAATGGTGTTACAATAAAAGAACGGATAATATATTTTAGTCAGCAAGGACGAATGGTTTTTGTGAACGTGCAGTTTAAATGTGGAGTAAAGCTGAGAATATTTAAATTATAAAAAAATAACTAAATGAAAAGTATTTTCTGAGTTTGATAAACTGTACTGGTAAGTGGATAAATATCATACGGCATTTTGAAATTAAATTTCATTATTAATACATTTTTAATTTAAATAAAGATTTCTTAAAATTCGATAAAATAAAGTTTTTGCATTTGATAGTCATATTTAAAATAGCCAAATATAAGAGTAGAAGGTCACGAGTGATTTTAAACAAAACCAACAGCGTTCAGTATTTTGCATGAATTTAGTCGATAATTTTTTTTTTCTATCTCTGTGTTTACCTGTCTATTTTGTTGGGGCTTAATAGATGTTTTTTTTAAAATAAAACTTTCACAAGTTTATTCATTACTTATAATCTGTACTTTAGTTCATGTTGACATCTCTAACCGTTAAGACATGAATTTTCCCACTTTGTCATAAATATTTCTGTTTGACCATATATGTAGCCGTGTTTTATATATACCAGTTTTGTTTATACCATTAGGTAAGAGAAAGTATACTTAACCAGTAAAAAACAGATATTCTAAGGCCCATTCTACACGGACGCTATTTACGCCGCGTTGCATTTTGCAGAAGCATCTGATTGGTGCATTCACACCACGTGGTGGACCAATCGCAGAGTTATCGCAAAAGCTAACGTGCGCAAATAACGTCCGTGTAGAATGGGGACATTATTAAAGCGCATTAGCTTTTGTAGATGGCCCTGTGATTGGGTAATACAAACTATGTGGTTTACATATACACTCGTAGAACCATCTGTATCTAACACGATTTTATTTCTTTGATGTCATGATGTGTTTTAAAAAAAAGCCGTTTTTTATATTTCAAACAGAAAGCTTTTCTTTCTTATAATAAAGTATTTAAGCATTTTCAGTGGCATTTGGCTGACATGCAAGAGGCAATTGTTTCTGAGCATTTAGAGTAAAACCTATTTACATCATGTGTTTCTGCTAATTAGAGTGATTTATCAGTGCATATATCACTGACAAATAAAATAAAATATTGTAGGTAGTTATTTTAGTCTAAATGGAGCGATTGCAAGGGTTTTTCTGAAATTGAACAATCAGAGATTACCGTCAGCATTTCTACAGTAACTATTTTTAGGTGTTTACAAAATTGAATTTAAAATTTTTTAAATATCCATTTGTAAATTATATTTTTTGGTGGAATTGAAATCAACACCTTAGACAAATCGATGACATTTTGTAGAAAACACTAGATTTTTAGACCATAACAAAACTGCGGTTCTTGAACCGAAATCGATCGATTCTTAACGGACAGACAATAATAAGTTCTATGGAATTTATTATGAATTTTAACGCATGTTTTAACAATTAATAAATTTCTGAAATTACAATTTTATTCGACAAAATTATATTATCTGAACCTCCGACCCTATATTTTACCGACGAACCTGACTTTAAGCACCATTTGTTTGTATCAATGAAACGTTATAAAGAGATGCGGAGAGAAAGTTTAATTCAATATATAAGTTCCATACATATAAGTTAATGTATATAAGTTAATGAAATATATAAGTATATAAGTTAATGTATATAAGTTAAAGTATAACCAAATTTATACCTTGATTTTATCTCCAACTGATTTATAAAATACGAAATGTGGAGCTTTGTGTGGATTCAGTTGAAAATTTTAGATTCTAATAAAGTTATATGCTTTAAATTTGAGGGGGTAGTGATTTTTTTTTGGGGGGGGGGGTGCGCCATTGAGTTAGGGGGGAATTTGCGCCATTGAGTTAGGAGGGGATGGGCACCCCTGCCTGTAGTTATAAAACCAGATAGATAAATATTTTCGATATTCAGATTATGACATTTATTTTTAGTTTACCTACAGATCTATCAGTAGGCAAAGTCATAACATTCCAAAGCAGCTAGATAATATTCATTTTACGGTGTAAAGTAGCAGTTGGTTGCAAAACCAGATAAGTAAAGAAATCAGTTTCAAAAGCAGATAGATCAAGATGCGCGTAGGTTATTTCGCATTAATTGCAGCGCAGAAGCAGTTGCAAAACCAAATAGATCCCATATACTTGGTTTCAAAACCAGATAGATCCTATAGCATGGTTACAAAACCAGATAGATCCAAAAGAAGAAAAAAATATCTCAAAATAATACTTTTACAGATCTAAAATTTGGTTAATACATGTGTCTATATAATACCAATTTGTAAAAAAGAGAAGACAAAATTCTTCTATAAATAATTCAATTAACTTTTTGTTTCAATTGAAAAATGTGTCAAAAATGATCTATCTGGTTTTGAAACTTCAGGGCTCACTTGTAAAGGATATATTTTACATGAAAAAGGAATATGCGTTTATCAATCTTAATTTGTTTCATAAACTTAAAAAAAAGCAACGACGTGAAGCATTATAGTCAAGACGCGGGTGTAGAAAATGGTATTTTTTTTTAACAAAAAAACTTTCTACACTAAAACAAGTTACACCTGATCGATGTTACGGTCAGGTCGAAGCTGGTTTAATTGTTTCCTCTTCCTTTCTTGACTTGGCGTGAAAATTGTAACCCTTTCAACTCACAACATCTAAAGATCTTGTAGAATATGTTAGATTCTTTTATTTCAGATTGTTGGGCCCCTCAAGGTCAGGGACAGAATTAAAACTTTTGACGCCCCCGGGGGTTTCTTGAAATGTGGTCCCATTCCATTTTGTTTCTCGAATACCTTTTGCTCCCACAATTGATTCATTATTTTTAAAATATATCGATTTTATATGTGGTATTAGTTATTTTTCGATTTTTTTTTATAATTAAACATCTTTAAAATGTACATGATAAGCGACGTTATAATATTTCTTTTATTTCAACATTATTTTTATACAGTTAGTGAATAATTAATAGACCATTTAACAATTTCTATTTATAGATACATTTAGATACAATACAATATTAAAAAAACTTCAATTTAAAATCATTTCCTTCTGCATTTTTAGATCAATGCAAAGTTGATGTTATCTACCTCAATACTTCAGGTACCTAAATTAGGCAGACGGTCTTGTTTCATAGTATTTTGGAAGATACTTTATAATTTTCAGTTGTCAAAATGATCTCTTGGCCGATGCATTGGATTCTGTCATTGATAAGATCTTTAATAAGATACAAAGTGAACACTACTGCCGCACTTGCAATTAATATAAAATTAAGTATTTATTGCTATGCACTATAAAAATATTTATTGACTAATATACTTTTTAATTGAAGAGATATTTTTCATTTAAAAAAATAAAACTGACCCCCCCCCCTTTTTTTTTAAAAGTTTTACTAGACTTTTTAATTATTACTGAAGAACTGCTGTCTTTGTAAATGACTTAGTTTTGGTGAAGTACCACGCCTGCCAGTACCGTGTGAAATTGTCGAAACTAATGGCAATGAGATTTGCGTGTCCACCATGGTTAAAAAGGGGAAAAACTGGAGATGGCCAGACGAAGATGACTCAATTTGGTATGACCAAAGTAAAATTGTGCGAAAATTGAACCCACCTGTTCAAATAAACGAGTTCCCAACTCCTGCATTCGTGGTTGATTTAAAACATTGAGCTAATTATATTTGCATAAATATAGGTAGCTATAATAATAAGCAGAGTTTATTTTTCTTAAATAATTAATTGTTTGTTCATATATTTAAGTTTATACAGTTGTTTATACATTTAAGCGGAATTTATATTTGTTCAAGTATTATTTTTTCACGAAGTATTTATTTTTTGAAGAATTTATTCTTTGAAAAGGAAGTTACCCTAAGTTTTGATAAAATAAAATGTTTTTCCTCGAAAATTTCTGTGTTTTGCCTAAGTATCCCTATCCATATCACGTTATGCCAACTCACCCCTAGGGGTATACCAACTAACACCGCACCCTGGGTTAGTTGGCATAGTGGCAAGCTTTTAGGAAAAGGGTTTTTGGGGTTACCTAAACACAAATTTACTTAATTGGTTCTACATGATTTTGTAGCCAAAAAGTTAAGCTATACGCCGCATTCACCAGAATCCCTCCAAGTATTGCACAAAAAAATAGAAAAATCAAAAACCAAAATCTATGCCAACTAGCCCCGGTCTCCCCTATTATAAATATTTTTCGATTGGTAGGAAAAGGGAAAGGATATGGCAACCCAGTTTCACGTAATTTAATATATATCTTATTGGCAAATTATTTTTAGCGCCAATTCTCTTACGTATTTAATAGCTTTATATAAAAGTTGTAGATTAGAGTAAAAGTTGGCTCATTTATGCTGTTGTTGTTGAACCATGTTTCGCTTCTGAATGAGCAAACACAATTGAGCTGAAACAATTCTACATTTAATCTTTTCTAGTAATGATTTATATAACTAAAAAAGTATTGTTGTTAGGACACATTGTAATTGTCTACAGTGTATGAATCCAGCGGAGGAGGATTCCGTAGCAATCCTCGAGGGGTTGGCGGAGTGGCAGTGGAGCAGGAGACGGCGGAGCCCCCTAGTTAATAAAAAAATATAAATTTAAAATTAGTTCACGGAAAACTTTATTTGAAAACTTCGTAATTTAATGTAATGAAGTCTTAAACCAAACACATCCTTTGCGACAGATGACCCATAAATTATTTTACTACTATTTTTAAATGCATTTCAACTTTTAATTTAATAAGTTATTCTATTGAAATCAACTTTGTCAGATTTTGACAAAATGGAATCGAATAACAAAATAATTCTACTTTATTTAGGATTTTTTTTCAATGATTTGCAAACTGGGAAAATGGGTGATTGAATTATTAATGGTAAAGGGAGTAGGAAATTCAGAACATTTTAATGATCTTCGAAAAAAGAGCAATATACTAATATATATATATATGAATTTCGAAGCTTATAAATAACAAAAGTCTGAACTAGAATATATTTAACACTGTTTATATGTTAATATAACTAAGTTATATACTTTTTTTTTTAAATTAACTGTCAACAAGAACACGTTTTGATAACAAAATGAGCGCCATTTGCTGAGACTGCTAGAACATAAATAGAAAGTTTTAAATTTGATTAAAAAATAATCAAATTTAAAATAACGTCGATACATAATAGATTTCTGAATAAAAATAAACCAAAATTATACTAACAGGTGTTCTTTTTCGATTATAATAAATAATAAAACAGTTGATTTTTTAAAATGGGCTTACAATTTGCTTTTAGAATAACTGTTACAAAAACAGTCCCTTAATAATCAAATGTACTGATTTTTTAAGAGTTTATGATTGTCATTTATTCTATTTTATTCAAATTACTAATTTACTAATAATTTTGTTTTAATAAAGCCTTTTTACACGAAAACTTATGATTCGAACAATTACATATTTTCCATACTTTTTATCGTAAAAGAGGAGAACAATTGAGAACTAGAAATTAAAAACGACCAAGTCCAAAAAAAAAAAAAAATCTTTCAGGAGCCGAAAAATGAAAAACACTCGCATCTGGTAGATTCAACCAGCGCGATCTTTCGACAAATTTTTGAACTATTACTACTGGAGTTCGCACTTTGGACGTTCTCCACTTTGTTTAGCTTGGTATTTAGGACATTTTTCCGTAAAAAAAAGATTTTCGATTTTTTTTTGTACTTAGGTCGTTTTTCATTTCTAGTCCTCTAGTATTATTAAAAATATTTATAAACCTCAGAATTAAAAAAAAATATCGTGTTCAATGAAAAAGCGATTATTTTTATGAAATAATTGCAATTCTACAAATTTTTCTAAAGACAAATTAGACTTTCAAAATTCAAGTTTTTTTAATATCCATTTTTCGCTACCTTAAATTTTTTTAGTAAACTCTCAGAGCTCATAAATGACAAATTATATAAACTCACTAACCAACACGATAATTTTCTCGCCTTTTATGTAATATTGAAAACAAAAACCATGAAAATTCCGCATACCATAATTGAGTACTGAAAAAGGTAAACATGTGTGCCAAGGGGAAAATGTTGGGAAATTGCAAAAAAATGTTTGTTTAGTCCATAGCGACCTCTTCACATTAGCGACCTCTGTATACTCTTTTGAACTACTTAGAGGACTTTTCAGGTTTACACCATTATAAAGCATTGCTCTTTTGAACCTTTAACGTGAAAAACTTTGTTATTTTTTTTTTGGCGTTCTTACATTGTTTATCAATTTTAGTCTTCAATTTCCGATGCATATTTCCAAAATGTCCCTTTTCGTTGACTGTTCCTCGTTCTTTTTAAACATTTGAAAAATTGAGACCTGTAAATCCGTTCGTGTATCGCCAGTTTTTTACAACTGTACTCAAAATTTGTCTAATTTTTCAAATTTTCTAAATTTTACATTTGAAGCATCGGAGGAACTTTTGAAAGCCATTTCTACTAAAATAATATTTAATAAATATTAAATTTTTTAATAAATATATAAAATATGTTAAATACATATAGGATTGTGTTAGAAATGCAAAGGATTCTCTTTTTTTGCAGTGAAAACAAGCTTACAGTTTTGTTATCTCTCTCATCTGTTATAGTACTACCATCATAAAAAAAAGCCTTAATTTCAAAAAGCAAAACTGTACAAGAAACAAAAAAAAAAAAAAAAATAATACTTGCATTAAAATTAATATTTTAAAAGGCTTTTGTTGTCTAACAGTAGTTGTTTACATGTACAAAATTTTGTTTTGGTATTAGTTATATTTTCTTTTACCTTGTAAGTTTATCATGCTTTTCTATCTACAACTCATGATGGATTTTGGACCTTTTTAGTATGTACTTGCTATATAGGGCCTTCTTTTATATAAAAAAAAACAGCATTTAACTGGATTCGCTATAACTCAGTCACGATTGAATTCGATTTATCGATTTGTAATGTCCTAAAAAGGTATATCTTTTAATGATACATCGGATAAGCTAAAAGAAAAAAATATTACAAAAATGGGGAGTTAGGACCTTTTATAACGGCAGTATAGGGATAATAATATAAATATTTATTAAAAATGGCTTCCAAAAGTTCGTCTGATTTTTTAAATGTAAAAATTAAGAAATTAAGAAAAAATTAAGAATTAAAATTGGATTTTTTGTGTGTGTATTGTTGAAAAAACTAGCAATACATGAACGTATTTACATGTCGCGAGCTAAACCTAAGAAAGAGAGCGAGCGTTCTTTTCCAACTCTCCTAGATACAATCTTTGAAAGTCTGTTGTCCAACGCGGCGATTAACACGCGACTTCCCCAACATTCCCGAGCGGTGGGAGATCGATAAGCCCCTTCCTTCCCCATCCTCGGCGAATGGTCCGGCCCTCCCGCCTGCTCTCCATCCTCCGCCATTGCCCCTAGTGGGAGGATGGCAGAGAGCCGCATCTCTCGCAGCAGCATCTCCCTGTAGCAGGCAGGTAAGCTCTCTTTTTCTCTCTCGCATGGAGTTCTTCGCATTTCTCCATCGAGAACACACACTCGCTTTTGTGTTAATTACGCAGCGTACGAAGCTTGTGATGAGAAGATAAAATCATCTTTCGGCGGGTTTTTTCTCGCTAGATAATTCACTTTGTTATAAAAAACAACATTGATATTGTGGCGGTATTTAGGGTTTACGAAAACGGAAATGCTTTTTAATGCTATTAATGCTTTGTCAATTGGGTCGATCAACAATTTTATGATTTTTGCATTATTTGTTATTATTTTTTTCACACGTGCACTATGCATCGATGAAATGTTTATTATTGGAAAATGTTTTTGATTCTTTTTTAGGCGTAACACTACTAGTATGACAACACTTTTCCTTTTATTACAACTAAATTCCGAATTAATGTATCGTAATGGGATTTATTAGGAAAAAGTTATTACTTGTAATTTTTATATTGACTTAAAACTTTTTAGTCTCGGTTAGCAAATGAAGTTTTAAAATGGTACATGATGAGAATTTCTGTTTTAACTATATATTACTACTATACGCTTTCTAATGCTTTAGATGTATGTTTTTTAATTTGGTTATTTTTGTAGAATTTTCATTTTAAATCCGCGAGTAGTATGTTGGACTGCATGTATTTACAGTTTATAGTGCATCAGCATATTTTGTGTAGATTACATTTTTGACCAACAAATATGCTGAACTTGATTATAATCATATAATTAGATATGAAACATTTATAAACACCCTATTGGCATTCTTTTTCTTTTAATATTCTTGAAATTCATTTTATAAATAGTATTACTATAATTATCCTATTTCAGAAAGTACCTAGTATTGAGTTTTGTACGTATGTTCAAATCTAGCATTATATATCACATTAATCAACCTAATTAGAGGTTTTACCTAAATAAATTTGAAGCTTATATGTATCTTTAGTTATCGACACTACCACAACTTTCAAATCAACTACAAACTAAATACAGACCTTTCCTTAAGATAAAAAGCAAATTTCAATCAATATATAACAGTAGGCTCTTAAAACAAAACCCTGTAGTACTCAACTCTTGACATGTACCTACTGAATATATTTGCAGGTATGCATACTTTGTTTTTAATACTTATACTTATTTAAATTGATTGTTTCCTCCAAATTAACGGCAACACATTTTAGTGGCATATGACTTCTTTCATCATTTTATATATTTTGTCGTATGGACTTGACAAAGAAAATGTAAAAAGTAGTGATCTTGTGTTCAGAGGGTTGCCAGCTTTGCTACAAAATACTAGAAAAGCCGTCCAGAACATCCGAAAAAATGTATGAAAAAATGCGTGTATACGGGACTGGTGCACGATAAATCTGATCGGGGTCCAAAGTCCCGATGTCTATTGAAGGCGTTGGGTACCAGTTCAGGTGTTTCCTCGTCATCTGACCATGGTTCTAAAATAACGAGGTGCATGTATGAATGTGTGTGTGAATGTGTATATGTTCCCGGGTCTTTCCTTTTCGAGATAGACCCCGAACCGTCGCCAATAGCCCACTGTGCAGCTCTAGTGCGACGTTAATTAACCAAATCAAACCAACATTTTGTCGTGTTGCCATTCCTGAAGAAATGCTGCTTGACTCTCCTCAGAAAAAGTTTCTTACTTTTTTTATTCAAGTGTCATAAATATTACAAGCGTCTTTAAAGCTATTCTCGAGAGAAAAATATTAATATGCTGTGTGTATGCACTACGTATATAGTATGCAAGTAATATGCCGAGTATGCCTTCGAACTGATGACATCCTAGGCGGTCTCCCCGGAGTATGTCAACGGTATGTACAACTACAGCCACAGTATTACAATGCTTCCGATTTGGATCCAATTAATTGCAACATTATTGGAATGTTTGCAGGCACGTAGGTACAGAGTTTTCATTAGGGGGTTCAGTGACTGAACAACGGATTTCTTTAGGTACCTTATTTCCCCCCTCAACAAGAGGTGACAATCCTTTACACTCCCCACCCCCTATAAATCAACACACTTCTCCACCCCACATCAAAATCCCCTTCCCCTTCTCCACAAATTTTTGTTTAAAAAAAAATTATTAATTTTCATTCAAGTAAAGAGGAATACGTTAGCAGATAAAAATCGAAACAGCAACAGTTATCATTATCATTAACTAAAATTAAAATTAGTGAATCACTCAAAGAGATCAGTGAACAATTGAGAACAAATTTCAATTTTGAGAATCCTTATATTATATGGTTTATAACTTGTTTTGCGCTGAAATGAAAATGATAGGTAATGAAGCACGATGACGTCCTGATAGCAACCGTGTATCCGGTGTGGGGGGGGGGGGGGGGGGGGTGAATGGGGTAATTATCCCCCCCCCCCCAGCATATAAGATTATTTTAGAATTTAAACTGAGAAATTTTGCGAATCGTGATAATTTTATATGAATATGCTCTTTAAATTTTATTATTATATCAGTTCATACATTTCTTAACTTTCTTTAAAACTTCCCAATACTCCCCCCCCCCCCCCCAACACTACCCGTTCTTCCACTACCCAAGGCGAATAGACGCAGGATGAAAATAATAGTCTCAGGTCACATCACCTCCGTTGTTACCAACGCCCCATTTCTTTGTTACTGAGAGACAGCCCAGAGGACGTAACCCATACAAGCTAAAAATGGTCCCTAGACTTTCACCTTGCAGGTTAATTGTAATGTCAATCGGAATAAAGTAACCAGCATACGGTAATCACAAAAGAATAGGGAGAGAGGGGTATCCTTTTCAGGGGGGCTGTGAAAACGTCTGGCACATATATGTAGTTTAGGTCTAGCGAGCTTATGACAAATATGAACTCATGGAAGATGGGAGGGGGGGGATTTTGTAGCCCGTGAGAGATCTATAGGTATTCAGTCAGTTGGCGGCACAAAAGATAATTGCAGGTTGTTTAGTATCAATAGGTAAATGGTCGCTTTTCTTGATAATTGAAATGGGGAAGGAGTTGAACCAGAATTCACAATGTCTCAATCCAGAAATTGTCTGTTTCTCAGCAAGATATTTTCCAACGAACATCCTATTTAGTGTCCGAATCTAAGTGCTTCGAGAAAGAGTTTTAAATGATTAATGTTATAAGGAAACGGCAATAATTTTGATCGTTGTCATCCTTCACAATGCTGTAGTGTTCCCTATTGCCCATGGTAGAGTTTCCCTCTCCTTTGAAAGATCCTATCGCTAAAGCCGAATTTTTATTACCAAGTCCACGCTAATAGGTGAATGGTGAAAAAAAAAACCATCATAAACTAATTAGGGAATAGGGAGATGTTAAAAATGCAAGACGTCAAGACAAACAATTTTTTTTATGTAATATGTTGTTTGATTCACAATTATTTTTAATTACAATTCTAAGAAAACTTTGTTTCATCAACGGTATATTTTGTTTCTGATACAAGACTAGGTTTTATTTCAAAGTTGAAGTGTCTTAATGTTTCTTGCTTTTTTAGAATTTTAAGGTATTTTTTTTAAATGAAAAAAAGAATATACCTTAGGTAATAAGATATTTTAGTTCACCATTCACTTTACAGCCATGTCCTTATAATTCATATATTTCAATGGTGCATGAGAATGCCAATAAATTAATTTTGAAACTGAAGATAAATTGTTTCATAAAAAAATGCTCAATACACAATATTTTGGGTCAGAATATCGAATTCGGGGAAGAATTGTAAGTTTCCTATTGCCAGTGATACTCAAAATTTTAGTTAAAATTCGAAATTCCTTAGACAGTGCGCAAAGTATTTGCTTTTTTAATTTCTGTAAAATCGACTAACTTCTATAGAGAAATAAGTAACAATATTTTTAAAATTTAGACAAATAATAAAAAATGATCATATATAAAATGTTAAATTTTAATGTAGTTTTTCCAGCAGCGGAAATTTTTTCGTATATCAAGTAGCTTAAATTTGCTTGCATTATACCTTAAAATTGGGGGTTCAAGTTTGGTGTTCTTGATAATTGAATAACAACAAACTGCATTACCCTTCTTAACAATAATCTCTGGATCCACCCTTGCATGTTAGGCTTGTTTAAGATAAAAAATTACTTCATCACCGCCTTTTGAAAACTACTTTCCGGTGTAGGACACCCGGAAAATAGTTTTCAAAGGCCTTCATAAACATATTATGTTTATTTTTATTTCGAACTAAACCTAACATAAGGTCATCGTGTTTCTGTCTGGGGGTAATCAATACCTTTCATGTTCACAAGGCTTAAGGGGTATTCTCCCCCCCCCCCCCCCAATAGCTCTATTTTTTATGATTTTTACAGGAATTCTGTTTTTAATTTTTTTATTTATTTGATATCCAATGGATGGGGTTTGAACTTCCTGACCTCCCCCCACCCTCTTACCTACGTGCCTGTATATTTACAACTACATAATTGGATATATGTGAGTTAAGTTTTAAGTATCTATCTATATCTATATATATATAGTTTTACTTCCACTTAATGAGACACACACACTCACACACACACACACACACACACACACACACACTGGCTGCCATCTACTATTGCAATTTTTCTTTGAAACATACATTTATTGAGCAGCAGATTATAGGAATCGGTCGTTAACAAAACCTCGCCAAACGAAGGAGGAAGATAAAACAGCTGTTTCGTCTGACACCATGTGTAATCTATTCATGTACCGAACATGCTTAACTTTGTTTCAAGATCTTGAACACGTTTGTGCCTAATTTTCTATCCAACGTTATTACATTTATAACAATAGTGCTATTTGTTACGGAGTGGAATAGTGCTATGGGCCACCTTGTTGGGCCTTGAGCCTATTGTTGGTCGTCAATATTTGTATTTGTATTTGTATAAGTGTATAACTTAGATTTTCTATATGTAGATTATTGTATATTCCATGTAGATTATTTTAAAGGTTTCACCTAAAAAGCATTTTATTGAAATTCAAAAATGAATATTTGAAAATTAATTTTTAGAAGAAATATTGTCAGTATATATTTAAACTATCAGCACTTTTAAATTTATGTTTTACAACTAGCAATATGGCCCGGCGTTGCTCGTGGTCACTTTGCGCAGTAAGAGCTGCGCGTTTTTTGTTGTTGTTAGAGTAGCTGTCGCATATCATTCTCTGTGCACTGTGAAAAATAAACTTTATCAAAATCTAGATTTATTAAACTACTTTGAATAGTTTTTGAGATACCTAAATCTAGTACTTTTTAAATGTTATGTTAACGGCTTTACATGCTATTGCGACTACTATTTAAACTGATGTTTTTCTAAATTGTTTCTTTTTGTAATATACAAATTCCTAAAAATTAATGATTGAAAAAGCCTTTACGAATATTAGCCTTGTAAATGTAATGTCTATAAAATAATGTATTCTGCAAAAATGAAAGTAAAACACTTGGCGATGTTACTGCCAATTGGTGTTGAAAACATATTATTTAAAAGTTGCTTTTTTTGTATAAAAATTAACCCTTTAGTGACAATAAACGCATGTAGTAAATCATTAGTTTTAATATTGGCGATGTAATAATATATTAAAGAAAAAAATATTGCATTATTCCAAATTGAAATAATTTTTCGTATTTGGCATTTTTTTTTTTTTGGTGCCAAAATTAAACCTTCAGTGATATTAAACACATGCAGTAAATCATTAGTTTTAATATTGGCGATGCACACTAATATATCAAATAAAAAATATTGCATTCTTCCAAATGGAAATAATTTATCGTATTTGGCGAATTTTTTTTTGTGTGCCAATTGGCGATTGGAGTTTACATATCGGTCTTTGAACATAATTTCTGAAGAAAAATAATTAAGAATTATTTTTATTTATAACTGTTCTTCCTGCAATTTCATATAATTATAAAATATAATTTTAAATACGCCTGTTTCAATATTTACTGACAATATTTCTTTAAAAAAATTAATTTTCAAATATTCATTTTTGAATTTCAATAAAATGTTTTTAAAGTGAAACCTCTAAAATAAGCTACATGGAGGAATAAATATAGAAACCCTAAGTTAAGATTTTAGGGTGGCTCATTCCAACACCATATCAATGTTAAATTCTGTAACAAATAGCACTATTCTCATAAATGTAATAACGTTGGATAGAAAATTAGGCACCCACGTGTTTAAGATCTTGAAACAAAGTTAAGCATATTCAACACATGGCGTCAGACGAAACAGCTGGTTTATCTTCCTCTTTCGGTTGGAGAGGTTTTTGTTAACGACCGATTCCTATAGTCTGCTGCTCAATAAATGTATTTTTCAAAAAAATCGCAATAGCAGATAGCTGCCAGTATTTTTAAAAATAATATTTGGTCGTCAGGGTGATATTTAACAATAACATTATATGAAGGGAAGTTCTACAATGTAAATTTCCAATAGGAATAATGTATGGGAAAAATTGAAAAGTTCTAAAACTTTTGAATGTTTGCGGATATTCACATGAAACAAAGTGCAGAGGTTAAGTTAGAAGATTATTGATAAATTAAAGTAAGTTTCATAAAAATCCGTTTAGTAGTTTTTTAGGTAAATCCACACAAACAAACAGACAAAAAATTTTTTATATGATTTTCTGAATCAGTGTATCCCAATTCATGTAAAAAACTCAAAATGAGTGGTTTTGTTCGATTCCACAGACATACACTCCATTCTTATATATAAGTATTGATAACAATAAAACTATCTTTATATTTTAAAGAAATGCATTTTCTCAAGACATTTCAAATTGTTAGATTTTGATAACTGAGAATTTTTTCCCCTCCTACCCTTTTTGCATCAATAAAACGGGATGTAGCCGAATAATATAGAATTAAATGTATCGTACGACATCAATCTTAAAATATTATTCGAATTCCTCCAAAAGCACGAGCATCATTTCAAAATAGTCTGCGGTCTTACTTTATTGTTCACTTTAAAGGTTTACGAAATCATTTAATGCAAAATATAATTAAAGTTAGTATAATTATTCTTTATTTAGTTGCCTTTCGATAATTTGTTTTCTGATCAATAATGTCATACTTTCTCTTTCAATATAGAAATACTTTATACTTTTAAATTTATCTTTCAATATTTTTTGTAAATATTCTTTATCCATTAATATGGTACCACAAAGATGTCTAGAGTTAAAATTTAAAAATGTAAATTGTCATAATCATGTCTATATTCTTAGCAGATTGTCTATATGCTTAATCAATGTTACGATAAAAGTTTTTAAAAAGTTCATTTCTTTAGTTAGTACCAACTATAAAACCTTAATAACAGTAATGCAAATAAAAAGATTTTTAATTTAAATTTATTATAAACAGGTGTGAACTTTTCTTCTTAAATACATGTTCCTATTCTCAAATATATACTAAACAAAATTATACAGACACAAGGTCTGCCACTTTATACTAGAACTATAATTTATTAGTTGATATAACTAACTTTGCTATCATCCTACAAAACCTACTACAAGGGTTAAAAAAGAGCACTTCATGCCTCATTGTCACATTCTAGCCTTACTTTTTGATTATTTGAGTTATATAAAAAATTTGTTCAGTCTAAATGCAATATTTATTTAGTAGTGTTTTTCATGTCAGAATCACTAAACTTTCTCATGGGTGTTAGCCATTATTTTGTAATTGATAGAAATCAGTTTCTTGATTTTTTAAAAAAAATTATCCTACTTAAAGTATTCCTAATACAAATTAATAACAATTAACAAATTAATACAAACTGCCCAGGTGCAGTTTTTAGATAATTAAGGGGCGTATAAACCTTGTAAAGATTACATTTAGTTTTTTTCCATGATGTTTAGATCGATTAAAAAAATATTATTTTTATTTCATATTTGGTGGACTATATAATGCTACTTTCTTCTTTTGGAAACAGTAATTACTTTAAGTTTAAGCATTTTTAAAAAACGTTTTGTGGCATGAAATGTAATTAAAAAAATACTGCCTAAATAAAAGTTACTTACAAAATTTAAAATCTCAATGAATGACTTTATAAATTTCATATTCAATTCTGTAAAACTATCCTGAATGTAAAACTATCTTAAATATATTCATTTGAAATTACAAAGTCATACATTAAGATTTAAAAAAAATCTTTTAAATGACTTTTATTTATTCTGCATTTTTTCTTATTACATTTCATGCCACAAAACTCTTTTTTAAATATTTATATTTAAAGTAGTTACTGTTTACTTTTATTAGAATATAATAAATGATCTACCAACGCGTAGGAGAAAAATGGACCACGTCGACCAGGTTGGCATTCATCTACTTCCCATATCACCTGTGTAACATATTTTGGACATACGCTGGTCTGTTTAACTAATGTAACTTGAGTTCTAATCGGTGAGTCGTGGCGAGTACGTGCTTAAAATGAAGAGAAAGACAATTTCTACAATTCCAATTAACTAGTTGACAGCTTAAACAATTTTTGTGAAAATTACGTGGAGTAGAAAAAGTGACAATTTATTGAAGATCTCACCATGAAGCTAAAATACCTCACTTTAGTACAATTCCGGCATGGAAAACTAAAAGAACAGTTCAAGGCGATCCAAATAATACTAAAAAGACAAAACTTATGATAAGTGCGGATAGAGCTTTCCGAAGATGCAAGAAAGAGCCGAGTAGGCGTAGGTACAAACGAACCAAACCTTTCGCACAGACAGTGCATACATACATACATACATGCATACATTACATACATGCATGTGTGCATTTAATGTCTATCTATTTTATTTTAAAGACTACTGTATTTAATGCCTACTAATGACCAAAAAGATTATAAATTTAAATTGGTGAGGGGGGGGGGGGGGGTAGGGAAAATTTATAAATAATGATTATTTTAGGTAATAATTAATAATGTCATGCTATATATATATATATATTTTTATAATTTAATTGAAGAATATTTCTAACTATATACTCTGGTGTATTTCAAGAAATTTTAAAGTAATTAAATAAATTTTTAAGCAATTAAATAAAAAAGTATTTTAGAAAATAATTACAATGTATAAAAAAATATAAATATGTAAAACATATAAAACCAGTTAAAAATCTTAGAGATAATCAATACTATGAAATTTTTAACCGTTGTACACAAATAGGCCATCAGCCATTCTGCATTCCTGTTGGGATTTCACGACATAAGTAATTATTTAATATACGGGAAAATTAGGGTAAAGAAAGGGTAGCATGTTTATTTGATCAATTTGAGAATTTATAAATCCCATTGGGATATCATTAACAATTAGGTTTTTAATAAAATTACTAACTTTAATTTCGAATTTATTTTTATCTTTGGTTGCATTATTCATTTTAATAATTTCTGTAATTAAAGTGTTTGTAATTACTTTTTTAGAAATACATGAATTTCAAATTTTGAAGAAAAGGGCCGCTTTTCGTTGAATATCCGTTATTTGTCCTCAATTAAAATTCTGGCATGATAATTGTTTTCGGCGTTTTTATGGTAGCCATTGCAAAGGATATTTTGTTGGATGAATAGACATTTCGGAGCAATGCAATGGGATTTTAGTAACTGTTCGGGTTAGTTGAAAAGATGTCGAACTAGAGCTACATAATGGGCTATTGCTATATTCGGGTTGTTGTTTTAGCTATACAGTGGGCAACTGGCGCATCGGTTCGAGATCGATCTTGAAGTTTGGTTGAATGAACGTTACACTAGAGCTGAAGAGTGGGCTATTGGCTAACTAAAAGAAGAGGAAATTACTTCTCAAACTAAAACTATTTTAATATTCATTGAAAGCATTCCATTGAGTACAACAACATCTTCTATTAGGTTTGTATCAAATGAAATGGACGTTTCAAGGTACGACTTTTTGTATTGGCTGAGTTCACTCGCGCACTCAGCTGATCATGCAAATGTTTGGTGCCATATTACTGGGGATAAATAGGGATATTCAATAATACAAAGTGTTGGTTGCAACGAGTGAATAATATCGCGACAACCCAATATACCGTTGGTTTAATTCACTACATAACGCCAAACCACGGATTCAATCAACAGCAGTCGAGAAAGCTGCTTGCCAACGAAATTCACACTCGGACATCTTTAAGCCAATCCCTCCCAGCAAAAAAAGTCAGCATAAAACCGTCATCAAAATTGTCAAATTGAAGGTTTTTTGAAGGTTTTATAAAGGATATTGAAACAAAAAACTGCAGTTTTTTTGAAGTTTTTAATTTTCCTGCATAAAACCTTTAAAATATCTGCATATTCCCTTCATGATTAAAAATTGAAGGTTTTTTGCAGGTTTTTATGAAGGTTTTTTACAGTTTTTATGAAGGATATTGAAACAAAAACCTTTAATTTTATAGATCTTCAAAAAAACTGCAGTTTTCCTGCATAAAACTTTCAATTTCAAAAATTTTATGAAGGTTTTATTCTGACTTTTTTTTGCTGGGCTAACCTACAATCTAAGTTCAAGTATTCCGATCCTTTCCAGTTTTTAAACAATTCCACAGATTGAATCGCTTGAATTTCGTCGACAAGCAGCTTTCGCTACTGCTGCTGAACCCGTGGTTTGGAGTTACGTGGTATGCGAATTAAGCAAATGATTGCAAATAGCATTGTAGACACATAAAACACTATGTGGAGTGACATAGAGTTTTTTTTGTTTTTGTTAATTAACGTCGCACTTGAGCTACACAGTGGGCTATTGGCCACGGTTCGGGATCTATCTCGAAGGAAAGACCCGGGAACACATACATATTCACACACACATTCATACATGCACCTCGTTATTTTAGAACCATGGTCAGATGACGAGAAAACACCTGAACTGGCACCCAACGCCTTCAATAGACGTCGGGACTTCGGACCCCGATCAGATGTATCGTGCACCAGTCCCGTATACACGCCGATAATTTTTGAGGATGTTCTGGACGACTTTTCTAGTATTTTTGTAGCGAAGCTGGCAACCCACCGATCACAAGATTACTACTTTTTTTACTTTTCTTTGTCAAGTCCATCACACGGGTTCGAACCACCAATCATAGAGGGAAGAGGAGGGGTGTGAAGATTCACACTATCATGAGGGGAGGGTTAAAAAAAAAGACGACACATTGCGTGATGTATTAAATGTAATAAATGAACGCGCCCTGACAAGATTCTCTCGTGTTCCTTTTGCAGGTGACGCCAGCATGAAGCTCATCCGCTGGGTGGAGGTGCATATCGGGCGCTCCCGCCGCAAGAGCAAGAAGGGAGAAGCCGCGGATCGCAACGCCACACCTCCCCCGAGCACCCCCCTCCGTAAGGTGGAGCCCCTCCCCCGCTCCGCTGGCTCCAGCCCTCGCAAACGCCCTCCCGACACCCCTCGCCTCCACATTCGCACGACACTCCTGGAGCCGGGACTCAGCAGCCCGCTGCCACCGGCCGCCGTCGCGAGGAGAGTGACCAACGGAGTGGCCGCGGCCCTGGACTCCCCGCGGGCCCGGTGTCGGATCCGCACCAACCCGTGGCTGCCCTCGCCCAAGAACACTGAGCGATGGCGCGGGGGAGGAGGGGTGCGCGCCTCATCCATTGGCTCCGAAAGTTCGGAGTCCATATCCGGATTTGGGAGTCAGTCCAGTGGGAGCTTATGGGAGGGTGAGTGGATTTAGATAATTGCAAAAGTACGGGTCCTGATATTTCATTAGGTCCGGAACTATTCTCATAGGCGATTCCAGGGGGGCGCTGAAGCACCCCTATTACAAATTCCACAAACACTTTTTCAAATATTAACATTCTGCATTTTTTTACTCTTTAAACATTTACAAACCTTTTTATTCCCTTAAATATAAAATATTTAGAACAATTAAAATTTAATAACTAGTAGTTCTGGAAACAGTAGATCTCGCGACCAAAAAAACAACAACAAAAAAACTGAACTTTACACGAAACTGAACCCTAAAACGACGACCATCTTGAAACGGAATATTAAAAAACCTAAGTCGTTTTTAATGACATCAAGGAACATTCATGCCAAATTTAAAGAAAATCGAACAACGCGTTTGATCGTGACTGCTTAACAAACAAATGTACATACAAACAGACGAAATGCCGAACGGTCGGGTTAAAACAGGACCTCACTAACGCTCGGTCAATCACAAAAATTATGAGGATTATGTGGGTGTAGTTTTAAGATGCCTTCGGTGTATGCTTCCCTACATTTACCCAAGAATGCATGGGATGTTTACTTATAATAATTTAAAATAATTTCAGTAATAATTGCAATTTATTTTAATAATTTAAATTAATGTTACTTATTTAAATTAATTTTAATAACATTAATAATTTAAATTAAATTCCAAATTTAAATTAATTGTATTCAATGTATTTAAATGTGCATTTGATTTTCAATACTAACTTTTGATCATGCCCCTTTCCTCTATACCTTTCTTATTTGAATTTGTCAGATTCTTAATTTTTACACTGCCGCCATAAATTAAAAAGCCATAACTCCAATTTTTTTTTATTTAATTTTTTAGCTTATTCGATTTGTTCCTTTAAAAAAATGCACCTTTAATGAGATTAAAAATCCATAAATCAAATATAATGATGAGTTATAGTGAAATTTATATTGGCCCTAACTGCAGTTCGAAGCGGTTTTTGACAAAAGAAGGCCCTGTATGACAAGTAAATACTAAAAAGGCCCTAAATGAGTTATACATAGAAAAACATGGTAAACCCACATAGTAAAATAAAATATAACTACAATAAAAATAAAAATTTGTAGATCCAAACAACTACTGTTAGACAATAAAAGCCTTTTAACCCTTTGAGTACTGAATTATTTGAAGATTTTTATGCCCATGGGACGGATTTGGTGAGGTTCAATTGATCCCATTCTTGACCGACCCTACAAGAAATTGTTTGCGATCAACGCACACTGGCGGAGGGGGCGGCAAACATCAAAGCCTGCTTCTTAAATTCAGATGACGAGTCAGACTCGTCAAATGTACCCAAAGGGTTAATGCATCCAAACTTTGATGCAGGTGATAAATTTGTTTTATCTTGTTTTTTGTAATTTTTTGCTTTCTGGAGTCTTCTTTCTGATGACAGTTCTCGTGTTTTTCAAAAGTGCTGTCTAAATGAATACTACTTGTATACCTCTAGGATTTCCGGGCGAACCTTGGGGAGGTTTTCGTTCAAACGGCCGCAGCCCTTCGTCTCATCGCCTCCCCCGAGTGACCCTGGAGCATCGTCCAACGTCGGGGGGCGTAGCTGACCCTTTCTACGACGAGGACACGCCCTACTGCCCAGCCACCTACTGCCGTCCGATCCCTCGAAGCGCCTGGATCAACTTCAAGGATTTCGAGCTGCTGGAGAAGAGCGTGTCAGCGACGACGGAGGACGGGGAGAGCAGCGACGAGGCCTATTCGGAGGACTACGTACACGTGGAGGATGCCCAAGATGAACTCTCCCTCGATGTCATAAGTAAGTCACAGCTGTAGGACCCCCTTCGAGAATTTAAGTCATAGCTGTAGTGCCCCCTTCGAGAATTTAAGTCACAGCTGTAGGGCCCCTTTCGAGAATTTAAGTCATAGCTGTAGGGCCCCCTCCGAGAATTTAAGTCACAGCTGTAGGACCCCCTCCGAAAATTTAAGTCATAGCTGTAGGGCCCCTCCGAGAATTTAAGTCACAGCTGTAGGGCCCCCTCTGAGAATTTAAAGCTTAGGAGAGGCCTGGGGAATGGTGTCATACGGCGTAATGCCTATGTAAACAGACAACTATAACCATTGGGGAGGTCACGATAAGTACTGCACTCGAGCAAGCAATAGGATAAACTGTCACATTATGGTTAAGGTTCTATACTATTAAAAATGCATGCTCATATTTGACGAAACTTTTGTCAGTTTTGACGAAACAGAGATCCCTGCTACATGCTCTAATTAAATATTTTATCAAACTAATGAAATACATTTGATCGTTTTTTCACGAAATTTATTTCGTCAAAATTGAGGACGACCTTTTTAACATTGCTTATGTTTATAACTTCTTCCCGTTGCCTTGGTAGATTAACGGAAAAGGCTCTGGACAGCGGTGCCTGCAGATCTGGGTTCGATTCCCGGATTGCTTGATGGTAATTGTCGATATTTATTGAAAGTGATTTATGAAGGCAGCCTATGTAGGCTAGCATCTGCTGTTTTTATTCATTTTACTCATTTTTAAGTCCATGTATTTTTCAAAATTTAACTTATATATATGGAGCCATGATATGCATCGAATGTATTCAAAAATGAGTACCTTTTACTTATTCTTTAAGACCTATTTTTAACAGTGTACTTTTTACGTGTAAGGTGTAAGCGTCTTCGCTAGTCGTGAATTGGAATCATTCGCTATATTGAGGTAATGTCGCCATGGGGTTGAAATTTGCCTAATTTGTGGAGATTATGACACAAATGAAATGTTGTACCGGTGCACTTTTCGCGGGTTAATGCAAATTGCAGTGGGTATGACTCTGCAGAGCATTATATATGTGACTTTTGTCAGCAAAAATAGTTTTACTAATGACTATGAAAATGGAATCAATCCCTCAAACAATTTTATAATGTTTAAGAAATCTGGAAAACATTTATGTTTTTTATTATAATTTAAAAAAAAAACAATTGTGAAATAAAATTATGTAAGTTTAATTGTTGTACACTATATTTAAATAAGCAACTCTCAAAACGTTCACAGAGTGACGATTACCCAGGTACCAGGTCAATCGCGTCACTCTGTAAAAGTTTAGTAAACTGCTTTTAAATAACTTTAAAACCCATTATAGCTTACGTAATGTTTTTGTATAATGCGTAAGAAAATGTAAAACTAAATAGTTCACTTATTTAAAGTGTTATATTATTTTACAGTATAGAAAACAAAATAATTTTACCTTAAGGGGACGTAATTACCCTGGTCTCTCCTGCACTGCTCAAGGAAGATATTTTTCATTTTGGAATTAATTTTATAAAAATTCTAATAATTTAACACATAATCTTTATTATAACAAACTTGCATTGGTTCCTCTTGAGCTTTTGAAAACATTAATACTTAATTTAGAACCACAGACAAATGATAGACGCTTTATCAGAACTGTCAACCCGTTCTATAAAATTCCACAGTAAAATTAACGTGATGACAAAAAAAAAAGAGACAGATTAAACGTGCATCAATTCCTTGGAACACAGTAATGAAATAATTGGTAAAAAAAATATCGTTATTTAATTCTCCTTTATTTAGTTCTTCTGGGTAGCTAGCTTCCGAGTAAATATAATCGAAAAACATAATAAAATATTGTTAAAGAGTACATAAAAAATATTCTTCTTGTACTATTTGTACCCTAATTTTATTAATAAAACACGAATAATGTAATATGTCTGCCTTAATTAATGGTAAATATAAATTAATTATAAAATCAAATAGTTGCTATTATTAGTAAGGAAGATGTATAAAGTTGTAATCAAATTTTAATATACGAGGGTAAATCAAAAATTACTTACACTTTTCGTTCTACAACTTTATTAAACAAAGGTAGTATTACAACAGATACATTATTTTTCGATAGTCTCCACCTTGAGCAATGTACTTGGTTTGGTTTTGTTAATTAACGTCGAACTAGAGCTGCACAGTGGGCTATTGGCGACGGTTCGGGGCCTATCTCGAAGGAAAGACCCAGGAACGATGCCTCGAACTTTTGAACCATGGTCAGATGACGAGGACAACACCTGAACTAGCACCCGACGCAACCTCAATAGGCGTCAGGACATTGGACCCCGATCAGATTTATCGTGCACCAGTCCCGTATACACGCCGATAATTTTTGTGGATGTTCTGGACGACATTCCTAGTATTTTATAGTGAAACTGACAACCCTCCTATCACAAGATCACGACTTTTTTACTTTTCTTAATCAAGTCCGTCGCACAGAATCGAACCAGGAACCCTTTGATTCCCAGCTGACGCCTTTATCCATTCGGCCACGGAGACCTCATGCACTTGGTCCAGCGAGGCACAAGCTTCCGTATGCCTTCCTGGTAGAAGGTTTTCGGTTGGTCGTGAAGCCACTTTTGCACCGCATCCCGAATGTCATGCCTGAGGCAAATCGACGACCTCTCAAAGCTTCCTTGAGCGGTCCAAAGAAATGAAAGTCTGAGGGAGCGAGATCTGGGCTGTAGGGAAGGTGTTCCAGGGTCTCAAAGCCATGTCGATTGTTTCTATGGTGTTTTGGGTCGTGTGCGGCCTGGCGTTGTTCTTGCAACAACAAAACTTTTTTTGAGAGTAGACCACGGTGTTTCGAAGCTTCGAGCTTCACGACCAACCGAAAACCTTCTACCAGGAAGACATACGGAAGCTTGTGGCTCGCTGACCAAGTGCATTGCTTAAGGTGGAGACTATATCGAAAAATAATGAATCTGTTGTAAACCTATCTTTGTTTAATAAAGTTGTAGAACGAAAAGTGTAAGTAATTTTTGACTTACCCTCGTATCATCACATTACTAAAATATTTTCCAATGATTGCCTAATATGTGTACCACAATTAATGGTAAATGTAAATTAATTACAAAATATAATGGTTGCTATTACTTGTAAGAAATATGTCTAAGTAAGTATTATAGTATTACTAGTAAGAAATATGTAGAAAAGTTGTAAGCAAATTTTAGTGTATCATTCGCAACATTCGCAACATATTTTCCAACGATTGCCCTTCCCTGGATTCAATCCTGGATCCGCTCCTGGTAAGTAAACAACAAATAAAAAAGTTACAAGGAATAGCAAGTTGACAGATCAAAGAATTCGGTCGTTGTTTATTTTTCCCACTGCAATTCGGCAATTGATATGCCTGGGGGTCAAAGGTGTAATAATAAATAAGTTGTTTTAAAATGAGTTAAAAGCTGTTTTTAAAAGTCTTATTTGAACCATCAAACACTCTCGGATTTATTTTCTCTCATTTCCGTTCTAACTCAAATGTATTAGCTATGCCCTGGTTTTACATGTAGCCAGTAAGAACTTGCAACAAAACGTTTTCTCTCGTACCCCTTGGTAAAACTTTTCTTTTATGAGTATCCCCTTCTCTCATAACCCATATCACCCATTTCTAAAGAAGAATTACTAGAAACGAAAAGAACAACAAATAGATAGAAGAAGGCACATGTGGTACGATTGGCTTTTGGGCGGGGCAATGACAACCAATTTTTAGGTTTACGACTATAACTTCCCACTTTTTCTTTTTTTTAGGTATTTTCCTCCATTATAATTTTATTTTCGTGTACCTTCAACCGGATCCCCACGTGCCTCTTAGGGGTACGCGTATCCCAGGACGGGAAACGCTTTTATAAAATGTAAAAGGGAAAAATTATAAACAATAATATTTAATTCCCTTGTAAGTTCCATTTTGTGATTTTGATCTAAGGTAAAATTAAACCAAAAAAAAAGTGGAGCCAAGCTACAGAACTAAAACCTTTCTACAGAACCCAAATATCCAGTAGCAAATTTGCCCGCTTTGGCCACTACCTTTCCCCTACATTTCCTTTCTCTCGCATTTCAGGAGCCTCTAAACATTCTCCCCCAGACACTGGGAGTCCACAAGCAGACAGCGCTTGCGGCAGTGACCCCGACAACAGCAGCTGCAGTACTACCCCGGTGTCCGAGACGCCGGCGTCCAGCGGTGGCAGCAGGAGCGCCGCGGAGCTGCTCCAGCACAAGGTGCAGCGGCTGCAGCGGGAACGCCGCCTGGTGGACCAGCGGATGCAGGAGGCGCGCGCTGAGGAGATCGTGAGGCGCGAGGAGCAGCTGATGTTGCAGCGGGAGCTCGTCCAGTTCCGCAGACTCTTCCTCATCCAGACTCTGTCCGAGCTTCGCAACCAGCTGGAGAGGAAGCACCTGCGCCACTTGGAAGGGGGAGAGAAGGAGAAGTAGGAAGAGCTTTATGGGTCTCGCGCGTGATCAATGCAATGCATGTTTGCTCAACACACATTCCTCCCCACAAAAAGACATGTAAAAAGTTGATTTTGAAGAGAATCAAAATTGCCCCCCCTATTGAAACGTTATTTCATAATCTGGATGGCTCGCAATATAAAAATAAAAGTTTATTGATGTGTAACAAATTTTAACCGATGACTATATAAGATGTCTCTAAACGTTGAAGGATCATTCACATCAAAGTGATGTTTGGTGAAATTGTAACTTTTTCCCCCTTTGAAGGGTCAAGTTTCTGGAGAGCAATGTTTAATTTGCCAAAACCGTGAGTAGAGCTCACTAAGTGCAATATATTTAATTGATGTTTTATGAAGATAGATCCTATTTACATAAATTTACTTACTAACCCATTTTTTTTATCTATTTCCTGCGATTTGTAAATAGGTGCAAGGTAGAACAAGATTCAAAGGTTAGATTTGTTTGCTTATTATTTAATTGTGAATAAAGGTCGGATAGCATTTAAAATTTATTTACAAAAGGTAATTTCTAAATCACAAATATTGAATATTTAATTTTGCGCTACTTTATGAATAAAAAAAAAATCTTATGCTTCTAAAGAAAATTAGAAAAATTATAACTGTACTGATTTTTAATCGCTTTTGACGTAAACCAAAAAATAAAGATCTTAAAGAAATGAAATACTCATTATTAAAAAGGAATTGTAATCGTACATAACTGAAAACCGAAATTAAATTCTGATAGCTATTTTACTTTCCGAATTTATATATTAAATCAATAAAACTTCATTCAATTATATATAACATCAATAAAACTTCAAACTTAAATTTATGATTTAAGATGCAAGTACTATAAATATTAAGATAAAAACATTGAATATATAACATTGAATTAAGATTATTAAAATACAAATACAGCGTTAAAACTACGCAGTAAAAATTCTTAAAATCTAGACATGTTTCGGGAGATGCTCGCATTAAGGAGCACCAAGTACATACTGTCAAACAGGAAGTAAAGAAGTCCTCCATTGCCAGGCACTCTTGAGAACATAACCATATATTTAATTTTCCTAATCCACATTTAATTTGCAAACCTAAATCTCCAGTCGAACTTGACTTCCTGGAGACGTTTAACATTTTAAGCATAATTGATACGATTGTTAATAAAACTTTTGCTGTTCCGGTATTTTCCGCTTGTTGGAGTTACACAATAGTTAACTCCAACCTATTGAGATATTTATTTTCTTTGGCAACACTTTTAATTCTGGGTTTATTTTTATTTTGTTGTGTACACAGACTTTTCATTTTTGCTGATGAAGGGTTTTGCTGATGTATTTCCCGAAACATGTCTAGATCTTATGTATTTTTATCGCGTAGTTTTAACATTGTACTTGTATTTTATTACTATAAAAAGTTTAATTGTATTTTATAAATTGAGTTTTATCTACTACAAGTATTTATGCAAGATTTTTCTTAAAATAACAATAATTATTATTATTATAAACTAATTATTATTATAGTAATCTACGTTTGTGTACGTTTCAGTAAAAAAAATCTTTACGAAAAATTTATTTATTAGTTAAGGATAACCTGAAATGAGTTTGAAAACATGTTATCATAAATATATTCAAGATGAATTGTAATGCAATATTTTGTATGCATTGACATTTATTTTTTCAATGGCTTACTCTAAAGTGAAAAAATCAGCACAAATGAACCCAGTTAAAAATAGAAAGTTAATAAAATGGAAATGCTCGTTAGTAGACATCACAATTAGGAAATAGGCTTTTAAAATTTAAAAATCAAAAATATAAATTGTGTATGTAAAATAAGAATTCCATTGTAAACTGAATGTAGGTATTTCTAAAATAAGACAACTTTTAGTCCCATTTTTAATACTATATATCAATTTTGACGTACCTAAGAGTTTATAACATTTTAAAAAGTTAGGCTTTTTACAATATTATCGAGAAATAGTTTCAAATATATCTAGAAAGTATTTCAACATTTCTTTAATGATTGATCTCTGTTAGCGGTAGAAATACTTTATAAATTTATTAGAAATTAAAGGAGTTAGAAAAATAAGTTAGCCCCTATAGATTTGCTCTGTATAATTTGATAAATGTAGTACATCCAAGTTTAAACAAGTTAATTGAACAATGATAAATTTTTTTAAAGAAATACACAATTTAAAGTTTTATACGAAATTACATAACATTCAATTGTCTAAAAATAATAGAAAATATTAACGGTGTTAAAGTATTTTACATTCAAAACAGTTCAAATATGTTTATATTTAATGCTGACTTAATTTCGAGAAGTGAAGTTTTATTATATAATTTTCGACATTTAATGATTGCAGTTTAATAAACCTTCATTTAAAAAAGACGATAATTTTTTATTATTGTATATATTATTTTTAGGTAAATAGATGCAAGTCCCTCTATAATGCTATATCCTTATTTATTGTGCTTATTTTTTTATAAAAGTTTTTCAAAATAAGCAGTATTTAATTTTTAACATTAAATTTTGATAATATTGTACGTTTTCTTTTAAGTGAAGGTGTCCAGAAATAAATTTTTCCCTTGCATATGGGGACAATTTTAGTCATTCTAATTTTAACATTGATAAAAATTCATCATTACATTTAGCAATTTAAATGTAAAAAAATATGCTTTTCTAATAGCGAAGAAGTTAAAAAACGAAAATAAACACACTGCCTAAATTATGTAAAAATATGAGTTTATTACATGCACACACGGCACATTTAAAGAGTCAAACTGCGAATTCCGTATATCAGTGCTCCAAAGTCTTTATTTCGGCAGTGTCCAGGACCTTTTAATTGGTGTAAAAAAAGTATTTTAGAGTGTTTTCTTTTGATTGTTGACACGTGACGAAAACAACACGTGACTCATTTGAAGGTCTTTCTTTTACCAGAAAAAACCATTAGAAAATAGCCCCCATGGCTTTCGAATATGTGGACTAAGAGGCCACTTTAAAACGTCTATATATACTTGAACAAAGAGTCTTGAACATTAAATGAAAATCACCAAAGAAGCAGACTGTGATTTAAACTTCTTAACTCCATGATATTTATGAAACTTCAGCTACTTAATTGGCTTTTTAAAAGGCGGTTAGTTTGGTGTATTTCTACCATTCACACCATCAGTTTGATACCAATCCTTCGACATTGTTAAGAGTCAAAAGAAATTTGCTGGAGATTTTTTGTATGCGTGAAAATGCGATGATTTCTTGTAGTGATTTGTGTAATGGCTCGCTGTTCAAGTGTTGACGCTCAGATATAAATCAAATTCCTCGATATCAACTCAAATGGACGAATTTTTTGGCATTTTGGTTGAAAACTTTAAGATGACGAATAATTCCATTTGTATGAAACAACAGAAAATAATTATTTTTCTACTCTCGGGAATAAATAATTTTTGACAAACTATCGAATCACGTGCTTGTTACATAAAATGATACCCGTCATTTTGCATAACATAATCTTTTAGATTAAAATATCCCCTATATCGCTGTTGAGGAGATCGATTAGGTTTTAAACACGCAATTTGTTATTATATTGCATTTTCTAACGGTATTTTATTAATAAATAAATGATCGTACAATTTTGTTAACACGTAATTCCTAATTTTATTCAAATAATGAAAAGAAATCATGAATATTATATTTAAATATTTAATAATTAAAGTAATTTTATTTTTTTAAAGTCATTTTTTTAATGTTTTGTACTAAAATTTTTTACAAAACAAAAGAATAAAAATAGTTCATTTTATACTTTTTTTTCCCTCGCAAACGTTTCTGACATTTAAAACTGTTAAGTTAAAAATTTACACGACAAGGATTTATAATAAACTAAGACTTGTTCATTAATAAATTATAAAAAGGTATTTCTACAGTAGGACTTTCCCTAAAAAGCCAATTGCCATCGTTAAATGCCATTATATTTTTGTGATTTGACGCGTTGTTCTTGTATCTAGTTTAGATTTGTGAAGTCATTCGGTATATTGTTGTGTATTTAGCTCTTTATAAGAGATTGAACTGTTCGTAAAACGTTTGCACAATTAATAGAATAATTATGTGTTTTGTGGAATAAACGTATGCTAATTTTACAATGTTTCTTAAATTTTTTGAACTAATGGCTATACGTTGTAACTAGTATATTTTACGTTAATAAACTTTAATTAGTTGGAATTCTCCTTATAATCTATTGAGAGATTCTAAAGATGTTTTAAATGTGTTCCAAAATGATGTTTTTATTCCAGATTTAGTGAGCTTGTTTCTTGTGTTCCGACTAGATGGAAAGTTACTTGTCACGACAAGCCATAAGTGATCACTTGGGGTTGCTAAAAGGACTTCTTGAGATGGATCGCAGAATGCACGTTTTTCTTTCAAATAGATCGAAGCATACTTTCGAATACCTGCAATTCATCCAATCTTGGATTTTGTTTTCATGTTTTTAGTTCAATAATTATTTGCATATTCGATGTAACATTTTAGCTAAACATTATTACTATTACATTATTGGATGTAATATTTTAGCTACACTAAAGGAGGCGAATCATATTTTTCTTCGAAATACATAGAAAGGTCTCTTTTCTTTTTACAGATAAACTAAATAATTAAATAAATTTATTTGGAATATACATGAACATTTACTAAAGAGATCCCCTATTATATAATGTTTTGTTTCAATATGTTAATGATCATTCTGCCTAATAAAACAGAACTTTGGAAGAACCTACTATGAGGTAGAATGCATTGAAACGTTGCATAGCAACAGCTCTCAGCTTCGTCCATTGAATAAATAATCAAAAATTGATTTCTGCTGCTATATTCGTAAATTAGACATCAAACAACTCTTTTATAAGGAACTGGTTTCTTTTGCTGACATTCTCATAGAGTTTTCAACAACAAATATGTCCTTGTAGCAACCTTAAGGTCTACCTATGTGCACAGTAGGTTGATTAAAGGTAGAAATAGATTGGGATGTTTCATTTCTGTGGTAACTCAATACAGTGGTTTCCAACTTATGAGCATGAACCTTTTGTAAAGCCAAGAAAGACATATTCTGTGTATTTTTTATTTTGAGATGCAAGTGGAAAATATATCAAGAACTAACTTTTTATTCTAATAGAAATTAAAGCGTAGGCTGCTATGAATAAGAAAATTTAAAATAAATTTATATACTTTTATAAATGTAAATTGTGCTTTAATGCCCATAGAGGTAAAGGCTTTCACATTTAAGAGGACATAAGAACTTTGGCTTCGATACTTAAGTAGATTTGAATTAAATTAAAATGGCCATATGATTAAAAATATAACATTTTATTTAAAGCATTTGGAGTCGGTTCACGCAATGAATAGTAATTAAAAATTAGGTCTAAATCCATAAAGTTTTGTTCTGAGTTTAACTTTTAAAACAATGTATATGGATTAAATGAAATCCAATCGTGTATTAACTTTACTAGAAACAGAAAATTCAAAATTTTAAACTTTCAAAACATCCTATTTTTTTATAAACATTTATTCTTCAGCACAATCCGTATATTTTTTTGGTTGTATAATTAAACTATTATAAAAAGTTTGAAAATTATAAACTTTCTTGATATTCTACAAAGGGTTTGTGCCATCGTAGAAATTGGGAATCATGGATTGAAATCGTATTAATTGTTAACTGTTCCAATCAATGTGAATTCGTTATTTAATACATTCCATATTGTTGCAACTGTGTTTGAATGTGAAATTCTGTGATTTTTAAAAAAGATTCTTTGTGAATATTGTTAATGATGTTCTGTGAATAATGTGGGAATTCATATTTCATGCAATTTATGATATTGCTTCGTTGTTTGTCATGTGTTCATTTGTAGAATTACACTCGATATACATGAAAAAATAGACAATTCACAAGGGATTTTAAACTTAAAGCAAGAAACAAGTGATACTTTTAACCCTTTACTGCTTGAGTCTCAGAAGACCTAAACCAGAAAATATAAAGATGATTAAAACAAACTTTTCCTCGTCTCAAAAATCCTGACGACCTTAAGTGGGATTGTCAGTCGCTAAATCCCAGTGCTTATCAAGAAAGAGATAATTTGGTTTGTGATACATTGGAATAGGTTAAGGGGCATGAATAACTTTTTTTACATCGTTAAATAAAATCATTGGATTAAAGTCCTCACTTAAAACTATTTAGTCCATGCAATACTACATAACAAATTCAAATGAGTTATTTCTATTGTTGAGTAATTTCACCACGGCTCCTGATACGCGAACCTTTTTGTTAGTTGTCGAATATTTAAAAAAAAAATCAGGTCTCTATAAGGTATTTTGCGTACACAATATTTTTCAAGAAGAAGAAAAAAATGTTTGCAGTGAAGGGTTAAATACAAAATATTTAAATTAGTTCAAATTAAATCTGCAAAGATATTAAAAAATGTGTTAGCCTTGTAGAATAATTTATAAAGGTTTTGGTATGGTAAAGGTTGGTACAGTATGCTCAATAAATATTATGGAAATGTTTAATTATACATTTTAAATGGATACAAATGACAGATCAGGAATGGTCATTTCCAACTATTCAAGACCAAAAACTGGAATTGGCAATTTTTCTTTATATATTTTCTTAATTTCATCCAAAAAAATTAAATTATCTTTCATTTTCATAATAATACTCATAAGTAATATATTAAACTTTCTTAACATTTCAGAATTCTGAAAAATGCAACCAGGTTTGTATTATGTTTTAAAACTGTATTGGTTTTTTAGATCAAGTAAAGTTAAAATGAGGCAAAAATAAATGAATTCACATTTTGGCTTCACAGCCCAATAAAGAAAACATTCAAAATGTTTTTGACCAGAAGAAATTGTGAATTAATGGATTATGGAATTCAGACAACTCTGCAATATTTTTGAAAACTTAACGCCTATAATCTGATATTTAAAATGTGAAAAAATAACGTATTTTTTTTAAATTAAATAATTTTAAGTAATATTAAAGAGTTGACAGGAAGGAAGAGTTGACAGGTTGTCCCGTACATACTTTTAACGTAAAACGATTAAAAATGTCATATAATAAGTGCTTTTCTTCAACTATTATTAAGCACATTGGTTTACACCTTTTCAGCGCAGATTTAAAGTTACTTTATTTTCTCCAGACAAATAAGTTAAATGCACATGATACGACGCTCTATTTTAAAAACTCATTACGTGTATCTCAAAGGGACGCAACAGCGCTTTTATACATAAACAACAAAAATAATTTTATATACCCCTTAGCTTTATGACGCATAAACCGAGATCAGATATCTAAAAATCCCGTACATAATTGTAGATAGTTTTTATCTATGACTAAAGGATGTTAATGTTAGAATTGCTGTTTTTCATTAAAACAGCCATACTTATTGTTTGTCATCTTTTCGAATACATTAATGTACTGTTACGTTAAAGTTTTGAGTGTATCGTTTCTGCTTCCATCATTCCATGTTCTTTAGTGTTTAATGAGCAAATTTTGTATAAATTATTTATAAATGATTATTATTAAAAAGAATTTTTAAACCAAGTGTTGTCCTTTCTTTTTTATTATGTTCTAATCACCACCCACCGGCGTTAAAACAAAACGTCGCTATTCCATGTACGCAAAAAACTTTCGTACATGGAAATGATTGATGGCCTTTTAACGTAAAACGATTAAAAATGTCATATAATAAGTGTTAATTATCGATAAGATTTTTAACCGGTTTTATCCTTTAAAAAAATATTTTTAATGTTTCTAATTATCATAATTATCATTCTAAATAACTTTTTTAGCATTTAACTTTAACCATTTACAGTAGCACACAGTTAAAAATATTCTTAAATTTAAATATAATATTTTTAATTCAATTATAAAAACCGATAAACATTTGTCTAAAATAATCATTATTTATAAATTTACCTCCTCGCCAATCCAAAATTGTAAATTAACAGTTAAATAAAGTTATTCAAACTTTAAAACCCATTACACGTAGTATGAACTTTCGAATCACCGAGGAGCTCGCGCGCGTTTTACTCGTTCGTGTAGAATGGACCTAAAACTATATTGATTTTTTTTTTGTAAATAAAATGTAATTACGTTCTTAACTTGTAAATATTGTATATAACATACAATTAAAATGTATATATGAGTACAATAGTGTATCCATAATTACATACCTTAAATTAATAAAGAATAATAATTAACTATACTATCATTAACAGATACATTTCTCACTTCTACAATAAATGACATCATGTACTCTTCACTAAAGTTTTTAAAAGGATAATGCAATTTGTTGAATGGGGATTGGCAACAAGAATGAAAATTCCGTCTTCCCGCCTCGTTTTAGTTTGAAGTATTATTTAATCAATTAAAACAAATACCTTTATTATTTAATTTAACCATTGAGGCCCGCATTTTTATTTGCCAGTGGAACTTTTTATTTTCTAGAATTATGCCTATCTTTAGTCTAGATTACTAAATATATATATGTGTGTGTGTTTGTGAGTGTATGTATGTATGTGTATGTATATATATGTATGTATGTATATATATATGTATGTATGTGTATGTATATATCTATCTTGATTTTTAAATAATTTTTTTAATGGTGTCATTTGGCATCATTGGGGCCTAATTAGGTACCTGAATTTTTCATTGTGTCATTTAGCATCACTAGAACTTCATTATTTATAAATTTCTTTGAAAGAAAAAGGCTAATCAATGAAAAAAAAACAGACCCTTGGTAACAGAAAAGTAGGAGTAATAATTATTTTTCGAAACCATATTTTCACTTTTTGCTTCAGAGTGTGTTCTTATTAAAAATTAATTTCCTAAATAATAGCGGTGCCATTTACTATTAAATATAAAAAATATTCGTGTATTGACAGATAAGGCACATTTGAAATGGTTACAAATAGAACCTACGGAAATTTATGTTTTAATGCAAAAAAAATAAATAATAATAATGCTGTGGTTTGGTACCACTGGGCCCGAACGGGTTAAACTTATGAATTTTTATGTTATGTTCCACATATGATTAGACGTATCACATCAAGTAAAATTTTTTAATAATTCACAATTTTTAATTGTGTTCTGCCTAATTTATTTCATTTGTTCAGCATATCGTCGTTTAGGATCTTTCTTTTTTTTTCCTAATTTTTTTAGTTCTAATAATAATTATTATGATGCATCAAGAGCCTTTTAATTCAAAAGAAAAAAAAAATTCTGTTGGCTGTACTCTCCTGATGAGAAGGTCAATTTTTTTTTACCCTAATAGGTAGTTTTTGCTAAGCTTCATGAAATGTTGAATGATTATATTCAATGTTTTAATTTGGCTTTCTTTGTGCCTTATTTTATCATTTTTCCTTAATTAGTTCATTTTAATATTTATATAGTTTATACATACACACATGAATCCATCCATACATAATTAAAGTTCCTCTATATCAGAGCTGCACACAACCATAACTATTCATTAGAAAAATGTGAAACTACTTTGAATACCCCTAATGAGAAAGACAATAAGCGAAAAAAAAATTAGTTCCAAATATTGCCCACTAAAGGGAACATTCTTACTTTAATACTAAAATAATACACATTTACTACAATATTGACTTATTAAAGCAAACATTGTTTGACATAACTAAAATAGACAACTAGAACGGGGCGGAGTTTAGCGTTGTTTGTGGGATTTCGAGCACGTGCAAGTTGCCGATTACTGGTAAACGAACAATAATATCGCTTTTTTATATTCAAATTTCGCATTAATTACGTTTAACTTGTGTTTTAACATCATATTCTAAAAAAGTATCATCGAGATTTTCAATATATTATTAGGTTTGAGTAAAATTCTAGCGCTATCCCACAAACATACTAGCTCTGACGTCACTGTAGGCGTGGTCATTCTACTCGTCCATTGCCTGCTACCCTCAGAAATCTGAAAATGGCATGTTTAACAGTCAAGAAGTAAGTGCATTGTAAAATTGAGCATTTGGCCTTGATTTGGCGCGAAATGGAAATATTGAGTACGAGAGTTATGGATGTAGGCAATTCTGAATAGGGGAACTTTAATTACGGACACCCTGTACACACGCACGCACACACACACTTACTTATGTAAATCAGTGGTTCCCAGTTACATCTTCTTAAAGTGGATATTGCCTATAATTAAGTTATAATATTTATTCCTTATTCTTTAAAAAAATAATTTTGCAATTAGCTGGTATCTGCAATAAAATACGTTTTCACTGTAAAAAATATGGTGTACAAAAATATGCGTTTTCCATATGAGATTCAGAATCCTTGAAAAAAAAATATTTCCAGAACCCGTCAACAGAGATTTAATTGCATTCACTCTCAACCTAATATCTAATGCAGCTTATAGGGATGTGACACAAAAGAACACCCTGTTATTTTCACATGTTATTTAAAAAGAACAACAACAGCCTGGTCTTAGATTTTAAGAATTCCTGTTCTTTTTTCTAATTTGTTTTTTTCGGAACTATTATTTTTTAACTTGACATCTCTCTAATCTTAAACATGTCTTGTCTAAACTGGGAAAGTTTTATATTTTTTAAGTACTACATGTGACAGACAATGCTTTCGGTGTTTTAGAATAGTTTAGTTTTAAAAGGGCGCACTCATTTTTTAATGAAAATATAATTTTAACATTTCATAAAACTCATGTTTATTACTTGATTTCAATAACTCTCATCGATTGAGCACTTTCATTGCAGTATCTGCAATTTCATTAATTTAATAGTATTTAGTTAATTTAATACTTATATCGGCCGATTGGGTTGCTTAATAGTTTCGTATGTGGAATCTATGTAATTAAATGGGTATAAAATGCGTAAAAGAATTTAATGCGCCAACACTTTAAGAAAATCGACATAAAAAAAGCTTAAATAATGATTACTAAAAATAGTTTCGCTATAATATTTTGATGTGAAAAGTCAGATTTGCTATCTTTTCAATATGTCATTGGCATAGAGAATTTTTATTTACATATTGTGGAAGAAATTTCAGTGTCCAACTTATGTTTCAGAAATATTGATTATGAAATGAAATTATGAAAAATAAATATTTATATGAATAAAAAAGCCTAAAAACTATTATAATTTTAAAATTATTTTTTCATTTTTAGCACAAAGTACGTAATATTACGTTCAGAATATATTTTAAATTGTATGAAAGGACATTTCTTTGATTAAAAAGAATATTGATAGAGTAAATAAAGCTTTGAATAATTTTAAGAAATCAAATATAAAATTTAAACATTTCAGTTTTTATGAATATGCCTTGCCTCCTTCAAAATGAAAGAAAAGCAACATTCATATCAGACAATTTTCTTTATTACAATTTGTTTAAGTTATAAAAACATCTTTGATATGACTTTTCACTCCCAGAGCCAAGGACACCCTTAGCAACCACGGGATCGAGTGCAAACTTAGCCCCTTCAGTTACTCCCTCCTTCTTTCTCCCCCCGCATAAGAACATAATACCAGTTCTTAACAGAAATTGGCATTTTGATGGATAATAAATTTGCAGAAGGAAATCATAATGAATTAATCTGTTAATTACGTCCTTTCTTTTAGGATAAAAAAAAATTATTCATTCTCTGGACGCCAGTTAACTTATTACCGGTGACAGAATATTTTATATCTGAATAAAATCAAATAAAAAATAATGCAGTTTTAAAAATAGCCATTCATTTCCATCCATAATATTTAATTTTATAATTTTTTTTCTTAAACGTTGGGCGTCTAACACAGCGGGGAGCATATTAACTACCATTATCTAATTTTTAGTATGAAAAATAATCGGGAGGGGTCTTTAGCCCCGAGATACCGTCGTCGGCAAGGAACCAGAGGGTAGCGAGTTCGAATACGGCTGATACCAGAGACTTGACATTTTTTTTTTTTTAAATGCAGTGAACTTGTGATCGGAGGGTTGTCAGATTAGCTGCAGAGTAACAGGACGTCGTCCGAATTTATCTCCAATTTCTACAGCGTGTATACGGCACGTTAAATCTGATCGGGGTCCAATGTCCTGACGCCTATTGAGGTTGCGTCTGGTGCCAGCTCAGGTGTTGTTCTCGTCATCTGACCATGGTTAAAAAATGCGAGACTTTATTCACGGGTTTTTCCTTTGCGATAGGCCCCGAACCGTCGCTAATAGTCCAATGTGCAACTCTAGTGCTACGTTAATTGAAACGGACCCCCCCCCCCCAAAAAAAAAAAAAAAAAAAAAAAATGGAACACCGTGATTGGTTTATGCGATCACGTGATAAATGACGTCGATCGGCAGACGAAGATTGTTTTATTTATTCGCGGTGCTTTTCGTAGAAGATTTTTTCTTTTCACCTTTTCTTGCTGATACATTTAAAAGTATTTTTGGAAATTTGGTGGAAAATATTTTTTATTTTTACCTACGTTTTAAAATGTAATATTGTCGCCATTAGGATGCTTAATGCAGTTAGTTTATCATGATTTTTACTATAATAATAATCGTCACTAATTCACTGGGAAATATCAACGTAAAATTCAGTTTGCTTGACAGTATATTGATCATGTACAATTAAAAAAAAAGGTTTTACTAACGGTTTTATCTGCGTCGATGATCACCCAATTTATTCGCATGTTTAAATATTTAATTTATTATTGTACCAATTTATTCGTAAAACTCCACATCAAAATACACAGTAGATTACTTTATACAAACTAGGTAAATTTTGCCCTAAGAAAAAAGAATAAAGTTTTGTTGCAATCATCTATGTCTTGAATGTTGCTTAGTATAAAATGCAATTTCCTGATACCTAAACAATAAGAGTTGGGAAGCTCCATTATAAACGAAAAGCGTGCGTTGCAAAACACTAACAAAATGTTCCTTCGTCTACGGAAATGACATAACTGTTCACGTGATCACATAAACCAATTACGGTTGCGATCGGCGCACTGTGCGGTGGCACGTGTCGCTCACCCTTAAGGGTGGCTCTGCCCAGGGCTTTTGTACAGTTTTGCAAGAACGTTTCAGCCTGATATGCTTTCTGTTCAGAATGTAGCTAAAAGACACCCCTGTTCTTTAAATGAACAGGGTGTTCGTGTCTTATCCAGGTGTTCTTTTAAAGAACATGTGTTCTTTTAAAGAACAGGTGTTCTTTTTTGGAACAGTTCTTTAAATGAATAGGGGGTTATTTTTGGAATGGGGCTGTTCTTTTTAGGGCTCCATAATTATTTAAGTTATTTTTAGTAGATATACGTACTCTGCTCTCTGTAATATGTTAATTGTCTACTGAACTGCTTGTGTCATTTAGTTTGTGGTGATTTCTTGTGACTTTTAGGGAAGGTGTTAAAATTATCTAAAATTGTTTTACATGGTATATAATTTCATAACAAAGTGGAAAATTTTGAATAAATAGCTTTATAATTTCTTATTATTAATTGTTAAGTCGTATATCCAAATGTTAAATATTATATAAAAGAAAAAAATGGAAAAAAACACACACGAACACACATTTTTATAAAAAAAAAGAAAAATAAATAAAGAACAGGGAACACCTGTTCTCAAAAAAGAACATACATTTTACATCCCTAGTCCCTTGTCTGGTTTCTGCACTAAACGCAATAATCACTGTGAAAAATAACACATAAAACGGCACGAAATTTGGATGGATTGTGGATAAAAATATGTGTTTGCCATATGAGATTCCGACTTTGTAAAAAAAAATCAAATTAAATGTAAAAAAAAAGTCAAGTGCCTGTTAGCTGGTTTCTGAAATAAACGATTTAAATTTGGAATACAATTAAATTTCATTGCAATTAAAAAGAGGTCGATATATTTTGTTATTCTAAAGCATTTATAAAAAAGTATTTAGAAAAATGTGTGAAAAAAATATTCTGAAATTCTTCTAAGAGTTAGGTTACAAGTTCATTTTCTAATAACTGTGAAAATATTATTCTGTTTATGTTGTTTAAGTGAAATGTTGGACATGAAACAATCATTAAAAATTTTAAGCTTTCAAACATGATTTGTACCTTGTTAACGTTTACTTTGGTTTTATTTTATGACATAACTGAAGAATGAATGTCTTGAAAATAAAACAAGTTAAAGAGGATTGTCACTAAATCAATTTTATTTGTATTTGGAACAAAATAAGTAGATTTTAGAAAGCCTTTCTAAAGTGAAACATATTTGTAATAGTTGAATATACAGGATGATTCAAAATGATTGACCTGATACACATGGCAATAATGTGGCAATGGTCTGTGCAACCATTTCAGGTTATATCTTGATTTCTTGTATTCTGTAATAGACAAACTAATGATTACCAAGCATTTCATT
Organism: Troglohyphantes excavatus; assembly: GCA_963932185.1. Taxonomy (NCBI): domain Eukaryota; kingdom Metazoa; phylum Arthropoda; class Arachnida; order Araneae; family Linyphiidae; genus Troglohyphantes; species Troglohyphantes excavatus. The sequence goes on along the minus strand of OZ010676.1, from coordinate 60,098,781 downwards.
AAGAATTGACAAAAAAAATTAAGCTAAGAAACAAATGAGCATTTGCCTCTAGCAAACAACACTGGGCACATCTCCTTACGTGGTGACTGGTTTACATTCAGAATTTTGTGGGACGATTACCTTTCGCACATTTTCAGTTAACTTTCATAGAAATTTTTTTCTGTAAATTATAATTAAAATTAATTTGTCACAATAGTTGGCAGACAATAAATGCCTAACTAAAAGTTTATAAAATATCAAAAGGAATCAAAATTAATCATGCTGGATTATTTGAATCTGCTTGCATCAAGTTCTGCATATGCTTCTCCATAACTGCTTGAGCTGAAATGTGTTTAAAAAGATTAGGTTTATAGTATTTTCTTTGGATTGTGTTTAATATAATGTATTGAAAAATTAAATTAATTTCTTCACCTGGGAAATGCAAGGGGAAAAAAATAACTACATACACTAAAGGAAAAAATTTAAAAATATCTATTATAATAATTATAAAAATGAAATTTTGTCGTTTGTACCGATAAGACCTGAAACGGTTTAATAGAATACAGAGAAACTTCGCATATGCATTATATGCAACCCAGAATGCAATTTAGGCTACCTTTTGCAATTTTAGAAAGTTACCACATTTGGAAAAATAGAGTATTTAATGAAGTTTTAAGATATTTAAACATCAATAGCTTTACTGAATCAGATGAAATTATTGAAGAAGTTAAAATACTATTTCAAAGTTGCCTTGTTAACCACTCATTACGTTTTGAAATTTTTTTTAATTAAAACCATGTGTATAATGTTATATAGAGTATATGTATAATATTTTTCACATAAAGTAAAGTTTTGTGTTTTTTTGTCCTTGGAAGACAAAGCGAAAATTCATGTTAGAACGAGGAGATAGTGTTTACATTTTACAGAGGTCGGATATAAAATGTTGGAACTGATCACATTCTGCATGAGCGTTGATTATGTATAATAATGGTTAATGTAACTTTACATCTACATTAAGTTTAGTAATTTAATATCTTTGTTCGTCTATGCTGAGAGTCGTTTACGAATACCCCATAACCACAACGTGACACATGCATTGATTTAAAATAACCGTTTTTTGAAACTGAGTAACCTATTGCAGGAGTTGCAAAAAATATTGTAGCTGAATTTTTGTGTGTGTCGCCACTATGCTTTGGCGATGATGCGACGCTCGCTTTGGCGATGAAATCCTTCTATTAGGACAGGGCAATAGAAATAACTATCTTAATTGTGTAGATGAAGAGTGTATTTTTGTTAAATTTATTGACAATGCAAATAACTAAAAATTATGAAATCAATATATAAGTTTTATTGCAGTGAACAGTAGCCTATTTACAATGGTTGGCAACAAAACAATTTTACAACATTTTTAACAAAAATACAAAGAAAGGCAAAAGTAAATTACATGGGCAATGTTTGGAATTGAAAATAGGGTTTTAATTTGTTATTCGGAATCCATCACCAGTTCACTGATTAAATATTCCTGTAATTTTAAAACAGAAATTGCTTATTATAGAAACCAAGATAATCTTTTTTGTCAAATTTTAGGACGGTGGAAATGTTACTGGATTTAATTGATGAGAAGTATTTTCATCTGAATTTGTCGTAAATTGGACAAAATAAAAATACATGATTCCAGGTTTCATTTTCTGCTGTGTTACAAACTTTAGAAGGAATATTAGGAACAATTTCGAAGACAACTCCTATAAAAAAATATGCGTTATTGATTACAACGAATTTGTATAACAATTACTTTTATTATGATATATCTATATTTGAAATTAAGTAGTCTTCGATTAAATGTAAGTTTCTGATATATTTATACTGTAAGTGGTTAATACTATTGTTCATTGAAGCAAGATAATTTAAAATCGTACTTCATAGGATCATTTCTATTGTATGATTAGCGTGTTCACTCACTGAACATATCAGAAAATTATGATATAATTATGTAGCAAACATTTATCAATATGGAAGCGGAAGTTTGGTAGATTTGGCAAATGTGTAACTTAAAAGTATAACTGAATGCACATATAGCTTAAAAGTTTAATGAAACTTATAACTAAACAGCATGTCATGTCTGAAAAAAAATAAAAAGACACCATTAAATACGCAACCCCACCCCCCACCAACTGCAAATTATTTAAGATCAAAAGTACATGACATGTCTAAGATCAAACCTGCGATGTAGCCTAAAACAAAATGCAACGTATTCTATTATCAAAAGTAAACCCCAAAATAAAATTTTAATATCTCAAAATTAAAATTCTAAATCTACCAAATGAATATAATTCTAATTAATCCAATTAAAAATGAAATTAACTTAAAATAAAAAAATAATAACCTTCAACTAAAACATAAGTAAAAAGATACCCAGAAACAGAATCCCGATAAAAAAAAATCCATGTATACCTAAAATTCAAAGTAGAATCAAAAGGGTAAAAGAAAGCAAATGTACTGCTATTATCAATTGGAAAGTTCATTTGTGTCTGCAATATTTAAAAAATATCATTTTGGGCAAAATATTAAGGACTAAAAACTAAGAACTTTGGGGGTCTCCTTAAATAAGGACCAATTAAAATTAAGTAGTTCTTAAGGACTTTTAAAAACCGTCGAACCCTGCACTTATCCTTGGCTGTGATGTTAATGCTCACCATGTCATTTGGAACAGTTGTGACTGCAACAACATACATAATGAGGAATTTTTAAAATATTTTATTTGATTGAGGCAATGAACCTACTATTTTGCGACTGTTCACAGAAGAGAGGTCATTTACATAATTTTTATAATAATCTTCGGCATGAACACATTAATGATTAAAAAGTATCAAATGACATCCTTGTCCTTTTTAGTATTACGTACTACTTATTTCTAGATGCGGGCAGGAACCGAAGGAAAGCAAAATGAAGTTCTTGCAAAAGCGGCTTCTCTTAGAAGACTCAGGATTATTTTGGTTTTCCAGGTATCTGGAATTGGTGGTTGACTAATTGCAAAATTCCATTCTCCAATCATACTTAAAAAATTGTGCACCATCTCACACTGATTCACAAAAGATTGTTCCTTTGGTGGAAAAATAAATTTAGTTATTTGTGCAGTAAATACAGAAAGCTGTTTAGTAGGGCTACGAAGAGCAACAAGTGGTTTGTTTGACACCGCCCTCACTAAATAAAATAAGCCTGTCACATATGCCAAGATTTCGTCTCGGCAAGAATACTGCAATAGCATTGAATACGTTTCAGCTACATCTATGCTTAAAAAATTAAGCCAGAAGTAAATACTTTGGTTTAAACACCTTAAAGCTACTAAATCAAAAGTTTACTGCCTCAAAAAGTCGAGAAAATGTTCCGGATTCCTTTTCCAGACTATAGAAATATTTACACAACACTGACTCCTACACCACATAGCATGAAGGAAATTATATTATTTTCCTTTAATATACTTTCGATGACAAGCTTTGTCTTTTAACCTAAATTAAAGCTTACAACAAGATTGGATCATGAGGCCTTTTAGGGTAAACCTAACGAAAACCCTCCTGCAAAGATTAGGGTTTATAAGAAACTTTAACGCTTGCCCGTTAGGCAGCAGTTGCCTTTTGAAAATTTTAGGTCGAAAATAGTTTTCTAGAGAAAAGAGATTTTTGAATAATGGAATGAAGATAATTGCAATAACACTGCCAATTTACATGTAAGAATTATTCTTAGGTAGTTTCCTAAAAATAAAATTAAACTTGAAAGACTTTTCAAGTGTTTTTGAATCTGAAATCTTGCGATATAAGTCTGCTTCGCTTATACTCAAGAGATACTGGTTCTGTACCAATCAACAGTTATAATTAATATTTTTTTTATCTAAATATAAACAATACTTGTTATACAGATTGAAAGTTTTATACTTTATTTTACCATGTTAAGGCTCATTGAGCAATAACAGAAAGCACAAAACTAATCTTAAAAGTTGGACAGGTCGAGTGCAAAATCTAAATGAAAAAGTAACGAGTGCCTGTCACAGACACAAATAGTGGAGAAAATGCAAGGCGAAGGGATGCGGCTTTTGTGTCGAAATCTGTCCACCAGTTTTCGGTGTTCTTCGAGTGCATCATATATGTGTGAGAGAGGGTGTTGTGTTTTTGCGTGCAAAAGTAAGTATTTTTTTGTTGCTGTTATTCGAAACCCTATTTAATCCAAAACTACACTAGTTAAAGTTTTTAACGTAGGAACTTTGATTATCGAATTTTAAATAGGTGTAATTATTTTTTTTTAAATCAAAATTGTTTATTTTGGAGGTTATGACGACAAATGTTCTAAAAGATGTGCCGGATACGGTTGTAACACGTTTTTCGAGGTCGATTGAATCGTGTAACCAACCCAATGTATTTTAAAATGGTTAAAGGTGTGTTTTGTATTTTTGGATGCCGAAAAAACGTGTTAAAAATCATCTAAAGGGCGGAGTGATATATCAAAGTATTTGCAAGCATATGAAGACATAACAAGAGGCACGTTCCTAGAAAAATCTCATGAAAGACAAATTTAAATCATATGTCCCTACTTCGCTATAACAGAAAACGTGAGGCTAATGAGGATGAAAGTCGGGCATCAAATTTCATGGGCTCTGTGGCATAAAGTGTTCACAGATGAACAAGAGAAGCCCGTAGCTAAGTATTTGATGCGATGTGCTGACATTTATTTTAGGCTACTCCCAAAAGGAGTGAAAAAATTAAGTTTATGAACTGACTATAAAGTATAACCTAAAACAACCAAGTTTCTGGGTGGAAAACGAAATGGCCGGAGAGTATTGGTTTAGCACATTCATGAATCAAAAATAGAAATCCCGAACTTTCTGTAAGGGCTGCCTAAGCCACTAGCTTGTCAAGAGCGACCAGTTTTAATAGGACCAATGGTGGTGCGTTCTACGATAATTTACAAAAGTTATATGTTACGCGTGTTAAAAATTATGCGTGTCCGGTACCAGGGTCATTTAATTAGAGATGGACTATTTGGCGCAGTGAGAACAGCAAACCCTTCAGGTTGGATGCAAGACGAAGATTTTGTAATATTTTTGAAACATTTTCAAAAACACACAAACTCTTCAACAGCCCATAAAGTATTACTTGTATTAGACAATCCCTCACGGCACGGTCATATTAATACTCTGGATTTCTGTAAAGAAAACCGAATCATACGTCTGTCGTTTCCGTCACACTGCTCGCACAAGTTACAACCACTTGATTGATCAGTATATGGGCCATTGAAAAATCTATGAATTCGCAGTGATGCGGATCTATGAATTCGCAGTTCACTTGGATCTGGAACCACCCTGGCAAAACAATGAGCATATATGACATATACCTGGTATTGTGGCTAGTGTTATGTCATATTCGGTGATTTTGACTTAATAAATAAATATTTAACAACATAATTTTTATTCTTCTTCTAGTGTTATTCTTCTAGAAGTGGGGTCGGTTGAAGCATTTCTCCTGATATTTTGTAATGCCTCCAGATGTTTATGTAATGCAGATAACTATAACCTCATCCATTTGTGATAACTAAGGTTCAATTAAGCACTGTTTGGTTCACAAATGGATCTAAAGTAAAAAATATATTTTTTGTTCATTTGAAAAAAAGAAAGTAAACTTATTGTACCTATACACATAAAGTAAATATTGTATCTTTAAAATGCCTTAGATGCTTATTTTAAAATATGGCTGAATGATTGATTCTACATTAAAAGAGACAAAAAGTGAATGCTAAATTCTTTTAACTTATAATTTGTCACTAATGGCACATTTGATAGTTTACTTTAAAAACAAGCAAATTCTTAAAAATTAACTGTATTTTAAATAATTTGAGGTATTTTTTAATTCTAATATTCCCCCCCCCCCCCCCTCCAAAAAAAATGGAAAGCATAAAAGTTAAATAAATAACATTTATTTAACTCTTAAGAGTAATCATTTTAATAATATGAACTGAAAACATTGAATTATAATTATAAATGCACTAACAAAAGAATAATAATATACTTCATACCATGTTTACTTCTTTTCTTAACAGCAATGTCAAAAGCAGAATCTAATGTTTCATTTAGTATTGTAAAATCAGCACCAGCACTAAGCAGTTCTTGTACGCATGCAGCATGGTTATTATACACTGCGTGCATAAGTGCAGTGTTTCCATCCTAATTGAAATAACAGATATTTTAGGGATACATTGAGGTAGGAAAAACTCTACTTGGAAAATTCAAAAGAAATTTTTTTGTACATCAGAGTTTAATTTGTTTTGCTTACCTGAGTGAAGTTTTAATATTAAACTCAAATGTTATAAAAAAAAACAAGCTGAAAATTATAGAAAATAACCTAAAAAAAACTTAACTTAAAAAATAAGTAAACAGTTAATTATTTTTAAAGATTGAAACCTTGCAAATATGTCATTTTAACCACTAGTTTTGGAGCATATATATTCTGTCGGCAACACATATGCGCGTTTCGACGGGTTGACCATGCAAACCGACCTGTGCCGTATCGAAGAATCTTTAGTACCAGACTAGCGGATGCACGCCGAGTCAGGGGCAATTACTTGCAGAAAAAAGGCGTATTTTGAGCGGTTTCGAACGAACGTTTCCTATTCATTATGAGAAAATGGAACGAATCACACATGCTGATTGGTTCTCGAAGTTTTGTTAAATATTCCGAAATCCAATTATCATTGAGTATCAAAAAGTTTTTTTTTACTTTGATGATGCTAAATACATGCACATCCAATGTATATGTTTGTGTGCGTGTAATGTTCCTCTTTTGAAGGGGCAGTACACATGATAGATTATTGATTTGCTGTCATAGTTAAGCAGCAGAGTGGTTAAATTCTGAGGATTCATTTCAAATACAGCAAGTCGAGGACACTAGCTATTGGTCAAACGGTTCCTGTAATGGAAATTTAGATGTGGGTGAATTTGGAAAATCCCCAAAAGTATTGCATGGGAATTTAATTTACAGACACAATGTGATGCGTTGACTTAATAGAGTCAAAGAAATATGCCGTCGCCATCTCAAATCTATGGGAACGAATGCACATATGGAAATGAAAGCGTGAAACTGCATGATAGATTTTGAATGGTTAATGCATGGGAAAGAATTTTAAAACAGGTAAGAAGAGAGATTTAACTTAGAATTTAAAAGGGGGTGGCAATTTCGAAAATATCTAACATATTCCCCAATGCAAGAGCACGACACAGCTCGCGATACTTGTACTCATGCGAGAGAACAATAGGTAAGGTGTTGAAGATGTAAACCATAATGGTTGATTAAACCACTAAGTCACATTTGGTTTTGCAAGTTACTTAGTGACGACAGAGGAATTTAAATTTTGAAATGGCTGGGTGTCAGCAACTCATCTGCTACAACAAATATGATATAAAAAATAGTATATAAACACTATCATGTAATATTTAGAATGTAAATACTATAAAATATTATGCAAACAATTCAAAACACAAAATAAAAACACATTATTGGACTATTCAAAATAAAGAAAAAGACGCGCGTAATATATAAAAACTGTAAATTCTGAAAAAGGTAACAGAACAATAATTTTATGCGAAAAATGAAATGAAGTAAACAGAGTTTAAAGTGACTTTTGTGACAGTCACAAATGGTGAAAAAATTAAACTATCTGGTTACAGACAGGTTAATGTGAAATACTGTCTATGTCGAAGAAGACTATAATTGAATCGCTTATTACAGAAACCCCGTAACTGACGAAATATTCGAAATTGAATTTATACTGGTTTCTTGTAGTCGATTGATTAACGCTTCGTTTGGTGCAGAAATCTATTAAAAAGTTCTTTATACCTCCATTTTGCTTCCTTGAAATATTCGTTTAGTGCAGAAATCCCACAAGCGAGCCCACTTAGAGTATTTCTGCGCTAAAGACTTGTAACAAATGGTAGCACTACGGGATTTATTAAATATAAAAAGGTGATACAGGTAATTTCTGATTATTCTGTGTTTTTAAAATTTTTCAACGGCCGACTGCAACTACTATTATTGTCTCCATTTGATTTATGATTCAGAAGGTTAGGTTTCAAGATAATAAATAAGTTGATGAGTGCCATAGTATTTAGAAAACAAGTAAATTTAATGATGTAAGTATAACAGTTAAAGATTTACATTTAAAGGAATTACATTTATGATAAGGCACATGCGAGAAGCGTGTGGTTTTGTTTGTTACCAGTCTAGGAATGTTACTGTCGAGTAGCGTTTATCGGAATCGGCTGCTCCTTTCAGAGGGCCTCCATGTTGAAGATCTCCCATTGGTTCTGGGATATAAACACTGAAGAAGTGGAAATGCTTTCTGTGAATTGCTTGAGAGAGAAAGAAAAGTGAACGAACTGCAGTTTGATTTGAGAGTTCTAGAGATAATTTTTCGTAAAAAGAAACAAACCTAACTTTATATGTATTACGAATGAGGGACATACAAGTCGCCAGATGTTCACTCTTGCTTCATTACATTCAATACTGCGGCCTTAGCACAACAAAGCATCTTCTGCTGTTTTGTGATGGGGTATCAGGGCAGAATAGAAGCCGTACAGTGGCAAGATTATCCTCATAAATCTGCGTGATCGACGACAGTTTGAGACCGCTAATTTTTTCCCAGTACGTGGCCACACATTCCTGACATGTGAGATGGGTTTTGGTTCCTTAAAACGACTTTTGAGAAGGACAGATCGTGTCTACACACCATAGCAATACACGGAACTCATCGTGGAGGCTGGCAGATGTGGTCGCTTCACCATTCATCAAAGACAAACAGACGACATTATGATTTTCGAACAGAATCCCATTTAAAATATCCACTCACAAAAACTTTATCTTCAGCCATGGTTCAATAGTTTTTAGAACGACCACTCACCCTCTTGAACTGCAAACTATAAAACCGATCCTACTGGAAAAATTAAAAAAAAAAAAATATTTAATGATCTGAAGAATCTCGCCCTTAATTCTACATTAAGATTTTGAGTTAGCCGACATCTGAAGCTGAAAGAAGAGAAGGCAGAATAGTGAATGCGTTATATTATGGTTATTTTATTTTTCAAAATGTCTGTAAATGACCAAAATATAGTTCAATGTTATTAAAAGTAAGTTTTGTCATTTTTATCCCTAATTGAAGCTCATTAATATAATAAAAATGGTGAAACAGTGTTATAAATTTATCTTATTGCAGAAACCCCATAGTTTCAGGGTGAACATTTTTTTTACCCCTCCCTTGAACATTAATAAGAATATATTCCATTTCCATTTTATTTATAGAACCGTCCCTTACATTTAGGAACTTTTCGTAAAAAAAAATATTTGCTTTTAGTTAAATTAGAAGATTTTCTTAAATATCTAAAAATTTGTAATTCTGCACTTATTAAACTGAAATTTGAAATAAACAATTCAATTAGAGGATTAACAATATCATCTCCGACATAAAGAGCAGTTATGGTACTTTCGAACAGTCAACTTCGTGTGTGGGTTCTTCAAAATACTCAATTTATTAAAATTCACCAGTTCGAGTTACCACAAGGAAAGCATTATGAAAACAAATTTTTGGGTATGCCAATTTTAATACAGTTTTACTGTACCAAAATTGCCGCCGAAGATGACTTCCTAGCTACCATTTTTGAGAGGGAACTTTTTATTTTTCAAAAAGGTGGGTGAGAACGATGAGATGGTTGATGAGCATGCTCATAAAAAGTTTGTGTGGAAGGTATAACTCGAATTTTGGCCAGTTTGATTTACAGTTAGTTTATAAAGAAAGTGTTCATTTGTTTATACTGTCCACTTGAATAGTTCATAAGGTTTGATATAGTCTTATGATAGAAGCAGTCCATTGTAGAGGTTGTTTGATAAACTATATGAAATAAGTGCACTTAATATATAAAAATTGAGATATAATTAGAACACTATAAAAAAAATGCATAAATGAAATAAACTCCTTACTTGTGGTAATATAAAAATGAAAAAAATGTATTAAATTTATTCATGTTTCAACTTCAATTTATCATGGAAATAGTAAGGTCTCAATTTAGAAACATGAACTATTTCATTTAATTTTGTTATATAATTTATACTATCGACTTCATAGTTGATATCCAAGTACTTATTTCTATGGTGCCAGGGATGGAAAAGGTGGAAGTAAGTTTTCTGGCGTTTGGCTATAAAAACACTCCATAAATTCCACTTGCAGGTTTTGGGGTGAAGTTGTTTGTTGGAAATGGGACGTCTGTGTTTGGGGCCTATTAAATTTAGATTTAAAAGTGTGAACCTCTCATTTGATAAAAACCTGGTTGGCGAAATTTTTACCTTGGTCATTTCGTGGTAATCGGAACACCCCTGTTTCTAAACTCATTTCCCACCACTGACCAGAGGCAAATTTGTGAAAAGTGGTTCTGCTCTGTATCACCATTTCAATTCAACTCTCTACTCGAAAGAACCATATTAGCTAGCTCTTTAAAAAATGCAGCTATTTATAAGTTTACTTAATATTTGGCCGAACGAGTAAGTAATATTTTAAAATATTCTATAGAACACTTTAAAATAAACATTTCATAATTCATTTTTAAAAATGCTTTATTTTTAACCATTCAAATTTCAAAAGTGAAAGTTATTTTGGATGACAAGTTACGTTGTTGTTACTATGTGTGAGGTGATAAAATATTAACAAAACCACCCGTTCTTAGCAATAGATTAATTACAATGACGCACCATAGCTTTCTGTTCATTCTTGAACACATATTCAATAATTTGTTTAGAGATTTGCAAATATAAAAACTTTTTTTGTGAAAATTACCTTTTCTTTAATTATAATTATTTTTCTAAAAAACATTGTTGGGTCGTTATATGTATTATACAACGGGTTAATGTACACTGCATATTTTTGCTCCCCCCCCCCCCCCACACACACTCGGCGTCGCTGCTATTCTTGTGTGTACTAATTTAAAATTTTGAGCTTCCCCCCCCCCCCCAATATTTTTGATAACTTTACACCTATGGTGTCATCCGATTGGCAAGTAACTATCAAATAACTATAATAATTCCTCTCTTATTACCTATTATATATAAAGTGATTTCGCATTCATTTGCTACATATGTTCGAAAATATAGGATTTGTTAATTGAATATAATAATAATTTAATTTTACAAAAAAAAAATCAATAACATGAATTCAAAATTTGGATAACTACTTATTTATTACATAGTTTAACTAGTGAAAATGTGCTAATATTACAATTATAAATAAATTTGAGGCTATGATATAAGCGTTAAAAAACTTTTTTTTAAAAAGTTATAATTGAAAGATAGCATTGAAAATTAGTTAAAGTGTTTTTATGAAAGTAAGAAAATTATCCATTTTGAAGACGCGTAGCAAACGATATAATTAATGGACCCCATAATGGAAATCGAATAGATACAACTTCAGAGCTGCCACCCTACTCTAAAGCTGCCACTAGGTTATACCAGCGCCCACTGTATAGAAAGCTATATGATAGACACATGCGTTTTACGTCACAAATTGAAGGTCGAAGGGGGCAGAGTAAGACAAAACCGTATCTCCTGTTGGTCACGAACTGAAATTGGCTTTCAGTTTGTGACATAAAAAGCATTTACCATATGGCTTTCTATACAGTGGGCGCTGGTTATACCTATGAAAATAGTAGCTTTAGTACCTTCGGACATGAAAAATAGTAACCTAGTCTCCACGGTTATGCATATATTTAGCAAAGATTACAAAAAGCAGTTAATTTTCAACATATGCAATGAGAATATTTTTCAGAAATTACACAAAATTACATTTTGTTGACTTACCTAATTTTAGATTTTCAAACTTCTTCGAAAACCAATTCTTGAATAATTTATTTCAATTGAAATATACATTGCAAACACACTGTAGGCATTAAATTTCCATTACGAAACTATGCATCAAAAATAGTATTGTATGGTCGCTATAATTATTTTAATTATATTTGTTGTTTAATTTAATTATAGTTGTTTAGTCAATATTTGTTGTATCATCAACTTTTAATTAAAATCTATTTACTTTTTATTTTGAATATTGGTTAAACATTTTATGAACTAGAATTTGGTGTTAAAGGATACATATTGTGTGTGTGTGATTCGGAAATTGATTCTCAGAAAAGTTCACACCTTTTTGAATATTATGGGGTCTTTTGAAAAATAATCAATACGATTAGATTTTTCGTTTTCCCATAATTCTAACCAATTCAAGTGTTTGTTGCTTAAACCCTTTCTTTTTGACGTTGTTTTTCTGTTGCTTCCAATATACTTTGTGCAACATGTATTTCTACAACATTATTCTTTTTGACTGCTTTTTTTAGGCGTTCATTACTTTCAATAATGCATCCGCTGACGTTTGTATGTTCTTCTGCGACGTGTAACTCCTTATCAATGCCCTTTCTTCAGAGATGTTGTTTCACTTGCTTTGCACAAAGAGGATTGGCAATGGCTCCAAAGAGAGGAGGGTAGCAGGCAAGGATAGTGGAGACTATATATAAAAGGTGTGCTGGTACTCGCTCTTGCTGATGGAGGGCGGGGAAAAGGATTCTTTTGACGTCATAGTGACGCCTTCCTCCGCCTTCAACCGTCTGTGGGCATGTCTAATGCTCTCGACAGTCGTTTTAAGAGTAATTGTCGCTATTGTCAAGGAGTACTTAATTTAACAAGAATTCTTGTTTTTAACTAATCATAAATTTATTTAAAAGAAAACAGTTAAAATTTGCTTCAAAAACCTAAGTAGCAATGCTTGAAACATACAGCCAATGAGAATGATCAAAAACCCATAGTAAGGCGGAGCTAAAATGACGTCAAAAGAATTCTTTCTTTGCCCCTTTCAAAAAGCGAAACACGAGCACACCTTATATATATATATATATATATGGTCTTCACTATCCTTGGGTAGCAGGGTCCTTCATGAATTATGTTTGTGTAGAAATGTCTTTTTAGCAAAGCGTTCAGTTGAGTACATTTGGAAGAGAATGGGATACATTTGGAAGAGAATGGGATATTTTTGTAATTACTTATTTGAAATCTAATAAAGTATCTAATCTTCTAAATAAGAAATATACACAATTTTCTAAAGACCATCATCTAATAAATATAGCCCAGTAAATTTAGGATTTTATATGACACTAATTCATAATTAGCTGAAAATTTGAGGATTAGTTCCTCTTTGCATGTAAACGAATCCTGAAAAATCCCTTAATTTTCCATGTGAGCTTAAATCCAAAATGGCGGATTAAAGATGGCCGCCAATTACTTTTTGGATGTTTGTTCTCACATTTAAGTTAAAAATAAAATTCAATTCTAAAAAAAAAACTGTATGCTCTACAAGGATTATTGTTTCGATGTAACCACAATATAATTAATTTTTTTTTTTAAATGAGTGTACATTAGTTTTTTTGATGTCGAAAGCCAAAATTTATGTGTTCTAAATTTGGAGCTGAATTCATAATTTAAGAATATAAATAGAGAAAAATGTTGTAGGCAAGGAAATGTTTCTTGTAGGGAATTTTCTAAGGTAAATTAAAAAAAAAACTATTCAAAGAAAAATGGCTGTCATATTCCCCTTTTTGCTTGAGCAATCCAGCAGTTCTTTTTAGCTTCGTGAGAATTTGTTAGTGTAGACATCTGTTAAACTTTTAACCCCCCCCCCCCAAAAAAAAAAAAAATACATGCCTTTCTTAATAATTCTTATACATTGAGCAAGATGGAGAGAGAGAGAGAAATGAAAGTGTGTGCGTGTTTGTAAAATTAATTTATATTGTAAAATTAATTATATGAAAAACAAAATCGCAAATGTTATAAAACTTACATTTATTACCATAAAAAATTAAATATAACAGATATAATACAATAATAGTAATAATAAACGTAAAAAATAACTTAGTCTACAGTTCATAAATAAAAAATATAGACCAGTCATTCAACATCATCTTCAAGACCGTTAGTAGGTGTGCCGAATTTTTAAATGACTCTCCTAAGAAAGAGGTACAAAACTTGGAACACTGAAGGTCTGCCTTCTTGCATTGGCATCTTTAGCAGTCCTTTATTGCAGTTATTTTGTAGTTACCAAGATTTTAGTTGTAGACCTGCACCACCTCGGCGTTGGTCGCCATCTTGGAAAAATGGCGGTCAAAATCAGTTTTTCGTAATTATCTCTCTAGTATTAATTATAGAGAAAAATTGTCAATTACAAAATTATTTTTCAATTCATCTCCAACAAAATGTCATTTACACTTTTTCTTCTGTGACTCTTCATTAAGACGCTAGATGAGAATTAAGTTGGTATTAAACCACTACGTAGAATGAAACTTCAAGAAATCGCTTAAATATGACAGTTTTTTGCTCTTTTGTTTAAAACATCTGTTTTAATCTTATGCACATATATTTTAATAAAAAATATTATGTTTTCTAAGAAAAATTAATCATTGCTATTCATGATTTCGTTATTTATAGAAATTAAAAACTTTTCTCAGTTTAAGTAATATTTCTCATATTTTTCTTTTTTATTACTGTTTGCTGATAGTTCAAAATGCTTTTATTTACACTTCTAAAATTCTTCCGTACAAGGTTGGTTTGGTTAATTAACGTCGCACTAGAGCTGCACAGTGGGCTACTGGCGACGGTTCGGGGTCTATCTCGAAGGAAAGACCCGGGAACACATACACATTCATACATGCACCTCGTTATTTTAGAACCATGGTCAGATGACGAGGAAACACCTGAACTGGCACCCAACGCCTTCAATAGACGTCGGGACTTTGGACCCCGATCAAATTTAACGTGCACCAGTTCCGTATACACGCCGTTAATTTTTGCGGATGTTCTGGACAACTTTTCTAGTATTTTTGCAGCGAAGCTGGCAACCCTCCGAGCACAAGATCACTACTTTTTTTTACTTTTCTTTGTCAAGTCCATCGCACGGGTTCGAACCACCAATCCTCGGATTAGTAGCTGAACGTCTTAAACGCTCGGCCACGGAGGCGTCTCTTCCGTACAAGTCAGAGACTGTCTGTGTTCAAAGTAAGGCCGCTTTTACATTTAACGACACGACACCGATAAATCGTGAACGATTCCAGTGGCACGATATCGGGTTACGCAAAATACACATACGAAGCCGGGCGCTTTTTCACTAGCCGATACGATAACGATATTGTCGTTGCCGATCAGGCGATACAATTTATCGGAACGTTTTATTGTGGGCCCGCGCTTTCCCTACTTCATCGTGACGACATTTTGAGTTTGATTCCGAAAAACTTGCTGCCGTCTGCTATTGTCTACTGTGTTTTTTTTTATTTATATTATCAATATGGCTTTAAAGTTCGATATTGTGAACTTGTGTGAATTAGTGGAAGTAAAGACCTGTATTTGGGATAAGCGAGATGAATTTTACAAGAACAAGAGTGTTCGAGAAAAGGCATGGGAGGCAATATTTAGTCAAACCGTCGCCAATAGCCCACTGTGCAGCTCTAGTGGTTAGCTCTAGCTCTAGCTTTTTGTAGACGTTCAAATAAAACATAAAAATCTCCTTCAACATGTCTTGCTTTGATGATATCATGCACCCAGAAGCTTTTTGTTATTGATCTCTTCTTTCTCCTTAATACAATAATCGCAGTTTGTTAGAATGTAATTTGTTGCGATGCGCCATATCGAGAATAGATGTGCTCTCGGCAACAGACGAACACGCACTGAATGTAAAAATTGTCGTTTTCGGCGAACGACATCGGTGCAATGAAAACACTGACCATCAGACGATACGATAAAACGTTGTGTCGTCCCTTCGCGACCGTTCACGTTTTATCGGTGTCGTGTCGTTAAATGTAAAAGCGGCCTAAGCCCCTTCTATTCAACGCAGCTCAGCATTACTGTGTCGTCATGGTTGAGTGATAATCTTCTGTGTGCTTATCTTGCGATTCCTCAGTTTCCTTCACGCTTTGAAAAGTAAAGTGTTGGTCTAAAACCATTAACGGGGTACACAATAATAAAAGGCATATGTTTATAATGTGTAGCAACAAGGTTTTATTATCGAATTTTAAATGTGACACTTAGGGTTAATTAAGAAATGCTGTCTTGTTTGCCGCTCAAACTATTCTTTGAGGACCTGCAGTGCATTTACAAAAGGAATCTATAATCATCTGAGTTACATTAGAAAGCCATTTTTAGATAATACTGGACATGGGGAACGGGGTGAAGCAAAAAAAAACAAAAATAGTATCAAAGCTATTACCTCGACTATACGTTATACATTTTAACACATACTTACCTTTTTTGAATAATAGCGTTTAAAAAAATTACGTTTTTCACATGTTGCATAAAATAAAAATTACATGTAATCCTATGGAAAAATGACATTTTTTTATCAGTTTGTCAAAAATAAAAATTTCCTTTTTTGAATAATGACGTTTACAAAAATTACTTTTTTTAAAAATAATTAAGTTTTTTAATCATGACATTTTTTTAAAAATGACATTTTTTGCATAATGACGTTTTTAAAAATTACGTTTTTTTACATGTTGCATAAAATAAAAATTACATTTTCGTAACATGTAATCCTATGGAAAAATTACCTTTTTTCACAGGTTATGTAAATGGACAATTCCCACATTTTCTAAAAATGAGTAAAAACTACTTTTTTTAAATGAGAAAACCATGCTGATTTCAAATATCCACACGATAATCACCAAAAAAAATTACTTTGTTAAGTATAACGAAAGGAAAATCGCAAAATTTGACTCCTTCTCGAATCGCTCCGCTATTGGCTGCTCCGATTATGACGTACCAATACTCTAAACACAGATCAGCGTATTTGGGATAAAGCGTTCTTCTTGTTACTTTCCGATGACCGTTCCTTGTATTTGGAGATTGATAATAGTTGAAAAAAGTGCGAATTTTGACATCATAAAGTTAAAATAATTTAACACACTAAATAATTAATATTGCATACGTTCTTTACCTTTGTGTTGAATGTCAAACATAAAAAATTTCTTGACCTATTCGATTCCCTTGTTTCGGATATTATATGCTAAATATAAAATATAGGTCCGTTCTAAATCGGCTTTTGTTGTTAATGTGAGACCTGTGTATTCACCGTTTGCACGTTTTTCTAATATAACTTTATCATTATCATTTAAGTCATCTAACATTTAAGTTCGACGTTATTTTCAATATTACTGCATTTGATAGGGGGCATAAAGTTTGAAGTTTATTTTCTTTCCTGAAAAAAACACACACACACACATGCTTAATAGTTGACGGTAGTCTTATTTCCCTCAATCAACAAGTTTATGGTGCTGCTTGAGATTGAATCCATCAGCAAATCGTTTGTTGCATGCTTCACATGAGAGCGGCTTTTCTCCTGTATACAAGAAAGTGCTGATTGAGAGTGAATCTACGAGTAAAATGTTTGTTGCATACTTCATAAGAGTGTATGATTCTTCACCTCTATGCACAAAAAGGTGGCGCTTGAGATCGAATACAGAAGTGAATTGTTTGTTGCATACTTCACAAGAATGTAGTTTTTTTTTCCTGTATGCACAAAAAGGTGCTGCTTGAGATGGTATTTAAGAGAGTAAATGTTTTACTAATGCATACTTCACATTTGTGCTGCTTTTCTCCATTATGTAAGAACAGGTGTCGCATGAGATCAGAGCTACGAGTAAATTGCTTGTTGCACACTTGACATTTATGCAGTTTTTTTCCTGCATGAATTAACAAGTGAGCTTTGAGATTCGACTTATTTCCAAAGTGTTTGTTGCATACTTCGCACGAGTGTGGTTTTTCTCCTGTATGTAAGAGAAAGTGCTGCTTGAGTTAGAATCTACTAGTAAAATGTTTGTTGCATACTTCACGTGTGGTTTTTCATCTGTGTGCACAAAAAGGTGGCGCTTGAGATAGGATCCCGAAGAGTAAATTTTTTACTGCATACTTCACATTTGTGCAGCTTTTTTCCTGCATGAATTAACAAGTGAGCTTTGACTTATTTCCAAATTGTTTGCTGCATAATTTACATGTAGTTGGTTTTTTTCCTGTATTTAAGAGATAACTTTTAATACTTGACTTTTGAATCAATTGCGAATTTTGATCTTGGTTTGCAAATAAAATAGATAATCGGCCGCGTGGGTGCATGACTGCTGTTCAGAATCATTCTTTAATGTAAGCATTTTCTGACGCAGTTATCCGAATACTTAAATATCAGTCAGTCACTGATACATTACTAGTTGTTATACTAGAGTTCATCAGAATATGAATATTTCACGTATTCTGTGCAACTGTGGGGCTTTGTTTGGAACTTTTCGAGTTGGTGATGCAAAATTGATTATGAACCATTCAAGTTTTGTCCAAAATATACGAAAATGAAATTATTACACCCCCGAATTCGCCTTCAAATTTTCTACAGAACTAACCTATTTTATTCGCTTGAAACAAATTTTGTCAAAATTGAATTTTTTCTGAAGATTTAAATATATTCAAGAACTAATAAATGCATTTAGAAAAACTTATCTGGCGTTTCCCCACGAATCGCCTTATGTGACAAAACAAGTTTTGAATGTTTGGCTCCCCAATTGCAAGGATAAATTGTGTCCGTTATATTATATTTATTTGTACACAATCGCTACAACTTGTCTTTATTGAGCCAATATCTCTACACAGTTTTTGGAATATAAGGGAAGATATGATGCAAATTCGCGACGATGTGGTTCGTTTCTTCCGCCCGAGACCTATCGAAGATCAATGTACCAGGTGGCTCGGTTTCTCCTTCGCCGCGGGTGTTTAGGGTATTGGTACGTCACAGCCCCTTCGCGCGCTTTTGGCCTGATTTCGCGCACTTTAAAAAAGACCAACTTTGAAGTCGTATAAAAAAATAAATACGAATCGGAAAGTGAAAATTTTGCGATGGATGACTCTTTTTCGGTTGTCCGAATAGAATAAAAAAATAAAAAAAAATGTGGGAATTGTCCATTAAAAATGACCTTTTTTGAATAATGACGATTTTAAAAATTACCTTTTTTGACATGTTACATAAACACATCTTGGTCAATAAGTCATTGCACAGTAGACCTGTCAATAAGCACAACACAGCCATAAAAACCCCAACCAGAGAACAGTAGTCACGTCATCAGAACGTTCTAGAACATCAGAACGTTCTCAAAACCAGTATCCTCCCCGCTTTATGATTGCCAATCACTAAACACGTCACTAGTTTGCTTACGTAACCCAAGTTGACTACTCTGATTGGTTAGCAATATAATATAACGTCACATAGTGAGATATTCTCTGGGTAGTGAATGTTGCAAATTCAGTGGAACTCTAACTTCTAACTAAGAAACTAGTACCTTATTTCACTACATCAATCAAGTAAGTATTCCTGAAAAATGCTGTTTTTCTCTCCCATATTGAAATTATCTTAGTTAATTAATTATATTCTAACGCCTATTTAATTATAATGCAAATTATTTAATAGCTCGATGTAGTCTCTGTAGTAGTTTTAGAATTCATTATCGCGTGTTACTTGTATAATTATGTTTTAAAGTTGATTTAGTTAAAAATTTAAGTACTTTCGATAAGTTGTATTTATACGTAGTGAATATATAATTTTAAATATGATTGTAAAATTGCCACATGTTAAATATCTTTGCAAAAACACTTTTTTTTTTTTGCAAATGCGTTATGTGAACACGTTTTAGTAATATTATAATTTAACAGATATATGTTAAAATTGCCACGTGCTAAATTGTTTTAAACTTTTCTTCAGCTGAGATGGAGAATGCTAACATGGATACCGCTGAAGCCAAGCCTAATTTCGTACGCTTTTTCAAGAAAATATGGGATTTGCAATTGGCTTGGTCTCAATTTTGAAGGTAATTATATTTATATGTAGATTTTATGGGATTTAAATGTGTTATGAGGTCAGTAATGCGGCTTTAAATACTTGATTGAAGTAAAACATGTAGTATGATAAGTTTATTATTATGATTGAAGTCAAATTTTTATATATATTTTTTAAATGGTAAATTTAAGTTAATGTAATTTCAGTACTATTCGATTCAACGTTAGTATTAAATAGTTTTCATATGCTTGTGCATAATATATTTATCGTAATGTATAATATGTTTACAATGTTCACCTTAGTGATGTCATGAGTGGAGTGTTTACTTTCTGCTGTCCTTAGGGAATAGGTTAAATCATTTATAGTAGACATTTTTTTGTGACGTCATAGCTTTGTGTAAACACGGCATCAAGTTTAGAATGAGTTTTCCATTGTTAGAACAAATCTGGCAACATCCGTCTCGCATATGATTGGGCGGTGAGATCCTTATGAAATCACGTGATATTGTGAATTCATTACAGTAATAGCGTGTTATATAGCCTGTTTCAGAATGTCGAGACCTGTTGAAACATGACTGTACATACACAGACAGGACATCTCATGAGAACTGTCACGTGATATTATGAACCAATTGAGTTTAGCTAAATATTTTGAGCCAATTACAGAAGAGAAGAGATCTGATGTCACTACCGCTTTCACAGGGTATACATTTTAAACTTAGTTTTTGACAAACTAAGGTGTTTTTTCGAACTTGTCTGACTTTTTCTGTATAAAATGGAGTTAACGTTATCTATGAAACGGCAATACGACGGATGTCATGTAAGTTTATTTCCAATGTGTTCTAATTTTTTTATGCATTTCAGGTAAGTTTCTTTATATAGACTCATTATTTTTTATTATGTTCTTTTAGGAGGATTCTGGAAAGAGACATAGACTTGGTGGAACATTTAAGTGCGGTGAACTACCTGACGGCATATATTCCCTTGGAGGTGATGTCTTCGCCTAAGCTATTGAATGGAAATATCAAATTTCAGTTCATATTCGGAGGTTTAACTCGTTTGGAGAAACTTATTACAACCCTTAAGCATCAGGAGTAGCTGTGCCTTCCAACGTGTTCTTCAAATTAGTGAAAGATGACAAAGTGCAACAAACTTTGGATTATTGGATAGAAGATGACACACATACCATCAACGAGGTTTTTAAATTCCACGTTGTGTGTAGTTCTCCAGAAAAGACTTATTTTGACAAAAGAGATGACTAGTCGACGCGGAGTGCCATATGCAACTTCGATAAGTCTGAGTCGCGATCAGTGGATTCATTTTATTCACATCAGCGAGTGTATTTCCATAAACATTGTTTCTCTAATGTTTGAGAATGTAGACCTTGTGTCGAGATTTATGACATTATCAACTACTTCATTTATGGAAAGTGATCAGTTATACAATGAACAACTATTCCATTATTTCAGACCAGCTCTCATTAAAGCATTATTCAATTGTGGCGTTTTGGATTACTCTGAGGAGACTGAAAATAACATAGGTACGTTTAATGAAGCTTGTTTAAAACTGAATGTATTGAATGTTATACAGGAATTCTATTTCCAAATTTCAAATGTGATACTTCAACGTGGAAGACAGCTAAGTTCTTGTGTAACAGACACATTTTTAAATGAACTTGATTTTGTAAATTTAATTAATGATGCGAGAGTTGAAATGTGTTGCTTGGAAAAGTTTATGTGAATATATATTGTTAATAAACCTATTTAGTATTATAAATAGTCTTGGATTTATTTATGTAAATTCCACCCCTCTATACACGTTATTTACATTAAATTCATCTATATGCTACGGGGTCTACATAAGTATATTCAGGGAACGAGTGACATCTCTTTTGTTAAACTGTTGTCATGGAAAACATCCAATCATAATCGAGTATTGGCGTAAAAGTACGTTATTTGAATCAACCAACAATAGAACAGTAGTGACGTCATCAGAACGTTCTAGAAGATTTCCCACGAGACCGACCGTCATCCAGAAAGATCTAGAAAATTCCCCACGAGACCCATTGTCACCAAGAAGA
Organism: Troglohyphantes excavatus; assembly: GCA_963932185.1. NCBI lineage: Eukaryota > Metazoa > Arthropoda > Arachnida > Araneae > Linyphiidae > Troglohyphantes > Troglohyphantes excavatus. The sequence goes on along the minus strand of OZ010676.1, from coordinate 60,076,809 downwards.
AACTGGCTCCCAAAACCAGTATCCTCCCCGCTTTCCGATTGCCAATCACTAAACACGTCCCCAGTCCCGGTAACGTCATTCCCAATGACGTCATCCAGAACATTTCCGAAGAGCCATCAATGACGTCCCTAGTCCGTTTACGTCTTCCCCATGTAAGAGTATAGACGTCACTAATCCGCCTAGGTTAGTTTGTCTCTTATGAGGTTGTGTTGCCATTTCAGAAAAACTAAATTCATTCCTTACAGGAGCAAATTTCTAAGTTTTGTATTAGAATGACGTCACGTTAAAAAAGCTTATAACAATAATTATTTAATATATTCCCTAAGGACAGCAGGAAGCATACAATTCCATTCCACTTCCGGCATTGAGGCGCAATGACCATCTGCATTGCGAATCACATCTTGTTCAGAGTACTGCCATCCTTCAAATAGAAACTTGTCCTTCAAGTGTTCCCAAGTATGACGTCATGATGTGTACCCTAAAAGAGATATGACGTCACGTTGAAAAAGCTTATATCAATAATTATTTAATCAATTCCCTAAGGACAGCAGCAAGCATACAACTCCACTTCCTGCATTGAGGCGCAATGACGTCGTAAAACAACGTGACTTCCGGTCACGCCCTCTTCTGATCACGTGACTTCAGTTCACGCCCACTTTCGGCATTGCGCCATCTGAGGCAGTATGCTTTATTTCTAGCTACTTACATATACCAACTAAAAGGTTTCATAAATACTCGTAATCCTGATTATGCCATTTACAAAAGGTTTTATATGGATTTCACCAAAGGCCCGAAATTGGTGCTCCGAATTTGATTCTGTAATTGAATCATTGAGTTTCAAACGCTTTCAGTGGTGTAATTGTGTCTACATATTTAGCAATAATATATTCCTTCTCATTTATGTCGATGATATTATTATTTTTGGTCAAAAGGATAAGATCAAAAGGATATTGATTATGTAATAAACTTGATTAAAAATAAGTTTGACATAAAATTATTGCGTAAGACTAAAAAGCATTTAGGTGTAGAATTTATGGTAGAGGATGGTAAGTTATTTATTAATCAACAAAATTATATTCAAAAGATTTGTACGAATTTTTCTATGTATAATTTTCCTGTATCTTCTTTGCTAATTGCTAAGGGAATTGTATTGTCTAAAATTGATTGTCTTTCAACTGAAACGTCTAAATTACCATATAGAAATTTAATTGGTTGTTTATGTTACCTTGCAAATAACACAAGGCCAGACATTTCTTGTGCAGTAAATGTGTTGTTTCAATTCCAAGAAAATCCCAGATTTGTCCATTGGAATATTTTATTAAAACTTCTAGGTTACGTTAAAAGCCCTCAAAATTTAATGCTAGATTTGTCAAATATTTCATAATTGGAAATTAACTGTTTCAATGATTCGGATTTTGTGGCTAATCGCGACAATCGTATATCCATGGGTGTTATAATTTTGCTAATCGCAGAACTTTTAAGCAGAAACGCGTCACTTTGTGTATACCATGGAAGCAGAATAATATGTAACTCTTACTGAGTCTGCAAAGGAATTAATATGGATAAAAAATGTAATAAAAGAGTGTTTGGTGCAAAGGATTTAAAATCTGTTAAAAGCAACTTGTTTTGTGAGAATAGAGCTGCAATAGACTTCTCGAATTCACCCATAGACATACTTCATCGATATACATTATAACTTTTTTAAGAAACTTCGAAATACTTTATAATTTTTGAAAAACAATTCAATTTGAATCATATAAGTAGTAAAAATAACTTAGCTGATATATTTAAAAAACCATTACTTAAGGGTGATCTCAAGAGTTTTTGTGTAAAGATTTTTGTAAACAAAGGTTAAAATGATATGTATTGTTGATAACATTTTCATTTATGTCTAAAGTATGGAATTGTAAAATATTCTCAAAATGTTTGAAATAAATATTCTTTTAGGATGAATTTTTGTGTTTGACTTGTTTTAAAAAACTGTAAGTGTAAAAGTGATTTTGCATGCAGGGGGCGAACGTTAAACTACAGATCCGTTTTGAAAAAGTAAACGCAAATAAATTGTACATTTCGAACCGAACATTTCCTTTGCACTTTAAGAAACTGGAATAAATTTAGAAAATCTTGAATATCAATCCGAATTATATCTGTAACAGAAATTGTTTTACTAGGCAACAAAAAATATAAAAAAATTAAATCAAATACTTACCTGTTTAACCCTTTGAGGCCCGCATTTTTATTTACCAGTAGAATTTTTTTATTTTCTGGAATTATGTCTATTTTTAGTCTAGATTAACATATTTATTAAAAAATATATGTCTTAATTTCAAAATTAAATTTTTTAATGGTGCCATTTGTCATCATTGGGGCCTAATTAGGTACATGAAACTTTGATGGTGCCATTTGGCATCACCAGAACTTAAAAGTTCTGGAAAGAAAACATCTATTCAATGAAAAAAACAGACCCTTTTTAACAGAAAGAGAAGGAGTAGTAATTATATTTCGCAACTATATTTTTGCTTCAAATCGTGTTCCTATTAAATATAAAAAATACTGATGTATTGACAGATAAGGCAACTTTTAAATGGTTCCGAATGGAACCTACAGGAATTTCTGCTTCAATGCAAAAACAAATGTTAAATACAATGGTGCCACTCGGCCCCAAAGGGTTAAGTGGAGAATTATCGCTTTGATTTCATTTGCCTAGCACAGTGAATTCTAGAATGAACAAATTTAACACATGCACAGTAAACACAAAAAGGTAAAGTGATGTTGTTTGTCGATAAATCATGCTTGGCGAATATTATATTTCTAACTTGTAAACATCGCCTACAACATTGGATAGTGGAGGAATAATTCTCCGAATGTTTGTCATTTAGAAGAGCCAATTACATGATGAGATGCTTCAAAACGAGTAATTCGGCGTGCAATTCTGAGACGTATAGTAGCGACTTTAGTCGAATAACAATGCTATTGAAAAAAAAGTCTCCCAAGGATGGAAAAAGTAGATTTTGATTGAAATAGTGGAGTTGGGTACTACTTTAATGTTCAATAATATAAATAGTTGCCAAATGTATGACCAAGAAGATATTTAGAATTAGTTTGACATACTCACCAAGTTAAGCAATGTAATTAATCGACATTATTTTAGAGTATATCATCTATGAGAGTAATTATTCATATAATATTTTTTTTCTATTGTTGATTTATGTTGTAATACTAATGAATATATTATTCAATCTGAATAAATGGATTAAGGATGTTTTATGTTATAGTTTTTTTCTGTTGCATACAATTATCTTATGAAACTTAATTCTTTTAAATAAGAATTCAGTATATGAAATCTACACATCTATATCTACCTTTAGTACAAGAGCTCAATTATATATTCAAAAATTCCAATAACACAACTTACAAATAACTTGAAAATTTAAACCAAATGCTTTGCTAAATGTAATGAAAATTATACAACTTATTAAATTTTTCTAAAATATATAGTAAATTCATTTAGAAATAGAAACATACAAAATTATAGTATTTTTGAAGTAAAATGTTATAAAATTACAAGTACTGATTTTTTTAAATAAAAAAACAATTTTTTTTGCAAACATCAAAGGCATATATCATAAATATTAAAATATGAACATTTATTTTTTCATTTGTTCATCTATATGTCTATAACTCAATTTAGCTAATTTTAAATATGTTTTTATGATTAATATGTTTATCATGTGTATCTTTTATGTTTACCAGAACTAAAATAAAGAGTATTTGAAATACAAATATAAAATCAGAACAGAAATATTAATAAATAAATTAAAATAAGTAATCAAATAAAACAGAATTTTATATAAAAAGTTACCTAAACACAATTTTTTTTCCTTGTACTATTAATTATAAATACAATATCTAATGAATTAAAAAATTTAACACTCACACAATTACTTCTTTTTCTTCCATTGAAGAGGTAAATATTATCCACTTTACAAAAAAAGTCAATAGAATATTTTAAAATTCCACAACTGAACAGATTGCTCAGCGATAATTATATAACCAATTTTATAATCTAAAATAATTGAAGTAATTCCTTAGACATTCATATCAAGATCCGGTTTTCGCTTGTAAATAGAGATATTTCTTTTCCATCGATTCATGTATCTTGTGGTATTTTATGATGAATAAAAGCAGAGCCAGGTTTAACATTTCACTATTGAAATATCCTAAAAATAAATAAAAATAGATAATAAAAAAATAACAATCAACAAATATGAATTATTAGATTATTTGGATCCAACATCCAACTAAGAATCTAAAACAATGAGAGACTGTTTTTAAATAGAGCAATTCCTTACATGTAAATAATAAATGATGGTTGAGTATGTCAATTTATATAATTTTTCTCTGTTTATATATTTTTTTAGGTACATTTTACAAAAAATTATGTCAAATATTTTTATATTATATTTAATTGATAGTAAATAACAACTAAAATAAACACATGTTTCAGTATACATTGCAAGTTTTTCGTTTTTAACATTTCTTTTCACATTACAAAATTTATTCAAATTTAAAATCTATTAAAATTCAATAAATAAATAAAATTTATTTAAAAATGAAAAAGACAGAATTGGGTTTAAATCTATTTAACACATGAATTATTTTGTTTAGAAATGGAAAAGCAAATTACTTGAGTCTGAGGTAGTATTTCAATAAAAATAAATTTCCATTTGGTAAAAAATCAACTTTTGTATCCACTCTTCAAGTTAAGATGGAATCAATACATAAAAAAATATATGGGATGCAATTCGGAAGAAATCTCTTGAAAATCAACAAATGTTTTTAAATTAGAAATTATTCTTGATGGAATGGAGGGAAATTAAGAGTTGTACAAAGTTGAAACTTAAGAAGTTTTTTTCCTACACTTTAAATTAAATAAATATTAATTTAAAATTCCTTTCTTACATCATGTTTTCAAAATATACTATTTTTGAGAAGGAACTTTCCATTTGTTAAGTTCATTCCTTGAAACATATTTTTTAAAATAAAGCTTTCACTAGTAAATACAGAAATCAATATCTTACACAAGTCTTCACAATAGATAGATTCAATGTCATGAGATATGGTTCAGGACATGTAGCAAGCAGGTGCAATTACAGTGAGCTGGAAAATTGGAAGCATATTTAAACACATTTCATTCTATAATTTGAATTCTCCATTATTAAGAAACTAACTAAATTTAACTATGAATAAGTAGAATTCGTTAGTAATGTAATTCAAATACTATTTTCCATTTTGTATAAAGTTTATTTTAAGACAGTTTTACAATTTTTAAAACAAATGCTTTAATAAAAATTAAGAAAAAGAATTTCTTTAAAATACAATGCAGTTTTCAAGAAATGACTTACAACTCCATCGAGTGCTGCTAGGAAATGGATAGATTCTCTTCCTGAAGCCCCCACCAACTATTTCTGGACCCATGGTATCCCTGTTGAACATGGTTTGGTGATGTCAAGATGGTTGTATGAGACAACCCAAAACGATTGGTTGACTCACTTATACGTTGATGAAACTTCCTGCCCCATGAAGAAAATCAATGATTATCTCAAATAATGAAACTTTGTATATGCACTCATTGTATCAGTTCACCAATTAGAATGCCGTCCATATGTTAATTTATGTCAATATAATGATCAAGGACAAAACTTTTATACCTTCACCAAAGGTATTGTAATGAATACTGAAACATTTCAGGACTTTCAAAAGAAATCTTTTCTCATGGACGCTCATTTTTTACATTCTAGTGTGGCGTGTAATAATCAACCACTGATTTTATCCAATAAAGGTGAGTAAACTTCGAAGCAACTCTTTTATTTTGATGACTTAATTAAAAGACAATTCTTTTAAAGATGATTTTCATAATGAAAAAAAATCTGTCAGACAGTATGCTCTCCTTGTATTGATGTGAAAAATGTCATCAAAGGTTTGCAAAAGGTTCCTTGAAATATTTTTACCGGTAACTGCTTTATACAAAATCCAGGAATTAATTCCAGTAAGATATACAAAGTTGTAGAAGACATGCACTATCCACCTTTTCGATGCTACCTTCACAGAGTATTATCGTGCCATTTGATCAGCAATATTTACACCGAATTTTGTAGAATTGTAAAACGATATCGTCTTTGGGAGCTTTTTCGACCTGTTATTGTCAACATGAACTGTGGGGTGAAATGAGCTGAGTAACATGACATTCTTATTCTTTTTCTCTTGTAAACTGTCATAGTAATTGTACTACCACTGTGTCTCAGTAACTATGTTTCATACAATGATGTCTTAGTTTTTTCACTCTTTTAGTATATACCTCGAGTACATAAAATTGCCAAGTTAAAAGTTGTTGTTGACAGTAAAAAGTTGTTGACCACTCATTTTTTCCCCATTTACTTACGAGCTTCTTCCTCTGTGCATTTTTTTTATGTGACGAAGCATTGGTTCATCCATAAACAGCCATCATGAACTTGATATATGTTTATCTGCAATGATTCGCTTTGCATAAGGAGTCTGACACACAGATATTTTGTGCAGTTAGTCTTCCACAATTACTAATTCCAGAAGAGATTTTATTCCATTGTGTTCCATCATTTGAAACAAAAATTTCAGTTTCCATCTCATCCAGCTTGGATTCTCATGATTTGTTTTTGTTTATTACTGAAACCTTGTTTCCTTGGTTGTTTGCGCTCAGTGTTAGTAGAAATGTTTGCTTTGCTGCCACATGCAACAGGTAATTCGCTAGAATCAGATAAATTTTCATCATTATCTGAAGATATATTTTCAGTATTTGAAGGCACAAATTATTCATCACTAGAAACAAACGCTTCATCACTACTGTTTTCGGATTCATTTTCCGACAATTGTTGAAAGTATTCTAATGCTTGGCTAACAGTAAGTTTCCGAGGCATTTTATTCAAGCTTTATCCTACCTGTACCCATACAGTTGCAGTCCTGTCTCAACCAAGAAAAAAATGTCATTTGCGCTTTTCTTATCACAAACCCAGTTTTAACAAATAAAAAAAATATCCAGTATTATTCGACCAGTGGAAGAGAATACATAGATCAAGGTAACCCACTCCTTCGCCAAGGCAAGCCAAATATTCATGAAATGGGTGCAATCAAAGAGTTTAGTTCCATAAATCTTTGTGATCTACTTTCTGTATTCGAGGAGTCAGAATGACCCATTCAGTCATTCTAGGCATGTGTTAAAAACTAAAACTATAATAACTGCTTGACGAATCTTATTTTCCTAGGCTATTATATTTTTTTTAGGTTGAGGAATCTTATTGCTAGGCTGCATCATTTTGAGAAATATCAAGGGATTTCATTTGATTCTGCTTGTAAGTTTTTGAGAAAACATAAACAAAATTAGATTTGGGTCAAATTGACCCACTTTGTTGTTCTAGTGTTAAATATATGTGCTTGCTGTTCAAAGACATTTTACATTAAATGATTATAAGATTACAATAGTAGTAACTTTGCAATATTTTTTTGAAAAAGGACATAATATTACATGTTTCAAGAACTTTCTAAATGAAATTAATATATTTTAGAGTAACTGAAATAAGTTGTATGCTTTTTTTATAACACTTTGCAAATTTAAAGTATGGTAATATATTAAGCAAAGTTATAATTATTTGTAAATTTATAATAATAAAAGAAATAGTCTCTGTGTGTGTTGTGTCTGTGGCATGTAAAACACTATCTTCCACTGCTCGGATATGCCTGAAAATTTATATATAAATACTATTCAACCTCTAATTTTGCACCTGAGGCTTGGAATTTTAAAATTCTATTTAGTTAGTAAATTCTATAAAATTTTTAGTTAGTTATTTTTTAATTAATATTTAAAGTTTCCATCTAATATGATTCATAGCACTGTGAATATGTGTCCTTTCAGTTTAGTCGGTACAGCATAGGATTTCGGAAAAATAGGTCGCTGGTACATGTCCTGACAGCATTTTACCATCCTTTTCCTAATTGGTAGTATGCACATTAATCGAGAATCATCATTGTTTTATGTGATCACATGACTAGTGACGTCGATTCAGCAGATGAAGATTTGTTTATTAGCGATGTATTATTTAAAAAAATATTTTATTGATTTTTTTTCACCTTTTCTTTTTTGAAAGAGCTTTATTTGACGGCTGATAGATTTTAAAGGAGAAGTACTTTTATTTTTACCCATGTTTTTAAACGTAATATTGTACCAAAGAAAATCAAACTTGTTGCAATAGATGCAAACCTCAAATAAATAATATTTGAGAGAAAACAATCTTTCAAAATAAATGCATTTTTTATTTCTTAAATTTTTGGTTGATCTAATTATGTTTTTTAAAATTTGCTTTTTGTTTTACACTCTTTTATTTAACTAATTCTGTTGTTGCTTTAATTTAAAATCAATTTTGTCAATTTATAATCAAATTTTGCAATTATATTTTATCACTATTCCAAATGTCATATCGATTTGAAACTTAGCATAATTACGTTATTCAATAACAATTCAATATACAGTAATTATTAATTGTAATTACTCACGTTTACATATGAAACTTAATTATGAATTTTGTTTTACATTAAAAAATTGCATAAGGTTAATTTTTGATCTCATGCCATGCATTAAAGCAGAATGCTTCTCACCATGTGTGCTATGAAAATGCGAAATGAGCCAGCCAGCTTTGTTTTAAACAAAATAGTTTTTTTTTGTTATGTATTATTTTAAAACAAAATAACTGATTTTCTTGGCATTTCAATATTATTTTTTATTGAAAAGACGTTTCTAGGCATTGATGTTCTTTACTAATAGTAAAACGTGTAAAATTGCTAAAAGAAAAAGTGGTTTTATAACTCTCAGAAAGGCAGTTCTATCAGATTGAAAATATAAATAATTCATGCACATAAGGCATTAGCCAATTGCACCATTAGGATGCTAATGCTGTTAGTTTATTATGACTTTTACTATAATAATATTAACTATAATAATAAAAACATAAAAGTAATATATAAATAAAAAATTAAGTTAAAATAATTCAAATTAATCTGATAAAACTCGTTTACTGTACTAAAAAGTAAAGAAAATAGTTTTTTACTCAATGACATAAAAAATGAAACGAGCACCTATCGCTTTTAAGTTTAGTCAATTATCAATAATAGTTTTTTTTTATTATTATTGGAAATCTACATTCAATTAAGTGTTTAAGTACTTTTAAATAGAAAACTTATCTTAAACACTTCAATACATTTTACCTTAAATTTAAAATAATTTACAATAATGCTATTCAAAATTTAATCAAGAATAGAGTTGAAATATTCGTTTATTCAACCTAAAATTTTTAATAATTATTGTATGTAATTAAGGGGTTTCCATTTGATTTAAAAATAATTTTCTAATTTATTTTTAGAGAAACCGATTTGTTTATAGCTTAGTTTAAGTGATTTTATATCATGTGTTAACCTATTTTAATCTTATTCAATTAGCATAATTTTCGTTTCTTAATTAAGAAAAAAGTAAAAAGAAATCTCAGTTAAAAATTAAAGAAATAAGCAAGTTTTTAAATTTTTATATGTTCCTTAAAAATCATCTTGATTTTGATTCGAGTTTTAATAAAGTTATTGGTATACTTTTCACGATAAATATTTGTAGTTTTTAAATGAATATTTATTTATAACTGGCTAATATTAATGTAAGATTCAATTTTTCTTCACAATATATTGTTCGCGTAAAATTAGAAAGAAAAAATACTAATGGTTTTATCAGTGCCAAGGATCATCCAAATAAATTTATCCGCAAAAGTCCACAAGAAAATACACAGACTGTACTAAGACAATTACTTAATATGGTATTGACTTTCCTTAATTTCCACTGAGTGTTTGATATTTCTCCGTAACTTTCAACCATTTGTTGCAATCATCTATGTCTCACATGTTGCTTCGTATTAGAATACAATTTCCTGATTCCTAAACAATATGATTAATGAAAGATTTGGGAAGCTCCATTATAAGCAAAACACAGGGTTTGCAAGCAAAACGCTAACAAAATTTGCTTTCGTCTGCCAAAATGACGTCACTGTTCACATAAGCCAATCACGGCTCTCGATTAATGTACATACTACTAATTAGGTAAAGAGTGTTAATATGCGTTCCGACAAGGGTCACTGATTTTTTATATGTATAGGCCATAATATGGATCCCCCAGCAGGGCAGGACCAAATACCTAGCAAGTTATATTTCAATGTGTTTACGTTTTATCAATTTTAGCAATATTTTGATTAATTGAATGATATTAATAAATTTACTAATATTCATATAAATTTGATAATATTTGGTGGTTATTAAAACACATTTGTTGATTTACTATCATGTACTATTTGATCATATGACCGTTATTAATCAACAATATTCAAGAAAGGTGTTATATTAAAAACCAAGTTCAAAACTACAACCCGTTTTGCCATTCTTTATAACTTAATTTCACCATTATTCCTTTTCTACAGCATCACACATTCCATTCTAAAAACAGAACAACTCAACTCACATTTACTTGCAGCAGGAAAACAACTTAACTCCACTCATGATGTCACTAAACCACGTTTATGACGTCACTAAACCATGCCCAACCTATGGTGCAATAGTATATTGGGAAGGGAATGGTTTAGTGAATGATAATAACAACAGGATGGGCATAAAAAAATTATTCCACATAAGGTGCAATAGTGCCATACATGGTGTGTTATGATTCCATTAGTAATGCGACCAATTTTTTCCTGACGCGACTATACACACTGCAGCGCCCTCTAATCTGCTAGGCTAGGTGGAGGGGGTTATTAGCTTCATAATGCACCCATTCTCGGTCGGCTTCAAGCTGTTGGAAAGTCAGGATGTGCGTTCTCTGAAGTCCGTTTTAAGCTTAATGTAACACGGCGCGATGGATGGAGTAACGTTACTCTCTAAAATTTTGCATTAAACTTGAGAAGTCTGCCACCGAAACGTGTCTATTAATTCAGCAGGACTTTGGAAGTGATAGCTTGTCCAAATCACAAATTCACAGGTGACACAAGTCATTCAAGGAGGCATGAGCAAGTCCAGGATCAAAACCATGCTCATTGTCTTCTTTGATATCAAAGGCATGGTCCACCATGAATTCGTAACTACCGGAACGACTGTGAACGCAGCTTTTTACTTGAAAGTGCTCAAAAGGAGGGTCTCGCACTGCCGAAGTGACATCAAGGACGCATGGAAACTTCATCACGAACGCGCCAAGCCACAGCACCTTCGTTGTCAATGATTTCCTGGCCAGGACCCGTACCCCACTGGTTCCCCAGCCTCCCAACAGTCCTGACTTGGCTCCCCCATACTTTTTTTGTTTTCTCGCTTAAAAGGAGCCCTAAAAGGGAAACATTGGGCACGATTAAAAACATCCAGGCTCATGTTACATCGGCTCTAAAGGACCTCCCGAAGAAGGCCTTCCAAGTCTGGAAAAACCACCTCCATAAATTTATCGGCGCAGTAGGATGCTATTTTGAAGATTTTTAACTAATTGTACGAATATGTTCAATAAATGATTTTTTAGGAATTTGGTCGCATTACTTAGGGAATGCACCATGTATGTGGTAGAAACAGCTATTTCTACTGAAATTCCTATTCTGATGAATTATAAAAATATTAATATTTCCTAAAAGATCGCAAGAGATTTCAATAAAGCAGTTAACAGGGACAATAAATGCAATTTGAAAATTTAATGGGACTGATCTTGTTAGTCAAAATTCACATTTAAAGCAAAGTTAATGTCAGGAGTAGTTATTTAAAAATTTCAAAAGTACAATCTGTTTTGCCACTTTTTATAACTTAATTTCATCATTATTCCTTTTCTATGACATCACACATTCCTTTCTAAAAGCAGAACAACTCAACTCACCTCTACTAGCAGCAGAAAAACAATTTAACTCTACTCATGATGTCACTAAACCATGTTTGTGTCCTCACTAAACTATGCCCATCCTATGGTGCAATAGCACCTTAGGATGGGCATGGTTTAGTGAATGATGGTAGAATATGTGGCAGAAACCGTTATTTTTACTCTAATCCCTATTCTAATGAATGAATTTAAAAAAGTATTAATATTTCTTAAAAGATCACAAGAGATCATTTCAATAAAGCAGTTGACAGGAACAATAAATGCTATTTGAAAATTAATGGGGACCGATTTTGTTAGTCAAAATTTATATTTAAAGCAAAGTTAATGTCAGGAGTAGTTATTTCAAAATTGAAATTTGCTAAACCTTTACGCGCGGGCTGTCCCATCGATTTAGGTCTAGCAATGGGCTTGAGACAATTTTGAAGGGGGAAGAATTTTTAAAGCATGTGAGGTCTGAAGTATGCTGTTTGCAGCAAAACAGGTAATTACATGGTTTCAGACATGTGATGCAAATGGTTACATGGTTTCTACGGATTGTCATCAGCATGGTTTTTAGTTTTTCAAACCCTCAAGTGACCCTACCCCCACCTGCGAATCTTGTGAGGAAGAATTGTTAATGATTCCTTCGTTAGACAGTTGCATGCCTCTTATTGTAAGGCAACACATCCTTCCACAATGCTTTGAGAACTCTTTGTCCTGCCTCCCAAAGTGACATTTTCTTACATTTTGTTTACATGTCAAAATAATAGGTTTGGTAGAAATAGGTATAAAGTCAATTCCAGTGTTTATGAATAAACCTGTAAGAATTTTATGTACCTGGTCTATGTAATCAATATCAGCTCTATGATTTATAAGTTCTTTGACAATAGTTGCATGGCCTGACGAACTAGCCAGAATTAGAGCATTTTCCCCAGATTTTCCAATCAATGTAACTAATGCACCATGCTCTAAAAGCTTTTGTACCGTCTCAAGTTGACCATAACCAGATGCCCACATTAATGGTGTAAGGTCATTTTCATCCCTTTGGTTGGCATCAAAACTTGCACCAAAGACTATAATACAGAAAAAAAAATAGAAAGAAAAATTATGAATAAAAATCTTTAAATTTTAGTATAAACTATAAGAAAAACTACATATTTACAAAAATAGTGTAAATTACAGAATGTAACCTTAAAACCTGGCATCTTTAATATTACTTAAATCGTCTAGATAATAAATAGGACAACATATAGTAGATAAGCTGAAATTCATATTTCTAGACAATACTAATCGTTTTAACATATTCATAAACTGCAATGGGGAAGTTGCATGATTTATAAATTCCCTTGTTCATTAAAGGATAGGATGAATAATATCATTTACACCACATAAAAATTTAACTTGTATATGACTTAACTTTAAAGCGACTGCAAAGAAGGTACATTGTTAACAATACCAAATGTTTTTAAAATAAAATCTGATTATACAAAATATTTAGTTAATTGAAGTAAAAGATTTAATTAAATTAAAATTAATTAAGGTAGTTTAATGTTGGTAATGATAGTTTGAACCTTGCTGCTGACTGTCCAACTTTTCAATATAAAATTAACTTATTATCAATAAGTATAAATTATTAAGTACCTAATGTTGAGTGAGTGTTATTTCTAAAGTTTTCTATACTTCATTGTCAATGGATTATTTATTGTATAAATTGATTTAATCTTTCATGTATGATGCACTTGGACTATCTAATTTCTGGGATTATACGGCTTTCAGAGGCTGGCTCAAGCACATAATTTTCTTTAGAAAAAAGCCCATTTCCTTGAAAAAGAGGCTGATTGGTACTCCTTTTTTGTTCTATTAGTTTCAAACGTTCTTCAACTTAGTTTTAATGCATCGTATAGCTAATCAGAGAAGATGTTCTGAATTGTGATGTTTGACAAATCTTAACTTTCTTTTTATAGAAAAAAGCAAATGACCCATATATCACAATACAGCAACAAATATGATACTCAATTAACTACAAAGCAGCACAAATTCTAGTAATTTTTACTATGTGAATGATAAGAAACAAAGGTGGTAAAACTTAGTAGTGGGGAGCTGTCAGAAAACAGTGATTGTGACATCAGATCAATCACATGCTGTTTTCAGTCATATGCAGTTGTTTTAAGTGTAATTAAATGTTTTTTGAAACGTTTGTGCAAATATTTAGAAACTAGAGCTTTTAATCTTTTAGAAAATTGTAAAAGTACAACCTTTGGGTGTAATACAACTTCCCCATTGCTCATAAAGTGTAAAAAATATTGTATTAAAAAAAACTACGATTTAAAAATAAATAAATTATAAACCAATTTTATAAGAGAAATCAATGATATAAAGCAATTGTCCACAAATGTGACAGTTACATCTTGTAAGTTATAAAATTCATCATACATTCACAAAGGATAGTTTACTAGAATAGAAGACTAATATGATAAAAGATTCTGGTAAACTGTTACAGTTGGCAATTTTAAAAATTATTAACCATAATGACAGCATTAAACAGAATCTCAGCAGAAATTAAATGCTACGTTAACTTTGAGCAAATCATCATTTAGACTGTTTGAAACTAAAATCCGTATTTTTTTATGATGAATTTCCATAATTTGTTTTAAATAAGTAGGGGAGAGTGGGAAGCCATGCAAATTTTCACAAAATCGCTTATATCTAAATATTTTTAATTTATTCAAGATAGGAACTGATCATATGTTAATCTTATATGTTCTAAAATATTAATAAAATACAAATAGTGTCATAATATTTGCACCTTATTTTATAATTCTATTAAAAAATTGTGAACATTCTGTCCTAGTTCACACGCATGTGAGGGAGGAGTGGGACATGAGAATGGGAGGTATGGTGCAAGCTTAAGTAAATTTTAATTGACAATGAAGAATAAGTAGCATTGGGCTTGATAGTGACACAAATAATCAATTGTGATTATGGCAATTTCATTATGATTTTAGATCATTAATCGTTTTGTCATTTTTCTGTTAAAGAATACATATGCATTTTTGATCTTTTCTCATATATTGTACATGCTAAAAGAATATGGTAATATCTGCTATTAACTTTTTCTATAGGATTAACTCATATCATATAATTTTTAATAAATATCATACAATTATCTATGTCTGGTACAACATCCATATAATCCAAATCATATAAAAACACTGAAGTCATAACCTCAAACACATATTCCCAATTTTTTTTTTAAATTTTTGTTTCTGTTATTCAAACTGAGATTTTTAAGCTTTCAATATTTTCTTTCTTAAGAGTATTCAGTTGTAATATTTTGTTTATTACTACTATTAAATTAATATTTTCTAAGTGCATTACATTTATAAAACAAATCATTGACATACCACAAGAATTTCCCAAGAAAAGTTCTCCTTGGCCAGCTAATTGATGTATACTTCTTTCTATAAAAACAAAATTTATTGCTTTGAAATAATTAACAAAGTTAATACAGATATTACCAGAAACAGAATCAATTTTATATATAATATATGTTACTATAAACTAAGTAGGTACCAATTTGTAAGTTGGAATTATTTTTAGGTAGAAAAGTTAATTAAAGGTCTTTTATAAATAACAGTTAATTCAAACTAAATTTTATTTATTACAATAAATAATTTTATTATTATGCAAGGGAAGAAAAGTCCCCCACCAAATCCAGTTTAACCTTTAGAAGGTGGGTGTTTAATTTTAAGATGGGATTCTGGCTGAAATATTGACCACTCGCCCAGTAAAAATTAATAAAATAATATTTCAGGCATGTTAGTATCTTAATGCAAAATATATAATTGTTTATTTAATAAACCCTTTGCCTACAATGGTTGCTAATAGGTGACTAAGCTTTTAGAGAGGTTATATTTAGGAGATTTTTTATCAAATGTACTACCTCACCAAGCTAACAACAAAAGCCTAGTTGTACTTCCTCCACACTTTTGTACACCAGGCTCCACTATTTCAAATTTCTTTTATAAAACCAATTTTAAAAGATTGAATCATGAAGGAGTCGATTTGAAAACAACTAGGTTGAAAAGTTGAATGAACATCACACTATACCTGCAAGCACAATGGGCTATTGACAATGATATGGTATGTATGGCTCTCAAGTCAAGAATCAAACCACCTCTCCAGTATTCTATTGCCTCAGCCACCACACACTTCTTTGTTTTTGAAACAGTAAATTTGTTAATGGAGGATTGTGAGTTTGAATTTTTTCATCTAATAACATCTTTTGTGATTGATAGGGTGAGGGGGGCAGTTAACATTAAACCTATCATGGTTCAAATGTCGTCACTTGTAGTGTGGAAGTTTGGGGAGTGGGGTGGCAGCTCAGGAAATGTCCTTATCAACTAACCATGGTTAAAAATTACAATGGAGTGTTCCTGGGGATAAATCCTGAACTGTCACTAATAATGGACTCATGACCATAGGATCGAGGTTCTAATTTTGACATGAGAGTACAACAAACTCATGATCAGAGAGTTGGGTTGTCAGTTCCGTTCTCCGTAGTTACCAAATTCGATCAACTAATTATTATTTTTTAAAGTTAATTCATTATTTTTTAAATTAATAAATAAATTAGCAAATAATAACTTTTACATAAAAAGTTTGAGATCTCATAGCTTTCTTTATTGTACAGATTTATGTTATAAAGAAACATTAACAAAATAACTAATCTTGAACAAAATTAGGATAGGAAATAAAAATACAAATGAAATGAATATCCCAGATTTTGCTTACTTGTTATTATAACTTATTTCGATTCTTAAAAATTACTAAAATAAGTATTACAACAGGGTAAAATATAAAGTAGCTTAAAAAAAAGTGGGAGAAGAATTAATGTGAATTTAAAATTTCTACATGCAAGGATGCACCAATTTGAGTAATACTCATCTTCTACTTTCCAATAAATAGAATCGCAAGTTTCAATGGTAGTCACCTATCTACATTATTCAGTTTAAGGCCTTTCTTGTGGCAATAGGACACTAGGTGAATGTTTTTTTTAAGTCTGCATTATGATTTTAATTTTGGTTTATTTATGGCTTATAGTAGTGTTAGATGGTGCAGGAAATATTCACAATTAATAAATTCAATTTAAGATTAGATAAATTTTAACATACTTATTAATATTGTAAAAACCTTTAATATTCTTAGTAGTTTTTGGTGCTGTGCACAGATAGGCAAAGCATTTGTAGAAGTTCTCCACTTACATTATCAAAAGATAAATTCAAAATGCCCAAAATTAAATGACAATTTTGAATTTCATTTTTATTGTTCATCAATATAATACTTCAATACACTAAGAAGTATTCAAAGAAAAAAATAAATAAGAGATTATTATGTTACTACATATTTTAAGTTAAAAGTATCCAAGTTGTATACTTTAAGACAAAAAAGTCAGATTTCAATGTGCCTACTTACCAGGTAGAACAGCTGGACTTTCTGTTTGTGTATTACCGCGTTGTAAATTTGTCAACACCGTTGCTGGCTGATGAAGAAAATAAACATATTAATAACAGAGTGCCATTTCATTTAAGTTTCTGAGTATGACTTCAATAATCAAATACTAATTAAACTTATTTAATGAGTTGTTGATTGTGAATAATAAAAATTCAGTCAAGTGTGAATATGACTCCTAACCCCCGGTTGTTTGATATATTTATTGACCAATTCATTTATGTAGAAACATTTCATTCAGTTAATTCCCTTTTAGTTTTTGATCTTGTTTTAGTACACCTTCCTCCAAGTGATGCCAGGACAATACTATGATGCAACATTTAATACTCCCCACTCGTACACCACACAAGTTAATTTCATTACCAAGGGATTTACTTCAATTGGTAAATTTAAAAATCTCATTGTCAAAATCATGTCCGATTACCATTACCAAATATTTTAATGGGCTATCAAAATGATAGGGGGAAATCACCTTATCAGTGTGTTTGATTTTGTACTGAAAGTATTACTTATAGTAACTCTGCTTCCTCCACCCATATCTTGGACCGCGAGTCTACCCTTTCTTACATGTTATGAGAGTTAAAATTTTTTCACTATTATATTCAATTAAATTTTAATAAAAACAAACATGGGATTCAACGATTTTGTCCCTATACTTCTAGCCAGTTTTTGAACCTTTGTTAAACATATGGAGATGAGTGCAGCAGTTTAGGATAACAACTTCCAATTTCATTACAGAACCTCTTTGAAAACATGATTTTTCAATAATAATTACTGGATGTTGTGACTACAGGGTTCTCTAAATTAAAAAAAATATGTCAACAATCACAATCCTGACTATATCTGGATTCATCAAGTGAGCAGAATTTATAAGAGTAATTTTGCCTCAATGTTACAAGGGTGCAGCACCATTTTGAACTTGTGTATCTGGTAGCAGAAGTCAAGAAGATGCAAATAATTGGCGGTCTTACATAGATACATCATTCATGCATCCAATAGACAATAATTGAATTCTCATGTATTCTACTGGCTACTGTGTTGCATAGAAAAGGGAGGGGCTCAAAAGCCTCTCCTCATAGGCTTTAAATCAAAAAATTTTACCAATAACCTAAATAAAAAAAATTCCTACTATTTATGAAAATTATGTTAATTTTTAAATAATAACAATATTGTTAATTTCTTAAGAAATGTATGCAATTAACTAGATAATTAACAAATTATTGATAATTACTAATTTACAACCAATCACTAATTAATGACAAATTAGCTTAACTGCTAATTAGTGCTAATTAAAGACAATGGTAAGAAAAGGTATGTTAAAGGAGATATCTCAATCTACAGATTAAGTTACATGCCAATTGTCAAGTTACTTAGGATTTGTTGAGTAGCATAATGTATGGTGTTGCCTAAGATGAAACAGGATTGTCATCAAAGAAAATAAAGCGAGCCTCTGCAGAAACTTCATGAAGTATAAATGGGCAAAGAGCATGACTAAGAGCAACAACATTCATCTGGTCGCCAGGAATGCCAACTAGTATCAAATCAACTTTTGAAAATTGCACTACGGCCTACAAAGGGTTGAGGGATTTTAGAATTACACCAGGACTACCTGGCTCACCTTCTATTTGGCAGACAATTTCGAAAAGCCATTTCTGTATTAAAGAAGATTACATTCCAAGGATATGACAAGGAAATATTTTAATTTTAAAGATATGGACTGAATTACCTTGTAGGGTGTAAAGGCGCTTCGATTTCCATCCCTGTTTAAGCTTGTTACCGCAACTGTTGATGTAAAAGTACTCAAGTCTGAGCTATTGCTTTCTTGCTTCACAAACAAACTGCTTGGCATTCTACAAGAAATATTTATAAATTGTTAAATAATACATTGTAGAAATCATAATGATTTTTTATACTTTTAAAAATGCTTGATATATTAGGCTTTGACTACAAAATTTAAGAGTTAAAAAAATTTAATTCCATAAAAATAACTTTAAATAGAAATTACATTAACCCATAAGTGTTTAATATTTTATGGGGTTAAAAATAGAATTATTTTTGTAGAAATTTATAAAGTAATTTTTTTAATGAAGTATTTGTTTCTGCTTTAAAATATCACGTCTCATGTTGACTGGAAGTATGGTGTTGTTTCCACTAAGTTTAAAAACATTCTGCAGAGAAGATATGACCAGGGGGAATCTAAATTATATGTAAATCTAAGGGTCAAAATTCTATAATATTATGAAAAATTAAAGGATAAGTAAGGAAAACCAATCAAAAATATGTTATTAGACTAAAAGATGAAGAAAATGGTTGTTTATGCAATGACTGTTATAACTGTGAGGAAGTTAAAAGCCTATGAAAATGCATGACATAAAATCTTTGTAATTATGTAATTTAATAAGTTGGTACTCTAGTCTAATGTAAAGTTAAGAAAAAACATTGCTTGTATTCTAAATGTAAGCCATTTACAGAAAATACAGACTTCTTGTTTTTATTTGGACATGAATTTAGTGGATTTTTTTTATTGGTAAAAGGGTATCAAAGCGTTTCCCAAATAAAGACATATTTAGTAGTAATGTTTATATATGATATTAAACTAAAACCAATTCATAATTCATGTGGCGGTGTTGCAATTCTGATATTGTCTTTTCAAACAACTTTCTTGCATAAAGTTTAATCAATTTCATACAGACATTTTCTAAAAGGATGTAAAACACAAACTTTAAAGTTATAAAAATTATATTCATAATTTATTTTATATTATTTTCTTACAGTATTTCACTTTTAAATATAATTTTTTTTGAAAAATCAAATCTATTTTGAATGACATAATTTCTCCAAATGGTGGAGGTTTGTTAATTATTTTTTTAAATTGTCACAAATGTTTTATTTTAATATAGAATAGAATAAATAATGCAGAATAGAATTAAATGTAATGGTTTTCGAGAAAACCGTATTTTGATTAGAGAGGATCAAAATTTATAAAGAAATCCATCAATCATTCTTTTTCTTCAAACTTTTGGGAACAACTTTCCTTTGATAATTAGCAAGTCTGCTCACATTTCAATTATCAAAAATTAGAATATTAAATATAATTTTGAAAATAATGCAAATAAGTTTGGTATTATTGAATACAAAGATAAAAGATACCAACCTCCCCTCTTTTTAGTTGTTATCATTATGTCTTATATGGTTCTGAATATAAGCTTTTTTAATTAAAAATTATATAAATTTAAGGAAGGGAGGGTGCCAAAATCCAGTTTGTTGTGTTTAAAAATGTCTTTGAACAGCCTCTGAAATTAGTCAACTAGTTGGAAGCAGAACAGTTGCACTTCTGTATATTGAATATGTCCCAAACACATTTAGAAGACTTTCATCAATGGTGAGGTACCAGAGTGCAGGAAATAAATCAATTTCACTCAGATATGTATCTACTTAAACATTTCTCAAATTCTTCTTATTTCTTGATTCTAGCGACAATTTTGTGACACAGGATAAGTTCTACAGAGTAAATGTCAAGGTTGACCAATAGAGTGTCAATGATTTCAATCAATTAAAAAAAATCATCAATTTATTAAGAAATCCTGTTGTAAATAAAAACTCAATGATGGTGCCTTTTTCATGATCACTTCAACTTTTCTTCTTTATTCTGGTCTTGTATCTTAGGTTTAGGTTTCACGTGCCCATTCTTATCTATTCAAAGTCTATTTTCTATTTTACAGTCTAATGTGAGTTCAGTAGTCTTATGTTTGTCACTGGTCAGAAATTGGTATTAACTGGTTAGATCTTGATACATTCATCCTATATATCTTAAATACACGGGTAATTTTTTGAAAAACTGGCCCAATTTCCTTAATTTTTAATGCATTTTATTAAAATTTAGAGTCATGAGCCCCCTTCAATAATTTAGAAAACTTCCTGCCTCTGATGCACTCACAATTTATGAAAGCAAAAAAAAAAAATTCTCCCGAGTTTTAATATTAAAATGTAAAAATAGAAATTTTTATGTTAAACATGAAGAGTCACATTTTACAACAAAACCAAGTTTGAGGTAGATGTCGTTGACCAACTGATGTTAGAAATTATAGCCCCCTTTAAGTGTATTATAACAGTTTAGATCTAGCAATCATTCATACATGATTTTTGTATAAAGGGACCACTGAAGTAAACAAATATGGAAAAAAATATATTTTTCGATGCACTGGAGAATGAGACAGAGACCACTATTAAACTGTTAATAAAAAAAAATTGGGATTGGAATAAAAAACATATACTAAAACAGTATTTTTGTTTACTTGTCAAAATAACAGATTCGGTAGAAATAGGTTTACAGTCGATGCCGGTAGTTTTTTTTCTTCTTAAATGTCCATCGTAACCCCTTCACACAAAGTTTGTTTGATTTCCTGCAACATTAAAGTTTTCTTTGCAGATTTGTTTATAACTGTGTAAAAATAAATGAATAATTTAGCTGGGGGGAAAAAAAAGCATTGTGTGAGGTTAGCAGAGAGTAATGTGTAATACACGAGGAATAAAGGTAGAACAAAAAAAAAAAACTCGAATTCTGTACGAATCATAATCTAAAATGATTTTTTTTTTCGTATTGTTATTTGTTAGGAATAGATTTATTCATTTTGTCAACCCATTTTGTTCCATTTTTGTTAAAAAATACTCTTATTGACTAGTATGGTTTGAATGGAAGTCTTTGGAAATGAATTTGTGTTATCAGGAGTGTTCGTTTTAAGCAAATAAATTATTATCACTTGTTAACTCTAAAAGAAAGGGATATATGCTTATCCGTAATTCATCGTAAACGAGTTACTAACGAGCTTTGAATGTTGCAATACCGGTACAGATGTAGTATAGGACATTTGGCGCGGGAGGTTTTATTTGGCGTGTTTTATAGGGGCGATAAATTTATAGTGTGGCAACCCCACCTGACATTGTTGGTATGTTCCGATTCTTGTGGCGACTTTCAATCTGGCAACCCTATGACGTCATAGCGCTGTCTAACGGCAATTTTTTGTCGCCAAAAACAAAAACGCGCCAAATGTCCTATACTACATCTGTTCCGCAATACCGTTGTTACTACAGCAATTAGCAATATATATTAGATTTTTTTTAATTTCAGAAAACTAAGCAAACCTTGAAGAAATTGAATTTTTTTATAAAAATGTTCTTGTTTGTCAATCCCTTGGCTTAAACACTGCACTATTCGACAATAATCAATAATCCACGTTCCTGCATCATTCAGGGGGTTGGGATTTCTAATCGATAGCGGGTACGTCTTGACAACTTTTTACGTACATGTTATGAAAAAAAAATATTTTAACTTTGTACTGGATTCTGGACGCTCGTCACGTCCAGAATCAGAATCCTAAACAAAAACAACAACATAGAAGTGTTGCCATATTAGGATTTTCAATACTATGCTAGTATTCATCGTGGGTAGTTGATGTCACACTAACGTCACCGATCAAAGTACGTTTTTTTGGTTTTGGTTAATACCACCGCACTAGAGCTGCACAGTTGGCTATTGGCGACGGTTCGGGGTCTATCTCGAAGGAAAGACCCGGGAACACATACACATTCACATACACATTCATACATGCACCTCGTTATTTTAGATGAACCATGGTCAGATGACGAGGAAACACCTGAACTGGCACCCAACGCCTTCAATAGACATCGGGGCTTTGGACCCCGGTCAGATTTATCGTGCATCAGTCCCGTATACACGCCGATAATTTTCGTGGATATTCTGGACGACATTCCTAGTATTTTGTAGTGAAACTGGCAACCCTCCGATCACAAGATCACTACTTTTTTACTTTTCTTTGTCAAGTCCATCGCCTAGGATCGAACCAGGAATCTTCGGATTACTAGCTGACGCCTTTAAACGCTCGGCCACGGAGGCCTCGGAGGAAACGTGGGGAAAGCAAAACCGTAGAAATGTTTTTCGTCTTTTCTCGTAGAGTTCTGTTCAATTTTCTGTAAGAATGGAATTTTAATTAATTAAAAGAACAACTACAACAATTGTTTAACAATAGCTGTATAGTTTGAAATCTTAGCTTTCAGAAAATACCATGGCCTGTGGGGGCCGATTAGCGGCTCGGACAAGCATCCGTAGCGATTTGGTAATCGGAGTATTGTAAATTTGTTCCTTTCGCGAGGTAGTGTCCCTACTTCGAATCCTCCCAACCTTCTTAAAAGAATCGTGTTGTCGTAAACAACCAATGACCAAACTATTGCAACAAACTTCCTATAGGAACTCTAAAAGCCTTTGCAGAACCAACAACCAATCTTTTGAAAGTAATCATCAAAAGCAACAAAGGTTTTTGACTCTGTGAAATATAAGTTTAAGTACATACACTTTGATGAGAAAACAAGTTGACAAAGAACAAATGCAACAAGGGTTCGAAAAACTTAGACTTTAACCATGAATACTCTATTTAGAATTCCTGTTTCACTGTTAAAAATTGATGTCTTAATGCATGAGTTCGAGTTATTCCTGGCAAATTTCGCTCGTGGGGTTACGTTATATGTTATGGAAAGCTTTTATTTCGCTGTTTTCCGAAAAAAGTGACGCCTTTTGTCTGCAAGAATTCTATCCTCAGTGCAAGGGCAAGAGGACGGCTATCCATGCCACACTAGACCTAGACAGATTTCTCCTCACTAGTTTTTAAAGAGACCTGTGGTGAATTGGCGACAAAGTAAACCATATGGTGCTGATGACTTGTGTGGTCAGTTTCAATTGTTAGGTATGGTTTCTGATGCTGAAATTAGAATGAGTGGAGGGAAAGGTGAGGTGGGGAGTGTCTTTTTTTCCTATGGAAGGTCTGAAATATAATTGGGTTTTTAAGTATGAGATTCTAGAACATTACATTAATTGCTTTAGGGTGGAGGAGGGGGGAGGGGGGGGGGGAACTTTCCTAGGACAGGCAACCTCTGGCCCATAGCGGCCTGACTCATGGTTAACAATCCTCATCAATTTAAAATCATCTGCAAAGATGTTAATCTTGCCGCTAATCTTACAACTAATACATCAATAAAAATAATAATTAAAATTGGACCTAAGACAGAATTCTGTGGCACTCCACTGTTAACTGTTGGAGAGTAATTACTTTTGATTTTTACCTGCTGACTCCTACCAATTAACCAATTTTTTATCCATTTTCAAATAGCATCCGCTATCCTTATCCTATTACCCAGCAAAAAAAGTCAGCATAAAACCTTCATTAAAAACCTGCATAAAACCTTCATTAAAAACCTGCATAAAACCTTCATAAAACCCTCCTAAAAACTGCAGTTATTTGTTTCAATGTCCTTCAAAAAACCTTCATAAAAACTGCAGTTTTTTTGCAGGTTTTATAAAGGTTTAATGCAGGTTTCCTGGAAAAGAAAATTAAAGGGAAATTGAAGGTTTTTGTCTGCATAAAAACTGCAGTTTTCATGCAGGTTTTTTGAAGGACATTGAAACAAAAAAACTGCAGTTTTTATGAAGGTTTTATAAAGGTTTTATGCAGGTTTTTCGTTAAAGAAAATTGAAGGAAAATTAAAGGTTTTTGTCTGCATAAAAACTGCAGTTTTTATGCAGGTTTTTTGAAAGACATTGAAACAAAAAACTGCAGTTTTTATGAAGGTTTTATGCAGGTTTCCTGTAAAGAAAGTTAAAGGGAAATTGAAGGTTTTTGTCTGCATAAAAACTGCAGTTTTCATGCGGGTTTTTTGAAGGACATTGAAACAAAACACTGCAGTTTTTATGAAAATTTTATGCAGGTTTTCCGTTAAAGAAAATTGAAGAAAAATTAAAGGTTTTTGTCTGGATAAAAACTGCAGTTTTCATGCAGTTAAATCATTGCAAATAATCATTTTTTGAAAGACACTATTTTTCTATTTTAAACAAATCAGAATTTAGTCTATTTAACATTTTATGTTGTATTTCAATATTTTTGCGCTAAAGAATTTTGAACAAAAAGAATAATTTTTTTCTATAATCTAATATTCAAAAAGTTGTAGAAAATATTTCTACTCTATACATATAAATGCCAAAAAATAATCATTAGCTTAAAAAACTTTATTAAAACTTTTTTTTAAATATCTTCATAATTTCATAAGGTGTATTTTATTGCTAACCAGTTATTATCAAAATTATAATTAGCTTTAAAACTATATCTAAGAATTGAAACTACATTACTTAGAAATCAGGTTTTTAATATTTAAAAATATTTTGAAATATGAAATAATTTCTAATGATTTTTTTTATAAATTACTAAAATTGTTCAATTTAGCCACAATGTGTTGTAAGCATTCGCAACGCACATGTGAGCAAAATACAATATGGAAATATTAAATAAAAATAATGTTTAATTTTTTAACATGTATTGTTCAATTTATATTTATTGCTATTGAGATCATCATGGTGATTGCTTGAAGCATCTGAGACTTGACCAAACTAATGTTCAAGCATGATGAAGTTTTATAACAACTAATTGTTCAAATTGACTGATAATTTAAATTGAATTCGGAGCACTTCTGAATTGTTTTCATCTAGCCATATATTTTGTTAATAAGTGCTCCAACAATTTACTTAAGCTAAACTTGTAAAAGAAAGACCGATACAAGAAGAAAATAATAACTTGTCATACACTTACAGTATTAATAGTACTATACTTTTCAATAATAACATTTAACTTCAAAACCTATTTAGAACAGTTTTACTTTAATCAATTTATCAATTATTTTGATAGTTATCTATCAATTTTTATATCATTTACTAAAAACGCACGTTTTAGGATAAAAAAGTAATAATGTCCTATTGCTTTACAAGTTTGACCAAGATATTGAATACCATTTACCGAACTTTTTGTATTCTTGGTTAATAAAGTGAAATATATTCCGTTAACATATATCTACACAAAAATATAAGTATTTAGAAAAACCTTGCAATAATTTTTTTCTACTAACATACGCATAACTCTTTTACATTTCGAAAAAATATGTAAAGTTCGCGTAAACCCTGAAACATGAAAATTTTCAAAATTCTTTTGTATACAGTTTTGCATTTGCAAATACTAAATTACGACTTAAAACAATTACATAATTTTATAACATATTTGTAAAAAATAAAAGAATACATAAGTTTAGAATTCAACTTTTATTGTATAAAAATCCATTTACATTCTAAAGATAAGCACACAGTTATTAAAATAAATAATAAAAACTACCAAATGTCCAAAGAATTAAGAAACTTTGCTACAAAAGTTAACAACATTTTACATGAAAATCCAACTTTGGAAACCGCACCTTTTTAAACCGTCGAGATCCAACTTTTTTTGTTCTATTCCAATGAAAAATGAATAAGAAATGAATGACCGCGTTTATTCTAAATTTCACCATTTAACAAAACAGCAGTGAACACTTGCATCTAATTATACCATGGCATCTGGTTTCATTGATGTGGTTGCAATATTGTTCGAAATCAAATAGAAAACATTTTCCGTTCCATTCCGTCTGTCAAGCTTGCTATCATTTGATAAACATTTCGGGTGTTGCCACTCAATCATAACACAATTTTATTGGAACTTCAAAACAGTTGAGAGCAAACGATTTCGGACAACCTACATTTTAATTCTTACTATTCTAAACACTCGCTTGTTGTTTTGCTATTAACCATCTGCAATTTACTTGTAATTTGTATAATTAAATTAAAATTTCTTTGCAACCAGATCGACCTACCAGTTGAGAATTACAATGTGGCAGTGTTATAAAAAAATAACTTCGCTTTCAACGAGCAAAATAAATATAGACGTGTTCGCGAAAAGGTCAAAATTTTTAAACGTGTGTTGTCTGCAAATATTAAAAGGAATGTGTTGAGTTTGGGTTGCATTATATATCAATAGAACTAAGTTGATTGTTTGATATATATATACATATATATACATATATATACATATATATACATATATATATATATATATATATATATATATATATATATATATATATATATATATATATATATATATATATATATATATATATATATATATATATATATATATATATATATATATATATATATATATATATATATATATATATATATATATATATATATATATATATATATATATATATATATATATATATATATATATATATATATATATATATATATATATATATATATATATATATATATATATATATATATATATATATATATATATATATATATATATATATATATATATATATATATATATATATATATATATATATATATTATTTATTTATTTATTTATTTATATTATTATTTTTATATCACGGATTTTTATTTGGAAAAAAAAATTAAGTAACGAATAGAATAAAAATTTTCAAATGCAAAAAGTAAAGCCTGTCAATGCTACAGATTTATACAACGCGCTTATTTTGTTGACTAAAACAAAGATTAGTGAAGAATTTTATTCATTAGTTTCAAATGAAATAATTTTTAAACGGGTTTATTCTACATAAATTATACAGGATAAATTATGTACTTATTAACAAAAACTTTTTTAATACTTATTAGGTATTATTTATGAGGTATTTTCATAAAATGTAAAAAAATGTATAAGTTAATTTAGTACCGTATTTCAAGAATAAAAAAAAGGTTGAACTGCTCTAGCTCAAGCTTTTTCCAGCCACATGTGCATAGCAACGATTACTCCAATACCAAAAAGCTTAAGAATGTCATTATTCGATTTTTAAATATATTTTTAATGGCCCCACAAAGATAGTTTTGCAATAGCCCTTCATTTAAAAAGACGGCTATGTTTGGACCACGGCATATTTGATGTGCAACAGTCCCTTAAAAACAGCGGATACTTTTTGAGGACGGCACACGCAGACCTTCGATTATGCGGGGCGCATTCTATCCAACGGCCACCCACTCTGGCCCGTAACTATTTTTAAGAAAAAGATAATTCATATGATTATCTCAAAAAAAAAATAAGTATTGAAATTTCCGTATAGTTAAATACCAATAAACTTAGTTTTATTGTAAAAGTTTTTGGAATAAAAATCCTCTATCTATCAATAAAAAAATCGGTTAAAAAATATAATATTTTGTACAAAAATGTAGCCAAATCCCAATTTTCAAAAAATTTCATTTCAAATTTTTTTTTAAAAACCATTACTACTCCTACAAAATTTTTATTAGAATATTACTACAGTTTTTGTAAAGTTATTTTATTTGTTTTCATAAAATCCTAAAAAAAAAACTGTATTCCGCCATCAACAATTTCAACGAAGAATGTTTCAGCATTAAGTCTTAAAACAACAGCATTGTGTTTAACATTTGTAATTTACAGGCATAAAATTTAAAATTTCACAATTTTATTTAAGGTTTTATTCTAACTTTTTTTTGCTGGGACACACTAATTATTTAACTAATTTATCCCTAAATGCCATGTAGGATTTTAATGTGAATGTCGGGATAAATGAAAAGTTAGTATAATTTAAAACAAACGATTAATTTCCATGACATTTTTGTATTTTAAGAAACATAATTATCTTTTTATAGAAAAGAAGGAATTGATGGTTAAACTTTTCAATTAAATTCATACTTTTTCTTTCATAACGAGCACATAGTCTCTAAGAGGACCTACTCCCGCATAAATTTAGGAAACAAATAAAATATTGTTGCCAAAATTATTAATTTTAAATTAGGAAAATCTTATTAAGAAAGTGAGAAAAAAATCGGATAAAAGGAATCCTCAAATGGGAGCTTTAGAAACCTCCCCTTCCCTTCCCTTCATTATTGAAACAAAATTTCGCTTTTATAAAACAAACAGGTAAAATAAAGCTTTCAAAAAAAATTCAAATATCAATTTTCATAAAATTTACTTTTAAGAAAACCTTTACAAAATCTACACATTACCTGCAATAATTTCCATGCTAAATTTTTCAACATTTAAAAATAAAAAAAAAATTGCAGGTTTTTTGAAGTTTTTAATTTGTCTAAATAAAATTTATAAAATAAAACTTAATTTCCCTTAAAGAATTTAGATGCTCAATTTTTCATCATTAGAACTTCTAATAAACAACATTTAAAAAAAAAGTTTTTAACTTTCGCGCAAGCTTTATAAAAGTCTGCATAAAACCTTCAATAAAGCTTCACTTTTCCTGTAAGAATATCATTACTAATTTTTTCTACATTAAACCTTAAAAAAAACTGCAGTTTTATTGAAGGTTTAATGTAGAAAAATTTAGTAATGATATTCTTACAGGAAAATTGAAGCTTTATTGAAGGTTTTATGAAGGTTTTTTGAAAGTTTTATTTACCTTCATAAAACCTTTAAAAAAACTGCATTTTACCTTCAACAATTTCGATGCTGAATTTTTCAGCATTAAACCTTAAAAAAAACTGCAGTTTTTTTGAAGTTTTTATTTTACCTTCAAAAAACCTTCAATTTAACAATTTTAATGAAGGTTTTATGCTGACTTTTTTTGCTGGGTACGTTCAGAAAAATTGCAAAACTAATTCTTCACAAATATAATACTCGCTATCCATGTTAAAATCTTTTCTATTAAAATCTTTTAAACTCTTTTTCTTTTATTCAAATGGTAAACTAAATCAAATGAAACAGACTTCGTTAATATAATTAATTTAAAACACACTTTCAAATAAAATAAAAAATGAAAACTTAAAAATGTCTTCTATATAATATTTCATTAAACAGAGTTAAAGTATAAAACTAAGACATACGTACCTTACAGGGAATTTATGGAAAACTCGTATAATCATTTAAATCGTAAGCCTTACTTACTAATTATCGGAACTTTAAATCATAATAAATGCTTCATATTGAAATATGACAAGTTTTAAATACTTTTTTTTTAAAAGCACCACACACTAGATATAAAAATCAATTTACGTGAGCGGCTTTCAAATAATTTGCAGTATGTTGATTTAACATCGCGTGAGATTTCTCTGCGGACACTAGAGGTGTGGTAATAGCGAGCTGAAAGTTATGAAATATTAATATATATATTTATATATAATTAAATATATGCATTATTTTCTATATTTTAAATTCTTTGTGTTTTAAAAACTTACAGAATAAAACTATCGTTAATTTAAACTATTTTTCCATCTTGTATAAAGTTTTTTTTTTAAAGATAATTTTACAATTTAGAAAATAAATGTTTAATCACAAATTAAAATAGCACTTCTCTTAAAAGCGATAGTTATATTTAAATAATCACATTAAACTTATGATTTGTTTAAGAAACTTACAGAACTTAAAAATGAAAATTTTGCCAATTATGATATATTAGCAAAATATTCCTCTTGCGGTGTATTGAAAAGTTAAAGTTGGAGACTTTATTCTGTTAAATGTCCTAAAAGTAGACAGTGTTCCTTTAGACCAGCGGTTCTCAACCTGTGGTACGCGTGCCCCTGGGAGTAAGTGCGGCGATCCGGTTAGGGGTACGCAAAAATAATATTATTAATGGCGGAAAACACAAATAAAAGAAATAAGTAAATAGAATTATTAAAATATAAAATAAAAGTATGTCATTAATTTGAGTCGTTTGATTAATTTGCCATCTGACCTAAGAACATTACTTCTCAACTAAAATGAACTTTTATTTTGCGTAAAGGGATGGGTGAGAGGAGCTATTCATAAATGAAAAGTTTTGTCAAAGGGTACATGAGAGAAAAAAGGTCCAGAACCACTGCTTTAGATTGTACAAATGCTTTAGATTGTTGAAAATTCGTAAGATATAAAATAATGTTTACTAGGTGCAGATACCATTATTCACCCTGGGGGGGGGGGGGGGAGAGGTTAGTGCCATTATTAACCCTTCGGGTACGAAATAAAAAGAAACTAGGAAAAGATTATTGTTAGTGAAATCTGAGTTGGTAGCCAAATAGCGCCATACAGCACAACGTCGCCATTACGGGTTGCGATGATATAACAAACCAGAAATACATTATACATTCACCTATAAACTCAACAATGTGATCAAGCGACCATTTTTTAATGAATGATTGTAGGTTCTTTGGATGAATATGGATAAATTAAAGTCGCACGACAACCTACATTGAAACATTATCCTTCACAATTTTGGTACGTCACGTCACATCCCTTTCCCCGTTGCATTCTATATCTTTCTTTGAATGACCAGCCATCTCAGCGATGGACTCCTATGCGTGTGTAAAGCTTAGCTTTGAGCGTACGGCAAGAAATGCAGGAAGATCCACTTACTGAATCTAATTCAATAAGCTCAAGTGCTTGCAAAAGACGACAATAACAAAATAAAATTATCACGTGGGAGAGAGAGGACAATTTTATATGTCACTTAAAGCTGAAACCTCTTGTTAACCGTCATGTCTAAATTGCTCAAGGCAGTAAAAGAGGTTAGGCGGTAGACTACATAAGAATCAAGGAAAGCAAGTATCGTGTCTGCAATATATTGCAAGTATATCCCTTTTAGTTTCTTATATTAAAAATAATTCTGTCAAAAATTTATTTGCATATTTGACTGTTATCTTTATTGTAAGTGTATTGAATTTTTAAGAAACCAATTTGAAATCTATATTCAGGAGAAATATTTTGCTCATAAGTTTTTTAAATCATATTATAATTTTAACAAGTATTAATTATGAATGATATCTCAAATACCCGTCTAAAAGCAATGTATGAATGTTAATTATTCATACTAATTAAGAAAATAACTTTAATTGTTAATATTTTTGGCATATTTTGCAAGCAGTGCATTATAAAATTCAATTGGCTGTTCATGTTTTCTTTCGATAGTTCTTTTATTTCATAGGAATTTGATATTCGTGTTTAAATAATAACTGCATAATACTTTATAATTCTCTTGCAAAGTATTTGTGTTTGGTACTTTTAATAATACTGAAATATATTGTTTTTGTAAGTTGATTTCGTAAAGTTTATTTATTTTCGCATTAATTCGAGTTATAAGGGGTTAAAAAGAAATTAAAATATTCATGGACGTACTTAAACTTTTTTATTTGTTAGTGTTTTCACCCTCCGCCCCCTCCTTCCCAAATAGTGGATACAAGGATCCCTTATCCTCCTCATCATCATTACACAAACTAAAAATGGTTCTTACTATAAGAACTATTAAGAATTATCTTTACAACTTTGACACGCAATAAAATCTAAAAGAAATAAGATAGTTAAGTTACGTTGCTTTTATTTGTAGTTGCAACACATAAAGTTTTATTTGTACGCAGTTAAAAAAAAAAAAACGCTAAACAAATAAAATATGTGTTGATGTTACATGTACAAGAGCAACATAACTTAGATATCCGATTTCTTTTAGGTTTTATTGTTTGTCAAAGTTGTAAATATAATTCGAATACACCCATCCTCAAGAAAAAGCTCAGTGTGTTGAATGGTGTTGGAATAGTGCGTTGAATGGTGCGTTAATTGTTTTGGGAAAAACAGCGTACCAAGAAAATTTCATGTGTAGCTGCTACATGTACAATATAACTTAGCATGAAACAATAAGCAACATAACTTAGCTGTATTGTTTATTTTAGGTTTTATTGTGTGTCAAAGTTGTAAAGATAATTCTTAAACACCCTGTATATAGAAATTGTAAGTGCGTGTTCACATTCTTAAAAAGGCATTGACGTTAATTTGGGGTTGACCTTGTCTGTTGAAAGCGAGATTGGCTTGCTAATTAAAATGTATATGTTACCATGCGAGTGCTTAAAATTAGTGTATCTGCAGATTCACTAGGCCAATACATGTAAATGCGGAAAATTGTTTGATTTCGCACATTCACTAAGGAATCTGAAGATACAATGATAGGCACTCGTGAAAGTGCAAATAAGATCCTTTCTTGAACAGCAAAGCTTTTGTGCGCTCATTAAAATTATAATTAAAAAAAAAATTTAGGGAAGTACGCGTGTCCAAGGATAAACAACTTGGTCTATGTCTATTATATAATTAAAAATTGATAGTATTTAAATGCGGAAAAATGTTTGATTTCGCGCAATCTCTAGTGAATCTGCAGATATACTGATAAGCCCAAACCGACTGCTCCAAGGGGTACCAGCTGTTTTAAAACAGTTATGATACGAGATTCCAGAAACGACTGCCTGAAAGGAGGCTGAGATACCAAAACCGACTGCTCAAAGGGGTGAAACAACCACTATTTCAAGGCATTTTCAGCTGTTTTTGAACAATTATTACGATGCACGATGGTAAAAACAACTGCAAAAAAATACTGACAGTTGTTGAGACATAATGTCATTTATTTATTTTTAGATAACTAAAGAACAAACTTTCGCATTCTCACCACTCGGAATAAGCGAATCTGCAGATTCCCTAGTGAAAGTGCGGAAAACTCTTATTATGTAGATGATTCCGCATTTTAACTACACAAATCTTTGTATCTGCAAATTTCCTAGTAAATTTGCGGATACACGACTTTCGCCCTTTCACGGTAACACACACATCTAAATACATAATTTTAAAATATAATCTAACTTACATATTTTTTTGGCAAGCAACGAGCACATGACAAAAGAAAGGTAACACTTTGTAGCGAATTGGGCAATTGTTTTTATTCTGTTATATTTTGAAATGTTGTGATTTAAATTAATAGTAAATTTTATAATTGAATTTTTTAAATATGCAGATTATACAAAATTTTAAATATGTAACTTTGAATTTTTTTTTATTTTATCTGATGTTTTATTTTATTTTAAGCATATTTACATTTTTTACCTGTTTCCAATGTAAATTATTGCACGTGATGATTTTTTGTACAGTCTGTATTTTCATATTTGGCTTATGCCTGTTTACTTTTCTAAAAAGTTTGATCTTATAGTTTGTTATTTATCTCAAGAAGGTTTGTTGCAAAGTTCATTAGCCCTATAAAAAATGAGTGATATTATTATTTTTGTTATGATACGTCATTCAGTTTGGTTTATATAGTTTCGCTTGGTAAAACCACGTGAAACGGAAGTATGTACGGAAGAAAAGGTGGATCGATTATTATATAAATATAAAAACAATATTATATTATATAAAAATAATATCACAAGTGATTATTTTTTAAATATTTTTATTTATTATACTTTTCTTATTTTAACTGTAAATGGGGAAAAAAGTAGCAAAATGGAAGGAAGAGATCAGAGAAAGAAAAAAGAGCAAATGGAATATTTCCAGTAGTTAAAGATAATTAATCCAGAAAGCAAAGGGAAAGGTGTAAGAAAATGGAAATGACAATGAAAGTTGATCAAAGGGATTTTTAAAGCAAAGAAAAGGGAAGAGATAAGAAAACACAGGCAAAAAAAATTTCTGCAGCCGCTTTAAATGAACCAAGCACTTCGTATCCAAATTCAGTAGATTCTCCTAAAAATGCCTATCAAAATTGTAGCTCATTTGGTAAAGATATTGCAAGAGTCAAGAAAAGTCTACCTTAAAGCCCAAATAAATGTAAGGCCATTGTAAAGAAATTAGCACATCAGATTACACCAGATATAGCTCATCTTTGCCTGCTCAACATTCAATAATTACTGCATTAAGCAATGAAATAAAATCTTTGATAAATATATTTATGAAGAGGCACATAACGCTCCTGGAATCAAGGATTTTGTTATTCTTAGAGAACTGAACAAAAAAGGAGAAGACCTAAAACAAAAAGTTAACAATCGAGAAGAACTTAAAAGTGGCAATAGGGTATATGTTTCATTTGTATGAAGAAGAAAAGTGAAAAATTTTGCTGGACAATTCATTTCTAAAGAAAGCTCTACAAAAAAAGTGGGTTTTTGCAATGCACAAGGAATAATTTCCATTGGCCAGAAAAATCAGGTGCCGCAGATGTTGTAATTGTTGAAAAAATAAAAAAAATTGCCTGAGCGAAACTTTAATTGTAAATTCTATTATAGTTTTTCACATTCTAATTTTTTAAGTTATGTAACGTTTTAATTTAATTTTATTTATATCATTTTACCAGTATTTTGGGTGAGTGTAGTGTAAGGCACGTTTCAGTTGTAGTGTAAGTCACACAGATTAAGTTAAATTAAAATAAGTTGAAAACACATCTAGAAATATATTTTTTACCTGACTAAACTTCAAACCCTATACAACAAAACTGGCATAACATAATTTTTTTATAACAAAGCATGAGGAAGAAAACATAAATTGAAATGATATCCAAAAAATCTTGTCC
This sequence comes from Troglohyphantes excavatus, assembly GCA_963932185.1. Taxonomy (NCBI): domain Eukaryota; kingdom Metazoa; phylum Arthropoda; class Arachnida; order Araneae; family Linyphiidae; genus Troglohyphantes; species Troglohyphantes excavatus. The sequence goes on along the minus strand of OZ010676.1, from coordinate 60,041,156 downwards.
TTTCTTGTAGTGTAAGTCACATTGTTAAATTTTTATTTTTAAAAATTAAAGTAAAACAAATTGAAAAAAGTTTACATTTAAAAAAATAGAATATAAGTCTGGTATATCAACTGACATAAAAAGTTTTTTTAAAACACAAATGACTTTTTTTAATAAGTTTACAATTGTCGCGCTTATTATTTTTTTCAACCGATTTTTGTTCGCCTGTACTGAAAATGATTGTATAATAAGATTCTTTTGTTTCCATAAAAAATACATTTTAATATCGTCTGATATTTAGGGCCCCCAAATTTTTAAATGTCTTTAAAGAAATATTATATTTTTTATAATATTCACTGAACAGATTTTTAATTGGCTGTACTGAAATTGGTTGCATAATTAAGACCCTACGTTTCAAAAAACTATTTTAGTATCGTATAACACATGCAACCCTTACCCCTCCCCACTTTAAAATTTTAATGTACAGTAACAATTTAAAATTTATATTTTTAATTCGCCTGTACTGAAAACGACTGTGTAATAAGATCCTTTCTTTGTAAACAAAATTATTTTAATATCACATAAAATTTAACCTCATATATTAATTTTATAATATTTATAATTTCTTTAAAAATATATTTGTTGATTTTACTAATTAGATATTTAGTTGCTTGTACTGAAAATGGCTGCATAATAAGACCTTACGTTTTAGAAAAATATTTTAGTATCGTATAACACATACACTCCCCTTAAAAAATTTATATCCTAGTAAACATACAAATTGTATCCTTTTTATTTTAATTTTCTTATCCGATTTTTAATTCGCCTGTACTGAAAGCTGCGTATAATAAGATCTTGAAAAAAAATATTAATATCATTAAATAGTAAGCAAAGCAACCTCAAATGTTTGCAGAATAACCAAGAATTCCCTCTGAGTTTTACACAAGCTGTCGAAAGGGAAATCAAACTAGTTCACAAACTAGCAATCAAACTAAAATAATATAAAAACTTGCCGATATTTGGTTGGGAGGATGGGTGGGCAGGGTGGAATTCGATTGCAGCCACCTCCCCATAGTGAATTCTGGGTTATTCTGCCAACATTTTGGCACAATAAGCGAAGTGCTGTTTAAAATATAAAAAAAAGTGCACATAATAAAAATTTCAAAAGCTTAGTTACAATAAGGAGGGAGGGTGTGGGGGGGGGGGGGCAGTAAATGTAATACAACATAAAATAAATTTATGTAAACCTCCGGTCTTATTATGCAACCAATTCCAGTACAGACGATTCAAAATCTAAAATATAAAAATTCGTAAAAAATATATTAAAAATATTATTTTTAGCGAAATTTAAAATTTCGGTTGCTTGGCGAGTTAAAGTTATTCAGCATGAATTCAAACAATGCGCACAGTATTTATAAAAATATTCGATGTTGAAATATGCTACAGCGTTGAAGTGTTTCTTGGAAGCTACAACCATTGTAATAATAAAAATTTAAAAAAGTATATAATATACATTCATTGGAAATTCAAAGGAAACTATTTTCTCGAGAAAACAACTTTACAATTTTACCCTTTTTCTAACACATGCGCTCAGTGGGCTTATATAAAAATAAAATACATGGCAGTATACACAATTTTAAAGCCAATTCTTATGTATTATAAATCAAAGGATCTGATAAAAACTTTGGTAAAAAAATATTTAAAAAAAGCATTAAAGTTTAAATTTTTTGAAAAAAATACAAACATTTAAGAAATTGTTGTGAAATATTGTTCTTTTATATAAATTAAAAAAATATATATACATTTAAACATTGATTCAAAAAGCATAAAAAATAGATGATACTGTCCTTACCTTAAGCTTTATTTTAATCATATATTTGAAAACGTAATAAACTATGTTTAATATATGATTTTTTTAGCTTTAGGAATAAATCGAAGCGCAATGACTACTCAAGAAACAGAATTTTCAGTAAACGCCAATGAGACAAATGACATTATGTATAATTTGGAACCCATGCTGGCAGTTTCTTTTAAAGACAAACAGGAGAACGATACAGATGAAAATAGCTTGCAGGACATGAAAGCGTAAGAAATCGAATTTCTTATATACAGTACCAGCTATATGGCATGGCGTTGCCGGGCTATGTTCGCCGTTTTCTTCACCGTAACGCCATCTTTCCGAGTAGAAAGAAGTAATTTCTGCTTTAAGGGATGGGAAAGGATGGGGGTGGTTTTTCGAAATCTCAACAAACCTTCCCCTTGTTTAATAATAAGACTAATCAATGTGAAATTTGTCAAAAATTAATAGCCCCCCAATTTTTTTTTGCGTATGCGGCATTTTTCTTACTAAAAAAAAGTGTTTGTAATATCGCCAACTATATGTTCCTAATGTCACCAACGTCTAAAATGGGTTTAAATAAAATGTAATTTATGTTATGATCATAATTTCTTAATTAAATGTGAAAATTAAGATACAACAAAATTGAAAGTTATGCATCACAGTTTTTTTTGTACTTTTAGGAATATAGTTAACGTACCCTTTTAACACGTTTCCGGAATACAACGTCAAAATAAAAAAAGAGCACACACACTTAGGAGCATTCTACACAAACGTAACTTTTTATTTTCTTTACTTTCTTCTTATCGCATTTTTTGTGATAATTTTTATTACATTTAAAATTTTTTAACCCGGTTTCTCCATGGCGATAATAGTAATACTCAAATGAGTGATATTCGGAACAATCTAACTCTCAAAAATGGCGGCCTCGACTCCATCTTCGGAATCGGATCGCAAACAAAGAAACAAACTATACCAAATCGTAGCCTATTACTTTGAACCTTATTGATTATACTAAAAGTAATGAAATACGTTTATTCACAGAGGAAAGAAAAATAACACAGATGTTCCACAAACAACTACTGAAGGGGAAAGATTCATAGTTGCCATTAGCTACCAGCACTAATCAAGAAGCAACAACCGTAGGCGATATTAGGCAATATTTGGCCTCTCGACCGTATATTCTTGAAATACGCATAAAACCGTACAAGAAAAACAGAGTCAGCATTTTCCAGCCCAGGTGGTACCAATTAAGTTAATTTTTGGAATTGGCTCATAGACCATGGGTTATGTCCATTGGTGCGTAAGATTCACATTTTGAATTCAGCCAATTTTACTTATAGTTTTAAGTTATAGAGTCAGTAATAATATTGCAAGGGGAAGGTTGAATAAAAATTTAATGTCTCTCCCGGCTAACAATTGTTCACCTGTTTTAAAAATGTCAATTTCAATTTATTTTTATAGTCCAAGGAGTGATTCAACTCTCCATGCTTTAAGTGGACTGTATGCTCAAATCGTTGTAGTTGTAGCAGCTATCTTTGTTTTCACCGAGCTGCTGCATGGGCCTGTACCGATTTTCTTTTTCCACGTAAGTAATTCAAAACACTTTTATTCTTGTTTATGTGAGTTGCCCAATTCCAAAAGCTTCCATAGTAGCTAAAGTAATATTTTGAAGGAAACCAACTGTAAATATGATTATTTATACGTTAAAATCTGTGCACATTGTCATCTAAATTATGGAGTTAAGTCACTTTTTTGTCACGATAACCGTAATAAAATAAAAAAGATTGTCCATTTCTTCTTCTATTAGCTCTATGTTCTATTGTTAGAAATGTTTCTATTACTAGGGATATCTCTTTACATATCTGGTTGGAGGAGGCATTCTCTGCTTTCTCGGAGCTTACGTGAACATGCTGATGACTAAATGCCCGAGGTGGTCCAACGAAGGCGATGAAGGCAGTCGGCAGTCCGTATTTTCGACGAAGTTCATGAAAAGCTTGTTCTTCTCGGATATTAGCATTTATCTGCGAATGGGATCAGTAGGTGAGTTATTAACTAATGCGCAAGTTATTTATACTTTGAAGAAATTCAAGACATAACGTTGATAACAAAATCGGTTTTAGATAAAATAATTTAAAAATAGTTATAAAAGGATAATAAATAGTTACTAGGAGGCTCCGCCCCCTGCTCCTCTGACGCTACGCTAACCCCCAGAGAATTGCTACGCAATCCTAATAGGTTTGCTTCGCAAACCACTTCTCGCTTCGCTCGCTAAAAGGTAGGACACAATAACAATGTGTCCTCGTGACAATACTTTTTTAATTCAGTAGACAGTAGACCTTGCAACCAAAAAAACTCATAAACGTTATTTTTAATGAGTTCAAGGAACATGCATGCAAAATTTGAAATTTTTTTAAAAAAAAATCGAACATCGCGTTTGGTCGTTACTGAGTTACAAACAAATATACAAATAGAAGAAATGCCGAAAGGTCGAGTTAAAACAGATATCTCACTAACGCACGGTCAAAAAATGCTTAATATTAGATAACAGCTTAATAAGAGTTATTTTAAATATTATTAAAGCTGTTATCTCATACCTCAGCAATTTAGTTTAAACAAATCTCAAGAATTTAAACAATTTTAGGTGAATTGAAATAATGTAAATAAAACCAGTTTTCTGTCACGAAACCAATTTTTTAAGTTTTTGTTTTGTAGTTAAAGTTTTTTGTCAATTCTTTTTCCGCGGTTACCTGAGGTAATTTTTTATTCAGGAAAAAAATGTTTTTGGCACACCTAAAGAAACTAATGGTCCTGAACTTCTCTTAAAAAAGTCCAACTGTTTGCTTATTTTCAAAAGGACGTATAGAGGACATTTGATGGTCATTTTTGAAAAGTTTAATTTTTATTGAATATTTTAAAAGTATGATAACCCCTGGTGGAGAAGAAAATTGGAGGTGAACTACATCTAAGTTCCCCGAGATATTTTACAGTAACAACGTGGCTTTTGTAAATGCAAATGCAAACCTACCAGGTTCGATGCATTTCCTGTAGTTCGGAAGACTCAAGGAGAAGAGACATCTTTTAAAAACTTAACTAGTTTTTATTTACATTCCCAAACAATACTTTTTGTGGAGGAGCTGAATTTTTATCCAACCATACTCAATGGCGGCCTAGTGCTCTCTCTGTTCGAAATCCGAACCGAAACTTTTCAAGTGGAAGATGCCACATTCCAAACCCAAATGGGGCCCCTCAGCACAGTGAATCATCCCCCAAGTGGGCCGGTCTGCAACATTCTCCCACCTTTGAGTTTAAACTTATAAACTCAAATTTTACTAACTACAGCTCTCCCCACAAAAGCAAAGTCAAATATACAAAAGGGATACAAAAATATATACAAATACACACATATTGTTCATTGAAAACAAAAACAATGAATTATTTGCTAACTAAAAGAATGCCTACTAATTAATGCCAAAATATATATACATATAAATTTAAATGCAAGAAAAGTATAAATTGAAAAAAATATTCTAAATATTAAATTCTCTTAAGTTTCATTCTTAATATCTCAAACGATCTGGTGCATTCATAGTTCCACCACTTTGGCACGTTACCAGCGATAGAGTTTGTTGTGAGATACAAAGAGTCTTAAATTTCTAAATATGAAAAGAAATATTCAAAATACAATTTGTTTTGTTTCACTACATCATTATGTACAGTTAAAACACTTTTAGTTTCTCAGAACTACTTATCTCTTCATTTAGAATATTTACACTAGAAGGCCACCTGGATTCTGAATTTCAGAGCCAAGATGGACCCTCCCACCATTTTAATTGTTTCAACTTTTCAGTAAAACAATCACGAGACATGAGGTTGGCAGCTTTTTATACACCTGGTATATGATGCCACAACTGAGGAGGATCAGTCACAGAAAGAATGTACTTAATTCTATTTAACACTAATGTGCACCGAAAACTGTTGAAACTGTTTCTAACAGCTGTTGATGTGTCCATCGAATAGAATGGACGACTTCCAGTGACCTCCAAGTCACTTAAACTTGGGATACAATCATCAACACTTAGATGATTGGCAGTTGGAGAAAGATCACGGGGCACTATATTCAAATGATGATTTATGGTGGCACTTAATTGAAATGGGGAGCATTTTACACCAAAACAAACATTTGTATGACGATAAGTTATTGACTTACCCGACTTTACACTATCAGATGCACTAAGTAGAAGGTTTGGCACTTTTTCCAAACATTGATTCGGAGACGATAATACCTTATGTTTACAACTTGCATCATACACAAGCCTTTCCGGCATTCGCCGCACTGGGTCGGGGGGGATGAAGTCGGCTGAGGGGGTCGCTACTTCGACCGGGAAGGAATCGTCTCGGATTCGAATAGCATCTTCATCTGTCGTCGAGACCTTCAATACTGGGACGGGGGGGATGAAATCGGCTGAGGGGGTCGCTACTTCGACCGGGAAGGAATCGTCTCGGATTCGAATAGCATCTTCATCTGTCGTCGAGACCTTCAATACTGGGACGGGGGGGATGGGGGCGGCTGAGTGGGTCACAACCGCGGCCGGGAATGAATCTCCTCGGATTCGAAGGGCATCTACATTTCTCGACGAGATCGTCAATTCTTTTAGATGTATTGTAGCTCGGACACGGCAAGCTATAAGCTCCTCTTCATGGACTTCGGCAGCGTAATATTCTTGATTGAAGTCTTCTTGGCTGCATCCCGCTTCCTGACTCTGCAGGAGTTCCAGGAACACAACGTCTAGGGCAAAGAGTTTTTTGGCTTTTTCTTCTAGCTGATTTAAAGCTATTTGGACATTCACGGCTTCAGCCATTTCCGTTATAAGCTCACGTAAGAGCTTAACGGCCTTTGTGAATGAACCTCGCACGGCTGTGCGTCTTTGTTTGAGAGATTGCATTGTCTCTTTTTCCTCGAATCCCTGTTCGGGCGCCATAATTTTGTAAATGCAAATGCAAACCTACCAGATTCGATGCATTTCCTGTAGTTCGGAAGACTCAAGGAGAAGAGACATCTTTTAAAAACTTAACTTGTTTTTATTTACATTCCCAAACAATACTTTTTGTGGAGGAGCTGAATTTTATCCAACCATACTCAATGGCGGCCTGGTGCTCTCTCTGTTCGAAATGCGAACCGAAACTTTTCAAGTGGAAGATGCCACATTCCAAACCCAAATGGGGCCTCTCAGCACAGTGAATCATCCCCCAAGTGGGCCGGTCTGCAACAGTGGCATTTTTTCATTTTGCTAACTGCATAGAGGCTGTCGCCCCATTTTCATTGAAGTCTAGTAACGGAATAACTTTTAAAAAACAAATCTTAGTATGATGATCAAGCGATCTAAGTAATGTCTGAAAAATTGGACAAAATCGTAATGCAAATATAAATAATATATAAAAGTTTTCAAATTTCAGTTTTATTTCAATACTTACTTTTAAAATATATATATATATATATATATAAAATATTAAATATATATATATATATATATATATATATATATATATATATATATATATATATATATATATATATATATATATATATATATATATATATATATATATATATATATATATATATATATATATATATATATATATATATATATATATATATATATATATATATATATATATATATATATATATATATATATATATATATATATATATATATATATATATATATATATATATATATATATATATATATATATATATATATATATATATATATATATATATATATATATATATATATATATATATATATATATATATATTATATATATATATATATATATATATATATATATATATATATATATATATATATATATATATATATATATATATATATATATATATATATATATATATATATATATATATATATATATATATATATATATATATATATATATATATATATATATATATATATATATATATATATATATATATATATATATATATATATATATATATATATATATATATATATATATATATATATATATATATATATATATAGTACTGCTTGTGTGTGAGATTAAATACGGCAGTTGAACAAATAGCTGTTTGGATAATGATTTATTCGTTATTAGATATAGAGCATAACCCACTGTAAAATTATATAACAACTTTGCTAACATATACTTATTTTAAGAGTGAGTATTGAAATAAAACTGAAATTTGAAAACTTTGATATATTATCTATATTTGCATTACGATTTTGTCCAATTTTTCAGACATTTCTTAGATCGCTTGATCATCATACTAAGATTTGTCTTTTAAAAGTTATTCCGTTACTAGACTTCAATGAAAATGGGGCGACATCCTCTATTCAGGTAGCAAAACGAAAAGATGCCACGTTGTTACTGTAAAATATCTCGGGGAACTTCGATGTAGTTCACCTCCAATTTTCTTCTCCACCAGAGGTTATCATACTTTTAAAATATTCAATAAAAATTAAACTTTTCAAAAATTTCGAGCTCTCTCCTACTTCTCCTTTAATGTAGGCTGTTAGATAATATTCCGCGCAAATTGAAACTTAGTTAAACTTGTTACATACCTCTCAATATAAAACGCAACGATAAAATTTAATGACAATATTTTGAATTCATTTGTATTTATTTAATATCTTTCTTAATGTATTATTTATAAGAATATAATATAACTAGTTCCACTCTTGTATAAGTGTGAAATATTTAGATATAAGCGATTTTCTGAAAGCTACTCCATACTTCCGGTTCTCGTCTATACTGACGATTTCGGTAGTTTAGTCTTTCAAGCGGCTAGTAATTACCGTAATGGCAAAATTGTTTTCTATACCAGGAAAATTTAAATTAAATTTAAAAAAATTGAATATTTAAAAGAAATTTAGATTATTTTAAAAGAGATAGCCTTAAATTCAACAACCAAACGTATTGAAATAAAATTAAAAATTAAAGTATTTATACTAGTTTAAAAATGCGTATTGCTGGAAAAACTAATGATTACATAGCGAAAAATTGATTCATGAATTGATAATGATTTCATGGTGGGGACAGCCGATCGGAGAGCTAGTGTTAATTTCCATCAAAGAAGGTCAAACTTAAATGTACTTCAAGAACATTAAGTTGCTTTTGAGCAACTCCAACTAATTTTCCTTTCTGTACCATTGGCTACATATTGCAATGTGATAAACCTTTTAATATTAATATTGCTGCTAGTGGTAAGGCTGTATCTAATGTTTTAATATAGAAAATAAAAGGTAAACTTCAACCTGTGTCATATTATTATTGTAAATATCTATCACCTTCTGAACGTAATTATCCTGCAAAAATAAAACTCGAGTCGAGCATTTTTATACATTAAAATACAAAATCAGTGTCATTTCATAACTTTGTTTTTATTAATAAAATGACATGTAACATGAAAAGAATAAATTCGAGATTTTATAATTTTTGTACCTTTAAATTTTTTTAGTTAATTTACAAAACTTTTTTACATTTTAGTTTATTTAATAAGAGCATGTTATTAAAAAAGTAGTTTTTAAATTCTTTTTGATTTTGTTCATTTGGTTGAATATAATATTCAAAAAATCTTATTTTATAGTTTTTGGATTAGGAACACTGATATCTAGTGGACTGGAGGTTGCCGCCATTTTTACGGTACCTAAAAAGTGCATGGATGATTTAAATATGTTACAACCAGTTCTTCGTGGTCTTTTTAGCTTCATTCAAATGCACTTTCTTCTCATGAACACAAAAGTAAGTAAATAAATGAGTATAGATTATTTAAATAAAAGGGCAAGTGGCAAGGTATGACTTATTTCGTAAGTCCTCGCTAGTACCTCGTTTCAAATTCATTGCTGGACATCGCCTTTTTTGTGGTATGTGTGGAAAATTTACTGCGAATTTGAAAAGCCAATAGGAACAAAAGAAAATATTGAATTTACATAGAAATACTATAATAATAAAAATCAAATCAAAATGTTTTACTTGTTATGAGGCATTCAATCTTGAGTGTAATATAAAATAAAACATTTAAGTTTTAAATGAATATTTTAAAAATATATAAATATTATAAAAAATAAAAAATTAACATGCACTTTAAATTTCTTGATTTCTCGTTAAGGCGAGGATCTATGGCACTGCGCGCACATACAGAGCTTTCAACCGCTCCGGGGTTCGAGGCACGCTTTCATTTCTGAGCAATACTTTAAAATAAGCACACAAGTTATCGATAGAAAATTCCTTACTTTTTAGAAGTCATAACAATAATGGTACAGCAATTCAATAGCTAATAGTTTTCTTTTTATTTTAATATGCGTAATTTTATATAAAAATATTAATCAGGAATAATTAAAATACACTTTTTGACAACATAATCACGGTTAATAATATTGTATTTGAAAATTTAACTCAAGTAATTTACTTAAAAGAAATAAAATAAAACTAATAAAAATATTCAAGATGCAATATATTTAGACCTTAATATTAAAACAATATATAATAAACTTACTTGCGATTTTAAGATGAAATAAATTGTTTTAAATTCAATATCATTAAATATATCAATTGGAATTCATGTAATTTTAAAAGAGTAATTGCAAACACCATAATTATGGAAATTATTAGAATAAAAAAGGCAACCACAGACAAAATTCAATTTGAAATTTATGTTAATAAATATATATAAAAAATCTAATTATAAATGATATCCCAATAGGATATATTAATTTTCAAATTAAAAAAATACTCATGTTACCCTGACTTTACCCCAACTTTTTTCGTAAATTATGACGTGCTTTGTGAAAGCCCAATTGGGAAGCAAAGTAATTGATGCGGTTAAAAATGTTACAGAATTATAATTTTAAATTAATTTTATTTTATTACTTTAAAACCTCTAAACCAGTTATGGCTGAATATAGTTATAAATACTATTATTATTTTTTATTTAATTATTTATTTAAAAAAAACTATTATATATAAATTCTTCCCCCACCCGCCATCATTTAGAATTTATTTTAATAAACAAATCGAAATCAAATTCGTCGAATATTAACATCATTTTCAATAAGTTTTTCCGCCTTTTGCAAATTACATGTAAATATGGTATGCAAATATAAATAATGTCGACCAACTACAAGCTCTAGGCCCAGCAAGGTTGGTTCTTTCAATCCAGAATCCTCACGATTCCCCATTTGTCTATAATCCTATTTAACTGAATAAAGTCTCCTCTAATCCTTTTCTCCTCGAGTGCATACATATTTCGAGTTCTAAGTCTTTCTCCATAATTCATTACCGAAGTATCCTGAATCATTTTCGTAACTTTGTGCTGAATCGGTTCTAACAAATCAATATCCTTTAAAGTAAGGTGACCAGAATTGTACTGTATATTCAAGATGAAGCCTAACTAAACTTCTATATAGTGATAAAATTACCTCAAGGCGCAATCGCGGATCCAGAGATTACAGCTAGGGGGGGAGGGGGTATTGCAGTTTGACGTTATTCCATTATCAAAAATAATAAACTTGACCAAACCCTTACCGCAATATTGATAAGCACAAAAAGTAAGAAATAATTAGATGATTAAAATTATTATATGGTAAACTATTAACAATTAAATTATGTAGTTGCATTTACATCGAACTGAATCAAATTCAGTTTCTAGATGCAGTTTGGTGTAGTGGTTGTTCTAGGAACAGTAGATCTCGCGACCAAAAAAAAAATCCATAAGAAAACATATATGTTGTTTTTAATGACTTCAAGAAATATTCATGCCAAATTTGAAGAAAATCAAACAACGCGTTCGGTGGTAACTACATAACAAACAAATTTGCAAACAGACGAAATGTAGAAATGTCGAGTAAAAACAAGAATTTGCCGAGGATTATATATATATATACTAGCAATATGGCCCTGCGTTGTTCGTGGTCAATTTGTGAAGTAATAGTTGTGAGATTTTTTTTAATTAACGTAGCTAGTTGACTATCGCTCTCTATACCCTGCCTAAATTTATTCAATTACCTTGAGTAGTTATGGAAATATGTTAACCTATTATATTTGAATTTTTATATTCACGACTTTACATGCTATCGCGTATAAACTGATGTTTTTGTAAAAAATATATATTTTGCAATATAAAAATCCCTAAAAATTAACAATTAAAAACGTTTTTCTTAACATTAGCCTGTAATATGATGTCGATAAAAATAATGCATTTTGCAGAAAATAAAACACTTGGCGATGTTGTTTGAATGCCAAATGGCGTTGAAAGCTTATATTATTTAAAAAGTTGTATACATATATTTTGTAGAAGTTAACCCCAGTAACAAAAAAATGCAACTATTAAACTTCTCATTCATTATTTTTAATACTGATAATGCAATAACATATCAAAGCTAACAAATATTCTATTCTTCCAATTGGAAATAATTTATTGAATTGGGCGAAGCTTTTTGGGTGCCAATTGGCAACCGAAGTTTTGGTATCCATCTTTGATAACTATTTCTAAGAAAAATGAAGAATTATTTTATTTTGTAACTGTACACCCTGACATTTCAGAGAATTGTGACATAGAATAATTTTGAATATGCCTGCATCAATATTTACAGGCAATACTTTTCTATTAAAAATGAATTTTCAAATAATCATTTCTGAATTTAAATAAAATGATTCTGAAGTGAAATCTTTTAAATAAGCTACATGGAGGTATAAATATAGAAACACTAAGTTAAACTTTTAGGACAGCTCATTTAGACACTATAGCACTGTTCCACTTCGTAACAAATACCACTATTGGCATACATGTAATAACGTTGGATAGGAAATTAGGCACCGACGCTTTTAAGATCTTGAAACAAATCAATGTTCGAGGCATGCATGGGTACCCGTGGCGTCAGACGAAAATGGTGGTTCATGTTCCTCCTTCGGTTGACGAGGTTTTAGTTAACGACCGATTCCTATAATCTGCTGCCTAATAAATGTGTTTTTCAATGAAAAATCACAATAATAGAAGGCAGCCAGTATTGTCGAAAAATATTTTTGGTTGCCAAGGTGATTTTTAACAATAATGTTATAAAGGGAAGATCTACATGTAAATTTCCCATAGGAATAATGTATGGGATAATGGAAAGAGCTCTATAGTTTTTAAACGGTTGCAGATATCCACAGGAAACAAAGTGCAGATTTTAAACTGAGAACATATTGTTAAAATGGAGCAAGTTTAAAAAAATCCGTGCAGTAGTATTTGAGTTAAATCCGGACAAACAGACAAAAAAAAAATTTAATGCAATTTTCTGAATCAGTATCCTAATTCGTGAAGAAAACTCAAAATGAGGGGTTTTGTTCCATTCCACAGACAGACATTCTTCTTCAAGTCCTTTCCCATTACAAGTGACAAGAAAAACGATCCTTTACCTATGGAAACCAGACAACCTGCAGTTACCTTTGTTGTCACCAACTGATTGAATACTTATAGCCCTCACGGGCTATAAAAATTGTTACCCGGCCCTCCATGGGTCATATTTGTCACAAGCTCGCTACACCTAAACTGAATATGTGACTTTACCTTCCCCATTTACATTGCAATTAACCTGCAAGGTTAAAGTCTAGGGACCATTTCCAGTTTTTATGGGTTGCGTCTTCAGGACTGCCTGTCACTCATAAAGAAATGGGACTTTGGTAATAACGGAGGTGGTATCTGACAGCACTATGTTCATCCTGCGTATCCTGGAGTATTGGCAGGTTTTAAGAAAGTTAAGCAATGTATGTACTGATACATGATAATCAAATTTGAAGAGCATATTTATATAAAAATATCATGATTCGCAAAATTTCTCAGTTTTTTCATTGACTATTTAACAATAATCTTAGATGTTGGGGGGGGGGGGGGGTAATTACTCCATTTACCTCCTGGATCCGCCCTTGCTTCTTAGATTTCTTAGATATAGATTCGTCTTTTTACTGACTGTCCCACATTGATGTTCCCATTAAAAATCCCTATTTACCGAAAAGCCATAACACATATAAAAATTAATAAAATGTATATATTTAATATTATAATCGTTTATCTAACTATTCTACCATTATCTGTTAAAATACTCACTTCTGCAATAGATGACTCTACGTATTCTTAACTATACATTTTAAAAGAACACACCATTGTAATTTGTAAAATGGAGGTTGATAACAAGGGAATTAAGTATTTCTGCATGGTTCCCTAGTGTTCAAAGCGATGACCAGAAAAATAGGAATAATTTTTTCGCAGTGCTGCTCTCTATCGATGACAGAAAGGCGAATTTTTGATAATACTCTTTTATATTACGAAAAGTTTGCTATTATAAAACGAAAAATTCAAAAAATGGTGAAATGATCATGGAAATATTGTTTTTTAGTGTTCTATTTCTATTATCTACAAGACATTTCGTTACTGAAGGGCATGCATTAAATATGTCGATAGCTTGCATACAGAGTGGTTGGTTATAAATAAGGTATCTCTATTCAAATCACTTTAAAAAATTCAGAGGTAAAATGAATTTAGAATTATGCATTTAAAAGCCACATGCGATTGACTCTCAAAGTTTTATTCTATATTTCGAAAACCAATAAACATTGTGTGTCAATATATATAATTTTCTTTATATATAATTTGCTAAATATATTTTTTTTCTTATGAATTTTACTTTAAAACCTTTCTTGGCATTTGGTATTTTGGGTTTCTTTTTGTGACAAATATTTTTTATCAGAATGAAATAAATAAAAGGATTGCGAGACATTAACATTTTTATGGAATTGTAATTTTACCATATTTTTTACAGAGAAATCGGACTTTGAACTTAAAAAAAAATCACATTTTAAATTTAAGTACTCTTAATAAAGGTGAACCATTATAAGTTATCACTTGTTTACTTCTCTATTTCTACCTAAATAAAGCAAGCAGAGCCATGCACTTTGAAGCAAGACGCATATGTACTTAACTTAAAACCTTTATTTACATCAAAATTGGAATATTTTCAAAAATTTTATTTAACCCCATTTTCCCATTTGCCCGTTCAAATGCAAATGCGCCGAAATATATAACCTCCAAACTGTAGCAAATGTTTCAAATTACTGGAAATATGTAAGTCGAAAGCGTGTGGAACGTAGTTATAATCACTGCTCGATTTTAAGATCGTGGTAATAACTGCATGATCCAAAGGAGATAGCACTTTGAAAGGCTAGCAGTGACTACAGTAGGAAGATTTTAGAGTTAAAAAGTACACAGGTGGGCTTGAAGAGATTAATTTGTATACTAGAGGCGCGTGGAAGTTTGTCTTTTCTTATATCTACTCACAAATATGAACGCTGACAGTCGAATCATGATAATCGAAACTGAACTCTGAATGAGTGAAATCTTGTAAAGTTTAGAGATGAGTCCAGATTATGTTTATAGACTAATTTGCGTCGTAGAACAATGTAGAGGGAATCATAAATGTCTTCTTAATTTGACATTTAAAACAGTCTCTCTCAAGTAGCTAACATACAGGTTTAAATATTCATAATTATAAATGACCTACACAGGTGGTAGGTGCCACCTCAAGTGTTGTTCTTGATATCTGACCACGGTTCAAATTTTCAATGTAGTGTTTCGGGGTCTTTCCTTCAGGATAGATCTCGAATGGACCAGCTCTAGTGCGACTTTAATTTAATCAACCCATCAATTCTCTTTTAATCTAGCATTTTTTTCATTTTCAATTATTTGTTTAAACTCGGATTAATTCTCAGTTTTATTTATGTTTACATATTTGCAAGAATAAATAATTTGTAATTGCTCCTAATTTGTAACAGTTTATTCATATTAGCTATTGAACTACACTGCTATGTTTGAATTATTTTGTAATTCATGCCTCCTCACTTTTCATACTAACGAGCCGCCACTGCACTCCATATTTCAGATTTTTTAAATAACGTTTCCAAAAAAGTTTCACATTAAGTTATTTTAAATAAGTGCTTACTGCATCTGCATTTCCATTTTCTATTCTAGGAGATGGTAAATTCATTTCGCTGGTTTCGCCACTTTGCTTTGATGCATTTGGTTGCTACCAATCTTGCTGTATGGATAAGAATCATGCTTTGGGAGAGTGCAAAAGATTGGTTGGACGCTGTACACTACAAGCACAACTCTTCCATCAAATGGGAAGATGCTAAGTTCAACATTTCACAACACAGCCTCGAATCGGACATCAAGCACACAGATTTAGCGCGACACAAGCCCTATCATAGAGTCCATTGTAAGTTCATTTTTTTCTCTTACACTTATATACTTTCAATTCCTCATCAAATTCCCTTACTTCAATCGTTTCATTGCTTTAAATTTAGATTTTTGGGACTCCCTTAATGAATGACGAGCTAGTAATTCTCAATAAATAACTTTTCCTTCAGAGCCTGCCGATGTTTCTTCATAGGAATTGAATGAGTTGCTTTTTCATGATTCGATGGCTTGCGTCTCGGAGGATAAACACAACCGCCACATAAGAAAAACGCGAGAACATATTCTCTACTTTTAGCGTATTTGCTTTTCTAGGGTTAAACTATTAGCCATAGTAGAATACATCAATGTTAAAATAAATTTCTATAAGTGATATTTTTTGTTTAAAATCTAATTAGACTTGAACAATATTTAAAATTTATACAATTGAAATTAAGAATTTTTTTATTGTTTGGCTACCGTATATTACCTTAAAAACGGTACGTCCAGTAAAAAAAAAAGGAAGGGTCAGTCCTTTTACCTTAAAACTCAACATTAACAATATCAACACTCGAAAGTTAGAGAACCAATTCTGGCTGTTTTGTTATTTTTGGTGGAATGTTTTAGATAATTTAGTCGTAACCATAAATTGAGCTGCATAAAATTTCATTATCCACCTTCTACTAAATTTCACATATACTATAGTTCACTAATGTAAAATCCGCAATTTACACACAGCATATTCTACTTTTATCCATTATTAATCTTTCAACACCTGATATCTCATTTGAAGAACGAACCACAAAACACGTTTGACTTCCAATTTCATTTTATTACACAATCTCTCAAAAACATATTCTCACAGTTACAGTTTAAAAAAAAATAGAAGCTCAATACACAAAATTTCGATTCGTGGTGCCATCTAGCGGCATTTATGACAATGAAATCTTAACATACTTCCCACCATTGAATAGCTTTACAAAACATTCAATAATTATATAATACAATAAAATTCTATGAAGAATAATTTTTTTTAACGTGTCAATTTTGATTTACCATTCAACCATTAAACCAATTATTCAAATGAATGAAATGAATAACATTTACACACAAGATAATATAATTAGTTATTGATAGGCAAAATACATATTTTTTTATGGGACATTGTCCAGCGGATGTTTTCACTAACACAACTCTTACTTTTTATCTTTAATTGAGAAAACCTGAAGGATTTTCCTCAAAACCCACTTACACACTGGTAAATTATATTCTTTTATTGAAACATTAAAACCAATAGGTATATTATCATTGCCGAACATCCACTTAGTCCTTTGATGCAAATTACTAAGGTATCAGTATGTCATTTTTCCAAATTTGCTGAACCGTTTTTATGAGTTTTCTCCAGGAAATTTACCTATTTTTAGGTATTTCAATTAATGATGGCTCAGGGATTGCATTAAGTAGTCTACCGATAAGAAAATGACCAGGAGTTAAGACATTGATGAAATCACAACTCTCACTAGGTAGGGAGTGATTGGTCTACTGCTTAACATCGTTTCTATTTGGTATACAACGGTTAACATTTCTTTCTTACGTTAATTTTGCTTTACCAAACACTCTTTTAAATGATACTTAAATGACTGAACAACAGCTTCCCACAAGCAACCAAAATTCGTTCCTTTAAGTCAAAGAAACTTCCATTCAATTGTCTCATCTGCCAGATAATTTACTAAATTTTCATCGGTTTCACTAACAAAGTTATACAATTTTTTTAACTCATTGTTTGATCTCGCAGAATTTGTAGCGTTATCACTATATATTTTAAAGCTTTTTCCTCGTATAGCGAAAAAACGTTCAATTGTGGCTATTAGGGCAGTAGATGTTAAGTCTGTAACCAATTCTAAATGAAGTGCTTTTGTTACAAAGCAAACGAAGATACACACATAAATTTTTATCATAAATGCGCTTTAGTTGATTTTATACTTAATATAAAACGGCCCACAAAAGTTAAGAACTGCAGTGTTGAAAGGATAATTTTGCTATACTACTTCAACAGATAAATGACCCGTGAATTGTCAACAAAATATTGTTTAACTTTTGCACATACACACGCACTATTTGTCTACACAGACTTCTCCCTTAATAGGTCAGAACTTTTGACGAACAAAATACAGTAATGCTTGTGGACCACAGTGAAGATTTTTCGCATGAGTATACTTAGTTATTAGGTTAGCAAGTGTGTGAGACGATGGCATAAGTATTGGGTGTTTTATATTAAAGCTCAATTTTGAAATATTAAGCTTGCCACCCACTCTTAAAACATCTTTATCATCAATAAATGGATGTAAAGATTTAACTTTACTTTTACCAAAAATTGGTATTTGTTTCTTTAAGTTAGTAATTTCACTATGATACTCAACTTTCACTATTACACTCAACATTTTTAATTATGCAAGTTTCACCTGTTGTACGCTCCTCCAATGTTAATGGTTCCACATGTTTCTCCATTTTGTATTTACAGTTATATATAAACCTGAAAACCTGATAGAAAGCAGATCATCAATAAATAATTTTCCTGTAGTTATGAACAACACTTTTTTCTCATCCTTTCTCTTATCACTATTTCTAATATCACAGCCATATTCAGCTGGGAGCTGTGTCTGGGATTGACAAGGAAGTTGATACCCCATTGTCTATTGCACTACTGTTTCATGGAGAAAGGCAGGTCCATGAAACCACATTTGGTTCCCAACAGTTGCTTGGCATTAACAACTCGCGATAAAATGTCAGCAACGTTTAACCCTGAAGATACATGTCTCCAATATTGAACATTAATAAGGTTTTGAATAGTACTTACTCTTTTATCCACAAATGTTTTCATTTGCACTCTTAATTTATCCACGCAAGCACAATTGTGCAGTCACTCCACAAATATATTTGATCAATATTGCATTGTAAGACAAGTTAAAACGATTCACTAGCTGTGCCAACATTACAGCTCCAAACGAGGGATCGTGTGGCGTTTGACTGGAGAAACTCGCGACCTACTCGCTACCAAGCACATTTTAACTTTATTATTCGCAGTTGTAGGTCGACAATACACAACACTTTCATAAGCACTTTCCGAAGCGTCGGAAAACCTATGGAGCTCCACTGAAGTAGCTCTTTCCACTATTATGCATCGATTCACTTTGATGTTGTTGACAGCCAGAAGGAAGTTGATGGAACTTTGCAATTCCTTGGCCTCTTTCGCTGATGCGAGTCATTCCAATATATTTTTATTATCCAGAGTTTTTGAAGAAAGAAACACCTTTCCTTGGGTTATGATTGGGTCACAGACTCCCAATAGTCGAGCAATTACAGGTAATACTGGTCTTTTGGTGAATATTGTTTCAGTGTTTAAGTTCACATATAAGCCCAGCTTGTCTCTCGTCGGAATTTAGTAGACTCTTAGAGTTTTAGTAACCCGAGTAATCAAATTTGTAGTTACTGTTGTTCGGATCATTGCATCACTGCATTTGGATCACTCACATATAATGCATATTATTCTGGATCAAATCCTTTAACTCAAAAATAGTTAATTTATGTGAGGGTTTCTCACCAAATTCTTCCGCAATTAACAATAAATCGGCTTTTAACTCACCCTTAAAGGTGACTAATTTCTCAAAATCTGTTTGTTACGAATTATGAACAGTTACGTTTCCAAAACCAAAGCTTTCTCAAAAGTACAATACTCACTCATGCGTTAATCCAATCATTTGACTGGCTCCGGCTCGACGGACCAATTTTATGTAAAATCCTCAACTCACACGCAGCAGATTATACTTTTATCCATTATTAATCCTTCAATAATGGATATCTCATTTGAAGAACGACTCACAACATACGTCCGACTTCCAATTCCATTATATTACATAATATCTCAAAAACATATTATCACAGTTACAGTTTTAGAAAAATAGAAGCTCAATACACAAAACTTCGATTCGTGGTGCCATCTAGCAGCATTTATGACAATGGAATCTTAACAAACTATTCGGACAAATTTTAATCACGTAGCATTTTTACACATTTACATATTTAAACACTGCACTGGTAACACCCGTCAAAATAACGGTTACTTGCATTGGAATAACATTGGTTGCACGAAGATGTTACTAATGCAGTGTTAAGCATGTAAGTAAAAGTGGGGATTAAACGTGTTAATTTGCTATGGCAGACCATAGGGTTTGTATGACTGGAAAAGCACTGAAAAAGTGATAAAATGATGGAAATTGAAGAACGCATCATAACATATATTATTACTTTATTTAAAATTACTTGAATAGTAAAATCTCCGATTAACACACGAAAAAATTCATCCGAAAGTTATATCACTTCCTCTTTGCAAATTGTTTGAATATTTTATGAAGTTATTATCGAAAATTACAATAAGCTTATAGAATACAAACACAGTATTTTTATACATTTATTGTGCAATTTAATTATGCCATGATTTCGCAACAGTTAACATTTACAACTTTTTTTTAATTAAATCTTGTTATGTTAACTGTTCAAAAATTAAAAAAAAGTTTAGCACATTACCCCGAACGTGCAAAACTTTTTCTAAAAGAGCTAAATTTTAATATATTGTAGGTGTGCAGGCTATGTAAGTTTAGTCTGCACACACGTTGTATCCCCATGGTATTTACACTAATTTAAACAACATTCAGAAGCTTTTGAGGTTTAAACGATAAAGGTTTATTAACGGAACTTTATATATACATAAAATACTGAATTATATATTGAATTTGAATATAAATATTGAATTTATATATAAAATATTGAACTAAATAAATGAATATAAAAAAATAACTATTCTTGCTTAGTACTTTTGTCAGCAATCTATTGGGGAATGCATCAGAAACAGTTTCATTGTTTGAAACATATTTTAATTTTTTAATACATTATTTATTTGTTCTTGTTTAAAAAATCTACATTTTTAAAAATTTATTAACTAACTTTCTACATATAATGCAATCTATTCAATTCTATATTTGCAATATTCCACATTAAATGAGCGATTTTTTTAAAACTTTTGCGACAATTTAATTTAATTTGAAAACAAACCTTTAATATCATTGGAAAATTCAAAATGTAGTACTGTTCAATAAATGCTGGAACCATCTTTGTCTCTTGTATTTGAAAACGTAATGTTTGGCATACGCCAACTTTTGTTTAACCCATCCCTATTAAGGAATTAAAATAACATAACATAAATCTAATAGCATACTAACCAGGCATGATGTAAACCATAAACTCTGACAGTGAATTTTGTCGAATTTACATTAGACAGCGACAGTTAGACCTACTGATACAGCTCTGTCCTTAGTTAGAATGGTTGTGAGGGCAACCGATTACAATGACCAGTTTAAAATGTTTTATGAATAAATCTGAATCATTGTTCGATGCAATTATTTATTAAGGTAGACATTGATTTTATGTGAGACGCTGTTGATACATACGGCGAACTAAACAAACTTTTGTTTTGAAATAATACGTTTAAAATTTAAACATTGTTGTGAATGCATCTATGATGAACTTACAATAAATTTTTTTATATAGCACACGTCCCACCAAAAAAAACATTCCCAGCATTAGCTAGGAACATCACAGCCCTAAATGATCCTAATGGGGATTAATGGTAGTACTTTCAGACCAATATTTATCACTTTAATTTACTTAATCTTAAATATCATTTTTAATAGTGTGTACACCCACTGGACACGTCTGTTTCAACCAAAAAATCTATGGAAAATAATCGTTGGCAAATCCCAATCCGACCAAAAATGTTTTCCATCTTTTTATCTACAAGATGGCATTGAAAATTAAACTTTCGATATCGATTGAAAATAATATTTAACATGTGTGCAGAACCCCACTAATTCCTTCAAGATCTATGCTTTTTATACATTGATGATGTTCTTTACATTGATATTCATGCAATTTATGTTGCTCAACCAATACTTTTTCTTTCAGTGTCCAATTCTCGCCAGTGTCTTTGGAGTTCATACTTAGAAAATGAAGAAACTGAAGGTCTTATGAAATTTCACATTTGTATTCAAAACTCTACTATTGGGGACATTTGGGAAAAAGCGATGCCTTACTTCTATCCATTTATTGTTCAATACTGCTTAGTCGCCACTGCTGTGATATATATCACCTGGACTAATCTTCATTCTCATCGCATGAAGATGCAAAGATTCACAGCTGTTTCTGTTTATGGAAGACCTACAAACCAAGACGAAGTAAATTGTGGCGGTTCAACAAGAGGACTTTTTCTAGGGCTGCTAATTCTTGTGGCAGGAATAATTGCAATAATCCTTTTCTTTGTATTGGCACATGACAACGACTTCAACGTCCATTTTATGATTGGAGCACTCGAATGTGGCATCTTTGGTTTATCCACTTTAGTCACTATCATTGGTCTTGTGCAAATACGAAGAATGAAGAGCAAGACTGCTCGACAGAGACGGTTGTCAGATTTACTCCAAAGAATCGGAATGCTTGCTGTATATGTCTACGGCATTTGCAATATGATAGCTGGAGGAACGACCATGATGAGTCTTCAACACTTTTTGCTTTTTCTCGATGGAACTCTGATGGTCATCCAAGCATTCTTACAATCCCTTTTCATCCATCAAGTGTCGAAAAAACGGCTGAGTCCATTGAATGTAGATGAGAAGCCTGGTCGTCAAGTAGTTATTTTCTTGGTCTTTACGAATATTGTCCTGTGGATCTTAGAGTCGTTCACGACTCAGAAGCACTTAAGAAATCGACTGCAATTGGAGTTTTACGGGAATGTTGCTTGGCCAGTTACTACTCGAATAGTTTTACCCTTTGTCATGTTTTACAGATTCCATTCCGCAGTCGCCTTGATGGAAGCTTGGAGGAAGTCATATAGAGTAAAAACAAACTAGCATCGAATGAGTTGCAAGGGAAATCTGGGGCTGTCGCTAATAGAAATGGATAATCTTTTCAAGCTGGTAAAGATTAGTCAAGAAATAAATTATTTTTAAGTTATTAAGTACATATAGCAAGCATTTAAAGGTAAATAAATTTGAGATTAAATCTATAACATTATGAAACTTCTATATTAAAAGTTAGCAAAATAGACTGTGTTTGAATTGAGAAAGTGTTGTGTAATTACTAAATTAGAGAGCTTATGCCATTTTAGCCAATAAATAAAATATTTTTTAGAAATGAATTTTAAAACTTTCTTGTCTATAGTTTTTTAAATTCAGTAACACTGTATTATGCATTTGTGTATTCAAAAAACCCCACTAGTTTTCATACCAAAACAACTTAAAATATTCAAAATTGAGTTTAAATGCAATAGAGAAATAATATATGAATAACTGTTTTGATTGCATAAAATAAATTAATATTTTTTATTATATAACAATTAAATGTATTCATTAAACACTACTTAAGAAAACAATATATTACACAAATTTAAAATAAATATTTTCCTTAAAACTATTACCAACTGAGTTTTGACAGCCTAGTGTAGGAGAGTGTTATTTATTTGAGAACTAAAGCAGTAGAAGCTTACATCAGTCAATGTATTTTCGATTACCTAGTAATCAAAAGGTTAGTACAGTGGTTTCAAACTTTTAAACGCTCTTGAACTCCTACGCCGATATATTAATTAAGTTTGAAATTGCAGCAAAATGTAAGTATGTTTGTGACAATTTTACATGTGGAGAAAAAAAAATATGATACAGACAGCTTCCAAATGAGGGCATACGGTCCAAGATACCTCTAATGTATTTTATAGTAATAAACAAACCTACTGACGATTACCAAAAAATATTACAATTATTTACTTTGGCAAACATTCAAATTTAAGCTTTGTAAAAGTCCCTTTTTAACATCAAACAGTGTACACCTTAATATATATTTGCAACAGATCAAAAAAGTGTTTGTTAGTTAAATACTTTATCACAAAAAAATTATAATGCACAAAATATCAAAATATGGATTTAAATGTCTCGTTTATATTTATAAAAAGTGTTAAAATTTTGAAAATATTTGTGACTATTATATGGTAACTAATTTATAACTCCATGGAAATAGAATTGATTTGATATAATATTGTATCTTTAAAAAATGGTACGATCTGGAAAATAAGAATTTTCCCAACATGCAACACATTATTCCAAAGCAGTCGGTGGTCAAAGATGGTCGCTCAAGTCTATAAGTCTAGCATTTCAGTTCCCTTTCAAAAAGGTCAAGTGTAACTAACTGCATAAACTCTGCCAATATGCAAGTTGAAACAAACACTTCTGAATTTGAAAATTGTCCCAAGTTAGTACAATCTTGACTGGACATATTTAATTAAAATTAAATGTATATAAGTTAAGAACGTTTGGGTTTTCAAAAGAAAATAAATACCGTCCTTATTCAGAATTTTTAATGCAGAATTACATTTGAAATGGAGTATACATAACAAGTGTGTGTGACAGAGCCATAACTTCATTCATTTTTAAAATCGAAAATTTCTCAAATCTTTAGAACCTCATAAGAAATTATTATTTGATAAATTTAAGATACGTTTTGATATACATATCAAATAATGCTCAATGAAGTCGTGAAAAAACGCGTGGCACGTAACAAAGGAATATATATTCCTCCGTCTCTTGAATAAATCATGAAATAAAAATAAAAATTCGAATACCTAGAAGGAATTAGATTAGGCAAGTAGTTAAATAAAATGAAATATCAAATCATTTTCATTTTATCGCTTTTACCTGAGTAAAAGGAACTATTACCTGGAAAGGTACGTTTAATGGATATTGACCCATATGTTCTTTTACATTTTATGGGGTACAAATTCTAAACAGGTAACTTATTATATAGGAAAAACTCTTTTTTTTTAACTTTTGAAAAAACGAAAACTTTAACTTTTTAATTTTAAAACCATAATATTTGAAAATAGTTTGTTTTATAGACAAGGGCAGATATTGAATTCCGAATAACATATTTATGTATATTAAAAAATTAACTATTCTCAACATTTCTTACAGATTTGTTTTTTTTCCATTGCAAGATGAATTTCGTAATAAAAATCACTGCTCTTGGATCCGCCGTTGTTAGGGTGAATGGACATAGTGGAACTATCATTAAGAACACATTTGGACTAAATCAAGAAGTTTAAAATGGAATTTTTTAAATTATACTGTTTTTTTTAACTAATTTTAAAATAACTAAGTTTGACATTAATTAGAATTTTGATTGAATATGCGTTAAATGGATTCAAACTCTCGTTAATATAAATATGGTCTTTTTTCCAAACTTTTGTCATCATAATCCTTTAACTCCCAACTTTCTTGGAGTTAAAGGGCTATGATGATGTATATGATATTATTTTTTTTAAATTGTGTTTTTTAGTCATCTAAATATGACACCTCATTTTTTACAGAATTTTTGGATCACTCATTTGGAAAATTAAAAACATCAATGGAGAGTCATAAAGGATCAATGTAGCAATCTTTAAAGCATCCAATTTCCATTTTAAACTATCAGGTTTAATTAAGGCTAAAAATATTTATTTTATTAGGAAAAAATAGTCAAATATTATAAAATTTTAACAAAACTTACAACAACAAAAAAATAAATTAAAATAATTGGTTTGGTTTTATTAATCAACGTCGCACTAAAGCTGCACAGTGGTCTATTGGCGACGGTTCGGGGCCTATCTCGAAGGAAAGACCGGGAAAGATGCCTCGTATTTTTGAACCATGGTCAGATGACGAGGAAACACCTGAACTGGCACCCAACGTCTTCAATAGACGTCGGGACTTTGGACCCCGATCAGATTTATCGTGCACCAGTCCCGTATGTATACACGCCGTTAATTTTTGCGGATGTTCTGGACGACTTTTCTAGTTTTCTGTAGCGAAGCTGGCAACCCTCCGATCACAAGATCACTACTTTTTTACTTTTCTTTGTCAAGTCCATCGCACGGTTTCGAACCACCAATCCTCGGATTAGTAGCTGAACGCCTTTAACCGCTCGGCCACGGAAGCCTTGAAATAAAAATAATAATTTATTTTCACAATTCTCTGTAAGAGTGATTCATGAATGTTTCACTCTATTTTAACCTAAAGTTTTCGCTATGTGCCAACAGAACGCGCTGCACGCTTTCTATTCACTCATGTTGGTTGCATCCTAGAATTTGTTAAATAGGTGGTTTCAGTGTGAGACCACTGGGAGCAAAAGGGTTAAAAGAGGTTGGTTAAAAAAAATCAAGATCCGCCATTGTATGTTTGTGATCATTTGACTTTTATGAAACTAGAAGAAAATAATATTTATTAGTGTTCTGTGTTCACAAAATTAAGTTACTAAGTTCATTGCACGATATGCGGATGCTGGTGGTTCTTCTATGAAATGTTCCAAAATGTCGCCAATGTCGGTGAACAAGCAGCAAATGAGCAGCCCGCTTCTCGCCGCAGCGTGTTTAGGACTGACAGCTGGTGATTGAATGCTGAACTCTACTGCTGTCACTGGGAAGGAAAGGTCGTTTTAATACAGGACGTCCTGGTTCCATTCCAACGCTTTCCGAAATCATTTCCTCATTAGAATCGCAGGCCACAAATGACTACTCAAAGTAATTCTTCAAGTGGTATATTTTTAACTGATATGTATAATTTCGTTTTAAAACAAAAACCGGTCACGCATTTTACATAGTCCGTATACCGCGTTTCAGTAGAACCGCACTTTCCTAGGGTCAGCGATGGGTTCCTTTCTGAGGCGGTTAAAGGTCCAGGCGACACAAGCGTTTGCTGAGGGTGGCGGACTAAAGACGGTGCCAAATTAGAAAAAAAAATGTAACACGAACAAAAAAGGGGATAATAATAAAACATGTCAAATACAATCTTTCTGCTCGTAATGGAAAATTTTATTTAAAATCCCAAATTCATCATTAATTCTGAACTAAATCTTGCTAGACGTTTGATAAGGTTACATTTTTAAACTTTAAATTCAAATAGTTTATAGGGAAAATCCCATTTCAAGTTAGAGGTTCAAAATAAATAATTAAATTGAACAGTAGTCATTAACGTTCTATAGAATAGTTTTTTAAAAATGTAACAGAGCTAAAAAAAAACACTATAAAAATGTAATTTTTTAAAATTGTAATTGTTGTAAAAATAAAAATATATAATAATTGTCGGTATTTTTTTTTTATTGCAAATTACTTATGAATATCTAAACTACAAATATAAAAGTTAAAATACCCATTCCTAAATGTTATTCATAACGTAATTTTTAAATGGGTGTCGGAGAAACTTAAATTAAGCTTACTTGTGTCTAAAAAGTTTATTGTACCGTCCCTGATTGCTTTCTTGCACCGCCCCTAGAAACAGTCGCACTATTTAAAATGCATGTTCTTTTTTGAAGAAACTTTGACGAACAGATTGTAATTAATAGAGTGGACGTTAATTAAAAATGCACAGTTTCGTTAAATTTTAATTTGTAAATTGAGAGAAATTTATTGTTTATCACATGTGCGCGCATCCTATTCTAGACTTCTTTAAAGTAAATTATTTTGGCGAGCGTTTTATTTGACACAATTTTTGTCGGACTTGCTACTCGCCAGAAGGCGAGGCGGTTTTACTCGGTGTGACCAGCATTATCGAGTAGGGCGAAGAGGTCACTAGTGCAGAAAAAAGGTTTGGTTTGGTTAATTAACGTCGCACTGGAGCTGTACAGTGGGCTATTGGCGACGGTTCGGGGTCTATCTCGAAGGAAAGACCCGGGAACACATACACATTCACACACACATTCATACATGCACCTCGTTATTTTAGAACCATGGTCAGATGACGAGGAAACACCTGAACTGGCACCCAACGCCTTCAATAGACGTCGGGACTTTGGACCCCGATCAGATTTATCGTGCACCAGTCCCGTATACACGCCGTTAATTTTTGCGAATGTTCTGGACGACTTTTCTAGTATTTTTGTAGCGCAGCTGGCAACCCTCCGGTCACAAGATCACTACTTTTTTACTTTTCTTTGTCAAGTCCATCGCACGGGTTCGAACCACCAATCCTCGGATTAGTAGCTGAATATGTGGAAAAAAGGAATAACCATTGTTGGATTTTCATTTTTGGATTTTTCACGAAAACGGCTCCAACAATTCGTCTTAAATTTGTGACAGCAACACCATTTCAAGTGCTTTTTTGGTTGTAAAGTTTATAATACTATAATTCAATTTCAGTTTTCCTCAAAAACTTTACAAAGATTAAAAAAAAATTGGTATGTTAATCACAGTTTCGGTGTATTTATAAAATTAAAATTAATGTAATTCAAATTAAAATTGAACAAGGGGACCAATTTCAATACTCTACGTACATTAGATATCTTTTTTGAATGTGCAGCAAATTCGCTATCCTTATCAATCAAAGACCATGCAAAATAAAAAAAACTTACTTCCGATTTTGAGTCAATTCAATAAATAAGTTTTAAGGAAAATTTTGCAAAGTTGAAAAGGAAGGCTGTGGATTTGTAACATCTGGTGATCGCTTAGCAGTGAGCTAGCAGAGATTGGCGCCAAGAAGTCGTGCGCGCAAAAAACAGAATTCGTGATACAAGCGAAAATTATTTTGGGACACCAATGGCACAAATAGATTTTATTTATGAGCGATTCGACAATTGGGTTTTACTTTTAATATAGGAATTTTCGAACTTTTTCAACTGAAACATTTATATTTATTCCCTAGGATGTCAAATTCGAAAATTTAGTAGAAATCATTAGTATGCAGTTTCCACGAGTGTAATTTTCAGGTCAAAATAAAATCCAAGCTATATAACCTTTCTCTATAATTTAGTTTAAAAAAAAAATATTCATAACTCTTAAGAGAAAAGACGGACAAACTGACCTACCGATTTTCTTTCCCTTATGTTTCCCCTTCACAATGGTTTCTGTTTAAGGTATGTGACGTCATGTGCTCGTGGAGGAAACAGAAACAGGGCGCATGGGGTTTTAGTGTTGATAGTTGTCGGCCGGCGAAAAAGATTCTCCATACAGTTAGGAAGGAAGTAGAGATGGCGCTGATTTCACAATCCCAGTAGAGAGCAATGGAAAGCCACTGAGTTAAAAATTCACTGGACTGATTACTAAGCGTAGACGACCGCATTACACCCTTTTGAGCGTATACGGCAAAAAGTAGTCCTTTCGCATAATTTTGGCATGGCATCACCACTGAGGTAAATAAGAACTGGGGAGCAGACTAATAAGAGTGCGAACACATAACGTGCCGTACAGGCCTCGGAATTATATTCATCCGCGCGCCATGTAAAATACATTGTCGTCCAATGGCAGTCCTCACTCCAGTGTTTATATTATTTTAGCTCAGTATAGAATGCTCGCTATTTCGGAAAGAAATCAGTTTTGGTAGACGACGCCGCAGATGATATTTAGAAAAGGTCCAGAACCATACGGTTACATGCAATAAAGAAAATAAGTTTTAAAGCAAATGAATTTAATAAAGACATGGTTCATATATATCATAATCTGTTATTTACAAACAGGAAATTGTCAACTTCAAATAAAAATTAATTTAAAATATCATTTATCTACGGAATTAACACGCCTGAATGTTTTGTTATTGAACATACATAATGTATGGTGATTATATATGTTAGACATATAAATTAAGTAATATAAAATTAAATAATTTATTGCTAATATAAAATAAATGTTTATTTTTTATAAAACATTTTATTAGCAAATAGTTTATTTCAAAACAATTAGTAATTAAATAACTTATTATAAAATAATTTATTATTAATAAAAAATAATACTATATTAAAATATTATATAAATTAATAAATTTTTAAATAAAATAATATTTAAAAAGTACGCTGCAATTAATTTTAAATTAAATTGGGATTCATTGTATTTATCATAAAAATAAAGATTTTAGAGCTTTTTTTTAAAAAGGAAATTTTATTTAAATTTAATTAATAATTGCAATTTTAATTAATTAGTGTAATAAGTACTAATAAGAAATGTTTATTAAATAAAATATATTAGTTTATTTTATTAGTAATTACTTTTTTATTAAAATTAAAAAAAAAATGTAACTAATTTTTTTACTAATTAATTTATTTAAATTTACGTTGGCACGACGGCCATACTATGATGAACACACCGGTTTTCGCCAGATCACCGAAATTAGGCAACATATCTGTTTGTACTAGAGAGGGTAACCACCTGGGTTGTTGGTTTAAAATAACGGAAATAAGGAGCCCGGTTTTCCGGAGGAACAGTATCCAGCTAGCAATCGGATGATTGTATGTTCGAATCGTAACGAACTTGACAAAAAGTTAATCTGTATCGATTTCACGATCGGTGGGTTGCCAGTTCGCTCATAAATTACAAATGTTGTTTAAATATATCCTCAATTTCGGCCGACAAGTATACAGGACTGATTCACGTTAAATAGGGTCCAATGTTTTGACGCCTGTTGAGATTGCGTCGGGTGCCATCTCAGGTGTGTCTTCGTCATCAGATCATAGTTTAAAAATACAAGGTCTCGCTCCTGGCTCTTTCCTTCGAGATAGGCCCCGAACCGTCGTCAATAGCCCACTATGCATCTCTAGTGCGACGTTTTCCCCTTATAATAATAATTTCACTTATAATATAAAAATTATTTAAAGAACACATTATTTTTATATAAAGTTTAATTAACCCAAACACAAGGCTACCATAATTCTTTTTCAAAGTATGAAAAACCTTTAATATCAATAATATATATTTACCCACATGAGCTAAAATCCACTAAATATATTGTAATTTAAACGCATTTTATATATACGTTATTTTTTTTATAAAACTACAAATTAAGCATACATGTCATGTAATTTTTTTACTTCCTTGGTACACATGCCAAAAGGAAAATGCTAGTTAAATTGGCTAAATCGGTCCATCTTCCTCAACAATTAATACAAAAAAAAAATTAAAATTAAAGGCATTATTTGAGAGCATTTCCCTTCAACATAGATCCTTCCATTGTCCTTTGTACTGCTCCAGTGTGACGTAATTTCACCATCTAAGCTTTTTTTTGCAAAAATTCGTACGTATATAATATTTTACTTTAACATTTCAATTAATAATATTAAAATATAAATAAATATTATAATATAAAATAAATATTAAATTATAAATAAATATTAAAATATAAATAAGTATTAAAATATAAATAAATATTAAAATATAAATAAATATTATAATATAAATAAATATTATAATATAAATAAATATTATAATATAAATAAATATTAAAATATAAATAAATATTAAAATGTAAATAAATATTATAATATAAATAAATATTAAAATATAAATAAACATTAAAATAAAAATAAATATTAAAAATTAATATTAATCTAATTTTGTAATATATTTTATTTACTTTCTCAAAATTACAGTCGTAGCCTCTTGTACAGTTCTAGTGTCCTATTATTTCCAACAACTAACTATGCCTAACATGACAACTATGACGTCACAACCCACAGCTTATAATTTAAACAGTGTAGATCCATTGAGACGCAAATTTTAACCAACACCAAAATAAAAAAGCAAACTAAAATAAAAAAACAAATCTTAAGTTTTGTATTTCCACTTGGCCCCTCCGTCCCCCCTAGAGCTCGGAGCCACACGGTCTGTTATCCTTAAAAAAATCTGCATGCCTAGCTCAAATGCAACACTATTTCTAGTTAAAACAATCAACGCGCCCCCAGTGCCGCCCTCCCCCACGGGCCTGCCTTACCCTATCAAGCCCACCGTGACTTTTGATCATATCAGCGATTGTAATCCGTTCCCCAACCCAATATATCACGTGACACACCCTGATCACCACAAGCAGCGAAACCACATCCAGCTCGAGGGTTCAAAGGCCAAAGTTATCCAAAGTGATGGTGTTCTACTATAGTAGTTTCACTTTAACCATCAAATACATAAATTGGGATTATAGTAGACGAATTCTAAAGGCAAACAAATACGAAGTAACGTAACGGTCAACATTGTAATTTTGTTAGATGGGAAATTTTCATTAAAGGCACACACTGTATCTTAATCTGGAAAATATATCAATGCAACTAATAATCAACTTAAAATTTAAAATTCACTTCAATTTACTAATATAAATTCTTCAAACGTAACATAAAAGTAAAAGGAGTAAAAATATTTATGTTTTATTTCTTTTTCAAGCTTAATTTTTTTAAAAACAAACTTTTTAAAGGATCGCAAGAATTCCTGCAAAGGGCCGCATGTGGCCCCACGGGCCGAGAATTGCCGACCCCTGTTCTAAGTTCATAAGAGTTAAAAAGGTCAACTATTTTCGGACATGGTGTTCCGAAGCCTATTTTTAATAAATTTTGATTTAAAAAATGACCTTTCACCTGAAGTTCTCAAGGGATTTTTTTGTAAATTTCGTATTTTCGTTCGGAAAGCACATCCTCTACATACCCATCAAATTAGAGCCTTGGAAGCGCAGTGGATCCGTGTTAAGATAACACGGGTCCACTGCGAAGTCAGAGGATTGCGAGTTCGAATCCGACAAGTGGAAAAAATGAAGTTGTAGTGATCCTGTGATCGGAGGGTTACCAGATGCGCTATTACAATAAAAAGTCGTATGAAATATCCAATAATATATACCGTCGTGTATACTGCGCTGGCGCACGTTAAATCTGATCAGTAACCAATGCCGTGACGCCTATGAGGGTGCGTTAGTTTTTATGGTTCTAAATTAACGTGCTATTATGTGTGTTGTCCCGTTAGTGCGACTGTTGTCAGTCTGTTCCGAGGATTAAAATTAATGGATCATAGAGATAAAGCAGCTATAATCAGGCCAGTAAAGATATTTTAATCACCATTCAAATCAAATACAAAATCAAAACCCCCAAATTTTCAAGAGTTTTTTATTTTGTCCGGGTTTGAGTCTAAATTTAGATAGTGCGCTTGGACTAATAAGGGTTATGTTCTGAATAATATCGGACTTTCCGAGCTCTATATAGGATCTCAATCTCAGAATGCTGTTGGAAATAATCTTGAAAGCAGCTATCAAATGTTTGTGACCTTGGTATAAGAAAAGTGCTACCCGACAAAAAAAATCGCCAGTGTAAGTCTTTGATTCATTTCCAAGCTTCCGGACAGTAAATAACGCTACCTTGTATTCTAGCCTTAAGAGTTTTACTATTTGAATTTCGGGTGGTGTGGGACAATGAAGGCTTTCCTGCCGGTCAGAGGATCATTAATTTTCATCAACTCTCCTTAGAGAGAGAGAGCGACGGGATGTACATAATGGGCTGGGATGGTGTGAGCCTTAAAAAGTTAATGTTAAAAAGTTAATTGAGCCTTAAAAGTTACATGTTTATAAAATTCATTTTAGGTCAATAAATACGACACCTTTCTTACAATTGTACAGTCAATCAGTTGGTAACTTTTGCCTAATGTTGTTGGATGTTATTTAGAATTCTAAATCAAAGGGGATCTTATATTTTACAAATTAAAATATGAGTTATCCACACAAAATATGAATAAGGGAGCCTTCACATATTATGTCACGCTATTTTTCACCTTTTTTTTTACACCTCACCTCTACGTAAAGCTTCATCCATCCTTTCTTCCCTTATGTCACGCCACATAAACGCATTTTATCTACAATGGGGTTTTCGTACGCAATCTGCTATTTCAATAAGTAAAAGAGTAAAATACTTAAATATAAATTGTAATTAATGATAAAATAATATTAATATTGTAAAAGTATCCAAGTAAAAAAAGTTTATGAAATATAACTTGATTAATAAATAATATTTAATTATAGTAATTAAGTTATGTGAGGACCCGCTCTCACACCCGCTACACATTTTCCAATTTATTCTCAACTCTATTTCTTCTCAATCCAGACAAGAATCTGACAAATAGCATTTTTAATTTCATAGGAAAATAAATTTGCTGAAAAAAATTCGATATTATTGGCTACTCCATTACTAGCAATGTCGATCAAAATTAATTTTAGACAACCAGGTTCATATGATTGCCAACCCTCCCCCCTCCCCTTTCCTCAAATAGAGGATAATCGGGCGTGGCTGTGTCGGTAGAGGCACCGCTAGAAATATATCATGCGATATATCATTCGATTATTTCAGTACCCATCTAACGACAATATCCATTGATGACCTGTACAATGTTCCGCTTTGTTTAAAGATCTTATACGCCTAATTCCTTATCCCAACGTGATTAAATTTATGCCAATGGTGCTATTTATCCCGGAGTGGAACAGTGCTATAATGTCGGAATGAACCACTCTAAAAGTTTAACTTATGTTTTTTGTCTTTATACCTCGTGTAACAGTAGAACAGCAGAACAGCTGAAACAACTTTAACAACATCCCGAAGATCCGTTCCATCCCCTTAGAACTGTTTATCAAATGAGGGAAAATCAGACTCCGGCGGTGTCTGTACCAGATTAAACACTTCCTCCGGCTACAGGAGCAGATCCTATGGCCATATT
This sequence comes from Troglohyphantes excavatus, assembly GCA_963932185.1. Lineage (NCBI taxonomy): Eukaryota > Metazoa > Arthropoda > Arachnida > Araneae > Linyphiidae > Troglohyphantes > Troglohyphantes excavatus. Next base: position 60,006,513 of record OZ010676.1, on the reverse strand, counting down.
GGGAAGTTCTGGGAAAGCAGCCAAGAAAAACGCCGTGATTGTGGAAGAGAAAAGCACCTATCTGAGGGACAGACTTGCAGTCAAGATCCGACGTGCATCAATTGCATTCGTCAGAATGAAAAAAATAACCAAGTACCCAACGAACCATTCCTTTTCGACAAGCGATGCCGTTCATACGAGAAGGAAATAGTCAAGATGAAAAGACGAATCAAGAGCAATCCAACCTTGTTGAGAGCTGAAAGGAATGAAAGGAGTAAAGAAATGTCTACCCCGGTCAAGATTTCAATTACCACTTTTGTTTAATCTGAGCATGCCAAGTCGACAGTCATCTGTATATAAGTTGAATTTCATTGTCAAATTCTATTTGTCAAAACTGTGTACTTTGTCTAAAATTTTGTTTTTCAATAAAGGAAATCTCCCGTCAGGGATCAAAATTGGATTGGACCCCATACCGGTTCAGCTAACCGTTCTTTGAATTTATGCTTTGCAATATACCAAACCCACCTATGGATGGTTCTCAAGCACCGAACCGTCACACAAGTACCGAGCACATTAAATCTGCGGTTTTTCCCGTATTGGCAAATGCTGTCGCGATGGCAGTTATCTGGTTCTTGCCGGCTTCTCCGGAAGAGCTTTGTCCTCCGGCACTCAACATCGTGTATTCCCCGTATGTCCTACGCAACGGATAGTATGGGAATATAAACTAGACTTATACCTAGTGTAACTGATTTTAAAGATGTTTCACGTCAAAAATATTTTATTGCAATTCAAAAATGAATACTTAAAAATTAATTTTTAATAGAAATATTGAAAAAATGCATTTTTAAAAATCCACTTGACAATTCTCTGAAATTTCAAGGTGAATAGTCATAAATTAAAATAATACCTAATTTTTTCCTTAGAAAACATTTCGCCATATATGATAATTTTTTTCCAATTGGAAGAATGCAATATTTCTTTCTTTGATATGTTATTCCATCGTTAGTATTTATTTATGTTAATGAATGCGAAAATTAATATGCATGCTTTTTTTTTCAATAAAGGGTGCATTTTTATACCACAAAAATATGCAACTTTAATATAATCTAAGTATTCAACACCAATTGACATCCAAGCAATGTCATCACCTTTTTTTTTATTTTTTTCAAAATTCTTTCTTTTCTACAACATCACATTACAGGGTTAATATTACTAAAGGCTTAGTCGCTAATTTTCACAATTTTTTTATATAAAAAAATATTCTACAAAAACATCAGTTTGCATATTCACAATAGCATGTTCAGTCGTGAATATAAAATTAAAACGTGATAGATTTATGTATCTCGAAAACTACTCAAAGTAAGTGAATAAATAAAAAAAAATGTTCGAGAAAGTTTATTTTTCACACTATATAAAGAGCTATATACAATGTATAAAGTGTGATATACAATGTAAAGAGTGATATACAATGTATAAAGAGCCATATACAATGTGTAACGAGCAGCTTTTACTTCACAAATTAGTTTAACGTGAAACTTAATTTCAGCAGATTATTGAAATAGTGATTGGTCGCCAAAGCTAACCTCGCCAACATAAGGACGATAAACAAGTTGTTCTGTAACCCCCCCCCTTTCCCAAATTTTGTGGTAAAACTATTCTAGGGTTTTTAATATGTGTCAGCACACCAAATAGAGGTAAAAAGCCATTAAGAAACCTTTGGTTGGAATTTGTTTGCGGTTCGGATATTTTTTTTATCATAAATCAACCTAACCATTAGTGTATTATTCATTTGTGAGTATTCACTGTTAAACATCAGCGCTCCTGCTCCTTTTTACGTCTTCGGAAAGCTCTAGATCTCTCCACACTCGTAAGTTTTGACTTTTTGGTCATATTTTTATACAATTGAACTGCTCTTTCAACCTGTTTACGTTTCATGTGCCGCAATTGAAATTTAGCGTGATATTTGGCTTCATAGTGAAATACTTTACAAATCATCACTTTCTACTCCACACAATTTTCACTACAAATGGTTTAGACTGTTAACTAACGAAATGGATTTGTAGAACATGTCGTTCTTTTAAATTTCAGCATGGATTCTCTAGGACTCGTAAATTAGAACTGAAGTTAAAGTGTTTAAACTGGTTAGAGTATGCTCGAAATGTGACTTATTTCTACCACCACGCGGTATAAAGGTAAGTGGGATTATTGGTCAACATGATTCTCGCGGATTATCTTCCTCTACTAGATGATAGGTCATTTAACCGCATGGCTAATCCCCCCTGGAGTAATGGAACTCTGAGATATTAACACTTTACGTGTTGCGCAAGTTTCTGCCGATGATCCCTGTTCTGGCCCATGCCTATTTTCAAGACGTCTTTTCCAATTAAAAATGATAGTGATCTATATATGCATTGAACTATTTCTCTTAAATTCTTTTAATAGCAGATTGAGAACCCGGGCTACGGTAAGCCAAGTTTTGCAATTTGACTCCTGATGTTTTCTAACGGGATAGCGTTCCATCTGGAGCGGAATTCCATCTTGAATTCAAATTCAGCGCTCCATATGGAGAATGATAACCTCAAACTGAATTTTTATGAACTATTATTAAGACTTTTTATTGATTCTGTTAGACTTACTGCTATTTCGGTGGAATATTCAAGCTTTTTTATTCTGATGTTTCCGCAATCGTATGTTCCTTCTAAAGTGCATATTTCTGTTGAAATACACCTTGCCACAGGTCCATGTGGATATAACTATATAAATAAAAAAAATAGTAATTTGAAGTAAATTTTAGTTCTTTCCCTTTTAGCTTATTGTACAGCACATTATTCATATATCAAATATCTAAAGTCAAATAAATAGCAAAGCGTAATAAGTGACATGTCATTTGTAAGAGCGCTAGACGTGTGGAGAGCAGACATTGATTGCACAGTGGAGTGCTTATTTCCTGTTTCCGCAGCATAAAATGAGAAGTAGAGTGGAATAAGAAATAATTGATTTAAGTGTTAGGAAACAGCACAAATTAGAACAATAACACTTCCTATCCGAGGTTTTAAGAGTCGTTAATTTGGAAATAACGATAACACATTTTATTGATTCATATAACTCTTCATTTCAAAAATTTTGAAATTCTACTGGAATAAAATAGTGTGCAGGAACAGATTGTGTCACTATCAAAATATGTAAAATAAAATTTTCACAAATATTATAATATATAACACAATATAGAAAGAAAGAAACACCTATTGTTAGGGGGAGCGGGGCCCGAGGCTAGTTGAAATAGTTTAGTATTTTTAATTTTTTTGGTATAACTTACTTCAAATATGAAAGTTGTTAGTAAAAATATAGGTATTTTAGTAAAAATTAAGTATTGCGTCAGGTTCCATTAAACTTCAAAGAGTTTGTCATTAAACTTTGAACCATTCGAGTCAGACTCTGCCAACTTGTGCAATAGCTGGAGAAAATTGGCATACCATTCGTGATAAGTTGACATTCGTGAATTCAATGAATTTCCTAATCAGATAAAGGATTAAACAATATACGAATTTAAAAATTATATTAAAATCTCTTTCATTAACAAAACAGAATTCAAATAGAAACGAAACACAATAAATATTAAAACAAAAATATAAGCCTAATTATCATAATATGCAAAAAGAAATAACAGAATTACACTTATCACATCAAAGGAAAATAAACGTTAGGTAATAAATCGTACAAATTTTTATCTCCACAAAAAGTAATAAAACGTAACAAATAACATAAAAATAAAGAAAATGTAAAGTGAAATAAGTTGGCATAATATACCTTCACTATTCCAACTTATCCCAAAAGGCTTCTTAAAATGCAAAGCTGCAAAGTTTATTCCTCTTACAACTAGCGCAAATTAGAGGATAGTAAGAACAACAATGTTTTACTACAGTTTCTTAAGATGTACAAATAAATAAGTACTTTTATAGAGGTATCATAAGGGAAAAACACTGGCAGCAAAAAATACTTGTCATCATTGTTATAAAACAACAAATTTTAGCACGTATTTATAGAATTGTTTTACGACAATGATATTTTTTTTTCATATATGTCGCATAACGCTGATCATGCTTTCCCGTGTGTTGTAAACCCTCTTTAGCCATTATCTCTCTATTGTTAAAACAGTAAGCCCTGGGGTAAATATTCAGTTTTTTCGCCGTTATTTAGATGGTATCTCAAAAAATAAAAATCCTAAAGTTATGAAATTAAGTGACTTTGTTAAGAAATGTATATATGGGAAATAAACAGCATATATTTTTGTTTCAATACAATTCTTAGTTTAGAAGTTGCCGTTGCATAAAATTTCTCTTACAAGTGATTTTGTCCGTCGAGTGTCTCCCACAATTTTTAAAGGATAACTTCAAATGTTTTACGGGATGTAGGCAAAGGTTTGAACTAAAAACACAATCAAGCAATTTTTAAAATTCGGATTAGTTTTGAATGTATAAACTTTTTAAATATTTATATACGATTCACTCATTTGAAGTTATTTTTTCATCCTCATTTTTGCAACGTGATTTCTAAACTGCTATAAAAAATTTAAAAATACATATTTTCTTATTTAAAAAATATATTATTGTTTGTTAAACTTCATCTTTCCGATTTCATAGACATTATATTTCTATCTTTACAATTAAATTAGATACAGTTAATTAAGCTAGGTATTAAAAACAGCGAAGAAAGGAGTTTTTTTTGGATTTTCGGTTCAAATTTTAATATGAAACTTTTTGCTAATTATTCCGCTCGCATCTCAAAAAGTAAATGTCCTAAAAATATTAAATTAAGTTATTTTGTTAAAAAATGTCTGAGTAATAGGGTAAATATATTTTTGTTTTAATACAATTAGTATTTTAAACGTTATTTAATTTTAAAGTTAACAAGGGCGTATTTGAAAATTTAAATTAGTTTTGTAGTTTTAAATTAAAAACAAATGACGAAATACTTAAAATATTCGCAATGTTGGCATGTTTTTTCAAAAGTGAAATATTAAAACTGGCTCTAACTAAGTTTTAAAATAATATTTTTTTCATTAAAAAAATATAATAATATTTGTAAAATCCTCCTCTTTTGAATGGTATAAAGATTACATTTCTACCTGGAAATTTTAATTAAATGTAGTTATTTGTGTGAAGTATCGTAAATACTTTCGGAGTAGTGAACTGTCGAAAAGGGAAGGTAACGACATACCCAGAATATAAACGTTCTGGTTACCATAATTTGATGTATAATTATTAATTTGAATTTAATTGGCGAATTACTTTTAGCGCCAATACAATCGCGTGATTTAGTTTTAAGTAAAATTTGACGATTAGAAGTAAAAGGTTAACGATTTATTTTTCCTTTAGTTTTGGAAATGATTTCGGATTTTATAATTTGTTGTTATTCAGGCAGACTTAGTTTTTTCTATGTATATTTATGATTTAGTGTCAATTTTATGATAGATTTTGTTTATGCAACGGCGGCTGAGCGTCAGTCTGAGTCCCAAATGACTTTTTAAGTCAAGTTTAAGTCCCAAGTGACTGCTTGGGACTTAACCGACTACTGGTGGATATAGTTGAGTGAAAAGGGAATATATAAAAATTAGAAAAATTGTTGTTAACATTAAATATTTTTTAGGTTTATATTTGAAATAAAATTGTATATTATAATTTAACGTGTTAATTATGTATACTTTTTGATTCATTTATTTCAGTATTAATATTATTTTTTATAGCTGTTATATAGCCTGGATTTGTTATCTGTAAAAGTAAAAGCACTCTTGACCTTGTGGACCTATGAATTCAAAATTTTGAAATTTGCACTTAAATGAAACCTATAAAAGTTTAGTTGACAAAGTTGGAAAATTCCTTTATTTAAATAAAATTACCCAAGTTGCAAAAATCGCCTTAAAAATATCAAATTGAGGCGCCAAAATCATCTTCGCTTGGGTCCCCAAAATTCTTCTAACCAAAAATTCTTTTTAAAATCTTCAATAATTTTTTTTAATTAAATTTTATAAATAATTACCAGTTCAACTTTTTTTTAAACAGAATATTGCTAATATTAGGGTAATTTAATTGTATAATAAGTTTTACCTTTGTGTCACAAGAATAAAAAAAACACCTAGAAATTGCCATATATCTCTTCCTTAGGATGATGTTTTTTAAACTGTAAAAATTAATCGTTTTATAAACTTGTTGAATTTTGAAACACAGCATACGTTTTTTTCAATATGTAAGATACTGATTTATGAAATAAAAAAAAATTGGAAATTTAGCACATTTTGGGGTACGGGCCTAACTTTTAACAACTTTACCCGAACACTGCTCGGGAAATAGTAGAGTGGACTTCTATATTTTTCAACACAGAACCACCGATTTACCATTATTTGTTTTTCACTGTACAGCCTTTCTTAAAGATGGTTTAGTTGTTCAATAAATTTAAATTGTAAAACAACTTTAAACTAGTTTTGAGTTATATTTAATTGGTTTGTCCTTTTTGTATGAAAAAAGGCGAATTTGAATCGTTCGCTTGTCTTGCACGTTGTGTTTTATTGTATACGTATTAGTGTGTTTTAATTTAAATGAAGGTAGATTGAGTGGTAGTGATCCCGAACAACTCATAGAACACACAACATCATGATTACAACATCAACACCATGATTCTGTTATTAGATAAAGGTGAGTCGGATACTACCACTCTGGTATTGTTAAAAGTAGTTTGCTGATTTCTTTATTTTTTTAAAAATAGGGATAGTCCCGATGGTACATCTCAAATTCGGAACTTTTGTTAAACTGATTTAAAATGTAAATACTCACAAGATAAAAGAACTATGTTGAAAATAGACAAAATGTACCAATTTTTAAAAAAGATTTTGCTTGGTTTTTTAAAAAGCGACTTTCTGCTTAATATAAAGTTGCTTTACAACGGTATTAATTAACTTGAAAAAAGACAACTTTAAGTAAAAATGAACTCTGATTCAAATTTAGCATCAATTATTCAATTCAACACACTGTTATAATTTTGATTGCTCATTTAAATATATAAAAGTGGTAGGAATCTAATATAGTTAACTAAAAAGGTGCTTATTTTTTTTAACCAATTTTCGACATTATAACTATTTGATAATAGTTTGATTGACATCAATATAGTCTTGATAAATAGAAATTTAGGTGCCTGTAACAGGAATCCTTAAAATAAAGCAAATAATGCACGGGACGAGGATGGGAGCCTATGATGTCAGATTTAATTGCTTGTGCATCTTCTTTTTTTTGCAAGTTTTTGTTGGCGGTAATTGTCTATTTATATATATGCCGAATTGGTTGGCAAGATTTGCGTTGCCGAATATTTAATATTTTTAGGAATTATTTCACTTAAATGTTCCATGTTTTGCCTTATTTAACATTATGTGAAATAGTAAATTAAATTTTTTTTTGTTCATCAAGGAGTACTAATTATTAAGTTAAAAAATATTTTACATTATTTTTAGAAATAGAAAGAAATTTTAGGAATAATAGCACATTTTTGTTTAAATGCTTCATATTTGACATTTTTTCAACATCTAAGTATTTTTATTATTCCAAAACATTTTATTTATTAAAAAAATATCATACTTAATACACACAATATATAAAATAAAATTATCATAGAACAAAAGATTTTGAAATTATTTAGGGAACAGTGAACTATCAAAATATTTTTTTTGTTTTGAAATTTTTACATTAAAACAGTTCATATTAATTATGAAGATGAGTAAAATTTTGAAACAATATAAATACTTTTAAATAAACAATTCGAATATGCGAAAATTATACAAATTTCAAAATGCTCCTAGTACTTGTATTTGTTTAGATACATATTATAACAAAACGTTCGAACTGTTTACTAAATTTTGAAGTTTGTTTAGAAAACGTAAATGAAAATGTATTTTTCTGCAACGTTTTCTTTAAAAGTTCATTGTAATTAGAAATTATACAAACAATATAAATGAAATGTTTAGTATTCATCCTAGAAACCAAGAAAGTGTTTAAATATTTTTCAGCAATATTGTGGTAAGGTATCAATGAAATTCAAATAATAATAATAAAATTCCATTTGCTCCATAAATTCTAACCAACATGGAACATTTGAACGTGGGCAATGAATTATTACTAACATAGAAAATATTGGTGTTTTTTTACAACTATATAAAGTTACTGAGAAGCAGATATAAACAGTAAAACATACATATTAATAAAAATATACATGAATCAAGATAGCCGAAGTCGTTAATTGTAATATTAGTGATAAAAATAAAAAAATCCTTAATTGTGGATATTTTTGGCTTTTTTGAAATTCCACTGTATATATAATCTTAAATTGTAGAAAAAGTAATAATTTTAATCTAAGAAGTTAAGAAACGAAGAGGTTAAACTAAACGTATTAAAAATAATTTAGTTACTTATCGCATGTTCTTTCATGCTTTATATCAGAATTATGTACTTTGCTAGACTCGCTGACTTGAAAAGTTAATTACAAGTTTTAATAAAAAAAAAACATATTGGAATTATTTAAACTTTTTCCTATATGTTGAGGATTCAAATTTGTTGAGTTTAACATTTGATAATATTTTTTATGTTTCTGTAAAAGAAATTTGAAGTTTAAATATTTGTGAGTTATTTAAGACATAAAACCTTAATTAGATAAACAAAAAGTTATAAATATTTTAACTATATATTTGTATGTTTGCTTCTATTAAACATAAACATTTTACAGTGATTTGCATAAGTGATCATCCCAATTTCATTTAACAGTCAAATTTATTGTTGAGTACTTATAATAAACTTAAGTATCGTTACAAAGAGATCTATAGTGTTGATGTTTATCTAATAATTTGAATTGGTGATACTTATCTAATAATTTAAGTTTGTGATGTTTACTAATAATTTCAGTTGTGATTTCCTAATAATTACAGTAAAATTTTTTGTACACTGTGTTTATGTTTATATATTAAAATTTATATTATTACAACAATTGTCTGTTATCATTTTGTATTGCTATCCTGTTGCACAGCTGCGGCAGAAACTTGATTCTATGAAACTTGTTTCTATATGACACGGTAGTGGTTTTTTGAACTCTTTGATGAGGGTTCTAAAGGGTTCGTCATCACAAACTTAATGACGGTGAACACATATTTAGTATTTTCATTGCTGTGATTTTGTGTTTAAGGGGACACGGTACCGTCTAAACTTTTTATATTTGAATTTTTAAATCAAACTTTTATTGAATATGATTCAAATTTATATAAGACAACAATATGCACAAAAAAATTCCATAATTATTTGTATTTTGTTTTCAAAATTTAAACTTTTTCAAAACTTTTTAAACCTTTTTTTAAAAACAAATGAAGGCTTTTTTTTAATGTGCATTAAAAAAAATCTCAGATCCTTTGAGCAATGATACATTTATTTTAAATTTACATGCAGATTTCATGTCCTGAAAATAAAATATTTTCCCCTTGTCAGCCTTTAGCTACTTTTGAAAATAACTTATTTACTCATAAGAAAATGTATTACATTTATTTAAAACCTTCTTATATATGAATAAATATGTTATTCCACATCGCTGTTTATTCTGGTTGTTCTGGATGAAGTTTCTTTAGGAATGTATTATTTATAAAATTTTTATTCTAATAATAGATACTATGGTGAATAAGTTATTTCACAAATGAATTCTAGAAATCCTTTCCTATATATACATTTAGCTTGTCCAAAGAGAGCAGAACTTGGCAGAAGTGAAGTCTAGAAGGGAAAAAATAATCACAGTAGACATTTTTGAATATCTGTTGTGTACAACAGAAATAATTGGTTCAAAAAGCTATTTTACATGGGAGTGTTTTTAGTCACTGTAACCTCTGTTACCAATTGTTTATTACCTTTATGATCAAATTTTGGAAATATAGCAAATTTCTATGTATAGATTTGGTATAAATATCAAGCAATGTGATTAAAAATTTAATCCAAATAATTGTGCATTAAATAAAATTTGCATACTGAATGTAACCTCTGTTACCGTATACAACATTATTATTTCATTCGATCTTGTAAATGTATTATAGTTGGTATGCAACGATAAGTTGACTATGGACACACATTAAGTTTAACTGCAAAGAGTTATTGCCTAGCTGCTTGATCATATAAATAATAGAAGAGTGTATGTTTCTGTCCGGTAACAGAGGTTACACAATTGTTCATATGCACGTGTTCCAACATGTTACACGTATTCCAACATGTTATTCCAACATGTATTCCAACATGTTACACGTGTTCTAACATGTTACCGTGTCCCAACATGTCGGTTAGACAGCATAAATAATATTAATCTCTGCTTTCAGTTATATGCTTTGCTTTATATCTTATATGTTCACAAAATGCCATAGTAAAATGTTTAAAAAAAAATACTTCAATTAAAATGAAAATCAGCGAGTAAATTTAGAATGACCCACATTAGAATTGCCATTAAAATTTTGCGTATTTCATGAATTTGAATTTTATAGAAATAGTTATTCATAATAACACAAAATTATTAAACTCAATTTTTTTACATTACTAATTAAAAAACTATTACTTATATAGCTATTTCGCATGTTAATTTATAATATACACATATTTTACAATATGTTTAAAAATTATACATTTCTCCATTAATAATAAAAAAGCCTTATCACTTCAAAAAATGTAATATCAAGGAAAACCAAACTCTGAGAAAAAATTATTTCAAATTTTCGTTCCTTGAAACATCCTTCTGTCATTCAGCTCAAAAAAATTCTGAAAAACGTTACTGCATTTTTCCTATTATTTATTGCAAGTTTAATTATTGTCTATATTTTGTAACATCTATTTCTTATTTAATTTGTTGTATTGCTGTCCCTAACAATTAGTACAAATTACAATTTAATCTTTTACTTGAAGAAATTATCATTTTAATAAATAAAAAAATTGTATACTTATTATATAAATTTTAAAACTTGAAAACATTATTTACCATTAATATATTTAAAGATTCTACGTTTTATAGAGTGATAAAACTATTTATTATAAATTGTATTGGGTTACAATGTAATTACCCATAACCCCCCTTTGCTCCTTCAGGACTGCATTAGGCAAAAATATTATTACATTAAAATATTTTTAAATATTTATAAAAAAAATTACAAATATTAGATATTCAAGCTAATTATATTAAAAGATTAAATTTAAAATCCTTAACAATTATTACAAATAAAACTTTATGTTCATATGGCCTTAACACAATTCTTAAACAAAAAATTTCCGATTTATAATAAAAAATAAAGTATTTGCCAAATTTTTAATATTTTAAAGATAAAATAAATAATAAAGATAAAATTTTCATGAATCGATGTCAAAAAGGACTTAAAACCAACAAATATAAACAAACACTAAATAAGTTATAAATAAAATTAATCATCTTTCTAATACTAACTCTTTCATCAAAGAATTAACATATTTAATATTTTCCTTAAACTTAAAGATATAGATAAATTAATTAAACACATTAAAATTAATAAATTTGAAAATAAACAAATACATAATTTTATTGAAGGTTTATGTAAATATAAATTTTGGAATAAAAAAGAATCAATAAAAAGCTATTTAACAATAAACTTTCTTAATAAACATTTAAACGACTTAAAATTAAGAGAAATTTTACACAATAATTACCAATTTGTCTCATATAAAAACATATAATTATGGTTCAGTTTTAAATACAATAATGAAATAAGTAGTATAATAAAAAACTATAAAATACTTTTGGTAATAATAAAAATATAGTTTGTAAATGTCAGATTGTCAAAAATAGTAAGTTTATAACACAGAACATAATCACATAATAATAGGAGAAGAAAACTTTCTTAAAAACACTAAAATTAGAAAATTATTATAATTCGGTTCTAAAGTTAGATTAGAATAAATGGTAAACAAAAAAACTATACTAAATTCAATTATTGAAAAACTCAACAAATATATTATTAAAACTAGCAAAAAATACTGCATCCCACTTATAGTTTTGAATGGAAATATAATTTAACGAAATAATCAAAAAATTAAAATAAATAATTTAAAAATAGTTAACCAGAAATATACCTTGACAAAGAAACTAGAGATAGCCTAAATAAACTTAACAATTATTTTATATATACCTCAATTGATGAAGCAGAAAATAAATTTGCTGTAATTTGTAAAAAAATATTGTAATGAATTAATTGGAAAATAATTAATTAATGAAACTACTTACGAAAAAAACTAAATTTATACCAAAAATTATAATTAAAAACTAAATACTTTTTTTGAACTACTCAATATTAAAGATTATAAAGATATTTAAAACTTAACACATTTATATACTTTGGTAAAATTCCATAAAATTCCCATAAAATTTAAATAACAAGTGGTGTTAATAATTATAAAAAAACTGCAGACTTAAAATTTAAAGAATTACTTTAAAAAGTTACAAATCACACAAGTAAAATTACAAAGGCTAACCATCATAACAACTAGATTCTTAAAAATAATAATTTGATTTCTAATTTAATTAAAAGTAATGAAATTAAATTTGAAAATATTGACACTTTTGATTTTGAAAATCTATACAATAGCTTTCCATTGGAAAAAATCAAATATACGATGATAGAAATGCATTATACTTTTGATTTAAATAATATTATAGATAACACAATTTAAATTGCTTTCCTTAACTGCTGCCTTTTTCAAAACTACATTCTACATAATAACTTTACAGACAATGTAATGAAATTCTTCAACGAGATCTCAAAACCTAATATTTACCTTTTTTTACTTTAAATATAATTTTTTGCAAAATAATATCTATTAAGAAGAATTCAAATATATAACACATATATTAAGTCTCGGTAAATAATATAAAATTTGAAAAATTAGCTCAAATTATTTACTCAAAATAAATTAAACTAAATAAAACCAATTAAGGTAGTGCAGAAATGATATATTTATACCTTCATATTAAAATAATAAACAATAAACCAAATTACACTTTATATGAAAAAAGAAATTATTTTTGAATACCATTACATTTATCAATTCGAATTCATGTATTTCTAAAAAAGACATATCCTATAATTACACAAATTATTAAAATCATAAATAAAAAAACACAGATAAACATAAATTAAAAATTAATACTAGTACATTCATAAAAAACCTAATTGTATATGATATCCAATGAGTTTTATAATTCCCAAATTAATAAAATAAACATGCTATCCTGACTGTACCCCAATTGTTTTCGTACACTAAATTTATGACGTTTGTTGTGAAAGTCCAACATGAAAGCAAAATGACTGATGACCTATTAGTATACAACGGTTAAAATAGTCATAAAATTAAGTGTTGATTATCCTCAGATATTTACTTTTTTAATTTAATTTTATTATTTTTAATTATCACAATCATTATTCTTAATTACTTTACATTACTTTAAAATTTTCTTTAACCATTTACAATAGTACAAAGTTATTATATTTGTAAAAATTTAAAAACATTTTCTAAAATAATTCCTTATTCATAAATATTCCCTCTTTCTTCCGCCCCCGTCCTCAGCTAATCAACATGTTATTCTTCTTTATCAATAGTTATTTATTGTAGAGTGGTCATTGGGAGCAATCATTTTTTTCGATTTAAGTTCAGATTACAAACTTCATAAGTTGTAGAGTTTTTCAGTGAACGGTGAAGTGGGTAGAATTTTCTTTTGTGATTGCATGAGTGGATGAAGTTCTGTATATTAATGAGGTCATATACTAAACGGCAAAACGCTGATTAATGAAGGTCAGTGAGTCAAGGGAGAAAGGTCTCTTCCATGCACTTAGAAAAGTACCTTTATTAAGCGAGAAAATAAAGTTTTGTCAATTGTGCAATCAGTATTCAATTTTTCTTCAAAGGAAAGTAAGTGATCTGGTAGGTTTTAATTGAAAAACAGTTTCTTCCACGATTAACCACTAATTTTAATACTTATTGTGGTTCTTACTTATTGTATTGTCCTTAGCTGGTCTACGATGTTTTAACCAGCTGATGACATATTCGCTTGGCTTCCACTTTTGTATAAGGGAAATTCCATTCCATTCCTAGAAGTGAATTTTAAAAATATTTTTTTAAAAGTTAAAATTTTTATATTTGATAGAAAAATAATTGAATTTTTTAAATTTTGAATTAATAAAATTTTTGCACATGTTTTGTGACAATGGTTTAAATTCAAAATGGTTGCTATGTAATGAAAATTAACTTGCTTGGATATGTATTATTTGTACTGCTTGATTCCTTAGTTAAGTTATATATTCTGAATTTTTTGAGTTTGGGTTTGAGAAATATAACTAACGTACAACCATAATCTTTACTTTATAAAAAAAATCTAGGTTTAATTGTTGATTTAGAACCAAATGAAATAATGATTTTTTCAATTGTAGTGTAAGTCACAAAAAAAACCAAAGATTTTTAAAAAAATTCTAAATTGAGCCACAATTCAAAAAAAATCTGTGATTTCCTTCTTTATACTAATCTCTGTCAGACTATAATTTTAATTTTTAAAAGAATTAAATTTTTTATTGAATTAAAAAAAAATTAAAACTGTAGTGTAAGTCACAGCGTAGAGTAATTCACAACTATATGATGTGTTTGTAGAACTACAATTGTGACAAAATGTACAGTAACATGGTTTAAAAATAATAACACAAGCGATTTTATTTTTAAACAATGTTATTTCTTATACTTTCCTTGTTTTAACCATGTAATGGGGAAAAAACTGTAAATAGGGAAAAAGCAGCAAAACGAAAGAAAGAGCTTAAAAAGATTAAAAGCGAGTGGAATATTTCAAGCATTTAAAGATAATTAATCTTGAAAGCAAAGGCAAAGGGGCAAGAAAATGAAAGATGCAATGGGAGTTGATCAAAGGAAGATTTTTAAAGCAAAGAAGAGGTACGAGATGAGTAAATACAGGTAAAATTTCAGCCGCCACTTTAAATGAACCAAGCACTTCCAATCCAAATCCAGTAGATTCCTCTAATAAAGCCTATCAAAATTGTAGTTCATTCGGTAAAGCTATTGAAATAGTCAAAAAGTGTCTACCTTACATCTCAAATAAATGTAAGGCTATTGTAAAGAAACTAGCATATCAGTTTACACCAGAGATAGCTCAGCCTGTCTGCTCAAGAATTACTACATTAAGAAATGAAATAAAATCTTTGATAAAGAATTTTTATGAAGAGGAAAATGTTCGTATACAATGTTCCTGTCATCAAGGATTTTGCTATTCTTAGAGAACTATGCAAAATAAGAGAAGACATCAGAGAAAATATAACAATATAGAATAACTTAAAAGTGGCAATTGGGTATTAGATCCATTTCTAGGGCAAAAAAAAGAGAAAAATTTTACTGAACAAATCATTGCAAAAGAAGGCTCTACAATAAAAGTAGATTTTTTTTAATGTACAGGGAATATTTTCCAGTGGTCAGAAAAAGAAGGTGCCGCAGATTTTGAAATAGAAAAACATAAAAAAACCTTTCCGAACCAAACTTTAATTGTAAATTCTATTATAGTTTTCCAAATTATAGCTTTTCAAATTATGTAATGTGTTAATTTAATTTTATTTGAGTCATTTTACCAGTGTATGGGTGAATGTAGTGTAAGACATGTTTCAGCTGTAGTGTAAGTCACGCAACTTAATTTAAATTAAAATAATTTGAAAACACTTCTAGAAATATATTTTTTACCTGATTAAACCTCAAACCTTATACATAAAAACTAGCATAATATAATATATTTTTAACAAAGCATGAGGAAGAAAAAATAAATTTAAATGATATCCAAAAAAATCATGTCCTTTCATGTAGTGTAAGTCACATTGTGACAATTTTATTTTTGGAAATTAAAATAAAAAAAAAGTTTACATTGTCAAAAAAAAATACATGTCTAGTGTCAACTGATATAAAAAGTTTTTTTATACACAAAATACTTTTTTTAACTAAGGTTACAATGTGGTATAAATTGTCAAATGTAGTGTAAGTCACGCATGGAATTAGCCATAGATGGAATACCAGAAAGACTTAAAGTCATTAAGTTACATTTCTTTCAAAGTGTAAATAAGCTATATTTAAATGTTATTTCAAGTAATTTTCGTAACAACTATTTCCACAAAAAAAGTTCCGTAAATGGCTTTATTTTTGATTTGTTAATTTTTCAAAGGTTAAATGGCCGCGGCTTGAGAATTTTCAAAATTCATGAAATTTTTTTTTTTTTTTTTTTTTTTGCCCAAGTAGGCAATTTTTCAGCGATATTGTGAAATCGATTAAAATAAATAATTTGGGAGATCGTTTTCAGACCATCTTTTCTTTAGTCAATTGTTACATCTACTATAGCTTTTTTGCAATTACATACTGTAAATGTAAACAGAAGCAGAAAGTCGCTTAGATCGAAATTGATTGCCTTAATTGCAAACAATAGTTAAAATCGATCTCCTTCTTTCAACACTCGTTCCTGACGGAGAAAGAATGCCCAAAAGCAAAACTTCATTTTCTTATGGTTATTTACAATTGCATTTCAATCGGTTTAGTCTGGAAATGTTGGCGGGATGAGAAAGCAAGGTGTCTACAAATTGCATTCCTTATTTTTCCAACATTTCCACCTCTTTTTCCGGAAACGAGTGCATGAGCCATCAAGAGTCCCTAGATGTTGTTTTTGGTGGCCTCCAGATGTTCAGTGGAGGTTGGTTTCGGTACCTGGTGTGTGTGTGCGTGGGTGTGCGATGACGCAAGGGAGTGAGTGACAAATGGCGAGCAGCAAATCAGTCTCCTCTTCCGACTGCAGACGAGTCTCTGCCGAGCGGATCGTCAGACCGAGAGTGAGTTCTGGCAAGACAACAACTGAGAAGATGGCAACAGCAAAGAACGATGACTTGCCCGAGCGGGGGAACTGGGTGGGGAAATTGGACTTTATTATGTCATGCGTCGGCTATGCCATCGGCCTGGGGAATGTATGGAGATTTCCTTACTTGTGCTACAAAAATGGAGGAGGTAAGGGATTTCCTTCTTTCTGTTCTTTTGTGTGGATATTGGAAAAATAGAAATGCGTGCAAATATTTTGCTCTTGGTGTATTAACATTCGCTCTGCTTGTGCGGGAATTTTCTTTTGAAAGATTGAAACCGTTGTTGAATGTATTTTACAATTTATACAAAAAATATACCATCGAGTCAGGCATTTAAAAGAGTACCGCTAAGGGATTATTTGTAATGTATTAATTTAAGAAGTAACTTGAAATGCTTACTTTTAATGTTTGCACTTTTAAAATTTATTATAGCGATTTTTTTAATGTTCCACCCCAAAACAAATATTCACGAAGCGCATTCATAATATCACTTTCATGCCAGGAAAAAGTTGAACAACTGAATTACATTCACCGGTATTGCAGTTTCAGCAAGAAATGATACCTCTAATATTCGTTCCTTGCGATTAAAAAAATATTCTCTTTATTATTATGACTAATTATTAAAAAGTTAAACTATTATGCTATTATGATATCACTGTCTTTGATATAAATGATAAATATTCCCTTTTAGTGGTGACAAATAGAAGTTTATCTTGTCTTATAGAGATTGAGTGAAGTATAAACATTCAAATGGTTTACGACTTTCGAATTGAATGATTTATATATAACTAAAATTATTATTTTGGTATATTGTCTTGTATAAAGTTAGAAATATGGAAATTTGTAAATATCAAAATAAGATATTAAGAACAACTAATAGAATTTTCATAAACCTATATTTTACTAAGTTTGATTCATAAAAAATGGTTTCAATTTACAGTACTAATTTTTTCGTTAAGAAGTAATCTTTTTGCAATAGCATTCATGTATATGACAATTAGTAAAAGAAAGTTTGAATTTTCCCCATGTATCTAATGCAATAGTACTTTAAAAATAAAATGATAGGTAAAGCTGAAAGCAAAAAACAAAACAAAAACTAAACAATCAACAAACGCTATTTTCAATGTTCCGTTGCCTAAGCAGAAAACTCTATTGTTATACCGGGATACTTGTACTTTCGGTATGCTTGTTATTCCGGAATCAAAACAATGTCAAACCCTTAGTATTTAAGACAATAATCATTTAATACTACTTAGGAATATACAAACAATGTGACAAATCGTGTTGAATACCTTAAATAAAAGTGTATGTTTTTATTTCATGAAAATGATAATTTTTCAAGTTGAGTTATAGAATTTATTGTAAGATATTCCGTTTATTATTAAAAGATTTTTTGTCTTCACAATACAACAGTACCATTGATTTCCTTGTTTGAGGTTGAAAGTCGTCATTGCAATCTATAATTTCAAGTAGGCACAGGATGTAAACAGTGGGGGGGGGGGGGGAAAGGGGCTTTAGGGGGGCACCCTTTCTTCGAACAATGCTAGAACCCTCCCCCACCCCACACACATTGGGCAATATTAACTTTAATAACGATGCTTTTGATATATTTATAAGTAATTAGTATGATTTTTTTCAGTGCGTCTACGCTAAACTTTGAGTTTATCAAAACAAATATGATACTTATCTTCTATACTTCCACCGAGGTCCCCCGAAAGTATAACCACACATTTCTTTGCTGACAATAAAACTGCCAATTACTCGTGAAACGAAACATTTGTATTTGATTATTTGAACTATTTTTCGATTACTCTTTTTGAAAGTTACTTAAATTAATTTAAGGATTTTTAAATTAAAAAAAATTACAATTATACTCCCTCCCCCCGTTCCCTTCCCCTCCCATCCCATTCAACGTCTCGGGCATTAAAGCCCCCTGGTCGGGGAAGGCAGGTACCCCCTTCGGGTGATTCCTGATGCCTTTACTGGCAGAAAAATCCTCCTCTTATAGAATGTCTACACATGCAACAAATGTTTAATACTTTTTATTTTTACTCTTAGGGGTTCGACATTACCCCCCCCCCCACTCCCTACGAACTTATTTCCTCCACCCCACCCTCACACACACAAGTTAGAATTTAGTTTGTTCAAGTTGTTGAAAAGTCAGGATAAATAAGTTTTAATTTTTAATTATCACATCAATATATTGCGAATTTTCTTATTGCTGAATAAGGAATATTCAAACCAATTTTTTTATTTCATAAAAGTTTTCAAGGAATAAAGTGTTTTTCAAGGCAGCTGTATTTTACGTTCGACGGCCGTGTCCTTCCATCATTTGTTTTCACACTAAACTATATAATTGATTGACTATCCATTTAAATAAACAAATGTATCTAGAAATTAAATTGAAAATATTCTAATAAATTCTTGTTTTTCTACATTTTTTTCAACTAATTCTAAATTTAGATATTGTTAAAAATGAACAATTGGTGATGTAACTACGAAAAAAATTAAGCAAAATATACTGACGATAATACAAGCAACTTTATCCCAAATGGACGCTGTTATAGAAGTTCGCATTTAAAGCTTTGTCTAAAAAAAAACATGTTAACAGTGTTAAACAATTTGTGTTTATAAAGTTTTTATGTAGTATTCAAAGACAAACCATCCACTTGCTCTTATGCACTTAACTTGTGTTAGGGAGAAAAAAACCCTCAAAGTTTCAAATGGTTTATTCATGTTCGAATAAATATGTATGATTATTTACACTTGGGCATGTCATTTATTTCTGAACTTCTAACATTTTTACATTTGGTATTGTTTTGGGTTTCTAGAAGAATAAAACTTAATTAAGAATATTTTTTTTAAATTTATACTACGCAAACGTTTTGCGTTCATTATTTCAATGACATTTTTTAAGAGGCGACACAATTAGGGTTTTTGTCCATCGATTAACATTGACGTTTTGTTAAGATAACCAAAACCTTAAATTTCATTAATGTTCAATAATAAATTTTAAAAAATATATTTTTATCTGAACAATTAATTATACAGAAGAAGTGAAAGCCATCTTACATTTTAATAATTCATCTTAAATTTTGTAATGTTTTAACACTCGCAATTATAAAGAAGCATATGTATTTTACACTGTATTCCTTGAAAAGTTGTAAATATTCATCCCATTTATTGTTTAGATACTCAGCTATACTTCCCTTACAGTATCCCTATGACTTTAAAATATTTATACAAAACAAGTAGTAATTTTTAATAAACACTAATTAGTAATGAGTATAATTTTTAATATATGGTAAAGTTAAGTTAAAGGTATTTAAATTAAAAATTTATCAGTTGAAAGAAAAATCCTGTTCTGTAAACATGTTGCTCAAAGCATAATCGTTTTGCACTTAATATAACATTAGCCATTTACATTATTTCACAATTTTCTTTGACTTTGTAATAAAAAATTTAAATACTCTACTTAATGAGCTGAAAACGTAGAAATGACACAAGCTTTGAAAGTTTAAAATGAATTTTAGCGACCTCTATTGCAACCTGTTTACAAACATAAAAGTTTTTTTAATGGTTTTTGTTTTGATTCATGAAAATGCATTATATTTATAAGTATGAATTATGTATTTTCTTTAGAGTTTTCACTAGAAGCCTTTAATCGACTGAAACATCAGTAGACATTCGGATTTTTTACTTACAAACTATATTAGATATCAATAATGTTAATGTTTGTTATCAAACTATAAATGTTTCAAATTTTATTACTTTAACGACATCTAATGTCTTCATTGTGAACTAAATTAAAAATGTATACCTCACACCCATTAAAAATTTAAAATAAATTGTTGAGACGCCTATTGCGACCTATTCATGCGATACTTTTTAAAAATAATACACATTTTAATATAATTTTCAAATTCGTGTGATTCTCCTGGTTCACAACATTTAATATGCAGTAAAGTATATTGGGGTAATCCTTTCCGTTCATGAGGTATGAGGTGGAGGCAGACAGGCCAACAGATAATCGAACACAAAAGCGCCGCTAACAGGTTCCGTTGTTTGGGTACAGAAAGTTATTAAAATACCTTAACATCTGTTTTATGAAATGCATAAAAAAATAACAAATGAAATTTTGTAGCGAATTGACTCCAAACATCATGTGAGGCATTCAAATCAACGGCTTTGGGATTTCATAGTATAATTGCCGTTATTTTACATTTTAGTCAATTAACTAAAATAAATTTGAGGCGTTAAAATTAATGCGTTCGGAATCAATAGATGAATTGCCTATGACTTTTAATTGTTGATCTTTTTTATTTTTACTGCATTTAGCATAGCTAATGGGATTATAATTTGCAAATTCCTCACGATTTTTGGGAGTATTACTTAAGGGGTTTCAAGACCTTTTGGGTAGCCGCGCATTAGCAATAATTGCATTTCAACTTGTAATTAATTGAGCAACTAAAAAACCACACTACAATGCAAAGAAGTTAAGAAAAAGTTTTAAAATAAGTTAAGATCACCAGCATACTTTCTGCTTCTAGATAACAAAAATAATTTCTATTAAAGTTTGTGAGAGAATAACTTTTGAAACTCAAGATATGCTTCCATTTAAGAACAGAGAAAAAAAATAACGTCTTTTTTTGGTGACTTAACGGCGACACTTGGGTGCAAAGGGTTAATAAAATATGTTGATACGCATGTGATGTCATACTTATAAATTAATATAGATAAGGAATAAGCTAACGAAAGAATGACATGCAATTTTCGTTCAACTTGAAGAACAGGTCTGACAGTCGTCACTCGAGTCCAAAGGGTTAAGTTAACTTTGATGCTACTTGGAGCTGTCAGTCAAACGCACTACATATCTTATTTGACGGAAAAAACTGCTTATGTTATTTGTGGCTGTTTTCAGATTATGGTATTTTCTTTGGAGCCACTGAAGACTGTGTTAAACTAAATATGTACAATTGTTTTTTCTATTTAAATTTGACTTGGGAAAAGTTTTTTTTGACAACGGAATACACAAGCAATTTAAAAAACATATTTGAATAAAATGGACTTGGTGAGTTTGGACAACCAAGCCGATTCGGAATCTTGTCATAACCATGTTAGCTGTTTTGTGGAAACTTCACAAAAATACATCGTTAATTATACTATGTTTATTTAACCTAATTATTGCTGATATAGGTAATATATAAGCTAAAAAATAATCACAAATAATTTTAGAGATAATTAAAAATAAATATATAAGTTATTTTACATTTTGTTTTGGATTAGACAAGTTTGTGAATAACATGACTGATAAGACAAGTTTTGAAATATCTTGATGAATTAAAAGTTTGAAAAGGTTTGGAAAAATAGGTAGTTTTGGAAAGAACATTATGAAACTTCCAATTATTTGAAAGTTTTACTCTTTATTACATTTCAAATTCTATATCAACTCTAATTGAAGTTAATAACCATATTTAATAACCATATTATTAATTTTTGTATAAATTGAAAATCTTCTACGATCATGTGTTCCTCATTTCTTACAAAACTACATTTTACAATTCACTTAACTTTTTGATTGTATCTTTGCATTATTTTAAAGTAAGATACATAAGGCTCTTCGTTTTACAATGAGTTGTCCATTTCCTATGTTAATTTGTTTGTTTATTGTGAGACTTTCTCTCTTCCTTTGCATATTCCTTTTAATCGCCTATATCGGAATGCTAAGGAACCTCACCTATAATTCTCCACATTGATAATTAATTTTCGTAAAGGAAATATCAGTTTACTCAGATGAAATGTAATATTCTGCTTCTTTAGTAATTTTATATTCTTTGTAGCAGCATATTTAGAATATAAAAATTTTATTTTCTTCCTTTTCTAAATAGTAAAGTGTACATACATCTAAAATTTGTTGATGTACTCATCAGGACTAATATCTTTTTCTTAATCACCTTTTCAATGCCGCATAACACTCTATCCCAAAGTACGGAAGAATGTTCGTTACTGAAAATATGAAATGAATTTACTTTATATTTTTAATGCAGTAATTGAAAATAAACCATACCTTATAAATGTATCACAGTGATATTTTTGTTTTGGCTTGCAGCTCTATCAGCAAGCAGTTTAATTTTCTTTCAAAATTTAATAAATTAGTGAAAGCCATTAACCAAAAGTGTCTGAATCCAGTCTAAAAATGCATTCAAAGTCATGGGTTTGGATCCAAAAGTGAGAAGCTGTCAATCGTTGTTTGGCATCTCCTTTAAAATTTATGAAAATGGATCTATCTGGTTTTGAAATTAGACGGCTTAAATATGTCTTTTAATTTAATTGTCTTCAACACAAACAGTAATCAGGACCTTATGATAGTAATTACAAACATTTTATGAAGGGATTTGTTATTTCTTGAAGAAACTTATAAATTTTTAAGCACAGGAAGGACAATGAGTTGTCGGAGCTTTGACAAGGACTTCACCACCCTGTTTTTAATATTTAGAGATTATCGGAAATCGAAAAGAAGCATTACTGCGAGTCGACCATTTGGTCCTTACACAGTCGTCTGCTAACGTTATGGTGTGTATGAAATTACTGTCTGGCAAAGAATTAGAGTAAGAAATAGTTGAGTGTGCCAGAATTGTACAAGATTTCCTGTTGCCCAGACTCGCACAACAGGATAGGTGAAAGTAAGTAGGGCTCAAAGAGATGAGCAGAGGCACGTTGTCATTGTTTGAGCAGCGTGGAGCGAAGTTTTTATTGAGAGCTTTAGGATAGGGAAAAGGGAAGGCACCTATTTTTATGTTGTTTTTGTAAGTTTCATGCTTTTTATTTTGTTTTTCAATTGTTTTTTCTTTGTCAAAGGCATAAGGTTGTCTTGTCTTCGGTATTCATCGGTTGCCAATTATAGCTCCCCAGAAGCTCGACTCAATATCCTCCTCTCTGAGAGAAGTTCATGTACTGGGTTGTTCGAGCACTGGGACAATCTGTGAGGTCGGTTTGGTGGATATTAATTTTTACAATGTGTTGTCTGGTTTTCTAGTCAAAAAAGCACTTATATAATATTTCGAAGGCTTTCAGGCATATTTCGAATTTTACGAAGATGGATTTGACATTCTTGAATTCAGCGTATATCCCATTAAGTTTTGTCATAATTTCTTTTAGGTTGAAACCCTTGAGCCGGGAAATAAACTCTTTAAATTTTTCTTCGTTTAGGCTTGGTTCTGGGACCTCGCTTCTGGTTGTATAGCTGGTGAGGTTTTTCTTGGTTGTTGTTTAGGGTAGTGGCAGCATCCTTTAAGGCTAGCTACATGGTCTCCGCCGCATAAGACGCACTTGGGGTTTGCGATGCATTTTTCTGTGCAATCATTTGAAAGATGTCTGTCTGCGTATCTCTCAAGGTGGTTGCAGCTATTTTTTTAGTGCCCATAGCGCTGGCATTTATTGCATTGGCTGAGCGATGTTTTGTGTTTATAAGATTCCACCTTAATTTTGAGATACATTAGGTCTGTCAGATCATATATGGATTCGTATTCTTTTCCATACGGTTGTTCAATATAAACTATTGTTAGTTTTTTTTGTGTCTGTTGACAGTTTTTTTCAGTTGATAAATGCTGCAAGTAGGGAAGCATTTCTCAATAAGGACATAATTTATTTCCTGAATAAGTACGTCTGCTGGAATATTTTTGATGACCACTTTCAACCATCTTTCGGTTTTTCTGTTAAAAGTATGAAAGCGGTAGTTTTTTTCTTGAATTACTCTTTCATAGTAATATAATCTTCCGATTTTTCTTAATCTAATTGAGCGACTCTGGGTTCGCTTTACAGGAGAATGAATTTGGTAATTCCTGCATTTTGAATGGTTTGTTTGATCTAGATCCAGAGTGAGGGGTTTGATATGATAATTAGAGGAATTTTTATTTTGAATGTCGCCACTTTAACAATAATTTCTTCTTGGTTTTCAGTAAGTGCTATAAATTTGTTTGGTATGTCAATTGGAAATGAGCTTTCAAGTTTTAGTTGTCTTTTATCCGTTTTTTTTTTAGTTTTTTTTTAGTTTTTTTTTTAGTTTTTTTTTAGTTTTTTTTAATTCGATTAGGTACGGGTGCTCCGTACATGATCGTCTGGATTTTCACCTGGACTTTATTTGGAGACTTTTAACACAATCAACAATTTTAACTATTTTTTGGCAATAAAAGCGCTGGTATTATAAAAATTATCACAACTTAAAAAATTAATTATTGGATATTTCTAGACGGAAATTGAAGTTTTATGTTGATTTTATCTACTTTGAAAAATATTTTTTCTCTCTAAATTCGCGTTTGGATCCCCTATGCGCCTTCTTAAATACGTCTATGAAGAAAATATCTACTTTTATGTTATTTGTTTTCCTACCTGCGATACTTCCAGTTCAAAATTGCTTGCAGTTCTTGATTCACTGTAGTTTTACCGTGAAAGATATACATGTTCATTGTTTCAAACGGGTTTTGAATGTGCCACAGACATGTTCTGAATAAAATCCCTCTGTATTTTTCTAACACAAAATATAGAGTAAACAAAAGTGTATAGTGATAAAAAGTGGTTGTTGTGACTCCTGTCTATTTAGTGTTGGTGATACTGCTGTTTTTGTGGGAAACAAAAGTATGACCTAGTCTGGTCTGGGAAGCGTACTCCCCGACAGACTAAAAAGTATAAACTGTGTCATTGATTCTTACTTTATAAAAGATGTTAAATACAAACCAACATTTCTATATGTTTTGTTTGTTTACGATTTATAGCCTGGTAAATGGCAAGCAAAAAAAAGGAACTTTGGTTGTGAGAAAGTGCTATTTTTTTCATATTTTCTGATGGATTTGGTTGTTTTCACATGTTGCAAATTAAAAAGAAAATAACGCCTCTGACTAGAATCAGCAGGAACAAGTTTCAAATGGACTGGTGATGACATTTTACTTATTTTCTATATTTAACTTTAAAAAAAAAAACTTTTTAAATTGTATTGTGTTGTATTTGAGAAAATTATAGAATATGTTATTAGTCCTTCAAAATGAAGCTTTGTGCAATCTTTAAGGCTGATCCTTTAATGATCAATGAGGCTTACCCCTTTTTGCTTGAAAAAAAATATTGGCACCTTTTGTCGTTGTTTGTTTGTTAAAAAATCAAAGACATTTATTGTTTCAAATTTATTCTAAATGGTTTAAAATAACATACCTAATATTTTTTGTTGTTCTTTTTCTTAATAAAATTTTATTATGTTTTTGTAGTTGTCTTTAACTACATTTTTTAAAACTAATTGCTATTTTATTATTATGCAAAATGTGGATTTAAATTTACAATTTAACAGCAGGAATCAGCAGTGAACACTTCCAATTTATGGACCGCCAACAAAATTAATAACTAAAAAAAGGGGAAATATAAGGCAATCAAGAATTCCCTGAGTTTTCTATTAAACATTTTTCAAGAAAAATAACACTAAATATGATCAAAGCATGTGTAATAGACCGAGTCAGATAAAAAAAACATGAAGCGGCCTAATAGAATAATGATAATCAGAATTTTAATATTTAAATTGAAGTTGTTCAAAAATCAATTAAAATGATTTTATGCAATAAAAAAAATAACGGGAAATATTGAATGCATTTGTTTGTGAAAATATATTGTAATGATTTTCAATTGTATGAACTCGAAAAAATACTCTTACCAACAATTTAAAGTTTGTTATATAGTTATAATAATTTTTTTTATCTTAATTATATTTTACTATATTTTTTTTTACGTTATGCAATTTACAATTGGATTTTATAGAATGTGAAAGTGGATATGAGTTAATATATAGAACTGTAAGATGCGTGGTAAAGATGACAATTCGTAAAATTAATAAAACTTTTCATAAAACCTCTTATCAACCATTTGGGAATGAACATTTCGCGGCGCTGTTTTGAAATTCACAATATTAAATTTTTTCAACATTATCAATTGAACTAAGGTTAAGTAAATACATACAAATAACCGCGACATTTCATTAAATTTTGGTGTTTTGTGTGTATATTTTCAATAATAACAAAATTAAAAACATCTTTATATAAACACTTTTGCATTGAACTCGTATTAAGATTAATAATATAAAGATGCTACTATTACGTAAATAATATATTATTCATCGAACAAGTAATTCATATCGTTACATCAAGTAATTAAATTCTAATTGTCTTGACTGTGGTCGTTTTATAAAATACATTGACATCCATCTTCCTTCTAATAACTGCTTAAAAGTTAAAGAGAATGATTTTATTTGTAGTTAAAGGTTAACTCTCTTCTTCGAAGTGCTATAGTTTTGGAAAACAATGTGAGTATAACATTATAATTATTACTTAAGACGAATATTTCTATCATTTAAAATACATTGCTTACGTAATAAATGTTCGTATTCGGGCGGTCATTTTCTTTGATGAAAGAAAAAGGATTCATGGTCAGACTTGGAAAATGTCATGAGCGCTAAGTGAGAAAACGGCAATTACGAATTCAATTAGAGGTCTTTAAATTATATTAAACGTCTCTTTTCGAAATGGAAGGCTTGCGTCAAGGAAGTGCATTCAAGCAATCTTTCAATTTGAACCAATTAATAGTCTACAATGAACGAAACGAATACATTTTGACCTTTGTTGACCCGAAGATATGTGACACAATGATTGCACTCAGTAACGATTTTCTTTGCTGATTCCAGCTTCTATTCCAAAGTAGAGTTTTGGATGATTAATTCTTTACATTTAGAATACATGTGATAGTTTTTCGCTCTGAGATAGTTATTGCAATTAATAACAGTACTGCTAGTCGAAAAGTTTCGAATCTTCAGAAAACTTCGAATAGTGAATAAAATACCCCATTTCTGTTGCATTTAATTAAGACACAAACGGCGCGCACTTGCGTTTAAATAAAAATTTGAATTTAAACTTTCAAGCGCAATTAAAAGCAGGAACGTTATAAACATAGGTTTTGAATTCTTTTTAAATACAAACTCGTATTTTAAAGGGTTTGTAATTTGAAAGAAATATTATTTTAGTTAAGAATTTTGTTTGAACTACGAGTGACTATTTGTCAAAGATTTCATTATGAAACCAAAATCTCACTTTAAGGTTCAGTGCCGCATAGAAAAACATTAACAGGTTGAAAGAGAGGTTTCTCTTCAGAACGTCCTAATTGAAAAGCCAATAAGTTAAGTGGATTATCACATTTTTGGAATGTTTGCATTTCTTTCGTAACCATTCATAGCTTTGATAGAGGCTATGTTACTGCTCAGAAATATAGATTCGACATCTTTGAACAAGTTTGGTCTGTTTTGAAGTAGTATAGAACTTAATCTTTTATTCATGGACCGTAATATATGTATTCACCGCACTCACATGTTCAATGTCCGTGAATATATGGATTGGCCAGTAAAGTCTTCCAATTTGAACCAGAGCTAATTAATACTAATAATATAGCAATATATTGCTACATTCCTCATTAAAGTTTTAACGCAGCGACACGTTTTAGTAGCTAATGTTTCAAACACAATTAACTTTTCAAAATTACATTCCATATCTATCTAGTTTTTATATTGCAAAAACCTTGATATACTTGTGAATTAAGGTTCACTCGATTACGTAGACGTTTAGAAAATATCTCCTCAAATTGAAGGTATGCTTAACTTTTGGATATGAGTGTACTTATTTTAAATTATTTCTTAGGGGTTCATTAAAACAATAGAGAAAGTTTATTACACAAAGGTTGATTCAGATGTAATTAATGTAAATTTCTTATACGTATTTGATGATTCAGGTTAATAAGCATTGTGTAGAAACACAGTATATTTTTGTATCTAAAAAATGATGTAAATATAATAAATATGGAATATAAATAATCCTCGAAACACGTGGGGGGGGGGGGGGGGGGAGCGAGGCCCACGCGTCCCAAAGACCCATTTTGTTTCTGATGTGAAGTGCATAAATAAAATGCTAAATCGTCACAAATCCCCCGACACCATGGACAGAATAGGTTTTTCCGAAAACTCATTTATGAACAATAAACCCTAAATTTATAAAATAATAGAGCGAAGACTTAAGCAATATAAAAAAATTACAAGAATATTAACAAAACCAAACTTAACCAAGAGCAAAACTCCATCAAACTCCAACCAACAAATAAACAGCCAATAATAAAATCCAATATCCGTGCCAATAGTGCTTAAATCTGGAATGTAAATCAACAAAAACTGCTTTACGTGCGCTTGTCGATAGCTCCTACATACATGTCCTCCATTTTATCACATAGGGAAATCTAGTGATGGTGGCCGTTACCCATAGTTTCCGGAAGCATAACGAAGTCCTCCTCCTTCTCACAAAGGGAAATCACGAAGCCCTTTGAAATGGAATTTGTTGGTTGGGGTTTGATGGAGGTTTGCTCTTGGTTTAGTTTGGTTTTTGTTCATATTCTTGTAATTTTTTAGATTGATTTAGTCTTCGCTCTATTATTTTATAATTTTAGGGTTTATTGTTCATAAATGTGTTTTCGGAAAAACCTATTCTGTCCATCATTGTGTCGGGGGATCTGTGACGATTTAGCATTTTATTTATGCACGTCACATCAGAAACACCATGGAACTTTGGGACACGTGGGCCTCGCTGCCCCTGATAAAGAGGGGTTCACGTGTTTCGAGGATTATTTATAATATTTGTATAATTACATCATTTTTTTATCCGCTTTTACTATACTGATAGAGAAATCTACTATCAATCACATATATTAATTGAAATTCTGACATTGACAATCGTTGTTATTAAGTTAAAAAGTTAATAATGAACATATAGCTGTTTAAATTGCTCATATTTCAAATTTGTAGTATTGCTAATTTAAAAATCTTTCATTTAAATATATTAAAAGCAAACCTGTGCATAGAACATTTAATTTGTGTACTTTTTTTTAATTCGATAACAGATCCAAGTTGGCAATTAAAGTTTCAGATTTCGTGCTGCGAAAGTTTAATAGGCTTTTAATGTAGTTTTAAATAGTTTTTAGTAGTCTAAAAATGTAACTCTTTGGTACAGTAATTTGTTTGGTGTTTCATCTTTAAAAGACTGACCTACTTTCATTTGTTGGTATTTTAATAAATAGAATAGAACATAAAAATATTATTTGTGTTTTTGTACTAGGAAAAACCTTTATTTAATGCATATTTGAAGGAAATGCATTTTGTATTACTTTATTTTATATGCGTTTTATAATATTATCAATAAATTCAAGATGATAACATAAATAACAGATATTACGCTTAGATGTTGGTAAAGTTTTGGTACGTTGTTAGGGGTATTTATTTGAGTGAAAAAAACTGTTTGAAAATCCATTTTTATTTAAGAGCAGTAAAGATTTTGCACAAGCAAATAAAAACATTTTTTTTAAATACAGTTTTTTAAGCGTTTAATGCTGAAGAATAAGTGATAAATGCAGGTTTTAAAAATATTTTTTTTAAAGATTCGTTTTTACAAGAAACATGGTTGGCTAAATTCCCGTAAAAAACCGTTATTTTGTGTTAAGTTTCAATGAGAGCAACTTTAATATTGAATGTTTTGCTTTAATTATAAAGTGAAAGCAAATGTTTCTGAATTTTCATTTTGAACCATTTATTACAGAAGGTGTACCTTTATTTAATCACAGTAACTATAATAGATGATTTAAATAGGACTTTCCTTACTTAATGTTGATCTTATTAAATATGAACTATGTGCGCATTATTATATAAGACAATATATGTATTTTAATTAAACGTTCAACAATTTACTAATAATATTTTAATATTTAATAAGTTTTTCGTTAATTATATTCTTTAAATAACTCCGAAATATGTGTTACAGTTTTAACAGAACCTACTGGTTAGTAATAGTAAATTATTCACAGTTCTGCCTTTATTAATTTAAATTTATTTGACTTTATTGAATAACAAAAATATTTTTTGAATCCATTTGAATGAATGATATTAAATGTCAAAATAATATGCATTGAAATAACTTGTAAATTTTACTTTCTAGTCCGAGAATTTTTTTTTTGCACCAACATAATAGTTAGTGCACCTGCTTTGGAAAGTTAATTTCGACCCCTGCGTTTTGGAAAGTTAATTTCGACCCCTGCGTTATTGAATATTTTTAATAAATTTGATATAGTAGTTTTCTTAAATATTCAAATAATATACTTTTAACCGGACTTCATATATATTTATCAAAAAAGTAAGATTTTTATCTTCATAAATTGAGCCGGAAGACTTAGCTGTCAGAGCATGTAGTACTACATGGACTACAGAGGACAGACTAAAATAAAAATACGGAAAAGTTGACCAATATGCCATAGGACTTATTGTCTTTAGCATTCAAAACTTATTTCAGTCTCCATGGTAAAATATAAAAAACTACCATTTGTACCGTTCTATCTGCAAAATATTGTCAAGTTACGTTAATGATGATGGAGATGGGTAGCGCGCTCGAACATTTGTCTTCAATTCTGACCACAAGAACTCAATAATATTAAGGTAAGGTCATTGAAAGTAGCTATGACAGATGTGAAATGTCATCATGTTGCTCATTACTGAGCAATGAAGGGGGGGGGGGGGGGAGAGGAAAGGGCTGTTTGTAAACAGGAGCTTACACCCCATATATGTATCTGGAGAATCGACTATTTCACTTCAAAGTGGGGGATGGTCGTATAATTTTGGAATAAAAAATATTTCATTTACTAAACCAAACTCAAAACTATTACAGGGTAATATCAGACATGTCATTCAGATATGTAATTCTTGTTTTGATAAGTGTTACAGACCCATGCTAAAAGGTATTTTACACATTTTAATTTTAATTATATAAGTGATAATATCATAATGAAACCACGATATAAACTTTAGTTTGTATTTAACAACTTCAACTCTGATTGAGTAGAAATAAATAACGCTTCCCAACTGAGGCTGTAGATTTACAAACGTAGAAAACGCGTTAGACACTAATTACAGGTGTCACAACCACCACTTGGCTAATTCCGGGGCACTTTCTCACCCCGTTTGACATTAGTAATTTCAATTTGACAAGTTTCAATTCTCGAATGTATAGTTTTAGCTTCCTTTTTGAAATCTCAGCCGATGGCCATGCACAGATGGAAATGGTATCTTCTATAAATTTACATCTATCTGCAGTTTAAAACTCTATAGAAATTTTTATTACGTAGGAGTAGACGCACATCGGGATAGATTTTCAGTTTTATAATATGAGATTTAAATAATTCTAAACCTTTTCCCTAAAACATTGTTTTTTTTATTTCAGATAGAATTCGTATAGTTTCAAAAAGTACGTAGAGCATTTGTAAAGCAATAATTATCAAATCAAAGAAAATATATTTTTTTAAAAATTACTCAAAAACATTTTTAATTTATTGTATGGAAATTTTATGTCAATTTTAAACCTCTATGTCTTGTACTTACTTACATAGCATTTTTCTTGTACGAACATGCATTCAAACAAAAATGCATACATCGAGATAGCTTTTCAGGATTTTTCATATTATAAAATGGAACCCTTGTGGAACCATAAATATTCATTTAATATCTATAAAAGCAATCAAGCAGTTTCATGCTTGATATGCGATGGTACAGAAAGTTTCAAACATGTTAAGCAAACAAAGACATGCAGTCGAGTAAAGAAAGTATTTTCAATGTATTATAATATTGGCCGTGGAAATGAAAACCTACTGAATAGAAAGACACGAATGTTTAGTGGTGAGTGCCAAGAGTTTAAGTTGGCTTATTGAGCGTATATATTTCTAGACCACCGAATTTCATTTTTTATTCTGCGTGAAGGCCAATGGGGCTCCCACACTTCACACTGGAATACTTATTTTTATCCATTCTCTTAAAGGCTTTAGAAAACGACTTAGATAAGGGCTATTTTTATAACATTCATTTTGCTCAAGGTTTCAACTAGTAAATTATATCTCAACTACGATGCGCGACACAAAAATTAATATCTGCAACCATAGTTTTGGCACTTAAGTAATTGAGCTATATTAAATTTTGATGAACATATCTAATTCTATATAATTTTTTGTAAAAATAAATAGCGATGCACATTTTATTGCGATATCAATAAATATAAGATTTCTAATCTGCATCATAAAATCACTAGTAAAATTGTAATATATACTAATTTTATAATAATACGTATAATTCGCGGAAAATTCAAAACCGTAAAAAATTATGTTCGTTTGCTCCTTTTAGTTTTGAGGTCTATAATAACTGCATTTCCTTCCGAATATCTTTTAATGGAATATAAATGGGAAATATTTGCAATACAAGTTGTTTAAAATAGGAAATCCAATTCCCTTTGATATACTCTAATATAGTTGTTCGGAAAGCAATGATTGCTGAGGTTAACCGTGCACTTGAAATTATTGTAAATGTATTCAATTTCTTCCTGCTCATTAAAAAAAATTATAATGTGGTGTAGCTCTAACAGATTTGACAAAAATTCGACAATTTCGTAATGTTTTAATGCATTGTAGTTCTAAATTTAATTGATCTTAGAAAACAAAATAACATATTTCTAACAATTAATTACCTTCTTTTTTTTTATTTAAATGCATTAGCTTTCAATTATTATGTGGTGATTTTTAATTTTGATGTGAATTCGTCTTTAAACTCAGTCCGGGCATATAGGTCATGAGCAGGAACTTACGCTACACATAAAGTTTTAATATTTCAATGCTCCATTGTTCCAGGGAGAATCAGTCTATGGGGATAAATGACATACCATCGTGTAGAAGAAACTATAATGAAGTTGTGCAGTGTCGACCTCATCGGCCGTTGACCAACTCGCCATTCTCTGAACTTTGTACCACATGGGGAAGAGGGAATGAGTCAAATTTCATTCACACGATGGCCTGTTTGACCACTTTAACTGCAGTTCCAACTGCTTTGTCGTGGCGTGTGTGTTCTTAAAAGAAAGAGAAAAATTCTTTTAAGAACACACACGATTCTATACTTTTATTTCAGGCGTACATTGTCTAGTTAATCAGCATATTACCTAATTTGTTCCATTGTAATGTGGAATCATCTTCCAAATAAAAGTATTCCGCACTTCACTTAAGTAAGATGCACATTGACGTAGGGGAGCCCGGGGCTAGTTCTCCCAATTTTTGTTTCTATTTTTGAAAAGGCAGGGTTTACAGTTTAACTTTCTATTATTAGAATATCATGCACTGTGTATCCTCGGCTATATTTTCCTGCAGTTTTGTGACCATAGCAATAAATGGCTAGTCAGAAAAATAAGTTTTTTTTCTAAGCAAATTTTTGCGACAACTTTCTCTGAAACCGGGGTGTTTGTTAGAGGCTTTGTAGTTGTTGTCCGTGTTATTTTGATAAAAAAAATATATTTAAATTTTTCAAAAAATTGCATTAACCCTTTCATTTGGAATATTGAAATATTTGAGTTAAACCATTTTCCTTTAAAACCGGATGATCTATGGTAATAAAGATAAATAATGTAAAATAAAAAAATAAATAAAAAAAATATGCAATGTCAGGGTATTCCGGATACCCCGTCTCAAGAGGTGGAAATAATGTCAAATGTTATTTCATGCAATTATGTATATTAAATGCCATAATTTCATTAGTACATTTTAAATACATATCAAAATGACTAAACGCAGATAATATTTATATATGAAGAAGAGAAATATAGTACATTTGTTTTTAAAAGTTTAATTTGTTAAATAAATTGAAAGTTAAATTGACCTTTAGGGTACAATAAACATATTATCAATATATATATGTACACTCTAAATGAAGTTTTTAAAAATATTCACAATATGTTTAAAACAATTATGTCCCATTTTTAAATACAAATGTACTTTATATTTTAAACAAACAATCTTTGTTTAAAATATGGTTTAAATGATATTTTGCAGTGTGTTTTACTTCTTTTTTCATCGTGATCAGGCATATGTTCAACTTTGTTTTGTCTAACATCGCTGTTCAGCCTTATTTCAGAAAATGGTTTCTTGTGATGTTGAGGCAAGTCGTAGGAACTTGTGTAAGGTCTTCCACGTTTCTGATTTTCACAAGACTCATCCACTATAATTAATCCCTCGGCGACTCACAGCCTAAATTCATCAAATCGAAGAATGGGAATTTGATTACGATTACAATAATTTTTATCTTCGATTCAGCTGTTTATGGTAGCATATTAATAGCATGAGAAATATTTTTAAACGTCTATTTTTTAGAACGCATAAATATTCGATACAAAGCAATCAGCTGATCCATCAGATCCATTCCTCGCATGCCATTGTTGTATCATCACACTATTTCGGAACAATTAAGTGAGACATATCGTTTATAGTCTTTTCCCCATCTTTGTACATCTTCTTTACTTATTCCCCTAAAATTTGATTTCACCTTTATAAATTACCCAATTTACTAGATCTTCGTCGAGGCTGTTAAACTTCTTGGGAAAATCCTCAATTATTTTTCTTTCAATACTTTTCATGTAACAGGGGAGGTTTTCCAAATTGATTTATA
This sequence comes from Troglohyphantes excavatus, assembly GCA_963932185.1. NCBI lineage: Eukaryota > Metazoa > Arthropoda > Arachnida > Araneae > Linyphiidae > Troglohyphantes > Troglohyphantes excavatus. The sequence continues at coordinate 59,971,000 of OZ010676.1, read as the reverse complement.
ATTCTGGTGTTTCAGCGTTAGAAAAATTAGCCTAAAACCTGCTTCTGGCTGAGTTCTTTGCCAGTGCCAAATTTCACCGCGATCAGTTTAGCTATTTTTGAGATTAGCTTTAAGAAGGGCAAAAACTTTCATTTTTATAATTATACAAGTTAAAATTAATCTATGGATCGATCGAGTGGTCTATTCTTGGACACACGTAATTTTCTTTAATTTTTTAAAAAGTTATAAACTCAATGCTATTTTAATAGTAATTTTCAAGTTAATTTAATACATTTTCTACAGGTATCTACACGTTTTGGGTTTTTATCAGCCGATGAAAGAATTCTATTTAAGTGTCAGATCATAAGTTTTGACTGTCAGAAATCTCAAATTAGTAAAATTATGAGTTCTTTCAATTTAACATTAATTATTTTATTCTTAGAAATAGATCATTTTACAAGTCCCTTAAAAACATAATTATTTATGAAATTTCAATTAGAATATATGTTATAAATGAAACAACTAACTTGTAGAACCAAATCCGAAAAAACTTACATGACATTAAGAAATTCAATTTTTAATTATATAATATTGATCTACGGGTCAACCAACAGTCTATCTTTGGACGCGAGTCTTAAATTTTAAAAAAGTTATAAAATTAATATGAAAAACTTCGCTGTTCTCCAAGCAATTTCATTTTTTTCAATTTAACGAGTGTGTAGTAGAAAAATGTTGCTGATAAATTCCTATACACACTCACGCAAAATCACAAACCTAGTTGGAAATATTGTGAAACATGTTTTGGCTTTTTTTTTGTTTTAAATGAAACTAAGAAGTTTCACTTAAAAAAATCCAAATATTTCATAAGTTTGCCAACTAGGTTTGGTATTTTGCCAAGTCTACAGGAATTTTCCAAGATTCTTACGACTCGCATAGGAATGAAAAATGTTGGGGAGTAAATCACCTAGAGCGTCATTACTCTATTACTGTATGACAGTCAAGGCCAAGTGTCCTGATTAATTGAAAATAATAGCAGATCGATGAATGAACAAATCATTCATGGAATGTAGTTTTAATCATTTAATATAATAGCGATGAGCTTTTATCAATAAATGAACTTTTGTATCACTGAATAGGATAGTGAGCCTAGGTGAACCATTATAAAAAAATGCAAAATTTTAATAAATTTTACTTTTGATCGGATTGTCAATTTCCCATTCAAAACTAATTTTTTGCATTAAAGCGGGAAAAAACTGATAAATTACCAGACTTTAAAAAAAAGTTGTCAAAAAAGTTGGTACTTTGAATCTAAAAAATTTTGGTAATTTGACAAAAAAAGTTAGTAAAAAACGTTATTTATTTGACATTTATAAGGCTCCTCCCCTCTCTCCCAATCATAAGCTCTAGCGAAGACCCTGTCACTTATTAGACGTCCTTCTATTGAGATGCGTTTTATTCCATTTGGGCAGCGGTTCTCAATCTGTGGTACGCGTACCCCTAGAGGTACGTGACGGTCAGGTTGGGGGTACTCGAAAATAATATTAGTAATTTCGGAAAACCACTAAAATAAATCAAACATAGAAGTTTTTTAAATGTCATCAATTTGAGTCGTTTGATTAATTTAAGAACATTACTGCCTAACAAGATGGTTGCTTAACAAGAACCAACTTTTTTTGTGTGTGTAGGTGGATGAGTGAGAAGGGTTAAGTTGAGCAAGGTTGCCCTTAAGGGTGTGTCACAGGTGCCGCCGAGGAGGGCCCCGTGTTTTATGTAGAGACCCGCATTGACAAGAGAACAATTTTTTAAAAATTTTTTATAAAGTCTCTTTTTAACGTGAAACGTCTTTAAATTATTTTCTTGGGAATTCAGAATAGAATTACCGTGATAGGGTGTCCATTCAGACACAACTCCGTGACGAATAGAACAATTGACATAGATTTGGCTTCGTTCAATAGGAAATTAGGTGCCCAAGCGTATAAAATTATGATGTAAAGCAAAGCACATACTGGGCGTGGAGGGGGGATTGAAACCACAGAGTCAGATTAAAAGCTTGTTTATCTTATATTTTTTTGGTGACACACCCATCAATACAACCTGTTGAAATGACGTCCTTGAAAAACGAATTTGAATGTTTTTCAACATTCAAATGTATGAAAGATTCATCAATTTTACAGCTTTTTTTACAGTTTAAAGTAGTTCTACCCCAAAAATTAATTCACGCGGTGACAGTACTTTTTGAAAGCTGATGGAACCATGATCTCATTTCCGAAAAATATTGCTCTAAGTGGACTCATGGACCCTTCAAATATTCCACAATCTTCGGTTTTTATGCTTAAATCGACGAATTTTTACTAAATACTTTCGTTTGTCATTAACAGAAGAGTATTTTCAAATCGTAGTCATCCTACTGAGCGATAATATAAACCAGCGCTCAAAATCTACTAGAAATGACATGATGTCCAAGCGCATCACGCACATAGAACATAACTACTGTCGCAGGAACGGATTCACACATGGTTTTCATTTAGTTTTTCTAAGTTTTTAAGAAAATTTTTGTTATTTCTCAGTCACTTTAAATGAAATTTGAATATTAAAGTTCTTCTTAAAGGATTTATTTTTTTCTGATTAGGTTGTTGAACTAAATACACTTCTAAATTCAAACTTAAAAAACTTATACAAAGGCAAAAAATGAAAAATTTACGTGTGTAATCGTTTAATTGTAATCGAGTCTGCCAATACTAAACCATTAGTTCAACGCCAAAATAAAGTGTATGGCCGAAAATTACTCATTAAACTGGATAAGAATCTAAATAACCTGATTCTCAGTATCTATATAACATGATTCTGGAATATTAGATAAATAGTACTTGCCAATTAAAAAATGTTCAGTTATTAATGCACCCAAATCTTTGGGATCCCTTGACATTTGTGACCTAGGTCTAAAATAGAGAGATTTTTCAATTCTAATTCAAAATCTTCGCGAATGTCATCGTCTACTTTTTTCGACCGAGCGTCAGCGAGGTCCTGTTTTAACTCGACCGATCGGCATTTCGTCTGTTTTTATGTCTGTATAGTTTGTTACGCAGTCACGACCAAATGTGTAGTTCCATTTTCTTCAAATTTGGTATGAATGTTCCTTGAAGTTGTGGCAGTCCGGTTCTTCTGCGGGACTGTAGTCTTCCATGTATGAAAGACGCTAGATCAGCTCCTCTACTGTCACTCTCAAATTACTCTCAAATTGCGCGCAAAGGAAGTGCCGTATTATTCTTTAATATTTTGCATTCTAAATAGTCCTGACAATAAACCTGTCTGTTTTACCCTTAAAACTTCCGAATTATATTTAACTTAAAATAATTTAAATTTATCTCGCAGAAACTTATCGTGCAGGATGCAATCAATTAGCCTGCACTACAAAGTCATTATAAAATGAAATACGTGTTTTTTTTATTCCAATTCGAGATGGTGGCCGTTTTAGTTGTTCAGTTTCATGTAAAGTTAAGTTTTTTTGGTCTCGAAGGTCGATTCCCAGAACTACTAGTTAAATATTTTTTAATGTTTTTAATAGATATACCACCCTAGTAGGGGAATCAAATGCAAATAAATACTAATATCAGACCAGAAATGTACTATAGCATCATTGTTTGTAGATGAAACACACAATTTTCTAAATTCTTCAAGTTTTCGTTTTTACCTACAAAATTGGTGCCACAAGCAAAGTCACAATACTTACCACAGCGGGATTGAACAGTTTTAAAGTTACAATGAATACATTAGCGGTGGTATCTGTGACCAGTTCCAGTTGAATAATAGGGTGGAGCAAATTTTTTTTTTTAAATTTAATTTTAAAGAGTGCTCAAAAGTTGAGTATTGGTATAATACGTTTTCTGTGAAAATTTCGGATTTTTAGAATAATATATTGTCGACTATTAATGATTCGTTATAGTCGACCAATGTGAAATTGGTAGATAAATTATACAAATAATCCGAAATGAGTTGAAATTCAACAGCCTGACTCAAATTAATCAGTATCCTGTACGTGGCGTATGCTTTGATGGCAGGTAAGATACAACTATGGTTAAAGTTCTGAATTTCCAAAAAAATTATAGAAATATTATCATAGAGCATATCAAACTTTTTTAAGACCCGAAACCAATATTTATTGGTTATATGAGAGTTTCAAAGGGAAAATCGATAACTATTGCAAATGACATAATTGATTTTTTTAATAAAAATAACTTCTTTCTGACTTGTACAGGTTATTGGATGCAATGGAAATAATACAGGAGTAAATGGTGGGGTTATATTAGACTATTGGAAGTTGAATGTGGACCGTCTGTTTGCTCCATGCAAATAAACTTCCACTGAGACATTTGATACAGGCAGTGGATGGCGTGACTCGTAGTTCTAAGGCTGTTTTGAGCCAATTGGCATAGCAATTAAAACTTGTAAAGATCTGGAAATCGTCCAATTTGAAGCAATCAAAGAAAATTTCCTGAGTTGGGGGAATTGGAAGAACGCGACCTCAGCAATGATCAAAGGTTCTTGAGAGAAATTGCTGAAGCCGTTTCTTATGGGAATTTTCCACAGGACTTAGCAAAGAGAATTCCCAATCATGTGGTGCATTCCTGATTGCTAACAACCGCATGCCGAATTCTGTAGCTCAGAAGGCTTTGTCTTTCATTTTTGCTATGTTCTGAAGACAATTCTCATAAAAAAAAAAACCGGCTTCAGCTGTTTCTCTCAAGTTCCTTTATTAATCGCTGAGGTCGAGTACTTCCGATTCCCCATATCAAGAAACGTATTTTAGTTAATTGCTTTAAATTGGACAATTGACCGATATATATTGATTTGATTCCGGATTCTGAACAAGTATGATATGCTCTATGATACTATTTTCATAAATATTTTGGCCCTTTTTAATTTTAATAATAGTTGTATCCTTCCTATCATCAAAGTATACACCACACACAGGATTCAGATTAATTTGAGCCAGGCTGTTGCATTTCAACTAATTTCGGATTCGTTTCCTTACTCTACTAATTTTACTTCGGACGACTACTATCAGTATTAGCGACTGACACCAAATACCAATTAAAAATGTAAAGATTCTGTTTTCTAAAATACAAATATAACGTTAAAATACGCAATAAAGATCCATCAAATCTGGACATGTTTCGGAAGATATATCTCCCTTCATCAGCAGAAAATGAAAAGTCTGTGTGCATTAAAATAGAAATAAACCCAGAATTGAAAGTGTTGCCAACGAAAAAAAAACTCTCAATCGGTTGGAGTTAACTATTGTGTGCCAACAAGCGGGAAATACTGGGACCGCAAATGTTTCATTGACAATCGAATCAATATTGCTAAAAATGTGAAACGTCTTCAGAAAGTCAAGTTCAACTGGAGATTTAGGTTTGTAAATTAAATGTGGGTTAGAAAAATTAAATATATGACCAAGTTCCCAAGAGTGCTTGGCAATGGAGGACTTCTTTATTTCTTGTTTAACAGTATGTGCTTGGTGCTCCTTAATACGAAATCTTAATGCGCTTTCCTTGTTTGACCGATATATGACATGCCACATTGACATGAAATACTGTATATGCCCCAGTTATTAAGGTCGTCAATAGGGTCTTTAAGTTGTGTGATTGTGATCTTACTGATAGGTGAAAAAATGGAATGCATGTCGAACCTACCGATAATTTTATAAATTTGATGGCTGATCTGGGGATAATATGGTAAAACAACCAAAGCAGTAGAGAGCTCAGATAGACTAGAATAATGGCCCAGATAGGGCATTTGCCGATGATGTAAGTTTTGTTATTGAGGGAAGCTCTAGGGACGAATTCGAAAAAAAAACGCAAAGGAGACCTTATAACTTTTGCCGAATTTTGCAAAGAAAAGCTTAAAATAGCAGAAACAAATTTTTTGCACTAATGTTTTCAAAAGATAAACGTCTTATAAGGAAACCGATTGTGAGATGCAATAGCAAAAGAATCAAGATAGTAGATCAAGTGAAATATTTAGGAGTAATCATAGACAAAAGGCTCGCTTGGTTGCCACATATTAACTATCTAAAAAACAAAACAAACACAATTTTCAACAAACTCAGGAAAATGACTGGATCAAGTTGGGGCCTCTCATCCAAAATGCTGAAAATTCTTTACACTACTGTTATAGAACCTATTGTATATTATGCCGCTGTTGCTTGGGCCCTACCAATGCAGGCAAGAAAAAAGAAGGAAATGTTAATTTTTCAAAGAAAATTTGCCCTTTCGACCTGCAGGGCATTCGAACAACTGCGACATCGGCGGCAATAGCACTCTCAAGCATTCTCCCGCTACATATTAAAGTAGAAGAAAAAGCACACAGAGTGCTCGAGGGTCGAATCCGTGAGGAAAGTAAAAACCAAGAAGAACATCTAAATCCTGAGCACTATGAAGATACAATAAATATTCATAGCTATCATCCAGCCACTGCAGGAGTTGAAATCAAGACCGACAAATCAGAGAAGGTATCACATCCTTGTGCCAGTACCTTCTATACTGATGGATCAAAAATCGACGAGAAAGTGGGGTCAGCATTTGTTCATTACATTAACAAAATAGAAATCTCAAAATGGCAAGGCTTTCTGCATAAAAACAACTCAGTATTTCAATTTAGCAATTAAATATGCAATTGAACACATCATCAGCTCAAACATAAGAAATAACGTCATATTAACAGATAGTCAAGCAGCCATTGATTCCATTAATAAGCCATATCACAAACCCAAAATAGTTTAAAGTATACAAAACACAATCTACAAAAATAGTGCAGCTGCAAAATCATCGTTAAGTGGGTTAAAGCTCGCAATATGAACGAAGGTAACGAGAAAGCTGATGAAATGGCCAAGGATGCCTCTTTGAGGTCAACGGATTTCCATTGCCAAACATCTTGGCCAATGTCCCATTAAAAAAAAAATTTTGGAGAGGGATTTCTGTAAGGAAATGTCAAAAGGAATGGAATGATGCTCCACATGGAAGACGAGCATAATCTTACTTTAATAAAGTCAATCTTAATTTCACAGTAGGAGATGCTCGCCTCACCAGGTTCATCACCGGACATGGGCCATGTCCAAAATAATTCTACGAGAGGAATATTGATGAATCAGGAAACTGTGTTTGTTGATTAGAGGGTGATATGGATCACAATATTTACGACTGTCACTGACATTTGAGTGGCACACTGTCACACAGGACCGAAATTGGAAGAAAAGCGGCGCCTCCTGCTTTCTCACAGAGAAATGACGAGAAGGGTAAAATAAGTTATGGACTACCTACAAGACAACGGCCGCGAGCTCTGTGAGGTTGCACCATAACCCATAAACTGTATATAGTATTTTTTTATATAATATTAATTACACGGTGGACCCTCCTTGCGGCGACTCCACGATCTAGCGATTCCTTCCTTGTCAAGACCCTTGCTAAAGCCTTAACAGTTAACTAGTATAAATTATATGTGCCTTGTGAATGTAAATATTTTTCTTGTATTTAACTCATTGTATAGACCTCACATTTTAAAGACCATTTAGTGCTGGTCCCCTGAGGAGTCGCTTTTGCGAGGGTTTACTGTGCAAGTAATTCATTGTTTAACCAAACAGAAGAACTTATTTTTATGTATGTAAATATTTGTCCCAAATCAGACTACGCAGCAGTCTTGGGCCAATACCTATTAACCTTCGGTATAAATCGGGGGCCCAGGACTGCAGTCATAAGTCATAGATGAATTCCGCTGCAGAAAAAATTAAATCCGCAGTAAATTTTTAATTGTTGTAATATCTACCATTGAATTATACCGCAAAAATATCCAGAATCAATTGTTTAAGCTTATATCGCTCTTTTAGTAAAATAATCTAAGGTATTTCATTTTGCTAAAATATTAACAATAATTTTTATCTAAAAAGTGGAATTCACGTTGTTAAAACTGAAATATTTGCATGCAATGACGCAGGTAGCAGCTAATATCGTATAAAATACAGAACTTTCTTAATGAAAAAATAAGGGACAAAAAAAATTTATACAAGTTTTTTTAAGGGAAATTAGACAAATATTATGTTTGGTTGAATTCAGTTCTAATGCAAATTAATCATAATTAAAATTGTTTATTTGAATATTTTTTAATATTTTGCTAATTACACATTAAAGCTAATTTTATAAATACCTTTATAAAAAATATTTTTTTTTCTAAACTTTTACTTTAAGATGTCCAAATCACTACTCCAAGGACGTAGTAGATGTTTTTGAACAGTGTGTGCTATTGTCAGGTGCCAATATTGATTGCTCGAAAAGGACGAGCTGCCCAAAGTGACTGTGCTAAGACCATACCAGCTGTTTATGAAAAGTGTGACGATTTTTAATATTTTAACCGGGTTTTGTTTGTAATTATGTGGTTTTCATCAACTTGATTTAGGCTTTTTAACTAAAATTTTTGTTAATGTTTTATAAAAATAAAATTATTTTTTCATCTATTATATATTTAATTCTCATATGCGGTGATCAAAAAACGCTGTATTTCTTTCCACGGATAGTCAACATCTAACTTTGTTTACAAAAATTGTGGAGTCCGTCATTGCATTTTGCTATTTTATAAGCCATTTTGATGTTGAACCACTTTAATTTATCGGTAAACATTATCTTTGATGATGTTAGCTAAAATTCGGTACGAAATAAACTTTTTTATTTAAAGAAAATAAGTTTTGTAAAACGTAGTATTCAAACCGCAAAGTAACGAAAAATTGAGGTGGTGCCATCTGTTGGAAGCTTGGCGAACTATATTCCTATAAACTACATATCTATAATGTTACTACTCAGTAAATTGAACAATTTTAGTAGGCAAGATAATGGTAGACTTAACGCCAATTATAGCCTAAATGACAATAATTTTAAAATTCAGCTAAAACGCATGAAAGGCATGGAAATAATGCGGAAGATACTGGTAGGCATGTCAATGGTACTATTGTTTTCAATTAAATTTTTTATTTTATACTTTCCCTAAAATCGTCAGACATTGTATAGAATTCCAGTATTTCACACTTTTTCAGTAATATATACATTTACATTTTTTTTCCTACGTCTTTTGATAAGTTTTATTTAAAAGAGACCAACCATTCTTAATATGCAACAGGAACACACGTTGGAAAAATATGATGTCGTGTGACATCTCAGGCAGCAATTATCCAAAATGGCTTTTGCAGAAATGATTGGAACAACTGAGATCAGTTTTATTAGCAGTATTCAGCACTGAAACGATTTCATCTAACGAGTCGCCACTGATGAAATATGAATAATGAATGAAAGAACTAATATTTTTGTCTTTGTGCTCGCTTTCCGGATGTCAGACCTAACAGCTTGCGTATCTTCGTTCTGATGGCAAAGTTTTTGCTTGCGATCAATTCAGATTTCTGTAGTCATATGAAATGCTTTTTAACGTCAGAATTTTCTGGCTGTGTTTCCAAATAGCCACACACGAATTTTTTAGTTAACATTTCCTTTTATGTATTATATGTTTTTAAAAAAGGTATTTTACAGTAAGAAAATTTTAGCTTTAGGCATCATAATACTGATTCTATTTATGTGCAATAATTTTATTTTAATATGTAAATTTTTTTAATATGTTATTTTATTGAAATATTACTTAAATTTGCTTTTATGATAACATTAATTTTGCGTATTGAATGCACTTATGTGCATTAATCTTTAATATGTAAACATTTACAATAGTTTATTTAATTTTATTAAGTTAAATAACAACCCTTCATAAATATTAAGGACATAATTTGTTTTTAAATAATTGTATCACTTTATAATTTTTAAATTTAATTATAATTAAATATGAATTCCGATTAAAAAAAATATCCAATAAAACGCTCTTTTATTCAATGCATTTAAATGCAAAAAAGGCTTGTTAATACAATACTTTTTAAAACAAGTTTTATATACTTTTACAAGATGTAAATGACTTGAGCCAAATATTGACACCACAAACCATTTAAAACTCAATACAGGGCAAACTAAGTGTTTATTTTTTTTATAATGCAAAAATTAATTACTATTAAATTAGTTATACGAAGAAGACCTGATTATCATATAGGCCTGTGAAGATTCAAAGTGAACTTTTTAACTAGTTAAGGCACTCTGAACGGAAACTGAGATATGCTTTAATTTCATTATATAATATTTAAAAGAATTTCAATGAAAATAATAAGTACATAGCATATATGTATGCTGAAACTCGTATAAAATACTAATTATTCTTCTCTAATGCACAATTTAATAAGTAAGTGAATGTCAAGTGACTATTAACGTTTTTAATATTTCATTTGTGGTTTTTTTCAGGTGCATTCTTAATACCATATCTACTTACATTGTTCCTAGCCGGAATTCCAACTTTTCTATTAGAAACATCTTTAGGACAATTATTAAGTATCGGTGGTCTTGGAGTGTGGAAAATATGTCCAATATTCAAAGGTATGTTGAATTTTTTTTAGAAAGTAAAATAATTACTAACATGAGATTTAAGTAACGGCATTCAAATAGCTCATTCAAGCTGAAAATATAATTATGAAATTGCCTACCTTTTTGCAAATTAATTCCCTTCTTCTTTTGTGAATATTCAAGTTTTTAATACTAATATCTACAAATGATGATAACCAACTACAGAATAGAAGTTTATTAAAATTATCGACTATTGCATAATCTACAAATTCTTTACAATTATGTCAAGCTCTTAATTATTAAGTTTCCACATTGAATAAGTAACTGCCTTTACAAAACTGTGCTACAATTTTACAATTTTTTAATAAGTTTTAAATTAAAACTTTTAGAATTAATAAACAGTAACAAAAGGGAAAGAGTTAGAAAAATCTACATTCTTTTAAAGTTTGTATGTGCGTGTAAGTAGGTTAAATTTCTAATTTTATTTTCGTGTATCAAATAAAAAAACCCGAAAGGATCAGGTTGACGTGAAAACGTATTTAAAATAAGCTACATGAAGTATCAGGCTAGAAACACTACGTTACACTATTAGGGTGACCCATTCCGACACTAGAATTCCGTATCTACGATTTATATAAATTTGGTTTGATAGGAAATTAAGATCCAATGTGTGTAAATATTGAAATAAAGCAAAGTATCCCCAAAGTATTAAAAAAAAAGTAACGGCAACTGCGAAGCCCAACATCATACATTGTAGAACAAGCATTTTAAGCATTTTATTTTTGAGATCAAACAAGTGATATTAAATTTTTTTAGTTAAAAAGAGTTGAGTTTTATGTAAAAATAAATATGTTTCTAATTTGCAATAAGATAAACCAAAAAATGAATAGACTTTAAACTTTTATTGTAGTTCATTAAAGTCATTATATAAAATTATAACAAACCACCGTTGTCATTTACTTTATTGAACGGCAATTTGCATTTTTATCGTAATAATTTAATTCACCAACGTTAGAGAGCTCATAAATGCAAGTTGATTGTACTTTATTGTGGACATTTAAAAGTTAAATTTTTTTAATAACTTACTTGTTTGCATATTCTTATAAATTGAAATCTTAAAAAAAACCTTCACTGGAACTCCAGTTGAAGCAATTTTAAACTAACCAGGTAACAAAACTGATCAAATTGAAGTACAAATCAAACGTTATTCCTTTTGTCCATTCTACTATTCCATTTCCATTTTCCGCCACATGAAGAGAAACTTAGAAGAATTATACAAACTAAATGATTAAAATCAAAGTTTAGCAATAATATGATAAGTGGTAGTCTCTCTCTTTCAGGCGCCAGTCAGTAGCTATATTTTGTTGTTTTTTCCGTCATCTAGTTTCCAATGTGCATTAAAAAAATAAAAAAAGCATTAAATAATGGGAAACCTTCCATTTTAGATAGTGTATGTTAGAAAACTTCGAGGGTGGGGGCGATTGACGCCAAGTACCATACTGCTAGATTCGCCATAGATCCCGACCCTCTTGCATTAACCCTATCGAGCACGTTCTGGTCTACCTTGGAGAAAAAAAGGTGCTCTCTATATTTATACGATGTCTTTAAATTTGAAATAAGGGTTGATCCATGCATGATCTTTGGTTCTCATCCAGGTGACCGACAACGTGATATTTCACATAACACATCAAACTTGTATAATAGTTCGTCAGGACAGATTTTTTTACATACAACCGATCCTTTAAACAAAATTCATTAGAATTGTCACTTATTTCTTTAATTTCGGTACCTCGGAGGCATACGACACTAAGTCCATTTTTAATATTTCGCAAGAGAGCTTATTAAAGTTTGATATGCCGGTAGGTTTCTATGGACATAGGGATCTTTAAACAATAATATATCTGTTAGTAATTCATATAGAAGATAGTGTTTTACACCTTTGTAATGCGTGTGAAAAACACATACTATCGCAATTTTAACCTGAAAATTAAAAAAATTGACTAGTGTCCTGTACTTCTGAAATATAGATATATAAAATGATTTAAAAAAAAAAAAAACGTAATTATTAATTTGTAAATTATGACTAATAAAACACAATTTTAAAATTCAATAAATAGTTGTATAAAGAACATTCCACTCGAATTTGTTTAAAAGATAAACAAAAATACGGTTGTATCTTAACTTTTTTATATTTCCTTTTTTTTAAAATTTATTTCAAAGTAATCTTTCCATCAAAAATTATATTTGAAGAGAATTTTTTCGTGAATCTAGGGCAGGAAGGACTTTGACAAATGAACGTACGAGCGTGGGCCCATCCTAAATAGATCATTATGTCGTTAACATTGAGTGTGTGTGACAGGAAAAGATAACTCATTACGCTAACTCTGCCAAATCTAATGACGTCAATGACGGCCTTTGATATTGTGTTTTCTCATCCAATCAAACAGTTTCCATTTCATACAAGGACACAACAATTGAAAACAACAATATCACATTCTTTGATAAATTCCTCTTCATTTCTCTTGAGCATGAATGAGAGATCGGAAAGAATTTTACACACGGCAATTCTTTTAATAGCAATTCTCCGAACCATTGGCGGCGATTGGGGTCTAAGAGTACGGCGGCGAGATTGAGTAGAATATTCAACGTTCTCAAATTCGAGCTATTTGAGATGAAAAATAAAGTCGAGTAGGTGCAGGTGCCTTAAAAATGATTCGTAAATGCTTTTCGGCCCCACTCGGTATAAAAGAGGAGCGGATAAATGGTCAACCTGGTTGACGCAACTCACCTTCCTCTACAGGGTCATAAGTATTTTACCACAAAGGCTGATTCCCCGTGAGTTATAAAGGCGGAAGCTCATACTACAGCCAACCCAGCAAAAAAAGTCAGCATAAAACCTTCATCAAAATTTTGAAATTGAAGTTTTTATGCAGGAAAACTGCAGTTTTTTTTTGAAGATCTATAAAATTAAAGGTTTTTGTTTCAATATCCTTCATAAAAACTGTAAAAAACCTTCATAAAAAACCTACAAAAAACCTTAAATGTTTAATCATGAAGGGAAAATGCAGATATTTTAAAGATTTTATGCAGGAAAATTGAAAACTTCCAAAAAACTTCATTTTTTTGTTTCAATATCCTTTATAAAACCTTCAAAAAACCTTCAATTTGACAATTTTGATGAAGGTTTCATGCTGACTTTTTTTGCTGGGAAAGTCAACATCCCCCTCCAGACAGTACCAAGGTCAATGGAAAGTTAACAATCCGCCTATCCTCGACAAGATGTTAGGTCATTTATCCTCATAGCCTGACCTGCTATGAGGGAGACATTTCCCGTATGCGGTTTAAAGATCACAGAGCGGAATGGGTTAATAATAGGCCTGATCGACGCGGCCGACCTTCCTCTACATGATGGTGTGCTATTTTATCCCATAGAATGATCCCACAAGGAGTTATGAGGCGGAATCGCATACTGCAGTGACATCGTATATATCAGTGGGTATCACTCGCCCCCCCCCCTTCCGCTCGTGGTACAAATTTCAGAGGAGGGGAAGGAATGGGTTTGTGCCCGTCGTCTGTAGTAGTTAGTACTGGGTTGGGCTATGTTTTATTTTTAAAATAATGAAGGGAGAACATCCAAAAAAGTGCGGGGGCAACCGTCCAACGATATTTGTAACAGTAGGTAGAAAATGGTTCCTCACATCTATAAGTGTTCTACAAAAAGGAATCAAATGCCTTATGTTCACCACACTTGTTTTCGGTCACTTTAAATCAGAGCGGATCCAGGATTGAATTTCAGGAGGGGTAATCGTTGATATTTTGCTAATATTGGTAGGTTAATTTATTTTTCTTATGTTTCTGTTTTATTAAGAAAACCAATCATTACATTTTTAATTAATTATTATTTACAATTAATTAAGGTTTATCGATTAAATTATTCATATTATTACAGTGCAAATTGTACAAAAGGATGTAATATCACTCTATGTCAGCATTTTGTCTGTTTTTTCGAAAATATTTACACAGACGCGATTTATCCAGAAGAACAAAACAAAGAAGAGTGAAAAAACGAGATTTTTTTTCCTGATTAGGTATCATTGTGTAGAGAAGTGTGCACGTTTAATCTTTCATGCTTATTTATCCTCAGTTAGTTTTGGCGTGCAAGTTTGCAGAACTGAATAACTGATTAATAGATCTGGTATGTAATAGTCCCTATCGACTCACCGAGGCTCTAAAGTATGAGTATTTGCATGTTCCAACGGTTAAATGCGAATTAGTTATAATTGCGTGCCAAATTATTAGACAAAAAATCCTTTCAAAACGAAAAATGTCCATTTTAGGCAAGTTTGAAATTCCCGGAGGGGGAAATTGTTCTTATTGCCCTAGATCCGCTCCTGCTTTAGACAGTTAAGCAAAATTCATTTAGTTTCTCATCTTAAAAAAATATTTTTTTATATATTTCATTTTAATATTTTTCATATCAAAGAAATAATTTGTAATGCTTTTTAATCATGTTTCTTTGCGATTCTGCGGACCCCTTAACATCGACTCGCGGGGGTCTGTGTACCATGTTTTGGGAATCACTGTATATTGGAATACGAAAGGACGTCAAACAAGAAAACTGAAGTTACTAAAACCACTTTTGAAGGTGAAAATTGACATTTTTGTAAAAACGAATTGGTGTACTTCGGAATAAATGTCGAAATACAATCTAATAGAAAATGTAATTAAAATCGTGTAGATTTACACAAAAAGAAATAATTATAAATATATTAGGTGAACGATATTCAAAGCAGAACAATTAAGTGTTTCTGCTCAAAGGAAAAATTCCAAAATGGCCAATGCACTCTATTATAAATATTTCCGATTGCTAATATATATTACCAAACTAACTGACCGCACACTTTCCCAAAATACCGTAGAAGTCTTTGTGTTTAGAATGATATGCGGTTACACAGAGCACATTCGGAATATATTCCGATGTATGATCCCAGTCAAAGCTGTTCTTAGGGGTGTGCGACGCGTGTCTCCGCAGAGGGCCTCGCTCTTTTGGAGGGGCTCCGCGCCCATGTTAAAAATAAAAATAAAAGTATTTTATAGAAAATGAATTTTCTGTTTTTTTAAGACTCCATGATATTTAAAAAAAATTGTTTACTCATTTATCTAGAACATACATGTTCACTAAACAATTGTGCAGTGGAGCTTTTTCCCGAATTTTCTGTATTTTTTTAATCACTTATTTAGAAAATTAAAAGCATGATGACTGGAGCGTCATAAAGGATCAATTGAGCCATCTTTAAAGCATCCAATTTCCATTTTGAACCATCAGGCTTAATTGAGGCTAAAAATATTTACTTTATTAGCAAAAATATATTCAAATATTGACAGATTTTAACAAGTATCACAATAGCAAAAAAAAACCGATTTCTTTTTGAAAGTGACTTCTGAATTTTTCATTGTAATTTTCAAATTAACGTAAAATTGTCGCTATGTGCCAACAGATTGCGCTCTACGCTTCCTATTCATGTATGTGATTACCATGGAAACCACTGGGTCGTATCCAACAAATTTGCAAATAAGTGGTTTTAGTGTGAGGCCACCGAGAGTGAAAGGGACTTCAAAGATGAGTCGAACTTTTGATGACAATCTAATCTTGTCCTAGTGTCGGTTCTTAACTTCGAGCATGGATCCTTCATAGTAGAGAAAACATAATGTTGTAATCTCGCTAACATCAAAGTGAGGCCAACATGTACGGCCTCAGACACGTGGTTATTCCATTCATAAATTTTCATTGTTACACATTTCCCAATTCATCAGCCAATCGCGAGTATTTTTTAATTCATAATTTTGAAAAGAAGTCACGTGTCTGAAGCCATTCGGTCTGAGATGTTGGTTTCACGATTATGACGTCACATTCGCTCTACTACAGTCCATTCATGCTCGAAGGTTCTTAGAATTCTTTCTGCGCCTACAGGTGTCGGCTATGCAGCCGCGGTGATGGCGTTCTGGCTGAACACCTACTACATCGTCGTCTTGTCGTGGGCGCTGTATTACATCTTCAACTCGCTGCGGTGGGACGTGCTGTGGCGGACGTGCGACAACTGGTGGAACACGCCCCTCTGCCACTCCGAGTACGACAACGCCCCGAACTGCACTAACGGAATCTGCACAAATGGCACAATAGGACTGCCCAAGGGCTATAGGAGTCCCGTCAAGGAATACTGGGAGTATGGCATTTTTTCAAATATGTGCACGATGAACTGAGTGTGCTTGCATTTTTTACTCAGTTGTATCCACATTAAATAAAGATATGATTTTTTTGCATGCCTATTTCTAGTACAGGGTGCATGAGAATAATATGCAATGTACGAAAATCAACTTGAAAGAAATAAGATAGCTAAGTTTTGTTGCTTCAACATGCAACCATTGCTGGTAGTGTGGGTAGACGCGGGGTGGTGCACACACCCTTTATGAAGAAAGCACCCATGCGTCCCCCAACTTCTTAAACCACTGAAATCCGTTCCCCCACTACTAAAAACTACTACAGCTTCAAAGAGCACCATTTCAGGCCTCATATTTATAAAGCGTGTGGAATCACAGTTACTTAAATTTAAACCATATTCATATGTAAACTTATGGTAGTGTTGAACCCTCAAAAATTTTTTTTAAAGAAAAAAACGCTAAGCTCTCCCTCCCCTTCAAATGTGGTCTACGCCACTTATGACGTTGTAAAAAAAATATTTTTATATGTTGAAATTAAAATCATGTGTCGCTGTTAGTATATGTACAAGCAACATAACTTAGCTATCTGATCTTTTTAAGGTTTTATTGCATTTTCTTTTCAAGATCTATTAAATAAGTTTTTGCTTCAAATTCTTTATAAAACTTGTAAAAACCTTCAAAAAACCCTTCAATTTTGAAGTTTTCAAATTATTGAAAGGAACATGCAGATTTTTAAAAGGTTTTACGCAAGAAAATTAAACACTTAAAAAATCTGCAATTCTTTTTTCATTATCCACTATATAACTTTCATAATACTTTCAATTTCATCATTTTTATGAAGCTTTTATACTGAATTTTTTGGCTAGGGAGACAGGAGTTGTTGACAGTGATGGTAAAAGGAATTTCTGTGACACAAACCAAAATTATTTTGGCGCTTTAATGTACAAATGAGATAATTTTTTGTATGCCATCAACAAATTGGGTTCTATTTTGAATATTGAAAATTTTCTAACTTTGTTAACTGCAAATTTTAAACTAATTTCAATGATATGCAAACTTCCAAAATTTACTAGAAATCATTCTTATATAGTGTCAATAGTTTGGTCAGGCAAAAAACAATTCAAGCTATGTATTTTTCATAAAATAATATACTTATATAAATATTGTAATGTTGATTCCCAACATTACAATATTTATATCCATTTCTTACAATTTAATCCGTAAATTACAATAAGCAATTTAATTTTTAAAATAGTAAATCTAGAAAAAGGTCAAATGTATACTGCAAATATACAACTATCTAAAATAATTTACATTTATCTTTTTTAACGGAAATTTGGCGCCCTCTTTAGTCAGGCGCCTCAAGCGATTGTTTTGTCACTTTTGGGCCATAAGTCATTCCTGGTTGTTGATGGAAAGAAAATGCGAAAAGGTTTTCATTCCCCTATTTATTGCAGGCGCAACGTGCTCCAGATCAGCAGTGGTCTCGGAGAACCAGGAGAGGTACGGTGGCCGTTGGCTGGCACACTTGCTTTGGCATGGGTCCTTTGTTATTTCTGCATCTGGAAAGGAGTGAAGTGGACGGGGAAGGTAAGACAATGCATTTCATGTATTAGAAAATCACGCATTAAATGCACTTGGTAAGTAATCAACGTTGATCCAGAGAAGGTGCATAATTCCAATTTATTCTCAGTAATACTCCAGACAAACGATTGCTATCCTACACTTCGTACTTCTGACCATGTTCTTCACAGTGCCGGAATTTAATATATTTGATTTCGCACGTCTATGCCGTCATTTTGATGGCCTTTTTTTAAAAAAAATTTCTTCGACTTCATTCGAGTTTTCTTTTTATGTAACATAAAGACGATTTTTCTGGATGTCGTCCTTGTTACTGCTACTGGAATCCACTTGAGTTCAGTCGTATTTTGCCGTCACAACTGTTTGTTTCCTTCCACTCTAACAACGGTAGCGTCAAACTTAATAGTTGTATTCTCAAAAAGAAAGGCACTAGAAATTATTTAATTTATTCTGTATCAAAGATGAATAGTTTAAGGAAATTAATTTTCATTGATATAATGAAAATAACAATCATATTGCGCAATTGTGATTTGGGTAGTAGAAGGATTGGTAATAAAATTTGGTAATAGGATTGCGTAGTAATCCTCCGGGCAAGCACGTAGCCAGGATTTTGCTAAGGGGGGGGGGGGTCCAACAGTTGCTACGATTTGGGGGGGGGGATAGTTTCTTCCCTAGCTTTGACATTTAGAGCAAATTTTAATTAAAATTTTAAATTAAAAAAATTTGAACTATAAATGAAATTGTTTGTTTTCCCTTCAGTATGAGTATTTGAGTTTCCAAAATGCAATGTTTTTTAAAATGCAAATCGTATGTTTTAAGGATTAAAACATTTCATTTTTCGTTGTTGTATTAACATAATCACAACAAAAATAGAAAATATTAATAAAAAAGTTATATAAATTTTTTCTGACAATAACGATCTCCCGTCTTTTTTCTGGTAGAAATATATGAGTTTGGTGCACTTGCTTTGCTCCCCAATATTCTTTCATTAGCAAATATTTTTAATATTTCGCTCGGCGCAGTTATTTCACATTTTGAGAACAGCGCAACTGATTTGTCACTCTTACATCAACTGTGTTTCTGTCTCGCAAAAAGATCTTTACGATATTTATTGTAACTAAATAAACTTGATTCGTCAAAACAAACAAAATATTTTACAATAAAAGTTCGTAAATATGACTTTATGCCTCAATGTCTAGTTTTAAGCTATTTACCTTTTACATTTTTAACAAATAAATATTTGAAATTATGTTTATTTTAGCTACTTAAATTAATAAATTTTATAAATAGTTTTCAAATAAAAATTTTTCTGCTTTTAAAAAACATAAAGTGTTAGTAATATAAAAAATATATACAATTTTTGACATGAGCCAGAGTTTATTGAGTACAAGAAAAGTTAAATTGGATAATGTTTTGGATAAATATAAATAATCAAATGAAATATTAGTAAAATGAAATATATAATACTATTAAACGAGCAATGTCACTATATTTGTTTGTTTGTTTGTTCGTTTGTTTGTTTGCACAATCTCCAAATCCGCTCTAACGATTTTCACGAAAATTGATGTATTACCTATTTTCGGGGTAAAAATTCGATTGGGATAGGTTTCATCTTCGAAAAATTTCATTTAGGGGGTGAAATAAACAGATTAAAAGTTCGATTTAATTCTTTCCATTGCAAATTATTCATCGCGTATGAGTTAATAGGTTATATGGCAATAACCGCTAAACGTTATTTAATTCGTCATATGTTATTTTAATTTAAAACGTGTAAAATATTTTGAAGAGATATTTTTATTTGAGTTTTTATTCTAAAATAAAGTATTTTTTCTCATAAATAAACGAAGGAAACGTCAAAAAATTAAAATTGAAAAATCGTTTGCTATTTTAAATAAAGAAAAAACACATTCTAATCACATGACTATTTCGTCTACTAAATTATATAAGTTTTCTAATAAATATTTAAAAAGAACTTGAACAAAATCGTTTGCATTTAGAATAATCAAAGTTTGAACCATTTTAATCCTGCGATTTTTTACTGTTTCTTCACGTGACGTCATAAGTGGTATTCACAAGAGAAAGTTTTTAAAATTCCATATAAGAAAATATCGTTTTGAAAAACAAGTAGATTTTTTTATTCCATGTAAAATGGATTATGTATTTCCGTAAATAGAACATTGAATTGTCAAAACAAAAATTAGAAGCAATTTCGTTTGTTTTCTTACTCCAATGAAATCAATTGAATAAGGTTTTATTAAATTAATGTTACGTGTTGTTTATAAAATATAAATTTATTTACATTTAAAATTAAATTTTGTTATACATTTTTATTTCATAAGTTTTATTTTAGCTATTGTTTATAAATATTTATTTTAGAATTTATTGGTTACTGGAATTAATTAAAAGAAGTTTTATTTAATTAATTTTAAGCAATATTTATAAGGATAAAAATATTATTTTATACATTTAAAAAACTATTTTGTTCTATTATTTATAGCTTTTATTTTACCAATTGTTCATAAATACACTCATTTCTCATAGTATTGAACAAGAAACAAAGAAAAATTCTGAGTTTTCCAGTTTTCAAGATATGTTTTGGAAATTGTCAAAAAAGGAAGTGTTTTCAAAAATTCGCATTTGTTTACCATGGACACTTTGCACTGGTTTGAGTGGAAATTACATGACGTCATTTCAAGATATAAGTGACTTCACGCGCATTTTTTATTGGTTGATAGGTTTGTTATTCACCAATCACAGAGAGCTAATCGACCATGCATTTTTGTTATTCCGTCAAAATTATAATCTCGAGACCATGTCATGCATAGTGTCTGTAAAAATGGTTTGGTATTAATTCCACATTCTAATGAGTAAATAATTAATAAAAACGTTAAATTGTTTCAAATTATATTTTTTTTCTTCTGGAAAACTGATACCAGTAAATCTGTCATATAAAGTTCTGAATGTAAAAGCAACATTCCTATGGCATTTTGTACAATTAAATAATGAACTGTTTCTCGAATTACGTAAGTAAGTTTAGTTTAGAGAGGGATTGAAAATGAGTAATGAGCTTTTACAATAGAACAACGGCAAAGGAGTTTAAACTTTTCATTAACAAATTTAAAATTATTTGTAAATATAAATTTTACATCATTTACTAAAAACGCGTTTTAAAATTTATTTACTTTGTTACTTCAAATAAGTTTCTTCTTTATTTAAAGGTTTGTCCGAAATAACCTTGCACCTGCTTAATTAAATATGGAATTATTATTGATATTAAATTGCATTAGATAGTAATAACAAAATACTGAATAATGTTCTCGTATTACGTGGATATGTTTAGTTTCAAGCAGATAATTAGATGAGCAACGAGACTTTATACAATATAACAAAAGGGAAAAGAGTTTTTAATTGAAACGCACATAGTAATTTAAACGCTTGAAAAATAAGTTAATTATTAATTATTAAAAAGTTACATTATTAATTTCAGTAAATTTAAAAACCCTTTTTAAAAATAAATTTTACATTTACCGTAAATGTGTTTTTAATTATTTTTATCATGTTACTTCAAATAAGTATTTAGTCAATAAAAATTTATTCAAAATAACTATATTTTTATCAAGAACCAAACTGCAAGCTACCTACTCATATTTTATATTCTGTAACCTTTTCTTAGGAACAAAACTATGAACTATTCTTAACAACTGTCGCAAATTTCAACATGTGTTATTTTCAAACATTAGGCTAAATAAAATAATATATGTGTATTGAAAAGCCGAGTTCATCATTAAAAAAGTGTGTTTAACAAAAAAAATAGATAAATATTAGTTTAATCGTAACTACTATTATATAATAAAAACTCTTATATTTAGATTATAGAAAAAGTTCAATTTTATAGACTGTTGATTTTCAAAGCCGTTATAATGATTAGCCACTTGGTTCAAATTATATGAATTAAATATAAAACTTTGTTTTCGTCACTACGATTAATTCCTAATTACACATAAAATTATTCGAAATAAGTAAAAATCTTTATTATTGATTAAACGTTTAATAAGAATATAAAATGTTGTTCGTTCCTTACTATTTGTGTATGCATGTTTAAGAAAACAAATTGCCGAAATAATTTTGCGGTAGCAAAAAATAATTTGATCTCCATTATCATAAACTTCTTAATAACAAAACTACTTTGCATAGTCTTTAAAAGTCCATTCAGTTACTCCAGAGTTAGACTGAAGCAAACATCATTACAAATGGTTACTGAAAACCAAGAATGTTGTCACGTTTTATCATGCAAACGAAAAGTTTGTACTACAATTGTGCGAATGTTTGTATTTGTCGCTCAGAATCGCTAATAATATTAATTTAAGTTACTTTTGCAGAATTAATACGGTAACGTTTCAACCTTGACACGTATAACCAGTTGCATGAGCATATTTCTAAGAACTTAAAGATATTTCGATTAAATACATTATTAGACGATAAAAAAAATATCATGAAACGTCTAACAGTTGATATGGACATTTCAAAGCATTTGCATTTAATTCGATTCATTAGAAATATTATAAAGTAATAAAATATGAAAGCGAACTGGGCTCGGTCCCCTGGTACTAAATAATAAATTGTTGAATATATAAATATTCAATGATTCAATAAAACTATTAGAAATTTTGATTTTATGTAAAACGTATTTTCCTGGTATTTACACTAATTCGATGCTGAAATTTCATTTATTATAAGTAATTTATATGTTGTTCAAGATTAAAATGATCTTCGACTTAGTTTCTATACATAAACATTCTTAGTGTTATTGACTTAACAATGTATAGAAAAACAAACATTTTAATTAGTCACTGCCAATTGATTAGCATAATTACAAAAGTCCATTTCATTAGGAAAGATATGGTATGACGTTTAGAATACAGAAATATTTACTTACTTTCAAAACAGTAAAATATGCTGATAGAAAAAACCTCCATTTGTTTGAACTAAAAAAATGCTTCCTAAATTTGCCGTCTGTACTCT
This sequence comes from Troglohyphantes excavatus, assembly GCA_963932185.1. Lineage (NCBI taxonomy): Eukaryota > Metazoa > Arthropoda > Arachnida > Araneae > Linyphiidae > Troglohyphantes > Troglohyphantes excavatus. Next base: position 59,947,727 of record OZ010676.1, on the reverse strand, counting down.
GAAATAACTAGTTGTGAAATAGAGCTGTTCTACCTCTTCATTCTCTTTGTCGATATAGTCTCCTACGACTCTCCGGACCTTAGAGCTCGGGACAATGCATTTGTAGTGTAGGGTTCATTCCAAAACCTGTAGGACCTGCCTCCACAAGCATAGAACAACAATGCCCTTGTCACAATGAAGAGAGCATCTATCAGCCAAAACGGCTGTCCAAGGGTCAATTAATTACAAACAGGTGAGGACGACAGGACCATGAGGACGAAGCGAAGTAGACTATACATTACAATTCCCAGAAAAGCCTTTCTTTGTGGCCCTTGACATGTGCTTGCCACAATTTCAACGCGCCTTTTCCGACAAAGTATTCTATTGGCAGCACAAGTTGACAGTTTCTTTGTAAAAGTGGATATTTGACTAATGATACACACAAATCGTCTTCCAAAGAAAACTGTTGAAAAAGGTTTGTAAGCGATTCCATTGTCAAACCTACGACAACTCATTGTCCTCCTGTTCCTTTCAAAAAGACCCCCCCCCCCCAAACCCTCCAAGAGCAGTTTAAACACGTTTACGAATAAACAAGGGGTGATCTTGAATCCCTCCTACTCAAATCAAAGTTTCCTTTAAATTTTTACGAAATGATAACATGCGGAAAAAATAGAAAACACTTACTTATTTTTTGAAAATTAAAGCAATCTTCTTTTCTTTTAAAGATGTGAATCGGTCAATTTTAAAATTAACTTAAATAACGAAACAACAACAGGACCATAATGGTCCTGAAACAACAGAAAAACAGTAAATTTATCACGAAAACCATTTCCGTTTGGAGATATATTCTCGTAAGTTATCGTTTCACCCACCCATCCCAGCGTTTCACGCACGAGCCAATCAGCATATCGAATCTCAAGTGCAGCTAAAACAAGAAAATTCATTTTGGCTGTACCTTCTCACAAATGCAGTGCATTAGCAAGGGGAGGAATCTCCATACTACGTAGAGGTTGCCATGGCAACGATGCAGCCGATTTCGAACTTCGCTTTTTGGGTGCAGTTCTGATTTAATGGCGTTTTTCCCCCTCCAGAATTGTGCATTACGGTAACAGGCATGCTATTTATCGGAGATTTTGTTTATTACCGTAGAAATTTCATTTTCAATTCTAATCTTCATTTACGAAAATTAGTAAAACATCTTATTTTAGTATACAATAATGAATTTAGGTGCAGTCCGGCTGTACTTGCTGTAGTGGACGATCCGCCACTGGCGTTTTTTAGGGATAACTTGTCGCTATTGACAAGAACAATAGAGAGTAGTATATGGCACAAAAAAAAATCTTGACCTGAAGGGGGGGGGGGGGGGGGGTCCGGACCCCCTGGACCCCCCCCCCCTGGCTACGTGCTTGCTCCGGGGGTTTAACAGAGCGTCAGCAGAGCAGAAGACAGAGCCCTATAGTTTCTTACTATAATACTTAAATATAATGTAATAGTTTTAACTGTAATTATTACGTAAAGTTAATGGAAGTTTCGAAAAAACAAACTTTTGATGGTTAATCCTTTCTTTCTACTTTCTATTGCTGATTTATGTGTATTCCCAACTCATTTGAGTTACTAAACAACACGTGTTGCATTCCAATAGGTCGTTTACTTCACTGCCTTGTTCCCTTACGTTCTACTTTTCATCCTGCTCATCAGAGGCTTGACTCTTCCCGGAGCCGCGGAAGGGATTAAATTTTACATTTGGCCAGACATGAACAAACTGGCCGATTCTCAGGTAGGAAAAAGAGTATATTTATAAATTGCTAATTTTTAAGCAGTCTGTCTATACTGTTAAGAATTCCTTCGATGTGAGGATTAAGTTCAAGAACAAAAAAGGCCTTTTCTTAAAACAAATATTCCTCAAATTGAGTGTCATGTGACAAAACATGAAACCCCCACCGATTACTTTAACGAAAACGGAAGAGAAAGAGAAGAGAACATTCCATTCAGTTCAATTCAATTCATTGACACAATGCGCCCGATTACACAGTACTTTTATTGCACCAGTACTTTTATTTACACAGTACTTTTTTTATACACAGAAGAATATAAAGGATTGTTGCGGAATTTAATGTTCGTTGGAATATTCTTGCTATCAATTTTATGATAGACGTATTAAACAACTATCTTGGATTTCAGAACATTATCTACCAGGTATCCAGCTGAAGTCCGTTCTCACACCCTTCACTTTAACAGTCATAAAAGTAGTGTTTAGCTAATGTAAAGTGCTTATGCGCTATACGATGAGATCAATTACAGCAGCTCCTAGAGGCAAAGCCAAAAGTTAGCGTGCCTATCTCTAAAATTATAGGACATACATGAAAATAATCAGTTACAAAGTTGTAGAGCAGCATCAATTTAATACGAAACGATACCTTGCACACATGAACGCAATGAATAGAACGCGTTCAACGTTCGTTTGTTTGATCTGATTTCCATTGTTACATTGCGAAACGCATTTCTCCCTATTTTAGGATATGCATACCACACAGATTTGGCATTCTTATGACCACTCTATCTACAGTTTTCTAAAACGGGATACATACTTTAATTTTAATTACCCAATATAATTAAACATATTAAAAAAAATTCATTTCTTGTATATAATAAAAAATATTTTTTTCATCCTAACCAGGTATGGATTGATGCTGCTACTCAAATTTTCTTTTCATATGGTCTTGGATTGGGTTCTTTAATCGCTCTAGGAAGCTACAATAAATACAGTAACAATGTATACAGGTAAGCAAGCAAAAGGAGTGGTTTGAGAACTTTTTTAATTTTCATTTCAACCATTTGGCAGTGTTCCTTTTCTGTTCTCTTGATTTCTTTCAGAGATTCGTTGATTGTATCCTGCATCAACAGTGGCACTTCCATGTTTGCCGGGTTTGTCATCTTCTCCGTTGTTGGATTCATGGCCCATGAACAGAACAAACCAGTCCAAGAAGTGGCTGCTTCAGGTACGAATGCCGCGTTCATGAGATTCATTGTTTTGCTCTTGCATTGACACTCAATAAGTATGGCACTCAAGAAGAATACAATATTTTTGTTTTACATCAATGTTTTTCAAATAAATGAATATTCAGAGAACTTTATCAACTGAAATAATTATAAGTGAATTAAGAAATATGAAACACATGAACCCTTCTTTTTTAAAGCACATTAAAATTATTAAAATAAATTGATTGAAATTATTAAAATAAATTGATTAGAAATTATTAAAATTAATTCACTCAAACTATTAAAACTAATTGAAAATATTAAAATTAATTCATTGAAAATGTTTTTTTTAACTATTGAGTAGGTATTTAATAAATACTGGCCATTTCAAGTACAAATTTGTTATGTCTTCAAGTTCCGACCAACAAACTAGAAAGGGAAAATTAGCAAGCCGGAGAAAGATGGTAATTTCAAAGAACATACTACTTCAATACTACTTACTTTATTTTGAAATTAAATTTATTAACAATAAATAATTTTTTGAATGAATCGTTTAATAATCAATTTCGATTTTGATTGAGTACATTTATTATTAACAGAAACAATAAGCTTGATACCCAAGTTCGAAGGGGCATGCAGCGATGTTCCCCAGCTCTCCTCTTATAAGCTTGCGAGGGGCAAGGGTATGGGGGGGGGGGGGGGTATGGCTCCCCCTAATGAATCGGTTTAAGTAGCTATTGGCTCATAAACCTAAGTGTCTGCAACTGTCTTCAGTAATTTTGGAGAGACATGCGCCCTATGACTTCCGCCTCCTAAATGGGACACATTTGACTTCTTTTCTTAGTTTTACAGATTTCATTATAATTTATTTACATGCGTACGAAGCATATTAACATAATCACATGCTCAAACATTTAAAAAATTCATAAAAAAAAAAAAAGTGAAATTTTATTTTTTGTATGTCAAGAAAATATTTTTTAAAAAACGATTATTTTACAATAAACAAAAAAAATGTGTTTAAAAGCTGTAATTAAAGATTTTTGTTACTTATAAAAGATTTTTTGTGAAAAATAATTGAAAACATACCTAATTTTACTTGTCAAACAATTTTTTAAAAAATACTAAGAAACATATGCTTTTTCCGGGACTTATTTTCCCGGGAGGATATTATACTTTAGTTATTTTTAATAAGTTATTTTTCAATAAGATATTTTTTTTAAACCTACGTATATTCACCTTTTAATATTATGTAGAAATCTAAATTTGAACTAACAATTTATTAGCTATATTCAACACCGTCAAAATCTCGTCGTACAAGCCGACACACTTAAAAACTTTCACTAGATAAGAACAAATAATTGTCGAGTAAATGTTGTAAAACATATTTTTAAAAAAGGTTAATCTTTGTTTATGTAATATTGATGCTGTGTTGAACGTGGCATAATCTCTTGTAATGTATAGTTTAGAAAATGTCATTTGATATATTTTTCTTTATAAAACAGGTCCTGGTCTAGCCTTCTTGGCTTATCCTTCAGCTGTGTTGAAACTACCCATCTCTCCATTATGGGCCGTACTATTCTTCCTCATGATATTAATGTTAGGTCTTGACAGTCAGGTAAATAAAATATTAATTTCACATGTACAAATTAACGTAAATTTGAACGTATACGACAATATGTAGTGCCCATTGTATATGTACGTTAATGTGCATATTATTTCTTTGTACAACTTGGTAGCTGAAAAATTTCCGGGCTACTTCAAATAAGTTGATTAGGTGATTGACGATAAGTCAAATTTTGTAACGTCATGACAGAACCTTTTTCTAACGGGCAGTAATGGCTTAATTGTGTAGTCGTTTATTAAAAATGGACAGTCGTAAATTTGAAATGGGTATATAAAAGTTAGGTTTATTAGACATCAATGAGACCTCCAATGCACGGGACAGATAATTCCAACGTTTAATGAAATCTGTTTCATTTTGAGTTTTTCAAAATCCAAATATTCTAAAATGAAATAAAATTGCTCCAGAAAGAAGTTTTGTGTAAGACGTCGGTGACGGAAGAAATAATGCTCCGAATTTGGCTGAGATAGCACCTCGAACCATGTATGGGCTATTACACCATGAGTCTATACCCACTAAAAATAATTATATTGTTCAATTGACACAAAGATCTCACACGAATAATACTTTACTATTTCCTGTATTATATCAAAATTAAAAAAATCACAATAAAAACCTGATTTTTTTTGTTGCGAAAGTTCATTTTTTAGGGAATTAATTGAATTTCTCATGAGGCCATTTAAATATATTTAGTTTTTGACTTTTTAAATACAAGTTTTAATTTAAATTATTTAAATTTATAAAAGAGAACAATATTTCACACAAATTACTTTAGTAATTAAAAAAAACTACTGCTCATACAGCTAGCTAACTTTCATCCGAATTTATAATATACACATATTTTACAATATGCTTAAAAAATAATGCATTTCTCCATTAATAATAAAAAAAAGCCTTAGCGTTTCGAAAAACTTAATATCAAGGAAAACAAACATTGAGAAAAAACGATTTAAAGTTATGTTATGTTTTCTCTCCTGTCATCCAGCATAAAATCTTAAATAACTCATTAAAAACATACTGTTCTAAAATTTTGCAAGCATATTTTCAGATTCCAAACTATAATCTTAGCAAATAAAAAAACTCTGAAATTTACAAATTTTTTTTGGTACTTTGTTCTCTTAAAAAATTCTTCTTAAGGTGTAAAGTTTAAATATATTTTACGATTTACTGAAAAAAAATGTTCTTATGCTTCACAGAAATTCCCAGTTGAAAAAACAATGCAGAGATAATTAGGAAAAACAATTTCTAAGCTATTCCGATCGTGTACTTTGACCCTCCCCCTTTCCCCCATGAGTCCAAAATCAAAAGTCATATGGAAAAATCACTTGAAATTTGTCCTTTCTTTGGGTAAGACAACGATTTGTTCGTGCAATGACTCTTAATTTTAATCTCACCAGAAACAATTGGATTCAGGTTCTCATTTTTAAGTAGATTATGTTTCACAGTGTGCAAATACGTTAATACATACAGTTCTTGTATATGAGCTAAATTCCAGGTTCCCATTTTTATATAGATTAAGTTTAACAGTGTGCGATACGTTAATGAATACAGTTCTTGTATTCGAGCTCACTCCGCGGTAAGTACTCCATTCATTACTTTTAATATGGAAGTAATAGGCTTGGCCCCTAATAAGGTAGGTGAGTAGTTTTCCTAAAAACTTCCACAATATTTATAAAGTACGACTTGTTTCGAAGAATATTGTGTCGAATGTACTAAACATTTCCTATTAAACCATGATATTGAATGCGAGCTTCCTATTACTGTAATTGTGTCCTTTGTGGTAGAAATGTTTTTTCAATTCCTGAGTGCAATGCACATCTTACTTTTAACAGGATCATCGCTTACTATTTGGTGAAAATTGGCCGACGTCACTACAAAATGTTCAGTTATCAGAGTTATCAAAATCCAGGAGATCTCAATAGTTCAATAAACTCATGACTTGGAGTAATTACATTTACAAATAATTTTTTTGCAAAAGAATAATATTTAAAATCTAGTGATATATACATTTATTTTGAAAATTGGTATAATATTTGTAATTGAACTTATTACTCAATTATCAGAAATACACGTTCTTCGCTCAGTTTTAATTAAAAATGGAGGCCATACAAAAAAAAGCCCATGCCCGAATTAAAGTTTAAAAAAACACCAAAAAACCTTAATAATAGCAGTTTCTCAAAATGTCATGTTTCCTGGAAAAACTTCAGATTTTTATCAATCTGTGTGGAATGAGGGCTTACTACCAAAAGAATGCTTTCTCTCATTAAAATATTAAAATAAATGCACTCTATAAAAACATATGTTCAGTCAAACATAAAAAATGTGTCAAAAAATAAGATACAATAACTCGGTTCGCTTTTTAAATATTGACACAAATCAAATTGTAAAATATTTTTTTTCTATTTTAAGCTTGGCAAGTTCTATTAAGATAGGCCTAACACATGCTGAGATGGAGCGCGAACAAAATTGAACTTTTTTACTAATTTTACTAATTAACGTAAAAGTCCAATTTTGTTCACACTTAAATCTGTTTCCAAGTGGAAACTATAATTTTACAAAGTCCAATCCAAATGAGATGCTTAATTTTCGAGATATGAGCAATCAAACACTTCTTCTATTATTTTATTGAGATAGATATCATGATGGATGATACATGACACACTTTTGATATTCAATGTTTCATTTCTAAATACTAATTTTTCGATTCTTTCTTTTTCCTATAGTTTTGCACAATGGAAGGATTCATCACGGCAGTTGTAGATGAATGGCCGAGACGGTTAAGACCACATAAGGAATTATTTATTGCATTTGTTTGCGTTATATCTTACATTATGGGACTCTGTTTTGTCACTCAAGTAAGAGAAGCATTTTGTTCACCTATTACAGCGGTTCTCAACCTGTGATACGCATACCCCTAGGTTACGTGGAGGTCCGGTTGGTGGTACGCGAAAATAAAAATAGCCATGTCGATAAATACCTAAGATCAAAAATTAATAAATATAATAAGTAAAATCCTATAAGTCATTAATTTGATTAGATTGATTAATTTGCCATCTAACCTAAGGCCAATACTGTCTAACAAAAAGAAACTTTTTTTGTGTCATAGAAGGATGTATGAGAAAGGTTATGAGAGATCCAGATACTCATAATAATAGATGAAAAGTTTTAACAAGGGGTGAATGAAATAAATATCAAGGGGTACGTGAGAGAAAAAGGTTGAGAACCTCTGACCTATTAGTAGGAAATCTAAGTACATGAATTATAGTTATCATTGAAGAGACTAGTGATATTCTATTTTTAAATGGGCGGTTTAGCCGCGAAGTGGTTATAAGTCACAAAAATCGGAAATTAAACTAACACCATTTTTCATTACTCGGCAGCTAGATCTATCATTTGCAAGTTGTGTGGGACCTAGTTCAATAGGTTGCCCATTAATGAGTTGATGTTATTCCATTTAGCATTATAGCCAAGGCGAATTGCAGACTTTAAACGCTCTTATCTCGAAACTCAATTTTTGGGTTTATACCACTTGGTGACATACCTCTCAAATGTACATTAGTTACTGACATTTTATTGTAATATGTTATGGAATTTTTTACTGGTATTTTATAGTTGAATACAATGCATTTAAAAAAAATTAGTACATTCAATAACTCCTTATCTATATAATAAAATATGAGTTATTTAAATGTTCTTTTACCTTCAAAAATAATTTAAATGACAGGATTAAGGTATTCCTATGATAGAATGTAAATCAATTACTATTTTTCTAGAACTAATGCAAATGAACTATTTGTTTCTTTAGTAAAATAACGTTCAAGTTTTTAATTGTTTAACTAAAGAAAAATCTTAATTAACACTATACAAACTATTGTCAGCTATTCTGGTAATAATTATATTTGATTTATAAAAAATCCTATGTGTTTCTCAGTATGTATAAGAAAAACGATTATACATTTTGCATTGTTGAATGTTTACTATTTCTATTACTTTTGGATCCCCTGTATATAGCAATTAATTTTGTTTAAGCAACACCCTGCAAAATGATTGAGTTATTTTTTATATAAATTTAATTGTAAAAAAATATTTCTCCTAGACGATAAAGCAAGTGAATACAATTTTTTAGTCATAAATTAATGAAATTATTTTTATTAGGGCGGAATGTATGTGTTCCAGTTATTCGATTACTACGCTGCGAGTGGGATCTCACTATTGTTCCTGATATTCTTCGAAGTCACGTCCATTTCTTGGTCATACGGTAAGAGTAAAACATTAATGGCATAAAACCATATTTTACATTTCTTATAAAAGTTATACAGTATTCATACCATAAAAGAGCATTTTAGGAATTTTAAATATTAAATGTCTTTCCTAACCATTGTTAACCATATTTTTTATGCTGATTAACTTTAGATCAGATAAATTCATAAGACTAGGGTGTGGCAAATTTTTCCCTGTCAATAAAGAAATTTTAAGTAAAAAATGTTTAAGTCATTTAATATTTATGTTTAGCTAAGCATTAATTTTTTACAAATTGCAATGGGAAAGTTTATTAATTTTTTACAAGAAATGTGAATTTTTCTGATTTTATTTAAACATTCAAAGTGAATGGCTTTCCATGGGTTAGATAATCGGCTATTTTTTCCCAAAAAGTTTCATTTGTTGGCCTATAAAGGAGATGCAGAATTCGTAATGTGCGAGACACAGTCGGGAATATGTTTATTTTTAACGTTTTATTTTATTTTTAAAAATAGAAAACAAAATTTTATGTCCTAATAAAAAAATAGCAATCAAACTTAAAATATGTGTTTGTTTGTTTAAATTTCGATACAGTTTTTTTTAAATAATAAATGTTAGAGATGCTGTTCTTTTCTTTTAGGTGTCAATCGTTATTACGACAATCTTCGTGATATGTTGGGATACTATCCTTGCATATGGTGGAAACTTTGTTGGGTCTTCTTTACACCTTGCGTATGCGGGGTAAGTTATATAGTTTGAAAATATGATTATTTTAAGTTTGTATTATGAACGGATAAATTGATTTTCAGTGAGACTTCTTCTAAGACAATGTTATTTAAGTAACATTAAGTCATTTTCTAAAAAGGGAGATTTTATTACGTAGTAAGCTATTTGGAGGATAAAGTAGCTGAGTCCTTACTTGGCATAGCGTAAACTGGTAAAAATACTTGCAAATAACGAATGGTATAATTAGGGTAAACTGGATATTTTAATTATGCACACGAAACAACAGTAGATGTGTACGGAAAACAAAAATAACTCGCCATAATCTAGTTGTTAACATAAAAATTTTGCGATCTGAGCCCAAAATTTCAAGCAAATGTTCGTTGCTTATAATGGAGTGTTGCAAATAGCCGACCATAGCCGTCGTCAATTTGCTAACTTGAGATGCTCTATTGAGACATTATTCAAAATCAAATCATATATAAAATACAGAATATCCTCATTATAGCTTCGTAAAACACTGTAGGGCCCTGAATGTCTGGTATAGCTGTTAAAAAGCAATTAAAAATTGTATAAAATAAATACTAGGAACGTCCAATCTCGATTTTTTATACGTTTAGCTGACATCCCAACATTTGATATTTTTTGCTTACATCACCACATTTGATATTTTTTGCCCACATATACATTATTCTATCATTTACTTGAAAAATTATTAAAAATGGGTTTTGTAGAGAAGTCTTTTAATTTTCACAGAAATTAATTTAATATTATGTACAGACGTATATATGGTTTTGTTGTTTTGACTATGTAATTTTTAATATATCCTTTAAAATTGTAATAAAAATTTCTAATAAAGCTTATATAAATAGTTAATATCTCACAAAATAACTCTTAAGAATTTTCAAAAATAAATATAATCGGTAGTCATAAGAGTGTGAAATATTTTATGGCGAAGGCTCTCAAGATTTTCAATAACGGTGACTTAAAAGTCTTCAGTTTATGAATGCCAAATAAAGAAAAAATGTTCCAATTTACAGAAAGACAATACTCGACTTTAATATTAATAAGAATGTCAATATTAAAGCCCTCACACGAGAAAAGAATTTTTGTACTTTTCCTCAAGATTTGTACGTTTTTTTTTAAATAGTTTGAAATTTTGAAAACCATCAGCTGAAGTGACAGTGCCGAGGGAGTGTCTTGGCAAAAGCATTTCATGTTCTGAAAAATGAAGTTAACGCGAGTCAGAGCTATTCAAAGTGGCATACGTGTTTTTTTATACATTTCGTATCTAACGATAATCTTGTTTGGTAAATTTAACAAATTGCATATAAAAACACATACATATTAAAATAAAACCCATTTCCCATATTGAATTTTTTTATTTCTGATTTGAACCATTGAAAATCAATTTTTTATTTATTTTTTAAATTGAAATTTATTTAAATAGTTATATGTCTCCATTTTTCATAACATTTTAAGAAACGTAAAAAGATAGACAATAAAAAAGTTAAAAAATGTATTTAAAGACATGCATATTATACATGAGTTACACACAAACTCCCCTTTCATCTATTCACCATGTTTCACCCCAAACAAGAGGTGCCTAACTGCCTAATGCGTATCTATGTTAAAATAAATCAGTACCCCAAAATTTACCAAACTTGCCATTTTTTTATTTCATAAAACAATACCTTACATATTGAAGAAATCGCATGGAATATATTCTAATAAAAAAATCAAAGATTTTTCTTTTTTTATTAAAATCTATTAACAATGAACTCACCGTCAATTTCATTCCCTAAAACATAATAATAAAAAATATTATAACGTCCTGAATACCTGAATAAATAATATACCTGAAATAAAAAAATATTATTACTTCCAAAACAATCTAAATTGATAATTATGCACTCAAAATTTGAGAATACATAAAATGTGTTGATATTCCAGATTACAAATTTTTTTGAACACCATTGCCTAGTGCGGTGCACGCGCCGCACACCCCTAAGGGCGGCCCAGAATCAGAAAGGGAGTCACTAAAAATATGTATACTACATTCGAGTAATACTTTTTTCTCTGTGTAATTAACTATAAATACCGTTGTTTTCGAATATTTTCAGGGTGTGTTTCTCTTCAGTATGGTGCAGTACAAACCACTTGATTACATTGGCTACGTGTACCCTTGGTGGGGACAAACTATTGGTTGGCTCCTTGGATTATCATCTATGCTTTGCATACCAAGCTATGCTCTTTATAAGTACTTGACCGCAACTGGTACATTTAGCGAGGTAATTATGACTTTTTTTTATAAATGGAAATTAAATATTAAATATGGGTTTCGTATTAATATTCGTAAAATTACAGTGAATGTGTGTGACTTCATTATTTCAATAAATAAATTAATTTAAGTTAGTGGTGTGCAACCGTATTTATAGGATAGAATAACCTATTCTACAAGTTGGATTTTTTTATGGTAGGATATAAAAATATGGCTATTAAATATTTCCTTATTAACTTTTAACCAACCACTATGTAATATTCAGATTTAAGTAATGATTTGGCATCTGTTTTGATGATATAGATTTACGAAAGTACTATGACTTTATTTTAAAAGTCGGTAAATAAAAAGGAGAACGTGTAGTTAAACGCATTTCTTCCATTATCATTTATTGGCTCTAAACATTCAGAAGGTCATCGCAAAGAGACCGGAACCGAAACTGTCCGTTTGAACCGAAACTGCCCGTGTGATTTCCGAATTCCGAATGTTATGATTTAAATTCATTAAGTTAGTAAATCTTTTAATCGTTATTCATTCTCAATCTTTTTCGCCCTTTATTCGTCCCAAGAAGATTTCATTTTGCTCTCAATGATTTTTTCTTTCTAATAGTGCCGCTTCTAAATTTGCTTTTAAATTAATAAGGGGACATAGTACCAAAAAATTGTAAAATTATCGATTTTATTTTTGTTTGCTAAATTACAGTTCGGAATCTTCTAAATATGCTTGCAAAATTCTAGAACTGTATCTATGTTTATATGAGTTATTTGAGATTTTATGCTGGGTGTGACAGGTACTTACTTTTTTCAAAAAACGAAAGCTTTAAATAGTTTTTATTCAATGTTTGGTTTTCCTTGATATTACGTTTTTCAAAACGCTATGGTCTTTTTTTTATTATTAAAGGATAAATGTATAATTGTTAAGCATATTTTAAAATATGTGTATATTATAAATTGATATGCGAAGTAGCTCTATGATTGGTAGTTTTTTTTAATTACTAAAGTAAACACATATGAATGTTTACGAAAAAATTTGTATTATTGTGAATAACTATTTATATAAAAATCAAATACCTGTAGTATACAAAATTTTAATGCCAATTATGTATTGTAGTGTAAAGGATCTGAGAAAAATTTTGGTAAAAAAATGTAAATATTTAAAAAAGCCTTAGCGTTTAAAAAAAAATTGTAACATTTTTCTAAAAGTTTAAATTTTGAAGGAAAAAAAAATGCAAACTTTTATGTAATTTTGTGTGAAATATTGTTCTCTTATACGAATTGAAATAGTACATATTAAATTTGATTCAAAAATCCATAAATAAAATACAAAGTTTGGATGGTACAGTGAAATGGACGTAAATTATCTTTCAGCGAATGAAAAACCTGTGCCGACCGGACATCAACATCCAGGATGAAATTCGCGAGAGGCGCATTCGGGAGGAAGGCGTGAGCGCTGTCACATCTGTCTAAAGGACGAGGAGCAACGTCACCGCATCCACACAAAGAAATGTGAACCTCCTCTGTATGGGAACATCCTGTTGAAGGGCTCTATTACGTAAGCGTAGGATCGCCACAGAAAAGGGACTCACATGCGGCCGGAAAAGAACTTTCTGCGGGATTGCTGGCGTCCATGCTCTCTCTCCACTACGACTGACACATGGTTGTCGCAAATGACAAAAGAAAACTTTTTTTATTCAACTTGTTATAAACACGGCCAGAAATGTGACACTTTTTTGTAGTTGACTTTAGTCACACGAAAACGCTCACGTAACAAAACCCTTTAACGAAGAGGAATTAAGAATAAAAAATATGGACACATTTGAATGTTTGGGTAAAAAAGTCGCTGTTTTATATTCATATGTACAGTCATTTATTTAGCGAAAAAAAAAGTAATTTTAAACGTTTCACCATCTTAAAATTTCGTGGACTATTTGCAATACATTTTCGATTTTCAACATCCTTTGAAGTTTATAGAGTCTAAAAGGCTTTTTTTTAATAAAAAAACGATAAAAAAACTTTATAAAAACCCGCTGGATTTTCAAACGTAAACAGGTTTTGAAATCAGTTGTAAATATACTCAAAATGCTTCTGTGGAAAATCAATGTGGCTGTTAGAAACTAGAGAAATCTTGTATTTTCATTATAGGCTATAGTGTCAATATCCTGAATGTCCACTAAAACTTCTGATGTATTTGGTTTTAAATGCGTATGCATTTGAAATTGATATCAATAAAAATACAAACGGTAAAGATGTAGTAATTTAAACACATTCGTACACGGGGCAAGCCTGTAATGCCCATACTCCAATACTGCATGACAGCCTAAACAGGTAGACACGTATTTTATGTATCATATTGTTTATTATTTATTGTTTATTATTTTTATTGATGATGTTAGTAAGAATTAAGATCAATATTTTCGAAGACGATTTAAAGATTATGGGTACAGTCAATTGCAAGGAACAAATTCAGCAGTTACAGGACTATTTAATTTAAATCTCAAAATGGGATGTTTACTAGGGTATGTCATTCAATATCAATAAATGTCAGTTTCTACTCATGAGGCATAATAATAGAAAATATACTTAGTATCTACAAGGTGCTGAAATGAATTCTAGTGATATTGTTGTGTGGGGATCTGGGTGTGTTAATGGGGTTTTAAAAATGGGATACATCAATGTGGGAGGCGAATATATAGGCGAATAGACTGTTGAGATTATTGAAAGAATGTGTCATCTAAATTTAAAGATGTATTATTGCCATTGTATAAGGGGTTGGTTAGACCGTATCTTGAGTAAGCAGTACAATTTTGGTCACCTTATTTTAAAAAGGACATCAATTTGTTAGAACGGGTTCATCATAGGGCTACAAAATGGGTTGAAGGTACTTCTGGAATGAAATATGGCGACAGGCTTTGATCTTTATACATGTATACACTCGAGAAGCGGAGAATGAGAAGGGACCTTATTAAATTATTTAAATTTATCAAATCTCGTGATGTTGAAGGCGTAAAATTTAATACAGTCAATGGGAATATAGGTTATGGGTACAAGTTATATAAAACACAATTTAATTGGGAAGGTAGAAAACACTATTTTAATAGAGTAATAGATAAATGGAATAAATAGTTTGCCTGAAGGGGTAGTAAATTCGTCAGGAGTATGCAATTTTAAAAAACAGCTGGATCGGTATTGGGGGGATTGTTAGGATGCGATGAATGGGACCAACCTTGCTGGGCTTAGAGCATGTAGTTGGTCTTCAGTATTTGTATACTGTAATATGTTTTAAGAGAGCCAGGGACTATAGAAGTGGTAGCAAATATATTTTTGTCTCCAAGTTAACAGTAAGTCTATTTATTTATAGATAAATATGTTTCGCGTTTTTAATATGCTGTAGTTTGGTAACAAATTTTAAGCTTTACTATTCATAAATTATTAAGAATGAAATTATAATGTTTTGTCGATTTATAAAAGTTTGCTATCTCAAAATGTTTTACTTACCATGATTTTGAATATCGATGCACATTTCACAATAGTCTTGAATTAAAAGGAAAGAAAATGGGGTTGGTTGTAATTTTATAATTTAGACACTTAGTTAGTGCAATAATAGTAATTTTAATGTTTTGCTTTAACATGTTAGTTCTGTCATTATTTTAGGCCAATAAAGTAATAGTGGTGTGACTCAAAGTTAGACTTAAACCATATTTTCGCCAGTTGCGTTCAGTAGTAAAGGAGTGAATTTTTGGCACAACTGACGTAAAAGTGATGGGAGTGACTTTGACTTACATCACTATTACTTTAACCGCCTCATTTGGTAATGTAATGTACTACAAATGACGGTACTACTGCTTGCAACTCAGGATGTAAAAATGCTTTTTAACTTTAATATAGAACCATATAAAGCAAAAGAGGGAATCCGATATACCGATGGCAAAAATTGTATCAAATCAAAATATATTGACTTTGATTGTTTTTTTAATATAACGGTTATTGGAGAATTGCTGCATAATAAAATTTGTTTCAAAGAAAGCTATATTTTTAAGACAAACTGTTTTGCACAAAATCTGGGTCAATTATTTCAATTAGGGGCCTTTATTGTTTTACTTACTTAGTTTTGCTGTAGCATAAATTATTTTTGAAGGAGTATTGATGGAAATATCTTTAATGATTTATTGTTAAAATCTCAAAATTATGAAAATCTATTTCACTGGTTATTTTATGGTGCGAAAGTAATAAAGTTATTACAAGCTAATTTGGATAAAATTTATTAATATTATATTATAAACAATACTCAACGATACAACATTTTGAAATATTTTTATTAACTAAATAAATACTAATTTTCGGATAACTAAATTTTTTTTAACAAATAAAGTGCTCGGATAGTTTACTATAAGGACCGTATTAAATTTAGTAAAACCTAACAATAAGTAGTGTATAAGGTACTAAATAAAGGCCTGTCCAAACTACTCAGAACGCTCGCTCGTCAAGTGCTGCAAAAGTAGAGATATTTCTTCCTCAGTAAAGTTCATCAGAAAATTGACTTCTAATAAGTGTCTGGGTCTCCCTTCTGTTTGCTGGAACTCTCTAAATTATTGAATGAACTTTCGTGCATTCAATAATGATGTTCAAATTTTTTTATGAAATCAGTTTGTTAGAAATACAAAATTAGTTTGAAGTCAGCAAAACAATTTATGGAAAGATAAATTGATGTTTTGCTCAAAGTTACACAGACAATAAATTTTGGATTTAAAAATATGAGAATTGAACTTTTCTTATGCTTTTAGGGAAAGGTAAGAAATATTATTTTATTTATTTTCACGTTTTTATTAATTTAATTTATTTTTTATCCTATTTTTTTAATCCTTTTTTTCTTTTTTATTCATTAACTTTTTACAAGTGAATTTTGCTAGTTACACTTTACTTGAATGCTTGGTGCAATGCGATCTATTTAAAAAAAAAATTTATAAATTGAAAGGATAAGTTTTTTGTATAATAATTTTTGTTCAATTTTAATGTTGCCAAATTCTATGATTGGAAAAAGTACGTTTTTAATTTTGGAAAATTTATCAAAGTTATCTTCCCTTAACAAACAATTTTTAATATGAAATTTTCTGGTGTTTTATAAATATATTTAAATGTTATAAGTGTATTGAAGTGAAAGTCAGCTTTAAATAATTGTTGAGGAAACGCAGACATTTAAAGGAGTTATTTTGTCTTTTATACTTTGTCAGTATTTATGCCTGATGCGTTTACAAATATCGTACCTTAAATAATTAAAAACATGTTCATTTATTTGAATACACATCCACCAGAACTAGTTACATTTATGTTGATATTTTTATACAAACGAAAGTCACATAATCTCCTTCTCTGACAAAGTTTCGGATAAAAAATAAGTTGCCTTAAGGAAATAATGTTTAATAATCTAATATTCACACACGTAAATGAAAATTTCTAAATGAACATTTTATGGTTTATAGTGTCTAAATATTTTTACTAGTACACTTACTAAAGAATATTTGGACTTCTCTTTGCAGTTCGGTTAAATGCCGTTTTCGATACGGATTGATATGATAAAATCATTAGATACGTTAAATGCTTCAGAAGATGATTAAGGTTTATTGGTTTGAAATCTTGACTAATATTTTGAAAATTGTGAATCAAAAATCTTGAATATAAAACTTTTCTAAAACCTTGAAAAATATATCCATCAAACTCTATAATTCTTCGTGTTTTTGTTTCAATTTATTATTTTCTATCTTGAAATTGCTTGATTGATAATTCAAATTTAATAGAGGTTATTACTAATGCATCGCATCGTAGAATATCGCAATATACGATATTCCGATATAAATCTTGCAGGTTTTAATTTTACAGATATAAATCTTCCGATATAAACCTTAAATACATTAATAATTATAGGGAAAGAATAACTGAATTAGAAAGATTTTAAGTTTTATGATATAAAAGTACAAGTATAATAACTTGTCAATAAGAGTGGGTTATCACACAATGAGAAGCAACCATATACATTGGGAAATATTTAAGGAAATTTGATAATCTAACAAGCTATTTGATCAAAAGTTATGCATTTCTTTGATAAGTTAATTTTGTAGATAAGTTAATGTTAACTTGGGATATAAATTGCTTTGTGTCCCAAGTAAACTCTATGAATAAGGATGAGCGATTTTTAGAATGTGTCCAATCTCTAAATTCTTCTGATAATATTCAGTCCCACACTGGTACAGAATACCCTTCGGAAATGAGAAGTTCCATAATGTTTTGCAAAAAATTGGTGAAACAGACCGCCCTTAGTAGCAGCGGGGCTGAGCGCGAACCTAGTTTCGGAGGCCTGTTAGTAAGGATTACTTATCATCGCCCCTTCCCCCTGAGAATAACAATCGTTGAGGCTACTTTCGTTCATTTTGACAATCGTTTCATCAGTGAATCAGACCAATATTTTTGACGTAGCAAGATACTTTATATTTTTAACGAAAGTAATTTTCTCCGATTCCTTTCCTGTGGTAGCAGCTCATTGGGTTCAAATTTTGGTTCTTAGATGCAGTGGCGGCGATTGGGTGCTGAAAGTGGGGGGGCAAGATAAAGGAGAAACAAGAAGTCCCCCGAAAAGGGAGGGGGGGGGGGGAGGTGGAATAAAAAAAATTGCTATTATATTGCTATAAAAAAGCTATGGTATTGCACACTTGTATTTACTCACTATTTAGTGTTATTTGAAGTATACCAACTTAAAATACACAGTAAAAAAAACTTAATAACATAAATTTAAGAAAAGAAGTTTTCATACCATAAAGCTGATTTGAGACAAGTTAAAAGCTTTCTTTTTTCGATATTCTGACTTAAGGGGACACGGTACCCTTTCACATTTTTTTTTTAATTTCACTATATATTTTTATTTTTTGATTGCAAAATACTTTAATATATAATTAATGACAAAATTGTTAAAAAAAATTCATAAAAGTTTTTTAATAAATTCAAAATTACATTTTTTAAAATTTTTTTGCTGTTTTTTAAATTTCCTAATACTTTTTTAGTTTTTAATTTTTTATCACTAAATTTTGTTTTTGTATTTCTTGAAATATAATAAACAAAACTGGGTATTGAATATTAAATAGTACTAAAATTAGATTTTATATAATTTTTTTCCTTCTCAAAAGCCAAAAAAACCTGAAAAATCTAAAATTTTCTGTTTGAATTATTTTTAAAAATAAAACTATGTGTCCTAGGGATTATTCCATACCCAATTATGTCAAACACATATCTGATAATATTCATTAAAAAAATTGAATCTCTATCTCTATTACAAAAAAAGCCTTAGCATTTCATATGCAGTAAAATGCGTTAAAAATGAACACTGAGAAAAAGTGATTTAAAGTTTTCAAATGTAAAAAAAAGGTATTTATGGTAAATGTATCATACTGTTATCAAAATATATCATACTTTGCATCAATATAAGTATATTTATTAACAAATACTTTTATACTTGGTCATTTTTTCAACTTAAACTTCAATGCATTTTTTAATATAACATTAAAATATATATAACTCCATAAGTCCACTCTTTCTGTTTAATTTTGGAGTTTTCTCTTCATTTACATGAAAGTACATTTAAGAACTCGCCATTTAAAAGTTTTAAAAAAAAGTTTTAAAAAAAAATTAAATTTTTTTTTAAATCCTTCAGCTTTGTAAGCACATTTAGCCTGCTGTCACCCTATATAAATGCAAATAACTTCTTAAATATTTTAAATTAAACACTGAAAATTTTCATACATGTATAGAAATATTGGAAAGGTAATTTAAGCTAATAAAAAAATCGATGTTTTGATAATTTTTACGGTACTGTGTCCCCTTAAAAAGGCAAAACAAAGCACGATAACTTTCAGAAATACTATATAAAAGGGCCACAAAAACTAGTCCAATTTTCAGGAGTATAAAAAGTATGAAATGTTCTAAGCACCTTTATATCACTTGGCTATTTTAGCTATAGTCGAAGACAATTTAACTAGATCCTTAAGCGAAGGCTACGATGTGTAAAAAGACTGAGCTATGGCCCTGTGGCCTTGCTTGAATAAAAAAAAATCAACGGCTGATTTAAAAACAAATAAATATCTATCGGAGTTGTCATAAGTCATATACAGTTTGCTCTGTAGACTCCAAAATGACTGTACAAACGAGAGTCATAAGTCATATTCGGCGCCGTTTCGCTTTTTTTCCCTACTGCTTATATGTAAAACTGAGAAAACTTGGGAATGAGTCATTCTGATAGATTCTGGGTATTTTGTAGATTTAATACGTAGTTACAATAAACTATTTTCTTGATGTTTTGGAAATCAAAGCATTGAGAATTTAGAAAAAAGCTATTAAATCTTTTCTGCCATCATCTTTGAGAACATTCGCTGATAAGTAAAGTAAACAAATATACTTTTGTGGATTGTGTTTTAAAAATGTTAAAATCGGAAATTTTCTGACTAAAATAAACTATTTCATAACCAAACTATTTAATAAGTAATCATAAGTAAAATTATTATAAACTATTTCTTTCAGAAAAACTATAGAAATTATATGGTTGGTTAAAAAAGTTAATCGCTTTGATTAGACTTTGCAAATGTATGTTTTGTTTTGATTTAATTTAACAATTACTGGTACTTTAGAAGCAAAATTTATTAAAATATACTACTTGATTTAATATTCGAACTCGCAATTTGGCGCTCTTTAAAGCCCCAAGTTTCTTACCGGAAGGTTGCAAGCCCGTTCTCCCATCGTCCAAACGTTTGGAGGCGACTAGTGCACATTAAATCTGTCAATGAGAGGGGTTTGATTCTCCTGAAACCTCCCTTCCCCCCCTTATTTACGTTCCTATGGTAGTGTGAGGAAGTTGGGGTTCAAAATGTTTCCTTTGTTAGGCAATGCAGTAAAACAATTGACTTGTAATTTAGTTTTAAAAAGTCCAATATAAAAAATTTGCGGGGGCAACATACAAAAAAGTGCGAGGGCAACATCCGAAAAAAGTGCGGGGGCAACCGCCCCCCCTTGCCCCCCCGAATCGCCGCCACTGCTTAGATGTATATTGTCACAATTCAAAAGAGCTTTTTTTTTTTGGCTCGGTCGATAGCACACGTAACTTCGCACCAAGAGATCTCTAGTTAGAGCCGAACCGTTGATTTTTAGTTAAAACCGCCCTCATTTTTGGCCAAATAAATTTCGTGAAAAAAACAAAACGACAAACGGAATTTCCTCGGTTTGACGAAAACTTGCATCGGAGCATTTATAGCCTGTTTCGGGAAAATTGACGAAAGTTTCTTCAAAAGATGAGCATGGATTTTCAAGAGTGTAGAAGAAAAGAGCCCGATCGAAGGGGAAGCTTGGAAGTGTTTCCTTTTTATATGTCATCTCATTTACACCCGACCCGTTCCGAACATTTCTAGAAAATAGATATTTCGACATTACTAACTAGTTTGTATTATTTTAGAGTTTTGTCTTTTTTAGTATATTCCCAATACAATATGGCATAGAAACTTCATCATTCATAAATAGTAATGTATTTAAATTGTCTAATTATTTGCTTTATGTGGTGCCAATCATGGATGTACCAAAATAAAGGAAGTGTATACCTTTTTGTAATTTTAATAGCTGAATCTAATGCAACTGTTTGGCAACTTTCAATATTTGCAATACACCAGTTCCATACGCAAGATTCAGTCAATTACGATATTAAATGATTATACTAATTTGGTATCAATGTAACAAAATGTTACTGGTATGGTAAAGATTAGAACCATATACACTTACATATAATATCAATCTGGTGTAGTGCATGATTGACGTCGAGACGCCCCTGGTATCCTCGTGTTCTTATTTAAAATTTTTAACTATTTATCTATTAAACACAAACTCGGCATTGATAAGAAATTTTAATATGACTCAATTCGCTTATTAAGCATTACAAGAGTATTTTAAAATTGAGAAAATATTTCTCGAACAAGTATGTTTACGATCGTATAACAGTTTATAATTAAATATTGAGGATAGATGGCAGCACCATAACAATCCTAGCTAAAGAATGTAAAATGAAGAAAGTAACAGAAAAGTAATAAAATATTTTAGGCTTCATTCCCTATTTTATCTAATGTTTAAAATACCGATTTGGAAACATTTTTTGAATTAACTGTTTTAATTATTTTACTTAATTAAAATTCAAAAATATAGAAAATATGGCTTTATTTTTAAAAATATAATCGATCTAAACATGACCACAACCGAGAACAAAGCAAATTATTTTTAAATTTCTCAGAATTGTTTATTAACTCGAAAACGAAATATATATTGAAACAGATAAATTGTCAAATTTTTTACCGTATTTATTTGATAATTTTAATTTGAGAAACACGAACTATATTTGTTCATTTACATAAAGTACCAGGAAGCCGTGCTCAGATTGTAAATTTAATAATCTTAAAATTAATATATCTATTTCTTTTAACTATTATAATTAATATTAAAATATATAACAAGATTCGTTTATTCGTTTTATTCAAGATTCGTGCATATGAAAAAATATTTTCGCCACCTGCTTCTCCCTCGTCCGTGAAAATGGGATTAGTGTAGAGAAGATAATTTCAGTGTTCCTATTTGTATGAAGAGTTGTTGGAAACTGGACAATAATATTCCATATACAGACATACATTTTCTAGCCAGTCTGTGTGTTTTAAATTTCCTCTCTGAAATGCTTACATTTATATTAAAGTATCTTAATTTAAAATAACCATATTTGACCAATCACGAATTGGAAAAAAAATATATTTTGATATTCATGTTTTAGCTATATATATATATATATATATATATATATATATATATATATATATATATATATATATATATATATATATATATATATATATATATATATATATATATATATATATATATATATATATATATATACTTTGTGTCAATGTTACCACACTGTTTATAATATTACAAAAAATTATAATAATGTTTCCTAAAAACAAAAACGAAATTAAGTAAATTTTTACAATAATTTGCATTTTAGTAATGCATACACAAAAGTAAATACAATCTTTTAAAATTGAAGAATACACTATCAAATACTTGCCTAACCTATACATTTCACTGCCAATGATAAGGCTAATTTAGATATTTAAATGTAAAAATTGCTGAATATCTTGTTAGAAAATTTTATAGTATTTTTATTATTATACTTTCTGCTTTAAAAAAAGGAATTTTTTTTTCAAATTAATGTTACAAAATTAGCTTTCAGTTCTTCCTCCCCCCCCTCCTCCTCATTGCGGTCACACATTCCAAAAAGGACTCTTGCTGATCAAAGAGACTAATGTTAGAATTTTACACACACACATGTCTATTTAATTGTCCGGTTAGCCGTTTAGCCTCCCAACCAACGATCTGTGCTCAGAAGTTGGGGGTAATCAAAATCAAATACTTAATATAGCTGACTGTACATTCAGTTGGAGCATTTTTTACTAAACTACTAGGTGAATATATGATTTATTTAATTTTTTTCCTAATGTCGCTCGCGGCTCTGTAACCCTAAAAAAAATAACTCGACAGTTATAAATAATAGTTATGGTATGGAAAAAATAGCATTTTATAGAATCTTATAAGAGATTTTGTTTTCCTTTTTTTAAATGGTTCTAAATTATATTTCTAATGAAATCAATAAAAATAAATGTTTAGATCAAGACCAATTGTATCTAACTAAATATATAAATTAAAATAATAAAATAAATTAATTTTATAATTTTAATTAATGTCTAATAATGTTTAGTTACTTTTAACAATCTCATTGCATTTTAATAATTTAAATAAATTTAATGATGTGATTCGATTTTAAATAGTAAGTTTTTATCATGGCCCCCTTCCCCGAATCCTTGAAGGCAGTTGTCACCCAATGGAAAGATGAGACGAAATCACACAACCAATAATCCTTTATTTGAAATCATACAGGAAATGAGTCGGAAGCCTGATTTGACTTCGCTACATCGAGCAAGGAGTAGACGAGGAGTTCTCTCTTGTGGAACTCCGCCAACATTGCTGTAGATAACATTGCAGTAGATAACAGAACCAAACACATCGAGTCAGTTCACATGACGAGACATTTTATTGCAACAAACAGTCACTCTAGGAGCAGTGCTGGGAAAGACTATTTTTCTACAAAGAGAAACAGATGTGGTAACAGTAGAGGTGCATCTGGATGTGTTGTACAAATAACAATATATAGACTAGAATCAATAAATATACATTTTGCTTCAAGCAATAAATTAGTCATCTCATTTATTCACATGAATTGCACTGGGATGCAATGAGTAAGTCTGTTAGTAAATTGCGTGTCATTTGCAATGTTTGCATGCAATCGAATAACTATCACTTTTCTATTGTAATATAACTACGACATAAGATGTTTGTGGTTACACATTTCTTGAGCTCTTCTTCATTCACTCGTTCTTTTGGCTCGTGTTTCGAAGGGAGCTTTGAAAGTATATGCAAAAGGATTTTTCTTTCTGCGCATCAAAAAGACATGGAATAAGGTTTTCTTTCTGAAAGACTGCGTTCAACCATGGCAAAATTGTATTTGGCATATTTCAATATAAAATAATACATTTATTTCAACAATTTAAAGAAGGAAATACATTTTTTAATCAAACTAGTTTTTACAAACAGTTAATAAATAATAATTATTTTAATAGTGGGATTTCTAAACATTTGTTTAGACCCTTTGACAATAGATGGCGCCACGAAATTATGAAAAAAATCGGCGTATGTATGGGGTTTCATCCAATTCGAAAATCCATAGTCTTTCGATATGCATATCCGATTCCAAAAATTAATACAATTAATTTTTTTATTATCTTTTATGGAACTTCATATATGTTTTTATATAAAGAAAAAAAAAACCTTTGAGGATGATGTTTTTAATTGCTAATAGATGTCAGCACCTGCCAATGTGATCTTTTCGAAAACTGAGTTGTCAATTGTCGCATATAATCTCATTCAAAAGGATTGCTCTTTAATAATCTGTATTAATTCGTCTATTTTTAACTCACTGTGATATTGTGTAATTGAAATTATGCAGAAAATTAACTTTGCATTTGAAGTAATTATCCAAAAGTTTACAAAAGGAATAATTTTTGTCTCCTATTTTGGCTCAACCCACTGTCGGTCATTCCTTTTCTTATTTTGAGTGAGGATTTGAATAGTTTTCAAATACAGTTAACACTATTTTCTCTAAATATAATTTAAATAGTTATTAGTTATTTTTTTAATAAATTACACGAAGTATTTTAACATTTATTTAGCACATTTCGTTGAATTGAAAGGAAAAATACGGGTTCAATCCCTCTTGAATCCGATCTTTAGCAGCCAATCTAATTAAGGAAACCTAGCTATGCATATGGTTCGACTTTGATTGGAATGAATTTTTTTGAAAAAAGTATACGAAAGATAATATCTATAGTTGCAAAAACGATTAAAAAGTAAAGAAAAACACTCTCATTAATCTTATTAAAATTTGAAGTACAGAAATGCAACTGACACAAGCGCACGTTATAGCTTTAATATTTTCTAATTTTTCAAAGTGAGAGTGCTCTTATACTTGAAACAGTACAATGAACATATTTCCATTAAAATAAAATGCACGTTCTTGAATAAATGCTGAAATACATTTTAGATATCTGGTATCGAAAGATACTGAATCAAAGGTGAGTCAGAATAAAAATATTTCTTTACAGCGATTGTTCAAACGAGTATACCTTATTTAAAAAAAATTCATCCCCTTTACAAATTGAGAGCATATGCGTATTCAGTTTTTGGAAGGTTTCAAGGGAGCCATTATACATCAATGAGTTACAGTTCAATCAATACAATGGAGCCATTTTCTAATTATGCTCTCGGGGGAACTTTCTTTTAACATTTTTAATAGTATACTTATTTATTTTGAAGTTAAATCTAAATACATTCCCTGTATATTGAATTTCTTTTACTTTCGCTAAATAAATTCTACATCTATGGCATGTTTGTGTCTCATTTGAATAATGTAATTGAAGATGGCATTTTTTGGATATTTGTGTGATGTTCCTCATTATGACAATAAAAAAGACGATTGTTAACATATAATTAGCAAAACAGAAGTAAAAATACTTTATCTACTGCACAACAGACGGATGATCATCAGCAAATAGAAAATCTACATCAACGAAAACTAATTCATGGAAAAAGTATAAAGTAACATTTTTTCAAACAAATAACAGACGTACGAAACATTAAGGCAGACATAATATTTACATTCTTATAATAATTTGGATGACAAAGTGGTCGGGATATCGTCGTTTCATTCTTGAAAATAAGTAAGCAACACCTCTTTGTATGGAAAAAGTAGCAGCAATCAAGTACAGGCTCATTGGAAAAGACGGTTAATTTATGGCATAGAAATGACTTGCGGCAGGCGCGCTGTGTTTCGCTGCGAGTTGTCCCATTCCTTTTCCAGAGAGCAAGAGGTTACTATCTTCATAAGTTAGCGATCATGTGTGACTAGAGGCTACCGTTTGAAAACATGTTATGTACTTGAATTTAGCATATCGGAATCGAAGCCGTCTTCAATGCGGCGCTTGCTTTACAACGCTTAGTAACAACGCGAGTCCTAACGAAGTTGAATTGTGCCTGCTCCCAGTGGCATAACGGACAGACCCGCACAATATGGACTACAATTGGGGCAGGTCCATGGGCCCACAACATTAATGAATAAATTGTTTGCATAATGGTCCATCCAAAAAATTCACCTGATTAATGTAGCAAACTGAACTAAATCGCGTTTCTACTATCATTAATTCTATTTGATATTCTTAAAATGTCTTCTATTTTTATCTGTTTTAATCCCTCATCCTAAAAAAAAAAGGAAAATAAATTGTCATTTTCATGAAATCTTAAAGAGTTAGTGATGTGATGACAGACGTATACAATATGACTGTGTCAAAATGAAGATAACTTGAACCTACTAGAGCCAGCAAGATTTTTGTGTTAACATTTTGTGGGAGGGAGCCCTAAAATAATGTTTGCGGGAGGGCCCTGACTAGAATTGTTGCACCACTGCCTGCTCCTGCTGGTGGCGTACACATGGAGGAGTTGAGGTGGGTCAAATCCCTGCCAATCAGCCCGGAGTTGTAATTTTTTTAAACCTATAATTACTAATAAAAAGGGATTATAGCAAAATAACCCCCTATAGCCTCTCCCATACAACATTTCTGCGTATGCTACTGACTCTTGCCTACTACGACTGAGCGCCACGACAGAAAAACGTGCAAGGAAAAGCAAACAAAGGGCTGTCTCCTGTCTGAGAGTTCCTGAAACTCAATGTCGCATCTACTATGGCCAACTATCCGGAAACTAACGAACGATTCACTTGCAAACTTCATCAAACGTTCGTTCAAAGCGATCGACTCGCATGTGCATTATGGCCCTAGAGTTTTTCCAGCTCTCTCACTCTTTTGGTGGTGAACTATGAAATACTTTCATTCTCCAACAACAGATGAAGTACAGCTAGTCTCATTACTTGAAAGAACAACTCATTACAATGATTTTTTTTTACCCTTTTGCTTGAAAAGAAAGTTTTTTTTTTTAAAGTCATTGTTAACCATGGCTTACGCAATGTAATACTTTTGAGCTAGAGTATTTTTGATAAAATCACAGTATAAAAGAGTTATACTTATTGAAGAAACTGAAAGAGATCGCACGAGTAATCGTAACAAGTATTGAATAACAAGGATATTTTGATATGATAGAGAGACTTTACTGAGCAAAATCTAGAATTAAAATCATGAGATGGAGGTACTTGCTATCTCCATCAGGGAAGGCTAGTAATCTTAGCAACGATCTCATAATGACTTCGGTACTTTTTTTCCGGAATATGTTTTGAAAGACTGGTAAAGTACATAGCCATCGCATGCTTAGTAAATCATAGTCTGAAATATCGGTGTCGTGCCATATATCACGTCGATGTAAATATTTAGGCCGAAGCGCGTAAATGAAATAGTTTCTCTACAAATTTATTTCAAATAAGGAACGTGTTGTATACATTTTAGGAAACTGAAAATATATTTAAAAAAGGTTTGGCTTATAAAAGTTGTTAGCTTTACACAACATTACAAAAAGTTAAATATAAAGGATATTAAAATATTGCTTGATGACGGATGTTTATTGAAGATAAAATAACTGAAAAAATAATTAAGTAGTTAAACTACGGACCGTTTGCAAATGGGAATATTTTCTATTTATCTCGTTTTCAAATTTCCCAAAACAAATCACGTCGTGATAAAAAAAAATAATAATAAAAATTATAGCCAATTTACACATCAAAAGATCTGAACATTCCCATCGTTATAATTTTAATAAATCTAAAGAGAATGTGCGCTTTTATTCAGCTTCCATAAATTCCCGTTGTGTGAATGCGTCGGAAAAGAATGAATGATTATATTCCACATGCTTACGTCTAACTTACGTGCAATTAAATATTTTCCGATGTTGTCTAAATTGTGTAAAAGTAGAAAAAAAAATCATTTGATTTTGTCTGACTTGCGTGAAATTGTTTTAATTTTAGCAGAAACGAAGTTAAATCATTGCATGATTAGGATTTTGAAGTAAGGGAAATTGCATTCAATTGGGGGATACCAGTTGCTATCAAATCGACTCTAGCATTCTCAAAAAGTTATTAAAGCATATTAAAACTTATAGAATATTATTAATATTCAATACGTTCTTTAACTTTTGTATTTTCTTTTCTTAACGTTTAAATAATTGATAAAGCAATAAATTAGTTAAATAGGTGATAGAAAATGATAAATATTTTTTTTTGAAAACTGTTTGTAATGCATCATAAAATGACAGATTTAAAAGAGTTTAAAACCTGTATACGAGTAGGGTCATGAATGTATGTCTTTGCATCCTGTCATCTTCGCTCAAATATCTGCAATAATATATGCCAATGGATAATTCCCACATTTTTTTTATTCGATTCAGACAACCGAAAATGAATTATATATTGCTAAATTTTCACTTTCTGATTCGTATTTTTTTTAACCGACTTCAAAATTGTGCTTTTTCAAAACGCGCGAAATAAGGCAAAAGTGCGGGAAACAACTGTGACGTCATACCATCCAACGCGTCCACGAGGGGGATGACAAAACATCCGTAGCGGCGGTTGACAAAGCGAACCCTGCTACATAATTTCCCTCCTTAATGGTCCCACAGATTGTTTACAGATATGGCTCAAAATAAAAAAGTTAAACTGGTTGTGTACAAGTACAAATAAGTTTAATACAACGGAAACAATGTAATTACGCCAATACGTTTGGGAATATCACTTTGATTTGTGTGTATTGTATTACATTTTTTTATTGAAACCAAATACCAAATTTTTTTTCAAAAACTTATGTACCCGATTGAGCAAATAACTTTAAAAAAATGCAAGGCCAAATAATATTTTTAAAATTTTAAATTTCATGGCTATGTTTATGTCGATCGTCCAAATGAACATATAGGTCCATGAAAGGGACAAAAAAAAAAATACAAAGTAAAGTTTCTGATATTGCAATTGCGATTCGTGTATATTCTATTGAGTTTTTTTTTTAAATAAAACCTAATTTCAAACATTGATTTATATTTATATATATTTTTTATTTTTTATATTATTAATATATTTTTATATGCCCCTAAATGCAATATTTTGTTTAAATCAATGGTTTATAGTTAATCTTAAAACCTGAACTAAATAGTTAGTCGATGAAAACAGAATACGATCAACCGTAAATATTCGTATGTTTATTTTAGGAGAAATTAAATAAATTTCATAGTGCATATGCACTATCAAATGCAATAATATTGGGAATAATGATGAACCTCAATTTTAGAGGGAACATTTAAATGGTAATCATAAAGTTACAATAGTGGGAGAATATTCAAATAGTGAATACACTTTTGGCAGTTCTCACTTAAATAATTTAGATTTAACTTTCCCTTACTAAAATACAGCGGAGGGTCGGTAGAATGGCAGCCCAAATGTAAATTTTTTGACAGCAGCTACGTTTGCAATTTCGTTGCGATTTTTGTGGCGTTACATTAAAACGTTTTGTAATAGCAGCGATTTCCTCATAGGCTTAATAATGAATGCAAACAAAAAAAAATCCACGCCATCGTGTTAAAATGCATGCAATAGTGAAATTTGGACCGGTTTTTTTTAAAATCAAACTGACATAATTACTTTAACGTTGCAATGTGTCTCACTCGAGTAATATATATCACTCGGGTCTAAAATAAAAATTAATATAATTTCTAATAGCCACTGCCTAAATTACATATTTTCTGAAGAAAATTGTATAAACTCTCAAATTTTAAAAAATATATTCTGAAACATTTCAATTGTAGTTAATACATTGAAACTTAGAAATATTTAAAAAAAAAATTGCATGTATATATGTATGTATGGAATAGCACGTGACACTAATTACATAAACAATGACAGCAGATTTAAATGGGAATTATATTTTCAATTTAGCATTTATATTTAGTATGCGGGGTTGCTAATAGGTCAAGAATGTTCTGCGGTTAGGAATTCGTCAAGTTCAAGAAATATGCAAATTAAGTATTTTATATATTAAAAATTTAAATATATTTCACTCAATCAAAATTCGTGTTATTGTCAAGAATCAATCCCTACAAATGTCAGAAACTAACGAGAGAACGATTTATCTTAATAAGCTGATCTGTGTATAGGATATTGATGCGTCACAATTGTAGCAGCCAATAGCGGAGGAATTCGATTCGAGTAGTAGTCAAATTCTGCGATTTTTCTGTCGTTATACTTACTAAATAATTTGCTTTGATGTTTTGACACGTACTTAAAAATGTGGGAATTGTCCATTGGATCCAATGAAATGTTTGCGATCGTACTTCTAATAAATATTTTTCTATAGTCTTTTAGTTGACATAAGAACAAAAAAAGTAGGGTGAAACAATAAAAAAAAAATTCAATGGAATTATTGTGACAAACTAGGATAGCCTGAATTTTATCATCAATTGATAATTTAATATTAGTTGTTAAATGGCTCAATAAAGTGTATCTATTCTAATCGAATTAAAACTCATTGTCAAAAGAACAATTTAATAACATGCCATTTTATTACAATGAACATGTTAATTATATTTGAAATATAATAAAATTGTGAACTAAAAACGTCATGAAATCCATGATTATCAGGTATTTCAGATTTTTTTTTTGTCAATCTCATTGTTTTTTCTATATGATTCAAAATTTCATATATTGAAGTAGTCTTTTAGTTTCATATTGACATTTAAATCAAATAAAAACACAGAAACATATGTTTAGACTGTTTCAATAAATGTGAATTGCTTCTTTTTGAAAGAAGAACCTCTTTTTTGAAGCTTGAGAAATGAAGTGAAGCACCAATTTAAAAGTAAGGAATTTACAGTAACATATTGCTCAATCGACATTAAATAACGTATTCACCGAAGCGAGTATTTCCCGTTTTACCACCTGCTCCGATATCTATGATAGAGAGTACGGTTAAAAGTTGTAAAACTATACATGTGCATCCATTGCCTAAATGACATAAGCTTACTGATGCCACGAAATATAATACACTTTACCCAATTTTCTATGTCCTCCTTTCTGAATTATTTTAGAGTGTTGTTACTCACTTCCATATTTTCTCATTTGCAGCAGTCGTAAAATTCAATCATATAATATAACCATAACAATTAAAATGTAACTATAAGAATGCTATGCACAAAATTGTCACCTACACTTTTCGAAATATATACAATCATGAGAGGTCAATAGGTTATTAAGATTCCAAATGAATTAAAATAGAAAGCTCTCGAATCACGTTAGCTGGCCAAAGGGGGAAATGTACTGGCCACACAAGATGTTAAGTTTACTCCCTCCAAAATAATTTTGAACTCATTTCATTTTGGCAATTATTCCCGGGGGTGCCGGTCAACCAGACGCGACCACTAGAGTCTACATTATGATTGAGGTTACATTATTGTGAGAGCACCAGAGGTTGGGTCATTCCAGCACATCTCAGTTGCCCGGCATTATCATTTTGTCCGTACAATTCATATTTTGCAAATTGGCAGCTAGGTTGAGTCGTTTGCATTTGGCTCGCCGGTTCTTAAACCAGAATTGGATGTTTTTGGGTTCGAGTTTCGGGAATTTCTGTCTGTATTGCATGCTGTTGAGCTCTTGCGTGAAGCGGACGATCTGGCCGTGTGACGGGTGGGTGTTGGCAGAGAACCACTGCTCCAGCCGCGGCACCTCCGACACCGGGTCGATGAAGGTGCGGTTCCGCTTCCGCCGCTCCTCCAGCCGCCCGAGCACTCGGACCCCCTCATCCTCCCCCCCGTTCTGCCGTAGCTCCCCCCGGACCACAGACTCGTCGACGGCCATGTCCTCCAGACCATCGTCCTCCCCGCTCTCGCTCGACTCGATGGAATGATCGCTCGCAGAGTCCTTCGGCTCGTCCTTGATCAAGATCTCCACTTGCGGCTCCAGGTCGTTGAGGAGGCTGTAGCCGTGGCACCGGCGCACGGACAAGTCCAGCGTGTGCACATTGTCCGAGTCGTCGGAGCTGTTGGCCTGCGACTCGGAGTGGCTCTCGCCGCCGCTGAATCGCTCGATCTCGTTCTCGCGAGAGGGAGGCCTGCAGCAGCTCGGGTCAGAGACCAGCACCCGTCCTTCGCTCGGGCTCCTGGCCCCGTTCCTCTCCGAGCAGCATTTCTGCTCCGCTCTCTTGTGGGCCGCCCGCGCATTCTTGAACCAGTACACCACATTGTTCACGTCCAAGGGCTTCCGCCCCCGCCGGGACTCGAGGGAGTTCAGCTCGCGGACATACTGCTGGATCTGCAGACGAGACGGGTGCTGGTTGTCGGCGAACCAGCGGTGCAGCTTCGGCAGCTCCAGCTCCGGGTCGAAGGAGGTCCGGATGCGAGTGCGGCCTCCGCCGCCCCCTTGCTGGGGCTGAGGAGGTGCGGCCGCGCTTGCCCGTGACACCAGGTCCTGGGGGCCCGGGTGGGGCGGGCTGCTGGGCTCGACCCCTGCCTGCGCGATGGCCGGATGTTGGGGGTGGTGATGGTGCAGGTGCTGCTGATGGTGGTGGTGCTGCTGCTGGAGGAGAGCGACCTGCCTGCAGTGTTGGAACACTTGCTGCAAGTACCACTGGTCGAATTTCTTCCGTGTCTCGTCGGGGATATCACATTCAAGACGGCCTTTGGTTAAAGCGGCGAGTACACTCTGCAAATAAAGATACAACACTTTACAATGGACTCGGATTTATCGCAATATGTTAAAGGGTGGGTACTCACGTTACATTTAACAAAGATACAAGAAAACCACTTAAGTAAAAGAATATAGCATAAGAGTAATAAAACTTGTGTGTAGCTTGGTACAACAGCTGTCTTCTTAATAAAACCTCTCTTTGTAGGTTTTAAACACAGCTATCGAGTAAACAAAAGTGTTTATACGTAGCGGACAAGTCAAGAAAAGCCATTAAGTGGTTGTTGTGACTCCTGCAAAATAGTGTAAGTTGTATCACTGTTGCTGTGACATTCTACTGTCTTGAAAGCGTTCTCTCCCAAGAGACTGAAAAAGTATAAGTTTTGCTATTTACATCTACCCAATCTTTAATGTTAAATACAAACCAACGTTTCTATATGTTTGTTTAGGATTTTTTGCTTGCTAAGTAAATAAGGAGGTAATTTTGTATTATAAATTTAGCCCAATTAATTATTTCTTAAGATATTACATGGAAATCTAACACAATGTTAAATAATATATAATATAATAATAAAATAAATATTGAATCTAAGCATTCAATATTTCATGAGGCTAAGGAAAAAAATTACCTGCTAGAGAAACAAATAAAGTTATTTTTAGTTTCTCATTAAAAGGGCACCAGCTGACAAAATGTTGTGTTTAGAATAAGTGACTCGACACAACTGAATAAGAACAATTAAGACATAAACACATATAAAAATGGATAAATAAAAAAAAAGTTACAATATGACGAACAAAGAAAATATCATAACAAAAAATATTTTTAACTTAATTAAATAATAACGTTAAAAATAAATTAAAAAATAAAGTTAAAATATAAACACAATATAAGGTGCAAATTTGGCAATAAACCGACAATTTGGCTTTTGTTAATGCATTGTTGTTGTAAGTCCAATTCATTTTCTTAAGCAAAAAAATTGTGTGTTCCTAAAAAGTTTTGTGTTTGTAAAACTCCGAAGTTGAAACTTATAGTTTTAACTATGTACATAAAGTATATAGAATTATTTCCTTAGACGTATTAAACCATTTTTATAATTATTATTAAGTTATTTGAGTTATTTATAGCTGATTTTAAGTTTATTGGTTTATCCAAGAAAATTGAAAGTCCATAAACAAAAATTAATTAAACTTTTGGATCTTCACTCACTAGCATATCTAATGAGCTCAGCTATTAGAAGGATAATATTTAAACAAGCTTTTATTGTACATTAAGTCTTCAAAGTCATTAGCGAGATTTCAAGAAATTATCTTAGAGAGAATTATTGAATTTAATCCAACGTTTGAAAATCACATTGTGACTATTAACACCCAGCACTATTGGATTACAAATAGAAAATAATCTTTGAAAAGTCTTTGCAAATGACATTTCGAAATGCGAATCCGTGGCAACTGGAATGACCGCCTATTCCCTCCAGAGTCGTTCCTTGCTGCAATTAGTCCGAAAGAAAGCGTATTCCAAAAAAGTTGGCATCAAAAAATCGGCCGGAGGAACGCGGCGGGTGCGCCTCAAAGAGACCAACTTTTCCGTCGGTTGATCCTTGATGTAGAGCAAAGAAGGCGCCCACATTATCCCATTGCTGGCGAGTGAAGGCTCTTAATCACATTCCGGGGCACCCCCAAACAAACCTCGCCACGGAGGTTTGTTTTTAGCATATTAATTACGATATTTGATCGTAATCCCCGCAGCAAAGAGTCGTACGCGATTACCTGTTGCGCGCCTCCTTTCGACATCTCGTTACCATCCTCCGGAGGATGAGCGCATTTTTGCCATCCCATTATCCCTCGCATTCCCAAGCGGGACGCACGCTCGCTCTCGATCGCCGGGATTAAATGCGCGCTCGAAAAGCGCGTTTGGGAGGGCGCTCGAGGAGCAGATGAAAGGCGCCGCTCCGGAGGATGAAAGGAGCCCTCCTAATCCTCGGTAATGAAGATTACATTAGGGTGGTAAGTGAGAGGACGCGCCGCAAAAAGACGGAAGACTCGCTCCTCGTGTTTATGGAATTAATTCCCGCGCTCTCCACCTAATGATATTAGAAGGCGTGCGGGGGCCCGCGTAATTAATGCCTGCCGCCGCCACAAAGAAGGAGCGCCGCCCCTTTCTCGGAGAAGAGGCGTCTTCGGGGCTTTTCTTCTGATGCCAAAAAGGACAAAAAGGACGAACACGCGCTCGGAAAAGGAGAACAGTGCCGATCCACACGGACGCCGAGACAGGACTCGGAAGCGGTGCCATAGACAGGGCTTGAGGAATACCAGCCAACTTTTTTCTAAAAACAAACTCTAACATTTCGCGATAAATCATTTTATAAGTAACTACCCATCAAATATTATTAAAATATTTTACATTATAATATTTTAGTTGCGGTAATTGCAATCTTTAAAAATGTTTAATCATTTGTGCACTAGAATTTCCTGCGTGTTAATAATGTAATAAATATTATTTTGACTTTGGGAATAAATATAAAGGGGAAATTTTTAATTCTTTCAAAATGGAAAAGTGGAGTGTATCACAGTAATTTTTAATGATGTTTTACGCAAGGGGTGTAGGTGGTAAATGATAGATATGACAATGAAATAATTTGGGGATTCTGAGAAATTTAAACTAAAGTTTTTGAGAAAATTCTGTTTTAAATGTTCGGTGGCCCATCGTCTGGACACGTCACAGTTCTTAACTAAACATAATCAATAAGCTACAATTAAAAAAAAATCATTGATTACTCATTTTTTCATGCAACAGTACTAAAATACGAAAAGTACATAAATATTAAGAGCTGATTCAGGTAGGGTAGCGTTTCGAATAATGTAAATATTTCAGTAAAAAAAGTTCGAAGTTGAGCATAAATTGATTCTTTCGAAATTGAACATTTCATCCCAAATTGGATAAACAAAGATCACCTCAAACACGAGATCGAGCACACAAATCAAGATGAAGTTCAAAACATCATCAAATACCTGAAGAAAAGAAAAGCCTCGGACCCACATAAGATTTAAAAAAATGCTAAAACACCTCCCTAAAGAAATAAGAGAGGGAATTGCAAATATTTTCAACAAATGTTGTGCACATAATTATTATCCGTAACAAAAAAAGACTGATACATTTTATCATGATACTAAAACCTGGGGGTACCTATGTACCCGACAAGCTACTGGCCGGTCAGTCTCTTTACCAATCTGGATAAAAATATGGAAAGAATAATCTACATTAAAATACAACCATTCCTAGCATTCACACAGTCAGAACAGTACGGCTTTTTAAGAGTCAAGTCATCTACAAAACAATTGGTTCGTACCCTAAAATTTATCGGAGCGGTATGACAGCGGTATGTTGTAAGCGAATGACACCACAATTATAACCAAGAAATTAGTTTAAGACAGAGCAGTTGTAAATATGCAAGAAAAAGAACCCGAAATATAGAAAACTGAAGCACCAAATAACGAGTGCCAATAAATATGCTAAGAAATCAAGTGTACTGTCATTGGAAAAATCAAAAAGTCCCATTACAAACGGTGTAATTATATATGCTATATTCCCATAGTAACACATGTAAAGTGGCTAATAATTTTACCCAAAAGTAGGGGAGTTTTGCCTTCAAAAAGGTCACGTTAAACCGATTTTTGGATATGTGGCGTATATAGATCTTATGAAAAACTACTACTTCGCCACCATCTTGGGAAAAGTACCACAAAACGGAACTTTTTTCGTTTCCCCCTGAATAATTCGCTTTCAGTGCATTTTTGAGGTATAATAACTATTACCAACTTTGAAAAGCGTAAAATTTCCTATAAGTTTTGCTTTTATCATTTTTCGATATTTCAAACAGGTACTGAGATACGGGACCGTGAAATCGACTTAATTTTAGAAAAAATGCGAAAAGTCACTACCACGAACATTTGTAAAGAGCATAAGAACTGATGTTGTAGAGGTCAATATTTCTCACAAGTTACGCATAAAATATTTGTAATTTTTCCAGAAAGATGCCGAGTAATACAGCAATACAGCGAAGGTAAAACATCGTCTGAACATACAGGTGGCGCTGAAGCATATAGGCCATTGATTACTCCCTCTCCTTCTCACCCTTTCATTCTAGCGACCACAACTGCAGTAAAGGAGATAGGTGTAAATAAACTTCATGATTCAAGTGGTAAGCGTAGATTTAATGCTAAAATTTTAGTTTAAAAAAAAAATTATATAATTCAGGGTGCTCACTATTTGCCACGTCGTTCGATTGGTCCAACTTTCTTTTTTAAAGACTACTGCTTTTTTCGTGGTATACACATACCGGAATACTCTCAGAAAAATCAAATCAAATATCCCTTTGATAGACGTTATCGTGTGTGTCTAGTATGAGAAAACACCATTTCAAGACACTCTTAAGGGTATTGTTATAGTCAACGCCTTTGTCAACTTAAAGGAACAGATTTTGTAGCAGATGTTTTGTAGCATTCTCAATACCATCGATCATGTTATAAAAAGTTCTTCAATATATCATAAACCGGTTTAAGAAAAGGTTACCACCCAGAAACAAATGTTAACGAGTCAATGGAATTAATTTATTCCTATTTCAGTGAGAACTCTTGATGAACGTCAATTTTCACTAGAACACTTAGTGGAAAATTGAAGAAGACTTTCGCCCAGACCAGCGAACGATAAAAGCAAGGCTTAAACAACAATACGGAGAAGACATATTAATTGCTGAAACGAACAAATCCCCAGTGGTCTGCTTCAAAAACACTGGTTACAAAATTCTCAGCAGTATGTGGTATGAGCACAGGAGAAATAACCGTAAAGAAGAACGAGTTGTTGTCTGCTGCAGATATCACTCGATCTCATCCAATTCTATTCATTCACGCTATAAGTAGCTGTGATACAACGTCACCTCTTTTTGGTAAGGGAAAAACTAAGTTGTGTACCATTCTTCAGAAGTACCCTTCCCTGAACGAACTTGTTTACATTTTTCAAGATTCACATGCAGGTAAACAGGAACTCATTGCAGCCACTGAATGCGCTTTCGTTTATTTATACGGGGGTGACGCGGACAATTCTGTCAATTAACTGAGGTACATTCGTTTTTCCAAAGCTTCGAAAAGCAATACATTTAGTCTAGCTAGACTACCACCCACAAGAGATGCAGCTAAGTTTCACGATTTCAGAACCTATCTCAAGTTCAGGCAAGGCACGGAAACAAAAAAACCCCATCTCAACTGTGGAAGGGAGCGGGACGTTTGTGGCCTAACTCCAATCAAAATGACTAAGGAAACAGTACCACAGGTATTGATTAATTTCATATCTTGCCAGTTTACAAAAGGTTGCAGTAGCAAGAGCG
The DNA here is from genome assembly GCA_963932185.1 of Troglohyphantes excavatus. Classification (NCBI taxonomy): domain Eukaryota; kingdom Metazoa; phylum Arthropoda; class Arachnida; order Araneae; family Linyphiidae; genus Troglohyphantes; species Troglohyphantes excavatus. The sequence goes on along the minus strand of OZ010676.1, from coordinate 59,909,191 downwards.
GTTGTAGGAAAACTGGACTAACATGCTTAATTTTATGTGTGTGATGGCGAGTCTTGTGGAAATGCACTTAAGGTATCCGTAGACAACGAAGATGACGATTGCGAAGATATTGAAGACATTGTGTCTGTGTACAATGAAGATTACGACTAGGATGTTCTTAAAGCCACTGAGGAGCTGCATGAATCCATAACACCAGGACCTAGTAAACAACATAGACTAATAGTTGTGTCGTAGTTTATTAACAATTCAGTAGTTAATTCATGATAAATTAAAACATTTAGCATTTGTTAACATGTAGTTATGCGAAACGATATACTAGTAATAATAAAAAATTAAATTATTTCATCTACATTTGTCAGACCATTTTCTTCCACTATTACCCCAAGGGTAGTCATGATCTTCGTTTACCATGTATTAAATGTGTAAAACTTCGTAAAATAATTTATTTTCAACGCGTTTATTTACCATACAACACGGTTTATAATGATAACACATGTTCAGCAAAGAACAAGACTATCCTCGATCGGGAAAGTATGATTGCTTGCTATATTGCTCCATTTCTAGGCACCTTTTTTTGCAAAAAATTACAAAAAATTTATATGTAACTTGTGGGAAATATTGTTCTATACAACATCAGTTCTTATGTTTTTTACAAAACAATTCAGAAAGAATGAGTTATTTAAATAAAACGCACGTGATATGTAACTTTTCGCATTTTTTCTAAAATTAAGTCGATTTCACGGTCCCGTATCTCAGTACCCGTTTGAAATATCGAAAAATGATAAATGCAAAACTTATAAGAAATTTTACGCTTTTCAAAGTTTGAATGACTTTATTTAGCTTTGGTTATTAATTATTTTAATATTAAGGGGGGGTACCTATAAACAACGAATTATTTTAGACTATTAATTATTAAATTCATAGAAGATTTTTAGATTTAAATTTTTTTTATTTAATTTTATGTTAAAAATAATTTAATAACAATTTAAAATAGTAAATGTCTAAAAATGAATTAAATAGCTATTGTAAAAACTATAAAAAAAATCAAATAAAAAAGATAAAATAGTAATTCAGTTAAAATTCTTATAGATAATGAACACTTAATTCAATAATATATATCTTTTTAACCGTTGTATAATAATAGGTTATCAGTCATTTTGCTTCCCTATTGGGTTTTACAAAAAAACGTCAGAAATTTAATGTACGAGAAAAATTGGGGTATAATGTCAGAGTAGCAGGATAGTTTTATTAAATTGAGAATTAATAAATCCTATTAGGATATAATTTACAATTAGGTTTTTATAAATTTATTAACATTAATATTAAATTTATGTTTATCAGTGGTTTTGCATTATTGATTCTACTAATTTCTGTAATTATGGCGTTTGCTTCTTTTTTAGAAAACCATGAATTTCGATTTAATTTATCGATTGAAATTCATGTATTTATAAAAAAGTAATAGCAAACACAATAATTAAAAAAAATATTTTAATTAATAATGTAACCACAGATAAACATCAATTTAAAAACAATATTAATAAATTTATTAAAAAAAACTAGATCTAAATGATTTAATTCTCAAATTAATAAAATAAACATGCTACAATGACTTCATTATGATGTTTTAGTATTTTACAGTTTAATAATCTTTAAATAAATTAATAATTAATAGTCTAAAATAATAACTTATATAAATATTCCCTACCACCTATATCATAAAATTTCAATAAACAAAGTTTAAAAATGTAATGCAAACTTTAAAACCATATAATATATTTTCTTGTAAATAAAATGTAAACATATTAATAACTTGTAGATATGTTAATAACTTGTAGATATGTTAATAACTTGTAGATATATTAATAACTTGTAGATACGTTAATAACTTGTAGATATGTTAATAACTTGTAGATATGTTAATAACTTGTAGATATGTTAATAAATTGTAAATACATAACATGTATATTTCTAGTATTATAATCATGCACCTATAAATACACACCTTAAAATAAATAAAAATTAACTCCCCTACAATTAACTGCTAAATTTTTCCCTAAAACAATTAATGACGTCATGTGATCTTCATTATATTTTATTTTTTATATTATTAAAATGTGACGAAGTATTTAATTCGAAACACATCTTTCTGTTGGCTGTACCTACCTGATGAGAAAGTGAACATTAAAAAAAAAAACTTTTACCCTAACAGGTAGGTTTTTTTGGGGGAACCGCGTTTCGGAGACATAAACAAAAATTTATTTTTAAATAGTATATTTCCCGAGAAACTTTTACGGTCAAACTTATGTTTACAAAAAGTTTAACTTTTCGAATTTTTCTCCCAAATTAAAAATTAAATGGTCGTTTAAATGGTAGAGCCATCAGTAATCTTTTAAATTTAATGGATATACCTCGCAAACTATTTTAATCCTCTGACGGAGTTGAACGACATAAGTGGTTCATTGATTTCTAATTTTTCTGGCAATGCACATACATAAACTTTAAATTCATAAAAATATTCGATATTGATTTATTTTTGAATCTAAAGCGTTGGGGTGTTTCTTGAAAGCTATATCTATTAGAATTAGCGTGTCGATAATATTTTACAAATACTACCTGCTGCAAGTTATAGATGAAAATTATCATTAAAAAAATAAGTTGAGTTATTTTTTTATTTTATTTTTTAAGGTACAAAAAAATGCGCAATACTAAAACATTCCAAATCTAAATAAATAAGAATTTATGAAAAAAAAAAAGGACTTCTACTATAGCATTAAAGAGACATTACTCTAAAACATTTTTAAGAAAGGGGCTTTGCACTAGCATCTTGTTACATCTGTATGGTATAACATCATAAAGTTTATTTGCAACTAGTTACTGTTATCTAAAATGTTATAGTCAAACGCGAAGTTTTACGTGCAAAATCCTGATATTTTAAAATTTTTACATACATATTTCTTTGTAATTTAATTTTTTTTTTTTTAAGAAGCGAGTCGATATCTTTAGCTAATTTTTTTTTTTAAATAGAGTGCGGAATTCATTTTCTTAGGCTTGTCCATAGTATTTGTCAAAATGAGTTTTATTAAAAAGCGCCAGGTAATAGTCCACTGACATTCAAGAGATTTTTTAAAATGAAAGTTTTTTCACCCCTTGGAAGTTTAAGTAATTTATATTGTGTATGGTTTATTTATATATTTAAAGTTGTAGAGACATATTTTTAAAGTTTTACTTAAAACCATTAGTTTTAAAAATCTAGTAAAATAGAAGCTTTTTTAAGAATTAAAAAAATTTAATGCATTTCTGGAAAAACGGGAGATTTCTGGACGTAATATCGTCAGTAGCTTAAACAGAGGTAAAACTTAATTTTCTTTTAATAAGTGACAAAATACTATCAAGATTAAGTATATTTTTAATTAATGCATTTCTGCTCAATTTTAGTTATTCAAACATTTTGATTGAAACTATTAAGGGGACACAGTATCCAGAAAATTGTAAAATTCTCAATTTTTTTTATTTGCTAAAATAATAATTTGAAATCTTCTAAAATAAATATGCTTGCAAAATCCTAGAACTGTATATATGATTTTAATATGATTTATTTGAGTTTTTATGCTGGGTAGCAGGTATGTTTTTCAACGAACGAAAAATTAAAATCCTTTTTCTTAGAGTTTGATTTTCCTTGATATTAAGTTTATGGAAGCGCTAAGGCTTTTTTTTATTATTAATAGAGGAATGTACAATATTTTAAGTAATATATGTGTATATTATAAATTGGCATGCGGATTAGCTCTATGAGTAGTAGTTTTTGTTAAAAAAATTACTAAGGTAAAAAAAAATAGTTTTAAGGAAGACTTTTATGTTATTATGAATAACACAAAAAAATATTTATATAAAAATCAAATAAATGCAGTGTACAAAATTTTAATACCAATTCTAATGTATTATAGTTCAAAGGATCTGAGAAATAATTTTGGTGAAAAAATATAAATATTTAAAAAAAAAAAAAACTTTAAGAAAAACTTTAAAAAAATTTAAACATTTTAAATTTTGAAGAAAAAATATACTTTTGGAATTTTTGTGATAAATACTGTTCTCTTATATAAACTTAAATAATATACATTAAAACTTTGATTCAAAAAGTCAAAAATAAAAAAAGTTTAGATGGTACCGTGTCCGCCCAAAGATAACTTTTTACGCTTAAAAACTGCATTATCAATATATGTGTGGTGTGTAGATTTTGTAAAGTCATTGAAATTTGCCAATTATAAATACATTACTTTTAAATTAAGTATTTAAAGTTTTTAACTGAAAAGTTGAGAAAGACACAAGGTTGATTTCGAAGAGATATTTTCTTCCTTAGACATCGAACAATTCTAATTGATCCAATCTTGTGCATAATGATTTTGCTGATTTTCTCGCACGGGCAAAAAGAAATCCGAGAGCCTGAAAAGTGGCGTTCATCAGAAATCACTGGCAGCTTAGAAGAGAAACTGTGTCGGTAAATAAGCTTGAGACGAGTTGAGTCCTCTGAAGCGGAACGAGTGTAAAGTATTTGGAAGAGCAGAAACTTTCTTCCCAATCTCGGAGCTGAGAAAGCAGGCAGCATCGCCGGGACAAGTGCAGAGTTGCGTTACAAACAATTACTAGGCGAGAAAGAAACATTGCGGAGGGAGAAAGTTTCTCTCTTCTCTTCGGAACAATTCCCGGACTCCCCCGACAACGGCTTTATGCGTTATGACAGTAATTTATGAGAAAGAACTTAAGTACACACTTTTTGCCCCGCTTTTTTCCCCCCTCAGGAAGAAGGAGGGGGCAGCGGAGAAGAAAAACGGTCGAATGAAAAACTCCGTAAGACGCGAGTTTGAAAGGCTTAGTCAGCTGGGGAGCAAGTTGCTGACAAATCATCGCGAGCAAGCACTCCTTCCCAACAGTCTAATTCTTTGTGATTAGTGCACAGTTGCCGGCAATCGGTGCACCCTGGAGCCACTCATGCATGGCCAAGTCCTTTGGCAAAGAAGTCCCTTTTTCGTTTTCTCAAAGGGGGGTGGGGGGGACTTAATCCTTGTTCATGATGCAGTGGCGGCACTCGCTCAGTAATCCCAACATCAACAATCAGATCCCGACCCATGGCTTATCGGAGGGCCCGTGGAACACGCGCCGCATTTCACACGGGCTGAGCACTGAGCTCATTTCTCACAACACCGAGCACCAGAAGAGCAACAACAAAAAGGAGCGAGAGATTAGAAGGGAAAAACTTTCCGAGAGAGATCCAAAAAGAAGAGGGATTCAAAATGTGCACGCATGCATACACAACAAACGAATACGGGGGAATCATTAGGAGAAAGACGAGCCTACCTGGATGTCTGCATTCAGAAAGGGAGAGGCAATCCCTGAGATTGGAGGTGGAACACACACGACACATGAAAGAAGAACCACGACATATAGAATGGGAAAAAAGTGGATGAAATTTCATAACACATTGTTTAGGAGGCAACCAAATAATCTTGTCAATATATGACTTTGGTATATGGTTCATGCGAAAAAAACGTTAAGTTGCACTTTTTCTAGAAATCGAGATTGCAACGTTTTTCTTAGCTACAGGGGTGTACTTTCATTGTTGCAAAGCGGTAAGAACAATGTTAGTCCGTCAAAAACAAAACAAAACCAAAAAACTTCTAAAAATTAAATTGTTGTGTATGTCAATGAGACACAAAGTTAGTTTTTTCGTTTTCTGTTCAATTACTATGGATAGACCATCATATTTCATCTCTGGACCTTTCATATTCTACTATGAGAAATCGAAAATATTGCGATATCAATATTGAAAAAAAGTATATTTCGCAAATAAGCAACAATATTAATATAAGAAATGTACTGAAAACAACACTACACGTATAATAAGAGTCTAAAAAAAAATTCCTAATTAAATCAAAATGGAAGTTGATCCTAATTTTCTCATATTCTGCACTGTAATTAAGTCAAAATTATCATTTTAAATGCATTGGTATTTGTTTTTACTAACATTGGAGAAAGAAATAAAGTTATCTAATTGAGTTCTACTTTTAACTAGTGTCTTGTTTTATTTACATGGCAAATTCTTCCAAATTTAAAATTATTAAACTAAGTAGTTTTTAAGTTATAATATATACTCTGTACCTTTCTCAAATATTGTTTTTGGATATGGTAGTATTGAATTAGTTTTAAAGTAATGTACAAATAATTTACAAAAAGTTTACATAAAGGGGACACAAGTTTGATCACCTACTATTTGCAATGGAACTGTGTTAACTTTTTTTATGGGGCATCGTGTACAACACTCAATGGCTGGGTAGCAATCAGAAATATTTTGCGTGGGTGGCTTATAGTAAACAAAAAATTACTATTAGACGTCTCAGATGTTCCCTTCGTCATTTTGACACATCTAAAAGTACTTATGTTTTTGGTTCTTTGGTGTTTCGCTTAACGTTCTGTTTGCTTTCATTCAATGCCCGTAAATGAATAAAACAACTACATTATTCAGTTAATTTTAATAACTACCAATGTATTGATTGCTACTACTAAATTCAGATTTTTAATTAAAATATTTTATTTTTCCGGACTTTTTATATTCTTAGGAGGTAAAAATTATGTTGGGAAGGGGTTTGTACCGTTAAAACCCTATACTGGTTGCACCTAGCCTAAAGGTTAGATACTTACAGTACAAGCTTAAAAATAGTATAAATACAACTTCAGATTGATATTTAATTACCTGTTTGAATAAAAGTGTCATTTTCAAAGTGCACACACACAAAAACCCGCACAATAGATTCGTATTTTAAGCGAATGATATTCAAATTTTTGTAAAGACTAATTCTCATATCTATGACATAAAGGGCAAATGTGTTTGTTACATTGCATAAATAACTAATTTTTTTAATTAGAATACAGTTGTTAATAAGTTATTAAATTTTACGCAACATAACTTTATTTTGTATCTTTTTCATCAAGGTATATTAAAATAAATCAAAAACTCATAGATATAATAAAAATTCAAGGATCATAGAGCAGAGGAAACCAGTTAAAAGATATAGTAGCTTAGTTATCAATAAAAAAGTCTACGTTATCTAAAAGTATCCTTTTACAAATAATTTATCAATTAGAGAGACACAACAAATAACTTTTAATACCTAACAAAAAATTTAAATAGTTTAGATGTTTTGAATTTGCATAAAAAGATACAATTGCTGTATGATTAATAAAAACAGTTATTAGTAAGTATTTATAAAAAGCCCTCCTTCATCAGTATCTCGAACTCCAAGAAACTTAAGAAATAAACTCTGTTCTTAGTTAATTCGAATTGAAAAGGTAACATTTCCATGTCGCCAACGATTATGAGAGAGCATTTCCATTGGAAAAGCATCGTAGGTCTATGAAATCTATGGATGCAAAAGAAAAAAAAAGTTTCTTTTCCACGAAGCCATGAAAAGAAAGAAGATAGAAGAGTCCGTCGAAAAAAATCGTAGGCAACCAGTCGTAAATGCTTTCCGTCAGTAACATGCCTAAAACACACTTTAAACTTGAAATTATAACACTCTAAAGCATTTGTGCAAAAACAGTCTACAATAATAAACTCTAAACACTTATAGTAATAAAAATACAATAAAAATCCCAGCCTTATAATATGTATTCAAATGAAGTGCCTTCGTATACATTTTTGTCAATGAGTAATAATTTTCAAATCTATGAGAATGCACACATACAAGTAATACTCTTAAAGAAGAAGCACCATGTACGCAACTCACCTTTTCACTTGAGAGTAACACCCAGCAACCCCCGATCCTACATACACAAGCGAACGTTGTTCAATTTCTTTTTTGATTTATTTTATTACTCTTCGCAGATCATGGAAAGTTGTACACTGGAAATGAAACTCATTCACCACTCTGACAACCATGATTCCAAAAATCGAACAAGAAATGACAATCTCAATTTTTAAAGAGAATTGATCACTAAATATTGAATCTGACTCTCTGATCAATCTTCTTCCAAAGAATGGACAGAGTGGAGTTCTGGTGACTATTTTACTTTCTACTGCTCAAATTCTTTTGGAAAAGGTTTGGAAAGTCATGAATGATATGTTCCTGCTGCACGTTGAAGGACAACGCTATGAATGAAATGAATTCTCCAATAGTACACTGATTATACACGTTACACTCAATCTTCAGTCTGAATTCAATTTTAAGAATGTAATTTTCTATTGCGTCAAAGCTTATGTAGAATTGTGGTAGGGGAAACTCGAGTTACTCTTTCCAGTGACTTTTCTTGAAAAAAGTAAAAACTTGTACTCACCTGTTTCACACAAATAAAGATGTAGCGCGAAGCAATAGCGCCAAAACACTTGTACCGATTTTAAAAAGTGAAGCATTTGCTCTGCGTAAAAGATTACTAGCTGTTTGAGGGAAGTATCTCAGAGAGTGAAGTACTGACGACGAACTCATTTTTTAATTAACTTACATTGTAACTATTTCTCATTCGAAAATAATTTTAAAAAATACAAGCTGTGAAACAAATTTTGTTTCCCTTTGCATATTTACCGTTAATAAGGTGTAAGTATGGGTTTTAGATAATGTGACTAAAATCTTTATATTTATTGGAACTACAATTTTTAGCGATAAAAAATTATATTCAGAAGAAATTTATTTTAATAACATATACTTAATTTAACAATATCAATATAAAAAATTAAATGAAAATCGAATTGCTATGTACGAAATAAGAGTTTCTAAATGCATGTAAATTTGTATAATGGTCAGTCATACATATGACTGTTATTTATATGGCACATTCTATGTTATTTTAAAAAAACTTTGAAGTCTTTTGAAGCTTGACTGCCAGTTCCCAATTAAAACTTGAGGCATAACAGATGCAACTTATAATAAGAATCAAATAAAAGTTAATTCAAAAATGTGTTGATTCTCAGCATTTAAGGTTGAATTAGTTACCTGCTATACTTCTACGATCGGTATTTTTCATTAATTAAAATATTTAGGAACAATCGAAATATTTTGAATTCATACGTACGTCCTTTTATTTAGTTATTTGTTTGACTTTTATTGATGGAAAATTAGCTCGTCGCAGCTTCTTCACTTTTTCGTCAATTTGTTCTTTGAATGCGCGCAAGTGCTTCACTTTTTGCACACAACGGAGCAATTATTTTCACACCCCCCCCAAAGATATCACACAAATGAGAGAGAAAAATGACACTCACACCCACCTGGTCGATGGGGCAACCGGAACTGATTAAAAGGTTTTGAGATTGGGCCAAAAGGACTTGTAACAGTTTTTCCTTTACATCATTAGTACTGTGAGGCTTGGGTCGACTATGTGAAGAAAACCAAAAATAATCCAAATATCATACAACTTTACTTTAACACTGCTAAAAGCATTTCCGTGAAACAACAGAATATGTACCAGCAAGTCCAGCACAATTTCCGTGTTTTCCAGAAACTTCAGTTTTCGTTTGAAATGAGCACATTTCCCGTAACTTTTGACAACTCACATTGCAGTGAGAGATTCGTATCCCGCCAACACTACCATCAATTGAAAGTGGTTGACAAACCAATATATAATAAACTATCTTTTTCAATGGAAAAATTAGTTAAATGGAACACTTTCAATTGCGCATATATTTTGTCATGAAACCACTTTATGATGACCTCTTCAAAAATAAGTAAAAGTAGAGGAAATTTGTGTCAAAAATTCCAGGAAAATGTACCGTATTAAAATTAATATTTTAACGGAATCAAGATAATTAAGGAATGGATTACAGAATTATCAGGATTTTTATTGGTTTTTGCATCAATCTATAAGCTGAATAATTTGTTCGAAAAACAAAAGAGTAATGTATTTAACCGAAAATTCTTTAGAGAGATATGATTGGGATTTAGAGAAATATGATTGGGTATCTCATTTGTTTGTTTAAACATTATGAAACTTTATTTTAACACTGCTAAAAGCATTTCAGTGTTAAGCTTCGTTTAAAAAATTATTGAAATAATTGCATGCATGATATTTTCCGATGACTAACTAATCGGCAGTGTTTATAAATACCATAAAACAAAGAGTACATTTTAAATTAACGGATTGAAAATATTTAAATTATATAAAACCTTTTAAAGCATTTTTTTTTAAATAAATAGAATTAATGATAGTTTATTTTGCAAAAGCCAAATTTTAAATATCTGTAATCCATTCCCTTAAGGTAGTTATATACACATTTGAATTTCACTTGAAAATAAAATAAATACATAAAAAATATTTGTAGTTACTTCTAACAATGCTAATATTTTTCTATTTATTTTAAAATGGACATTTCAAGAGCAGTCCTCTGCACTGCTCTTACAAAAATAAATTGTAAACAATTTTCAAAGGAAATTATTTAAAATATACCCTTAATGTCTGCAGTAACAATAACCAGTTATATAAACCATATTATGAAAATTGGAAAACTTTTTTCTGCATTAAAAATATACCATAACTTGGGGTTACTTGGACCCTGGGGGTTAATTGAATCCAAAACAAAATGCGTTTTAAATCACTCCTAGGTCTGCTGTCATGAAAATATAGACGTGATTAACTTTATATCCAAAAGTCACATCTATATTTTCATGACAGCAGACACAGGAGGAGGATAATTGTTTTGGGTCCAAGTAACCCCAAGTTGTGGTAACAAAAATTAATAGATTTCAATAAACATCGACACTTTTAATGACATGCTGTTAGTTTTGTTCCGTTGCAAAAATACTACTGTGAATAAACTTTAAAATCTAATTGTTCCTCTAACTCAATAAAAATATTTTAATTTTTGGAATTAAAAGAAGAAAAAAACAATAATTTTTTTAAAAACAACGATTTGAAATACGAGGCAAAACAAATTCCTTTGAAATAGTATTGGTAAATTAGAATATTTCCGCAAACTGAAAGCAAAAGGCCGCACGTGGAAACGGAAGGGTGTCTTTTGAATAGCTGAGGACACGGGAACTAAAAGGAAGAGACAGTCGTTTGTCGATTGTAACTTTTAATAATGAATTGAAATAAATTGGGATACCTAAAAGTTTTTCCTTAAGCAACTTCGCTGAAAAAATCTAATGCACTTAACTGTGTGAACTGGAAAAGATTTCAAAATAATATGAGTTAAATTAACTCTATTGTATATAACTACCTTCAATGGATAACTTTTACTATGGTCCGAATTCAATATTGAAAAGGCTGGTTTCTTTTCATCCATCCAACAGGTAAGTCCAAGGACTCAGCAATAGAGTAGACAAAAGAATTACTTACTCTTTGTGCCTCGGAGCTTCACCTGCTTAGTTCCAATGAGTACTGAATTGGAATAAACGGCCGATAACTCGAAAAGAGTCAAAAGCTAACAGGAGCCACTATTGCTCCGCAAAATGGTGGATTTCCATTACACTGTTTATTGCAAGGTAATTTTTAAAGAAAACAATTACGGTGATTCGCCTTAAGTAGCAAATTCTCATTCTGGGCTACTACGGACAACGAGGTCCCATGATCAAACCCATCTGATCGCACAGTGCTTCACCATTGGTGACGTCCGGATACCGGATTACGCAAATTTCACACAACATTTAGCTGCACCATCTCCATTCGACCAACAACAACTGCAACTTGCAAAAAACGACATCAAACGACTGCCCACCGCAACTTCCCTTGCACTGCAAGCATCACGTGACAACGTGTCACATAATTCGTCGATGACGATTTTGATCACCACCAGATCCCACGTGACAACACATTAACGGGTATCACGCCCAGATGTCACGAACTTCGCTCCTGACCGATTTACTAGGAAGGGGATATGCGGTGGTTTGCCGTAAGTAGCAAGTCCGTATTACCGGTAATGGCGATCGTTTTGGCCGCGAGGGATTACGCGTCTTGCTACGGACCACGAGTTCGCACAGCATTCCAGAAAAACTAACATGCTGGGCATTTTCATATCGTGGAATAATCATTTTTAGGTCACAGAGAATTTTTTTAGCAATTTAATTTGGAGCTCGTGATGAAAGTTTTACTCTCAGATGATCCAGCACTCACTTAAGATGGGCCAAGTTCCTTGGTGAAGTCACACATTTGAAGGTGTGGAAGAAGTTTAGTTTCAAGGAACTAAGAAATATTTACTCTATGTCAACCGTCATTTATTCAAAGATGAAAACAGTTGTTTTGAGTAGGCAAGGAAAATTTTACCATCGGATAAGTCATCAATCCTTTTATTATAAAAAACAAGAAACGTTTAGTTCTAAATGAAGGCCTTAAATTTGTACAATAATGGTAATTCAGTCGTGCCCTTAAAATGTCATGTACAGACTAAATATTTAAAATGATTTTAATTCGACTGAACAATAAAAGTGAGGATTTCAATTTAACGGGAATGGACTCAGTTCATACATAAGTGCATTGGATTTTTAGAAGCAAATAATTATTTTTCTATTGATACTTACGATTCAACGGAAAGTATGCAGACGTATTGTTATGAGCATAATTTAAATTTGTTTTAACTAAATAATATTGGACAACTTTCTTATACTTATGAATATTCTCATAAGTTGATTAGCAGTATACTAAAAAAAGAAGTAATTCTATTTTTATGTTCATAAAAGGTTTTTAAAGGTCTTTATTTCTCACACAAATATTATTTCAATACTTTTATTAGGAAATCCTATTTTATCAGCTAAAAGGCCAGCTCAAATTATATGGTTCATTGAATCACAGTTCACTCTTGATTAAAAGCAGGCATAGACAATTTTGGCATTTGATTCTACAATTGATAAGAACACATTAATTTGACTTGTATTTTTTTTATGTGCCTGAAATTTTGTATTTGGTTTTTCCAAATACAAAATTGAAATGCCTTAACTAATTAGCATCCAGTGGAAATAGTTTGTTTTTCTCTGTATAAACATATCAATCTTTAACAAAATATATATTCAGTTTTCTTGCCTCTTAGCACTTTCAAAAGGAGTAACCAACAATTCATGATAGGTCGATTTGATTACAATTTATTCATCATTATAATCGAATATTCCTTTAATTCAATAAACGAAAGTAAGGATTAAGCGTCAAATAAAAAAAAAAAGGAGAAACGTAGACACAATATGAAAATTAACAAACAGCGATAAACAGTGGGGTAGAAAAAAGTCAAAAAGACTGAAAAATATAATATCTTCCAAACCATAAAAGAAACTTATTCATCGGGTTTTTTCCATTTGGGACTGCATCGGCGCATTTATTTTTCATTTCATTTACTATGTAAGGTTTTTTAATGTAGTCATTTCAAGGCTTTTTAAATGTCGGAATTTTTTGACGCCAATTCTCAATAATATTTCTTTCCTTCTCATTAGCGATTCTCGAGATAAAAAAAAAGGCAAATAGGGCCACTGCACGCTAAAAATCACAATTATGCGAACATTTTTTTAGGCGCTCGCCGCTTGGCATACGAATATAAAAAAGTCCTACAAACATCGAGAGAAACAAATAGAAAAAAAATATATATTAAATTCGAAGAAAAAATAAATTCCCCAAACTGCAGCCAGCGTTTAATCTCTAATTAATTTGAGAAAGATAGCACACAGTATCGAAGAATGTCTTCTTCCGTTAAGTCAAGGTAGCTGCAGAACTTATTAGACAAAAGATTTTCAGCTGCTCGCCGCAGCAAAGATGCCTTCCTTCCAGCTTATAAATTCGTCGCGATTTTTTCTTCGCATCCAGTGGGAGAGGGGGGAAGATTTTTTTGAAATACATTTCCTCCAATTAAATTTACTTGAAAGCGGTTCCCTTCAAATGCGAGGTGGGGAGGGGGGTGGGTCATTTTCTAATAGCTACCACTAACTTTTGCTATTGGAAATTTAAAAAGAATGGAAGTAATGATTAGTGTAAGAAGGCTTTTTAAGAAGAGATTTGCACGTGGGTGTATGCAGACGGGGACGGAAGTTCAAATATATACATTTTTCTCACTCTGCTATGGAATAAGAAGAAAAAAAATTATAATAAGAATAAATAAAATATTAAATAAAAATCAAGGAGGGGGAGGGGGGATGTTTCTCGGACGATATTTCTTTTTGCTCTTAATGAAGTACAAGCGTCGATCAGGAGCGAAACTTAATAACATAAAAAAAAATTATATCGCAAATTTTTTAGAGTTCAATTAAAAAAACGGAAATTCTAACTAAACCAGCCACGAGGGAGAAAATAAGCCCACCCCAATGATACGGGTTTTTTTCCCGACTTCTCACGAATGCTATTTTTTGTGAATTCTTTGACATAGGTTAATTAGAGGATATGAGTCCTGGAATAGTGATAATGATTTGTTTGTTAGAGACGAATGGAAGCAATGTTTCGGTTCCGATATGCCATCAATTAGGAAAATGCCTCGCTACGCTATACGGGATTGCAAAAAAAATTTCAACATGAAAAAGCGCATTCAATCAGATGGGTTATTAATATTTTTGGTAGCCGAACAATTAATGACTGACAAATCTTCTATGCGGGCATTTAATAAAAAGCAGTAAAACCCGCAAGACTTTTAAATATTTAATACGTAAATAAAATTTAACTTAAGTTTTGTCTTATTACTTGGAGGTCGTATTTTAAAACTAAAACCATTGTACAAGAAAATGTTTGATGATAATAATTTCTTAAATAGACGAAAAACTCATCAGCATCCTATTGGCGAAAGCGGTGAAGTCTGATGCTGTGACATGCATGGTTGTGGTCTCTACGAGTGAGTTTTAGAATAAAAAGATACACCATAAAAATATTCATCATTTTAAACCGCATTTTAATTTTAGCAGAATTCGTTCTTTTAACTTTTAGTAAAGAATGTCAGTGTTTCAATTGCAATTTGTAGCAAATCTGTTATTTTTGTGTAAAGTAAAACACAAAGTGGCGCCAGAAAGCCATTTTATTAAACCAAAACTGATTCTTTGCGTTTATTCTAAGCGCAAGCGGTAAGAAGCAATGCGTTGTTGGCATGAGATTGAATACTGTCGCAATTCTTTCACATTTGGAAGAGGATTTCAATTGAGTTGCAAGTTTTGAGGCTACAACAATTACAAAATTTTGGAGAAAAAACAACAACATAAAAAATATTGTGTTTGTCCTCCAATTTACCTTTATGAAATGTATTTACTAATCATGTTATTCCCTTTAGGATTTGTTAATACGAGCTCATTGCTCAATCTTGGGGTACCCCCTACTTAATTTAATATTAACTTCAATAGTTTAATCTCGTACCGAACTAAAGTTCTACTATTTGTTAGGCTATCTCCGAGGGAGACAAAAGTACACTTAGTGCGTCAATAAAGTTAATTTCGATTTCCTGGGCCATAACATTAGAGTGAGTTAAATAAAAACATGTAAAAAGCTTAAATTCCAGTCCATACTGTGGTAGCTATTAAAATAAAGAAATATACATTTTTAAGCATTTATTGCAATTGAGAAATAAGTGGCTAAAATTTAGCGAGTTTTTAAAGTCCTATAACTTTAAAACTAATTATATTTTTATAAAACGAAAATGATTGGCACAAATTTAGATATATGGATACTATTTTACCATAACTTATAATTACGGTATGTTTATTTTATGCGTTTTGCCTCGCTAAGGAATTTTTTAAATTTTTAAACATAATAACTTTTAACATAAGTCGTCTATTGAATCAAAAATACCTTAATTGTACTACTCAAACATTTTAAAACAAAGTATGAGGATTTCATTAACTATCCGATAACTACTTTTTGAAATTCGAGCCGAAATTTAGACGAAGAAAGTCTGTCTAAATTGGGGACATCGGCAGTTACTTTTATTTACTCTAGTGAGTGAGAGAGAGACGCGGATCTGGATATAGTAAGGAATAAAATATCAGTACAGATAAGTTTTTGTCAAAATATTTCGAAAGATTTTCATGAAAGAATTGAAATTTTATTAAATATATTGCAATTATGTTATTGAGATATACTACTTTTACTGTATTGTCATTAAATATAGCGGCCATAATGGAATTCATACTTCTTATTAATATTAGCTGTTTAATTTGCATGAATTAGAAGTAATTTCCATAATTGGTAGGAAAAATAACAAATAGAAATTAGGAGAACTTATTTGAATGTAATATTTCGCGTTAACCAATCGCATGTGAAAGAGGTTTGGGTAGAAAAGAAAATGTGTGTTGTTATGAAATATTAGCTGCAATTAATACTATGTTTTAATATATAAAGAATACTATTACACCCTAATTTTATTTCAATAAATGAAATAAGACATAACATATTAATATTATATCTAACAATAATAAAATTATTTAAAGATAAAATACAAACAAAATTATAATTCTTAGGATAATTTTTTAAATTTTGCCTCATACGTCTAAAACAATACGTTTTGACAAAAAAAAAATCTCATCTTGATTTATGCACTAATTCAAAGAAATTGGTGTTAATAAAAGTTAAAATCTAAGTCACAATTTCGTCAACTCTTTCACGGCTGGTTTCAATCTAATTAGTTAAAATTATCTTCGTTAGGAAACAGAGTATTAGTATATATATAATTAATGTCTATCAATTGGTACTCAATTCATTTAGTGCCTAAAATATGCAGTAGAAAGTTGTCATATCTAACCCAAATAGAATTCACCCTACAAATGGATTAAACTTAATAAGTGCAGATACAAAACACGTTTTGATGACAGAGTGCCTTCTCCTGCCGAATCGAAGGAAAGGATATGGAAAAGTCTGTGTCATATGCCACAATAGTCAAACAAATCGTTTGCCATTTTACGACAATCATATAATTTCTTATTGTGGATATACAACACAATTCGGGGAACTCAATTATTTTTTTTTGCTTGTAGAAAAAAAGCCTGGGTGTAGAAATGTTGAGATTACATACCCGAATCACACTTTTAAAATCATGCATGTATGTTGAAGTTGAGAATTTCTCAAAAAACTTCGAAATGGGATTTTATCCATTTGCGTTCTTTCTATGGAATAATTATTCCTCTTTCTGTTATTTTTCCTAAAAATTTTTATGCTGATATAGGACAAAAATAGTAACTTGTTTTGGACCTGAAAAGAGAACATTTAAATAAAAAAAGATCGATGTTTTTTTAAATACAAGATCGTTCTCGTTTATTTGAAAGGAGATGGAACTAAAAAAAACACCTGGAGTACTTCCGATGTCGTCTGAGTGGCGACATCGGAGTGCAAAGCCTTAAAATATTTTTATTATTTACTTGAAAACTAATATTACACTGCTTTCTCAAACTTAATCTCGCAGCAGTAAATTCTACATAAATCAAAAAGTTATGTTTGTATGGACTTCTATCGCCACAGAAGAAAACAGGGATTTGAGATATTTATTTAAAAGTATAACTTTAATTAAAAAAATACATTTAGTACATTCAAAAAACAATTTTGTAAGCTGTGCAAATAATCTAAACACATCTTTGTAAGCGATATGACATTTTAAATTTCTACAGCTATGTTCCATACTTCTAACTAGGTGGTGAAGCGCACTTGGAGGCAATAGCTGATATGCCTCCAATCGCTAAATATGTGTGTAAATTTAACTCTAGAATGAGCTAAGAAAATGGATACTCACCTGTACAAACGTATTCTGAGCGTTGCAACAGTGGAGAGTTCCCCTAAAATATCTCCAACGGTTGCTTCCGGGGATTCTGTGATTTGATCGAATGGGAGGGGTTTCCAATTCTTCAATTGAATAGCACCTGCACATAAAAAAGGGGATAGTATTAGGATATGAAATAATTTTCAGTTTAAGAGAGATAATTAGAGCCATTCTAAAAACATTTGCAGACTTCGTTAATTTAATCGTTTATTTCAGAAACCCGTCAACATCTCATGGTAAACACATATTTTTGTGCACAATCCTGTCAACTACCCTTCCGTTTTACGGTTTATTTTTTACAGTGAATATTGCGTTTAGAGCAGAAACTCGACAAGCGGCCTCAGATAACATGTTGAGTTGGTGGTCCAAAACCCCCTTTTTTAACGTTCAAGTTCTAAACGCAAACATTTGTACTCACTTCAAAACATCCCAGTAAAAAAAAAAATTCAGCTTAAGTGAAAGGTATTTAAGGGTATCTCAATGAATTTAAAGGTTTGTATTATAATCCTATGTACATACTGCACATAATATATGCATATAATACATGCAAAAGTCGAACGTCTCCCTATTCTTGTTACAGGACACAATTTTGAAAAATTATTAAGTGTTTCTAAACTGGCCCTGGGAAAGCAATGGCACTTTCCCAGAGACCATGTTCAACCATGGCAGACCAGGATCAATGCATGTGCTTTGATACTTCCAGTAACATTGGAATCAACATTGGACCCTGTACCCTTTTAGAACAAAAGATAGGAAGACAGTTAATAGTCCCAAAGTTGATTGAATATAAAAGCGGAATTCCGTCGAAAGTGGAAGAATCTCATTCCTGAAGAGCTGATAAAATAACACATTGAAATTACAAGTTTGAAGAAATTAATAAATCATGGTGCCGCTTTGGAATCATTCTTACAACGGTAAACTTTATTTAATGATTTCTCTTTAAAAAAATTTGTTCGGTTTTTGACGTTGACTTAAAAGCCGCGCCTTATACTCATCAGTAATATGTATACCGAAAATATTTCTGTAAAAAATGTATCTTTAGATGTTCCGAACAATCAAACAGAATATTTTTTAAAACCTTTCTTGTAGTATCAGGGGAGCTCAAATCCAGTGAAAATCCCGATAATACGACTTAGAAGAATAAAAAAAAAACTACGTTATTAACAGCAAAAATATCCGTTCTTCTCACGAGTCTAATTAAAACGATGCACCTTACAAACTATAAGCTTTAATGTCGCTTAATTTAATGAAATAAAAAAAACATTATAATAGGGGTATTTCAAATTTTCTCCGGATTTTTTCGAAAATGGTATGGGATGGAACCATCTTGGGATTATTCTTTTTCACAAAAAATATCAAAATTAAATGCTTATAGTATAAAGTTATCTTCAGACAAATAAAAAAAAGATAACCCAAAAAATCATAAGTATGAGAAGTACGTTGTAACAACTCAGTTCCATTTTAACATACCGACATAAAATAAAATGCAAAGCCTTTTTCTGAACTTCTATTTTAAAAGTCATTGCACGAGAAAATTGGGTAAAGTTTCCATCAGGACCTCAGAATTTCGCAGTTCTTGGTTTTTTTCTGTGTTACTTGGTTTTGGATATATGGCGCGTCAAAATGCCCAGTCAAATTACCGCATTTTTTTTGCGAAATTCTATTTGTATTATTGCTTAAATTACGACTCACTATGATGCGTAAAATATAAATGTTTTTATTTCAATCATAATATACAGTGGGTTGTATAATGAAACGGCCACTTACTTAATTTAAAATAAATAGTAAATACCTGTCAGCGTGAGTTTGTAGCGTTAATTAAATCAAGATTCACGTATCTGAATGGTATGTCTAATATGAAGCTGTTAATATTTTTGAGTTTGGTTTACTAGGTGAATATTCAATAAATGGAGACATTTGTGTTGCAAAATATCCTCTACTTTTAAGTGAAATAATATGTCCCAAATAAAAATGTGTGGTAGAATTGTTACACACATATAGAACAATTTATTTTCTTCAATTTAAAGTCATTATGCGTGGTATTTATTACGAATTAAATGAGTTATGGGTTTATAGTTGTATCATCAGGTATGGGTAGCTGAAATTCATTAATGAGTTTTGAACATGGAGAAATTTCAGCTTTCAAAGCAAAATACTAACGTCACGAGACATTGCGAGATACGGGGAAGCAACAATTACCTAGGGGACCTAAGAGGCTTACAACGGAACAAGAAAGGGTACTTTCAAAGAACCCTTTAGCCGGTGAAACACTTGAAAAGCTATGCCAAGATCCCACCATCAATATTTTGAAGTCTACTTTATCTCAAACTGTTCGACAGAACGAAAATCTTAAATAAAAAAACTAATTCAATTAGAACTTTGCAAGAAGAAAATAGTGCAATGGGCAATGGGAAACATGACTTGAAGTATTAATTGTGAGTGGTCTTATAATTTTGCAACAGCATATTTTTATTTTTTACAAGAAATAAAAACATGTATTTTGTTTTTGTTACGTTATAAAAGTTATAGGTACAAAGAACAAAAACGCTCATTGGGTAAAAAAAATCAACCACAACGTGTTGGAAAACTCAAAAAGGCCACAACGCGTTCTGAATGGTAATTGATGCAGATATGATGCGTTATTACATTAAAATCCGTTTATAACGATGCCGGGTATAGCGATACGCCGGATAATGTAAAATGCAAAGGAAGTTTGGATTTCGATTTCCATAGCAGTCCACGTTAATATAACGATTCCGGATATAACGATCAAATTATGACGGTCCCTTGAACGGTTATGACGGTCCCAAATTATAACGGTCCCCTCGCTATAAGGGGTTTTTACTGTATAAAAACACCTAAATAATTGAAGTCATTGACCGATTTTATGACCGTAATGAATTTATAATTGCTGATAGCTTTACTGGGGTAGACCCATAATCACTTTTGCTATTTTTATTTTTTATGTTACACATGTAAAACTTATTATACAATTAAAGTACCCAATATTAGCAATATACTGTAAAAATATGTTGTACTGGTAACTTTTTTTTTAAATTTTATATTTTTATAAAAAAATTTAATTTTCAGAAGTTTACTTCTTTTTTAAATTTTTAGTTACAGCTTTGAAAATTTTTACGTAGTAACGATATATTTTTGCCAAAAAATAGCAGGATATTTTTTAAGTTTAAAGTTTTTGAGAAATATATATATATGTCTCACATTAGCAAAATTTTGCAAAAATACTATACATTTTTAAAAAAACAGGACAAGTTATTAAAAAAAACAAAAAAAACTATGTTGTTTGGTTAACATAATATTGTGTTTTACAAAAAAAAATTGTAACTTTAAGACTACTTTTAAAAAATCCTTAATCTTTTACCATTGTAAAGAATTCAAAAAAACATTTTTTTAATTATATTCATTTAAAGATTAAATTTGTTAAAAAGCAAAATTTAAATAACAGTGAAACATTTAAATTACCTTTTTTACATATGCATAATACACTACTCATTCATTGTTAGTAGTTTATAACATTTTGGAATATTTTTTTTACTTATATAGCATGTTTAATATTTATGAAATTCGCAAAATAATGTAAAATGTTATAATTAAATTACTAACAATGAATAAGTAGCGTAATGTGCATATGGAAAAACAGTTTAGTTTAAATGTTTAACACTTTATATTTGGTTTTTGGCATGTTTAAGCTTCAAATGCATATATCTCAAAATCTATTTTTTCCAATTCTTCACAAAGGTAAAAGCCAAAGACTCTTTTAAAAATAAACTTAAAACTAAATGTTTTTGTAATACACTTACAATGTTTTACTAATCAAAGTAATCTTGTGGTTTAAAAAAAATATTTTTAAGTAGGAAATGCACAATTTTCTGCAAAATTGCGCTAATGATAAGCATGTATGTTTTTTCCTCAAAAAGTTTTAACTATTTAAAAAAAAAGAACAGACGCTGTTTTTTGGCAACAATATACTGTTACTAAGCAAAAAATGTCAAAGCTGTAACTGAAAATATAAAAAAGATGTTAGCTTATAAAATCTTTATTTTTTTTAAAAAAATATAAACGTAAAAAAATTACCAGTACAGCATTTTTTTTACAGAATGTGGCTAATATTAGGGTATTTAATTGTACAATAAATTTTACATTTGTGACACAAGAAATAAAAAAAGTAAAATATGCCTAAGCTGAAAGTTAAAATGCTTGTAAAGTCTCTCTCAGAAATTATAAATTCATTGCGAGCATAAAATCGGTCAATGAGGTAAATTATTTAGCTGCTTTTTCTTATTATTATCGCCTCGTGACTGAATTAAATACCGTTCAGAACGCGTTGTGGTCTTTTTGAGTTGCCAGAACGCGTTGTGGTCGATTTTGCAAATGCCACAATACGACTTTAGCTTTGTGGCCTTTTTGAATGTCCAACGACGCGTGTGATCGATTTTTTTTTCGTTCAATGAGTGCTTTGGTCTTTATGCCTAACATGTACATTATTAGCATTTACTATGTTGATAATGTAAAGTGTTAATTTTAACGATTTTGTGTGAATTATTAAAATTCTATGCTGAAAGAACCTAGTGGATGTAATATTATGCAACCCTCTGTACATTTCAATCAAGCACGATTTCAATCAAATTCAGATAACTTTTTTCCTTTGCTGGCTTCTTACACAAAAACTCCGAGTGACACAATAGAAAAATCCCCCAGCGAAATAACTTTGTTTCATATTCAGTATAAAGGGAGCTCGATTTTTATCAAAGAATAATTGAAAAAAAAATCTTTCATTTCTTTTAATTTTTGAAATGTAGTCATTTTTAAAGTCGTTATGGGGGCGAGGAGGGATTCAATCCTAAGTAACCCTAGACTGGCTACGTCACTGATCTGTCAATCGATTAATATTTTAAAAAATAAAAAACTTTTTAAATCATTATTGATATTTGTGCACAAAGTACGATATTTAAGTTATTTTTAAGTTGTAAAGGTTAAAAAATAAACTTAAACAAAAAATAAAAGAAATGATATAAATTTGAATTATCATTCATAAATGTATTGAATAATCTTTTTAAATATTAATAGATACTTTATTTTATTATACTTAAAAATTAAAGAATAGTTACACATTAATAGACGTTAAGGGAAAAAAATACAAAATTTTCTTAAATCCATACAATTAGTAAATATTATTTTTAAAAATTTAAACAGGGGACATAATATATTCTACAATTAAATTAAATTTAAGAAAGGTAACATTAAGTGATGAAATAGCGTATATATTATTTCTATTCTGAAACACTTTTTTAATTTGCCTCACGTTAAAATTATAATCATGTTAACATTCATATAGCTTATATGAAAATTTAATTACAAAATAATGATCTAAAAAAAGGAAAACCTATTTCAAGATTCAGAAGACGAAAATCCAAAACTAAAAACGACTTAAAGAAACCGATTTTATTAACCAATATAAATGCTTCGAAATAAAAAAAATATATTTTCAATTTTATCGAAGATTTTTCAATTAATTTCAGTATTACACAAAACACTGAGCCCGGACAATTAACTGAATTGCCAAAATGATGAGGATTATGCAAAAATTATTTGAAAGATCATGGAAAATACATTGAAATATTTTGAAAGCAATTTGGGAATTATTTTTGGTTCATTAGGATTATTCACACTTTTAATCGGAATTAATTTATTTGTTAACTTTTAAGTGCAAAAAGGTATTCACAAGAAAATATTTTGAAGGAGTTCAGTCTCATACATTTACGAAATCCGCGGTCCCGCCCAAAAGCGAACATGCTTTCTATATCTGTGCTTAGTTCTCATCATGTCTTACTATTTCTCCGTTTTACTTATGCAAATGCATGACCCGACATTAGCTCATTGGGCCCGGGCCTAGGGGCCCAGATTTTTAAGGCCCCAACTTTTATTTATTTGTATGTAAAATTTGCCTAGATACTTTGAAAAATTTGTCATTATTATTGCAATTTTTCCAGAAACGTTATAATGTTAGTTTTTTTTTTTAAATGAATGTTAAATTTAATTTGCAGTGTTTTTTTTCTTTTCTTGAGACTGTTTTTAACGAGAGGGGTCCCTTGTCTGTGATATGCCTATAGTACTGAACTTTCTGAATCAGGCTTTGTGTTTGTGCATGAACATATTAGATTCATAAATTTTAAAGATTATTTCGTATGGGTTTGAAATTTCATATTTTCCAGAATTTTCACAGAGATTTTTTTTTCTCAGAATAAAAAAAACTCTGAAAAATCAACACTTTTCAAGATTTTCTCAGCTCTCCCTAAAAAAAAAGGTTTCGGTGCTTCAATTTTAATAAAAAAAATTCCGCTACATGCTATGTGATGTATTCCCTTCTTACCTCCATGATGTGACATATTATAACATATATTTTTGATCAAAACATACTTAAATGTAGATCTTCGTCTATATATTCCATCGCCTAAACAATTTCCTCTTCAATAATTACAACGGGACAACATTTTCCGAAGAAACGAGCAAATTCGAACAATTAACTTGTTTGTAACAAATTTTTCCCACTTTGAACATATCTATGACCGGAAAAAACCTTTTTTGTATATACCCTTCTTGATATTTTATTCAAAAGTGTGGTTAGAGACAAAATTTGAAAAAGTTAGTTTTTCGAATCATGACTCGCTAGATTACATAAGACGATTCGCTAAATTGCAATAATGTGATGGTATGAAGATGCATTATCCGACCTTATTCGCTCAAAACTCAAATGGTCTTTAACAATGATAAAATTAACATTGGACCTACGGACAAAAATATTGTTTCAGAAAATATCTTTAAATATCGAATTAAGGTGGTGTTCCAAATATATTTTACTGTAAAGGGAATACTTCACAGTAATTTACGATTTCTTACCTTATCATGAACACTTTT
Source organism: Troglohyphantes excavatus (assembly GCA_963932185.1). NCBI lineage: Eukaryota > Metazoa > Arthropoda > Arachnida > Araneae > Linyphiidae > Troglohyphantes > Troglohyphantes excavatus. Next base: position 59,884,581 of record OZ010676.1, on the reverse strand, counting down.
TCAATTTATATTATTTATCCTCAACTTGAAAATATATAAATTGCGTAACCACCTTACGGAGACACCCTGTTATCTGTATAATATCAGCACATAATAAATTCTCACCTTGAGACATTTTTTGAGCATCATTTCAACTAAGTTTTTAGTTGGTTTAAATACATGAGTTTTTATGAGGCCCATGCAAAATTATTAACTTCTTTAATAATGCCATTTGGAGTTCAATGTATACATTTCTAAAATAATTAACTCTTGTAGAGAGGGGGCGGTCACTGATCTGTAACTGTAACGTCATGGATTGGGCAAGACAGTTTGTTTACTTGAAATCAATTGAAAGATTAGTAGTTGTATCGCACTTTCATCTCTACAGCCATAATTCGTATGGTTCATGCAAAAATATGTGTGTAATACTTTTGGGTAATTTGTTCTTTTTGAAGCCGATTTTAACCAATATTAAGTGGATAACAAGTAAGGACAAAAACCATATATTTGGCAATATAAAAATGTCCGCGTAAAGATGTAGCTCTTTCTTTGGCTGCCTATACAATTTTCCTAGCATGGGACTTCGCATAGACGATGACAACATCTGTGTCTAATGGTGGAACTAGACGGTGCAGCGTAAAATAAAGATAAATAAGTCGAACTACCAGCCAAACGAATTTGGTGGTAGTTGAAGTATTATAGGAGGTTTCATCTCTCATTATATCAAGGTAGTAAAACCTTACATTTTATATCACAATTTTGATTTGTCGGAACACATTAAAATATTAATATTTGAATAATTATAAAACTTTTAAATATATTTTTTATTTACAGTTTAATTTTTTTAAATAATTCTTTTTAAATATATTTTTTTTAAAGAAATTAAAATTTTAAATAAATATTTAATTACATTAAATGTTTTAATTAATTGAAAAGTATATATAAACAAATAAATGAGTTACAAATTCCAATATATCTACAAAAAATAAATTTTTAGTTTAAATAAAATGTCGGCTAAAAGGAACTTTTTAAATAATATTTGGAATAAATAAAAATTTTGGTTAAAATAAATATTTTAATTTTTGGAAGAAATATAATTTTTTAACGCATGTTTCATTACAATTAGTATTTTAAAAGTAATTTTGAGTGAAATTTTATAAACATGTCAAAATATTATTTTATATATAAAAACAATTTCTTGAATAAAATAAAGAACATTTAACTAAAATTTTGATTAATATAAACTTTCCAAATTAATTTATGAAAGAATTAAATATTTTAACATATTTTTAATTCCAAATAATTTTTTTTAATAATTTGGAGTTAAATTGTATAAACATAAGTCGTCGATTTAATTTTGTATACAAAAATTAAATAGTTGCATAAAATAAAAACTTTTAAATAAAATTAATTTTTAAAGAAATTAAATTTTTAACATGAATTTCGAAAAATTATATAAACATATTAATACGTTAAAATTTTCAACTTATCTACAAAACAAAGTTATTCATTAAAATACAAACTTTTAGAATGCTCATTAAACTTTTAATTTGGAATAAAACGTTATAAACGCAAGTCAAAAACTTCCTTCTATCTACAAAGAAATAATTATTGATTAAAATAATAAAAAAATATATAATTTTAATTAATAAAAAAAATTAAATACATTTTTTAAGAAATTTAAATTTTTAAATAAATGTTTAATTACAACAATATTTTTAAAATAATTTCAATCTACCAAATAAAATGTATGTTAAAGTAAAAACTTTCAAATAAAATGTATGTTAAAGTAAAAACTTTCAAATAAAATGTATGTTAAAGTAAAAACTTTCAAATAAAATGTATGTTAAAGTAAAAACTTTCAAATAAAATGTATGTTAAAGTAAAAACTTTCAAATAAAATGTATGTTAAAGTAAAAACTTTCAAATAAAATGTATGTTAAAGTAAAAATTTTCAAATAAAATGTATGTTAAAGTAAAAACTTTCAAATAAAATGTATGTTAAAGTAAAAACTTTCAAATAAAATGTTTGATTAAAATTAAATTTCAAATATTTTTTTTTAATAAATTTAAATTTTCATACAAGTTTGCTTAATTTACAATGAATTTTTTAAAATTAATTTTGAATATCATGAAATAAACATACCAATAATACATAAATGCCAATTTCTATACAAAAAAACGAAAGCTAAGCTGTTAATGTTTAAAATTATTACTTTAAACATGCTTTCGTTTCTTTGCATATTTTTTTTAAATGCTTTGTTATTTTGATGTGTTAAGTTGAATTTACTGACTTGTGCTTTCCCATTATAAGAATAGAGGTAGTCATAAAATAATTTTATGGCTTTATTATTTTTGTTCTGTATGGTTTTGTATCAGAAAATTTAGATGTAAAGTATTTCAAGTGTGTTGAATATTATTAATGTTCAGATATTTTGGAGAGCCTATACAATATCAATAGGTTAATTTGGCAAATTGTATGAATGAATTGACAAGGTTCTTAAAATAAAAAAATTACCAATTTACTTTTTTCGAGATTAATTAAAATTCGTAAATATTAAGTAGCATACGATCCTCCTTTGCTGGGAAGCAAATAGAGGAGATTCGTATACTTAACTTTTAGAAAATTAAGTCATTTGTTTTTTTAGTGATTTGCATATACATGATAATTTAATTTTTTCTTATATACTGGACTAAATTGTAATATTTCCCCATTAAAAAATAACAAGCAAAAACTGTTTAAAGCATTTTCATGGATATAACAATTATTTTTTCTATTTGTAATATTTTAACCCATTTACATACTCTATTTATAGGAAATTTTCAGTGAAATTAAATTATTTTGGAAAATAAATTTTGAAAAAAGGTTTTAAAGGCCTCGTTTATATCTGAATAGCTTTGAAACTGTTTGTTACAATGCGTGGTAACTATTTTATAACTCCACGGAAATATAATAAAATTGTTTTAACAGTTTGTATTTAAAAAAAATATTGTGACTGTTTAATAATACGATCTAGAAAAAATTAATTTTCAGAACATTAAAAACATTTCTCCAAATAAATGAGTGGTGAAAGATGGCCGCTTTAGTCCAGAAGTTTAGCATATCAGTTCCCCTACAAAAAGATTAAACGGCATAAACGCCGCTTGTACGCAAGTGAGAACAAGTATTAGGGATTCTTACTTATACGGTAGTAGGGCAACACCAGGCGATTTTATAGGAGAGGTAAGAGTGCTTCAGGAGCCACACTACAATTTTTTTTTACTCAAATTTGTTCTTTATTGTTCTTATTTTAAATAATTTGTCTAATAAAAAAAACTAATTTTAATTAACTTTAATTCATATTTTTAATTAATTGTACTATAGGGATATCATAGGATTACAAATTTGATTAAAAAAATCTGTTTAAAAATATTTTATTTCTAATAAATTTAAATACTTTACATTCTTTAATAAGTGTTTATTCATAAGTATAGTTTTTACTTCAGAAGTTTAAAAATCTTTATATTTATTAAATTACCTTTATACTATATACTAAATTAAAAAAATATTTAATTTTAATAATTAAAAAAATTATAAGTGTATATGTGTAGTTTCAGAAAAGCACACTCAATGATAGGATTACGCTTTTCTCCTCCCTCCCCTTGTTTATGGTCTAATTTTCCAAAAAAGCTCCCCCATTGTAAAGTTCTGACTTCGTCTATGAGAAATTATTTCCAAACAATTTGACAAACAGCAAATGTGTCGCCGGTCAGAGACAAGTTCCAAAGTTCGCTCCAGCGGGATTTAGTTCCTCTATTAGGTACCGAGGGCGCTGTGCCTCCCCGTCCGAGTCAATTGTGCAATGAAACGGTTGGGGGGGGGGGGGGAGGAAGACTCGGGCGAGAAGAAGTCGTCGCGGGTTGGCCAATTATCATAACAATGCCACTGCGTTGCCAGTGCGCCTAATGAGCAGGTGTAGAGACTCGAGCAGGACTGCGAGAAAAGAACAGGCAGACAGTCGGTGCTTAGGGAGATGGCAAGTGGCCCGCCACGGAGGGGAAACTTTTTAATCAGCTCGGAGGCCGAATAAAAAGTAATCTCAAATAAGTCTGCGGGTTGATAAGAGCTGTTCTTCATTACAGTAATAAAAAGCCGGTTATTAAAGGAAGGGCAAATGCAAAAGAAGCCGAAGGAAGGAAGGAAAGCCCTCCTTCTCTCGCATCAGAGGAAGAGGAAGGATGCGGCGCTGTCAGTCCCTCTAATCCTCTTACACCTTGACGTCTGCCAGGACGAGAGCCCGGCGGATTCCTCGCCTAAGCTAGCGGGCCCCTCGCGAGAAACGCACGTCTCCTAATCCAACCTTAAATAAAACATGGACCTCGCGGTAAAGCTGCTTTGGGCATCGTAGCCAAAGCCCTTCCGAGCACATCGCCTCTAATGCAGTCGAGAGATGAGATTTCCTCGGCGCGCACTCTTTTCCAGCGGAGCAGCCGTAATCCGCTCAACCACCTGTGCTGGAGCCTTTGACAATGCCTTTAGTCAAATGGGGCGCTGCATCTTGTTTCGCTCGCCCCGTGACACTCACCGGCTCAAGTGTCGCCACTTAGGGCTCTCTTGCGCGGAGATTTCGGGTGCCGCCCCGGGGCATTACTGCGCGCTTTTCCCTCCTCTTATCCTCTTCCAGGCATAAACGGCAGCCCGCCCCAACCTTCGCCTTAATTACATGCAAGATCCGCGTTCCGGCTGCTTTTTAAAGCGCCCCAAAGCTGCGAAAGAGAAAGGAAGAGCGCTCATTCTCAGAGGCTCGAATCGAGGAGAGACGCGGGGAAGAATGCAAGGAAACAAGAAGAGCGCCAATAGGGCGTCGCAACACAAAATAAATTCTAAACTAGCACAAAAACTAGTATTCCCACGGAGTTCATTCAAACGACACACCATCAAAAATAAATAGGCATATACACTAATTAAATACAAAAAAGACTCAATTCATAGTTTAATTTTTTATGTGAAATATATGGGAAGAGCGACGGTAATATGGACGGCGGCCCTAAAGCGGTACGATCGCACTGCCTATTGGGGCGCCTAAATCAAATTCTGCACGGAGAAAATTATAGCTGTTTGCATTTTCGCAGTGACATTTTTACTAAACATCTCTCTTAAACATTACTAAACTAATTAGGTGCATAGATGATTTATTTTTGTTATTTACTTATGAATGTGTGGACATCCCTTTGAGGTTTGCTAACTATACCTGTAATTGTGAGTAAATATGAATAAAGTTTTAGAGAATTAAAACTATCAAACTTTTTTACGTTCGGCTATGTGTCAGGAAAGGTTTCAGGAATCTTGCAATTATACCCATTGAAAACAATATCGCACTAAGTATAAATGACTCCGACCGAATACATTTACTAGTGCTAAATCGATTAAGGGGCCCATACATTATTTTGATTTTCTTTTATATAATCAAGTGAGGCTGTTTAATAAAAATCTACTTATCGAATTATATTTACTTTATGTATATTTTGTTTAACCAAAATACATCATAAATCCAACTAATAAACAAAATGTAGCATATATGTCGCTTAATTAATCGTTTAATATCGACAGCATAGAAGGTGCTCTGAATTTTATGGTGTGAGGGCTCAACTAGGAGATCTTGCCCCACCTAAAAATGTTCTAGGGCCATTACTGGATGGGAAAACCGTGGGATCAACCTCTGCCATAAAACACATATACTAATGCACAGTAAAAGTTATGCCTGGACAAATATTCAAAAGGCAGAGGAAGCCTCGGGACAAAATTTTATGTTTCAAATTTTTTTTTTTTTAAAGAATTTTCAATAAATTTTTATCCAAAACAAGGCTGGACAGATAGTTTTCCCGTGAGAAATGAAATAGAAAATCTTTTAAAAGTGTTCCTTGGTACGACGATCTATCCTACATAGGGACACAATCCTTTGTACTAAAGGATACGGTTCTCAAAAAGAAAAAAATAATAATAATATCTCTCTTTCACGGCTTGATTTTTTTTTGACAAATGTACGTCAAGAGGTTTATTGCACTGACCGTGGTAAAGAAATATGTAATTTGTTTTCAATGCTATGGCAGGATTATTATGTATCAGTCCAAAAAACAAAACTTTTATTTATTTTTAAATTAACAGCTTTCCTTATAATAATTATTAAGTCATGTACCGTAGTATTAACAAAAGCCACTTAATATAAATCTAACGCTTGAGATCAAACAATAAAAAATTATATAATAATTGACAATGGGGAAGTTGCGCTATATCCAAAATGCCGAATTTATACAATTTTCTAAAAGATTAAAAGCTTTAATTTAAGGATTTTCACTATACCCAAAACTTAAAGTTTTAAAACATGTTTAATTTTACTATAAAAATATGTTTGAAAATGCAAACATTGACAAGTGACTGAAATCGGCGCGTGATTGGTCTGACGTCATAATCCGCCTTTTCCGACCGCTCCCCAACCAAGCTTTACCACTTATTTTAGTTTCTTATCATTCGCGTAGTAAAAATTAGTGAAATCGGTACTACTCTGTAGTTCATCATGAGAATTTTACTAAAGTATCATATTTATTGTCGTATCTGTGGAATAGTTCATTTTCTTTTGTCTATAAAAGAAAGTTAGAGTTTGTCAAAAATCACAATTCATATAATCTTCCATGATTAGAGAGACGACGCATTTACATAATCCGCACTTCCATTTCAATTAATCCTTTTTTACGCTGCAAACTGTGCAGTCCATTCAATTACGACATTTTAGAGTACTTGCATATATTTTGACATCATAAATACATTATTATGCGATCACATTTAACTTCAGAAACAGGTGCGTATCTGGAATAAAAGTACCTTCCCTTATCGGAACTCTGCGAAAGTGGTTTGTAACGTCATAGGCATCAAGGGCTCTTACCATGAAAAAACGCAAACAATTACTGATGATGAACCATAATTTATCAATTAAACAGCTATTTGTGGAATCCTGCTGATTAAAGATCTTAGTCTGCTTGGTGTCCCAAACAGATTAATGTTTTTTAAAACGGAATAACAAACTCACGGTGACAGTTGTTAAAGTTATCTTTGTAGAATATTAATATAATTAAATCGTTTATTTTAGAAACCCGTCAACTGACATATTTAAAAAAAAATTAATTAATTATAATCTCATATGGTAACACATAATTTGGTGCAGAATCCCGTCAATTACTATTCCACTTTATGGGATATTTTCTACAGTCAGTATTGCGTTTAGTGCAGAAACCCGACAAGCGACATTAGATAACACGGTGCGAACATATAGTGAGAATGCAAAATTAAATCTTCTGTAATTGTTTTGGGGAATTTGATTTTCTTTTACGGAATAGACTTAAAGACATAAAAACACAAAAATATGGAATAGAAATTTTGGAATCTGCTTGCCATCATTAGTATTTAAAAGGTAAGATATTTTAAAATGTGTTATTTACAAGCATATTATTCGGGCGATTTTTGTTGTTAGTTTTATTGTCAAAAAGTAAAATTAAAAAAAAAATATTAATGAAGCAATGAAGAAATGAGAATAAATTAAAAATTTAAATAATGAGTAATAATTTGTTCTCCTTATATAATGAATACTAGTGTTATTTGATTCTGAATTTAAAAAAATGAATCTGGATAGTCTACTTTTTAGGAATGTCAATCATAACGACTTTGCGCAAAGCATGTAACGGAAACAGAGAAAACCCCAACGTGCTTACATATTGCTGCTTCAAAAGAACATTGATGGATGGCGAAGTGAGCACTTTACCCAGAGCATCAAGATGAGGCAAGAAACACATCATTTCCTCCTTTATCGTTAAGAAACAATTGACCCAATGGCGCTCGGATTCCTTTCACTATCTATATTAAATGCAGTTTATTAAATTTGACTCGCAACGTTTACAATATGTGCTTTATCTACGAGGTACAGTTATAAAAATATCTCCATTTGCACTTTCACATCATGCAAAGAAACGGCTTTAAAAGAAGAAAAAACATAACACACACACAACCCATTCCTTCCCATACATGTATATTGGCTAAAACAGAAAGAGCTCTGTGAAATCTTGTTCCTTCTCAAGCTCCCGATCCTTTCGCTACCTGATACCCCAAATCCGATTAGCGCGATTTTCCGCCGATTTTCCCGCACGACGCTCCTCTTCGCTAGAGGGCGATTTGCTTCGCGAAATGCTTGCGATTGAATAGAGAGCGCCAACTGATTCGGCTAAGAAACCTTTGCTTCTTTTATCTGCCTTTCGACGAAAGCGAATGCATTGACAGTGGGGATTTTAATGTGCGTGTGATTTGTCGAGGAGGGATGTTTGTTGAAATCTCTTAAAGAGAGAGATCAAACCAAATTCTGGGAAACACACACACACATGGAAAACTTAAAAACAGAGATTGAGCAATATTTCAAGGATTAAAGGTCCTTTAAATTACTTTATAATTTCACACAATTCAACATTTTAAATTTATTTTAATATATCTACAAAACATCATGTAAAAAAGTAAAACATAATGAAAAAAAAGTTAATGTGACCCCTCCCCCGCAAAAATGGAAACCATAAAAAAAAGATTGTCAACTAGTTAAATTAATTGACAGCACATTTTTTTTGGAGATTGATTTACTACTGACCACACATAATATTACTGAAAATGCAATACCCTCCAGTCAAAGACAGGAAATAATAAACAACCCACAATAGCTTTAAACTTATTTTAAATATTAAAAAAACTTTATTTTAAATATTTGTTAAATTATTAAATATATAAACGAGATTAACGGGCATGTTTTTTATCTACGTAATTAGTGGGTTGTGTGGACAGGTAAATTAGTTGGTTATAAGTATAGATGTAAAATACCCAGATATTTATAAGTAAAGGTAACCCTAGATATTTACCTCTTGTAAATACTCAATATTCATAAATACCCGGGTATTTATGTTATTTATTAATTGGGTATTTACAAACCGTGTCTGCAGAATATTTCTAAGGCCTCGACACATTTTAAAAATAATTAATCAAATATAAGAAAGTTTAATTTTTAATTAAATTATTACGATAAATTATTTTTAATAAGCACGGGAAATAGGCCCATGCTTAATCAAAGCAGAGCGGGAAGACTAAATTTCATTCTAGTTGTCAATCTCCATTCAAGAAATTGCAAAGTCTTTTTAAAATCTATAGTGAAGAGTACATGACGTCATTTACTGTAGAAGTTAGACATTTAGCAATTATGGGTTGAATGCTAATGTCCTAGATGAGTTTCGTCCTATTTGCGTACAGCTAATTCCCCTCCGCCCCCTCTATTCTAGTGTTAATCTAGATAGAAAAGATTTTTTTTAAAACCGGTTTCTATCATATCTACTCTCGTACTTTCAAGTTGGCGCTAAACATCTTACTTCATATTATTATTACAATCACTATTTTTTTTTTAAGTCATTAGAACACATAAATATTCCTAATTCTCTTCTATTGAATTTCTCTTTTTCTAAGGTTTAAACAATAAATTATTACAATTAAAAGGTAGAAACATTTTAGTTTTTACAAAATTATGTTTCCAATAAACTCTTTATTAATAATTTAGAAGAACAGTATTTCAAGTGTGTTGAATATTATTAATGTTTAGAGATTTGGGAGAACCTTTACAATATTAGCAGGGCTAAACATGCCAATTTGGCAAATGTATGATTAAAAGTGATACGGATCTTAAAAAATATATATCAATTTACTCCCTTCGAGATTTAAAAACATTCTTATGCATTAAAACTTTAAGTAGCATACGATCCACGCCTTCCCCATGTCACGCATGGTAGAACCTAGGGTTCTACCATGGGTCGTGACGTAATAAATGAACCTCCTAGGGTTCGTAACGTAATAAATGAACCTCCTAGGGTTCGTGACGTAATAAATGAACGCCACCTTATAAGTAATATTTAATCAAGAAAATTTCAAAATTCTTAATCAATTGGTTTTTAATAACATATACTCTGTAGAAGAGTCATTTTAAAAATAAATAAATCGTGTTAGTTAAAATACATCAATCTTATAGGAAGCACATAAATAAAAATGCTAAAATATTACTATAAAAATTCTTTATAATAACACTCAAATAAATAATACTTAGAAAATGGCAGAACGTAAAACCAAATGCAACGTTAAAATCTGATTTTGGAAATATAGCTGTATGTTAAGGATTTTAACCAGTTAAGTTTCTTAAAACATTAAAAGGGTCGTGATACAAATATGCTGGTAATTTTTAAAACCTTAATATCGCTTTAAAAAATTAGCTTTATTTTTAATTTTATAATGTAGATAGCGATACAGATTACATTTTTAACAGATTCGAATTTTTTACTTGGCGTTTGATATGCATTTTGGAAGAAACTAATATTGTAATGAAAAAAAAAATCTTAAGTGTAGTAACAAAACTATTTTAATTACTTACACGATTTGATATAGTTTTCAAATCCATTACTTTCCATTTTTATAGTATACTATTTTCTCTGAAACTACTGCACCGACTCTATTCTAAATTAAATTGTTTTTTAATGACTTTTAAGGTAGTATGGTTTGCGAATTTGTCTCAACATTTTGAAAAAAAATAGAGTAAATATAAAAGAAGTCAATTTTTGAACAGTGGTATGGGACTTCAAAACTTATAAGACATTCAATGGTATTATAATCTAAAGAGAACCCAACAGTACAATTCGATAAGTATTTCATAATTTAGACGTTTTGAGTGACGTTTTTAATATAATGAGGGAAACGTTTTAAAGTAATATACTTAAAAAACGATCTAGAATAACTATAATATGCAGTTTCGAACATTTGATTTTAACGTCACACCTACTAATATGGCATAAGGTAAGGGAATGAGAAACTTACTGGTTAAAACCTAGTAATTTCTTTTTACCTAACTACGCTTCTGAAATTTTGTGAATAAACCCTTACATGGGATTCTTCATTTTTCTGCTTTTGATAGCCGTGCCATTGAGTCAAATACATAAGAGAGTGCAATGCAATTAGACTAAAAAAGATGAAAACTTCGGAATCCATTGAAAGTGAACAAATTTAAATGAAAGTTTTTCATTGGCAGCTCATTTTTTATAAAGTTTACCATTAAAAATTTATATTTTTAATTTTAAAATACCTGTTTAAATTAGCTTTTTCAAAATTATTAATAATTTCAATAATTGAACTCTTGTGAAATGGTTTAGTTAGTTACTAAAAAAATAATTATTCAAAGTTAATTACGAAAAATTAGACAATTTTGAAAATCATGTGTTAAAAAGCTTTATATTTAAGCCCACCACCCAGTATCATAAAAGTATTTTAATGGATTTAACAATTTGTTTTCTATTTATAATTTTTCCATCTATATGCACTATTTATGGGAAATTGTCCATCAAATTAAATTATTTTGAAAACTAAATTTCGAAAAATGAATTTAAATGACTCGTTTATACTTCTGAAAAGTGTAAAAGTCTTTAAACTATTCGTAACTATATTCATTGGTCAAAATATTATGACTACCTGATGATTTTAAATAAATGAGCTATGGCATCACACTGTTTCCACCAGAGGGTGAGAGAGGTATTTAAAAGGAAACTTACAGCTTGCTTGTTTACAACGTTAGTAAAAGCAAACCGTGTTGTTTGTACAGGTATGGGTAAAATACGCGATTTGGTGAACTTCGAACGTGGAGTGATTCTAGGTTCTAAGGGTCATGTAGTGAGCATCAGCAAAACCGCTGCATTTGTGAAATGTTTAAGAGCAGCTGTAGCGAAAGTGTTTAAAGATTGGACTATTAGCCAAAAAACTGGGTATCAACGTGTTTCTTGTGGTCGTCAGCAGTTACTGAATACTCGAGCGGAAAGAAGAATTTCAAGTATGTAAGGAACAACTGAAAGCAAACAGTGCAGCAAATTACAGCATAATTTAATCAAGGATCCTCTCAAAGCATCTCTGAACGCACTATTTGCCGGTACACTTCAGCGTACGGGATATGAAAGCCATAGAACAGTTCTGAGGTTATAATATTTTGGCCACTCAGTGTATAGTAACTATTTTATAACTCCACGGAAAAGAATAAAATTGGTTTACTGGTTTATCTTTCAAAAATAACGTGTCTGTTTAATAATACGATCCTGAAAAAATGAATTTTCACACTATTCAACACATTACTTTAAAGATATTGGTGGTCAAAGATGGCCGCTTAAGTCTAAAAGTTTAGCATTTCAGTTATCCCTTCAAAAAGATTAGAAGAAACTGCATAACTCTACTTGTACGCAAGAAGGGGCAAACTGTAGAGATGTTTACTTGTACGTAAGTAAGGCATACGCAAGTAACGTAACACCGGTAGGATTGTTAAATATTATTGATTATTTTGGAATAGTGATTATTAATTTTAAGGTGTATATTTATGGGTGCATGATGATAATAATAATAACAATAAATGTGCATATTTTATTTACAAGTTACTATATACAATATTTACAAGTTATTTATTTACAAGAAAATTCTTTAAATATATAGTTTTATTTTAATTACTTTATTTAGTTTTTTTATAAAATTTAAATTGGGTGGGTGGGGGTGAGGGGGGGGGGGGGCATTTTTATTTTAATAATTTGAGAATTAAAAAATCTCATTGGGATATTACTTACAAAATAGATTTTTTATAAATTTAGGGTGAAATGGGGTAAGTGCACCTAAGGGGCAAGTGTGGCCACGGCCGGTTATTTTTGAAAACATGTATATGTCTCTAAATATCTACTACGTACACAATATTGTAATTTCTGTGATGTTCAATAAAAAATCTAGCAATTTCTATCTAGATTGTGCGTTTTTTTTAAGTGCTTATATTTTAGCGCTTAATGGAAGTTTGGTTTTGAAAGTTTGTCACTTTATAATATTTTTGTCCAACTACCTAGAATATCAAACTTTGTATTCTTATCAAGTTTAATGTGGTTTTAACCATGCACTTTATTTTGGAATTAAACTAATGGTTTAGCATTGACAGCCATGGTAACACTTGGCCCGTCATTTTTACACTTTGGGCGAATGTGCAACCATGACTCTAACAACACGGGTTAAACTTTTATTTGGCCTGAAAACAAGAATGTAATTCCCGTTGATGCTGGTGGCATTATTACAGTAATCCCTGAACCAGCTATTGGCAGGCAAGGACATTCAGTAGCTTTCTCCTTGTACAACCTTCAATAAGTCGTTTGACTCAAGTAAATAGTGTTTTAGTCAAGGAGGTTTGTTAAGTTTTGAGAAGGGTGTTTAGTTAAATAGTATAATAAGAGAAAAAATCAGGCTTTAAAAAAAATAATATTCAAATATCATGTAAAATGCTCCCAAGACCAGGAAAAAAATTGTTCCTAAAAATTAAAAAAAAAAACTAAATGAAAAAATGGGTGTCAATCATGTGCTTATCATATATAAGTATATATAAGTACATTAATATCGTAAACTGTAATAAAATTCTTTAAAAAAATACATTTTACTCATTTTTTCAACCGCCCCTTACTCACGAAAAAGTTTGTATCTTCCAAACGGTTTCAGATAAAAATACAAAATAAAAACTGGTAGAATGAGTACAGTTCAATGTATAAAATAATTATTATTTGTGTTCAGTCTATGAGAGTTTGAGGACCGTGGCTGCACTTGTCCCGGTTTTTCGTGGCAAGTGCAACCAGCTGACATTGAAAAATAAAATGTAGAAAATCAATAGTAGATGATAGAAAAAAATCTAATTGCAAGTTCTTATAGATCAATATCAATATCACCAAATAGTGCGTGCTGAGTTTCGTTTGTCTATTTCTTATAATTATCTCATAGTAACAGTTTGAAAATAAAAAAAAATTTACTTACCCCACTCCACCTATTAACATTAATTTCAAATTGATGTTTAGATGTAGTTGCATTATTAGTTTTAATAATTTCTGAAATTGTGGTGTTTACATTTACTTTTTAATAAATACATAAATTACAATTAATAACTTTAATGGTATTGAATTTAAAATAATTTCAATCAGTATAATTCGGTTTATTGTTTATTATCTTACTAATATTAAGGTCTGTTTATGGGCTACGGCTCACTACAATAAACTTATTTATCTATCTAATATTAAGGTCTAAGCATATTTTCATTAACTTTATTTAATGTAATATCTTTTTGGGTAAATTTTTTTTTGAGTTCAATTTTCTAATTAATGAGATTTCTTATTAGTACGTACCTTTCGCAGCCAGGGCTCCGGTCGAGGAGTAGCCGAGCTTGGTGAGGGCCGTCCGCACGAGATCCGACACGAGCACGCTGCTTGGAATAATGGCGTAGTCATCGAGGTCTGTCTGGGAGAGGTCCACGGATTGTCCATGAGAGGTGATCTGCTCCACGACGCAGTGCACAGGGATGGAGCGACCTGCAAAACACAAGCACAACTTCATCACTACCATTGTACGCAAGGCGGTTAGAGTAGGACAAATTGAAATTCGAACGTCAATCCAGTCCGTCATTTATTACTCTACGCATTGTAAGTTGAACAGTTCTTGGTTTTGTTATTAAGTTCCGAGTTGAAGACCGAACTAATTTGATCAAATCATTCAGTTTGTTGGTTATGAATACATTATACACTCTCGACTAGTTGTAAAGCACTTTGAATTAATTTTTTGTTTAATCGGGTTTTATCATACATTGAAGTTCCATCACCTATTATAACAATTTATTGCTCTGTCTATTATTTATATTATTTGAACATTAGAAAAGGGAAACTGAATTCAATAATTACAGAAAATTCGGAATATTCAATACGTATTAATGTGTTTTAATAACTTTTTCTTTTAAATACAGTGGTTGTAATAAGAATATAAAGTAAGACGTTTAGTGCCAATTTAAATGTGCGAGAAAAATTGGGTAGAATCGTGTTGATATCAACGGGTCTCACCCGAATGAATGGTCCTGCTTCCTGCTCAGGTTGCCACTCTCGTATGGAAGTCGGACAAGGTCAAATGATTTTTCCGTACTTGTACGCAAATCTGATAAAATACGGAAAAAATTAGTGGTACGCAGCTAGGACATAATTTTCTGTCCGAAGTCTTCCACTGTCAAAGAAAGCAGAGAGCGTTCTCCAGTCCTGTGCCGTCACAGCCCTAAAAAAAGAACCCGATGTGTCAGTTCGAAATGGAGGCGAGGAGAGAGATAAAGAAAAGACACACACAAACCAATATCCGTCCGCCCCACCCTCGTCCAAATGAGGAGTGCGCCCTAATCCCCTCCGCCCCACCGAATCGCGAGGGGCGTGCAGCCAGAGTCTACTGTGGAAAGAAAAGGGGCTGGTTTCAATTTCAACGGAGCAGCGGATTAAGCTGGGGCCTCATTTTTAAGATAATTACTTGAAAAAGTTACAAGTGCTTATATTTAATGAAATACTTTCGGTAAAACTTCATCCCCCTTCAATCAATTAACATCTCAACTCTTCATTTTTAAATATTTCCACTAAGTTGGGTTCGGAATCTTTTGATTTAACTTTTTGGGTAGAATCGAAAACTTTACATTTTACACGAATACAAATATTGACGACCAACAACAAGCTCAAGGCCCAACAAGGTTGATCCTGTCTAGTATCTCCTAACTACTTCCCAATGAATATGCAACTTCTTCTTAAAATCAATTACTCCTTTAGAATTAACAAATGGAACTGGTAAGTTGTTCCATTTGTTTACTACCCTATTATAAAAATATTGCTTTTTCCTTTCGCGATTAAAATGTGATTTGATTATTCAGCACAACTGGCAGGAAGATCTCAATGTTTCTGGTGCTCAAGACATTCAGTCTGGGGTGGAGGAAGTCCACGTTTTCTCCAAGGGGTGCTAGATTTCCACCCTTTGACTTCATGAACAGGTTGGTATGAAAGTTTGGTCTGTTGACAAGAGAGTCTAGACAATATATCAGTAATATTATTGTACTTTCCTGAAATGGATTCCAATTTCAAGTTGAAAGATTGCACTTCTTTGTTCTTTGGTGACAACCAATATGGTGACAACCAATATGATGACAGTGGAACAGGAAAACTACTCACAGTATTGATGTGATGTTGAATCTTTGGGGTTGCTTCTTCCCTTAGTTAATAGACATCTGAGGAGTTTTCTATCAATTCATTCGACTTCATTCTTTGAATTTTTGTTATGTGCTCACTCTCAACATTCAATAAGTGCACTGAATGGTGATTCACGACAGCATTTGGTGGTTTGGAATTCTTTCAACGGCGCCTTCTGTGTTACTGAAATACCGGTTGCGATTGGACACATCCAAGCGGAAAGTTCCAATTGCGGCCCACGGCAACCTTTTGTCTGGGCGATAAACAATTGTGTTCTTCTTTGAGAATATGGTAACCCGGCTCCCTTCGGCCGCAATTGGGCTATTGCCCATCCAAGACAAGTCCGTTTCTAAAAGGGTTCTGTTGTTTTAGGTGTTGATAGAAGAAATAAGTTCATTATAACAAGTTCTTGAATGATGGATGATATTTACTTGGGTTTGATGTACACCAATAAATTTTTCTATGCCATCAGCAAGTGTGTCTTTCAGAGTCGGGGATTCAAATATTGTTCCTTTTTCTTTCGAAAGATTGTATAACACCTCACCAATGATCGAATGGCTTGATCATGTATCGGCAACTGATGTACAATTCATACCGTTGATTGAGATTGATAACAAAGTTCTTGGTTGCTGTTGATGTGAAAAGGAACGAAGGTTTATAGGGCTGAATTCGGATGATTCCACTCTTGAAATTGGAGAACAATTGGGACAATGAGGCTTGATTACTCCCATATCACCAAACAGTACAACTGACTGGGGGTCGATCTTCATACTTCATTTCACTCCCTGGATTAGTATAAAATGGTTTCGTTTTCTGGGGACCAGACTTCAAATTCTTATATTGTTCTGTTCAATTGTTCTGATATTCTTTTCTTTTCGGCTCCTGCGTTGTAACCTTTTGTCTGATACTTCGAATCTCTTCATAAGCATCTAACTTGTCAGCTAGCATGCTTGGATCAATCCAATCAGACCAGTTATCCAGGAAATATTCTTTATAATCTGGCGGAGCTTTTTTGTATGATTTGGTCAGAGATAATCAGATCTTTTAATTGTTTAACGTTTGTGACTAGTGATTGGGGGATCCAGCCTTCAAAGAAATTTCTCGAATAAATATAAAAAACACGCCACGTGGGGATCTTTACGATGCTGCGAGAACAGTTGCCGGAATTTTTCTACGCTGAAAACGTTTCCATAGAACTTCGTTGATATGGTTGAAGTCTTGAAAATGAGCATCAGTCTCTTGGGCTACGAGCTTAGAAATATCACTTAAGAGTAGACCAACCAAGTACACCACCCATTTTGCAATAGGGATCTTTAGGAATGTCAACTATCTTTCAAATAACCCAAAAACAGACTTATATAATCAGTTTTTGAATTGAAACTAGGAACTAACTTCATAAGTTCCAATCTCGGAAAATCCAAATTAGCACTAGACAAATTAATTTCCGAGGTAGAGTTTTATTTGTGCTATCTGCTTGCAATTTTAATTTTTCTAACTCGTGTTGTCTTGCTTCATTCTGTCTTCTTTCATCTTCCTTCTGTTTTTCTTTCTCTTCATTCTTTTCCCGCTCATCACTACGTGAAGAAGTCATTTCCGTGTAAACTCTTCATCGTAGGCAGAGCTTTTGAGAATTGCATCTCTTTTTACTACACTTTTACTCGTCTCAATGACAGGGATATCCAGTTTTGTTAACCAAAATCGCAAATCCTGCTTTTTTTTCTTTGGCAGAATATGCCATAGACATTTAAAACAATGGATAAAAACTTGATATTTAAAATAATTCTCTGAGCGGCCGACAGGAATTTTCATATACACACTTCAGGCAAAAAAAATTACGCGAACACTATATAAATGATTTTCTATTTTCAACATTTAACTGTACGGAAAACAGATTTTTCTTATAACATATACTTGTTAAAGAATGGATTTCTATTTTCAAAATTTTCACTGAGCTGGCGACAGGAATTTCCAACAAATACTTTTGACAAAAAAGGGATTATGCGAACGCTTAATGTAGAAAGGATTTGATATCATTAAAAAATTCACTGAGCGGGCGACAGGAATTTTCACCTATACACTTCAGACAACAAATAAATTATATGAACAGTATAGAAATTATTTTTTATTTTCAGAAATTACACTGAGCTGTCGCGACAAGAATTTTTTAACAAAATAAGTTATGTTAATGAGTTCTACAGATAAAACAATATGACAAAGTAATAATTTTGCGATTAAACTTACTTAATTAAATTCAAAATAATATTGATAAAATATTGCATAAAATCTAATATTTCTTTTAAAAAGAAATATGAGGTACAAAACTAATTTGCTTTTGTACTTTTTGTAAGAATTTCGGAGCGAGCTCGAGCCCGGCAGCCCTGTCCCTGGCTATGCCACTGACTAGAAGTGAGCCCAAACATGCTTGCAAATCGGGTTCATTTCGGGTGGAAATGCATCGTATCCAAATGGGAAGAACAATTTCAACCAAAGGGATTACTTTCGTTTGGTCACAACCTTCAACTTCGAAAGACAAAAGAAATGAGCAAGCAATAAGCATAAGAAAGCGACTAATACTAATACTTTGTAACTAACTTGAGAGTGCAGAAAAGCAAAATCATGAAGTATGATCGTATTCAAATAAAAACTGGGCAGCTTGCAGCAGCGTAGTTAAAGAAGATTACGTAATAAGTCAACTCCCAAAGTTATCCCTATAACATATCACAAAGACAAGGTTCCGAGTGCACAGTTTACAGATTAAAATTCATTCCATTGTAGGTTACTTTATTACGACCGTCTATAGAGCAACTATAGCCGATACTTTTCTAAAGTTAAATAACATTATGACAAAATATTACGATTACGCCTTTGTGCGTTTGTTATAAAGCACCAAACGCCATTTTATTTTATTTGAACAAACCCTATGTCTTAAATAGATATGAAGCGATTATATGATACTAGCAAAATACCCATTCACTCTTTTTACGGGGCGGGAAAATGGATGGAAATTAATGGATTTTAATGGAAAAAATTAAACACTTTACACTATAAAAAAACAATAAAATACTTTTATTGCTTATCAGGGATAACCACACGGCTACATCCTATTGATCCGAATTTATTTCGTCCGATTCCTATTCGTCCGAATGCCCGAGGGTTTTTCGGACGGTTTGCGGTTTTCCGCCAAGCTTAGATGGGTGTTTTTCACCAATTTGGCAATAATGCTTTGCACTTGGTATACTTTCAGGGAATGACAAAGGATAACCCAAAAAAAGTTAAGGGGCTATTGAGTTCTTTCCCCCACACCTCCTGCAGATCTCAAGTTGGCGTTTTTCAAGCAGTCGTTGGCGGATATAACGCTTGCAGTCACCAACGATACTTTCTCAACTCATAGTCGGTCCCTAATGTTTACGGGAAGCCTATAATTCCTGATCCTGGAAATGTTTTCGAGCGAATTCTTTTTGGCGGGGCGGTGTTTGCTGTTGTCCTATGGCGACGGGTTGGCGGGCATCAATAACTGTCTTAGCTGATTTCTTTTTTAATGGTACTCAATACCTTTTATTGTTACTTAAAAATTGTTTCATTAAATGGAATATCAAATAAAATTAGATTATGTTGCTAATCTTTGAAAACTACTTTGTTAGGCTTTTAATACTACTACGTTTTTGATTGATTACAAAAAGGACACTAATTACATTTTTAAATACAAAATTATTAGTAAGATTTTTGTAAATTAATAAAGGAAAAATGTTTTTTTTAATTAATATTTTTTACTTCGAGTACCAACATACGTTTCTCGCCATTCCAAATTTAAATCCAAATAAAAAAAAAGAATGTATGTGTTTAATATAAATTTAGTTTACGTAAATGTTGATGCCATTTCAACGAATATTATTGATTTATTTCAGCAACACTTACTCTAATTAACAGCACATCATTCCAATTATCAACTCACATTCAAGTGGGATAGCCAGTGTTAGCAAATATAACTTTATAAACTTTGTAGATGTTGAGTTTAAATACACTTTGAAACAAGGAGAAATAAATATGAAAAATGTTACTCGTTGTGAATTGTAAATAATTACAATACGTTGTAATCAGAGTAAATATGACTAAATATTTTATAATGCATTACAAAATAAATATATTTATTAAAAAGGCAGGTGAGGTTGTGTAGAAATACTGACAGAGGAGTTTTACTTTGAACGTCATTTTAGCATATTATAGAAATTGGAATTCTTTATCAACAGAAAGAAGATAAACAAGCTGTTTGCTCTACTTCCCCATTCCTGTATATGCTTTACTTTATTTCAAGATTTTATACGCATCACCGGTTTATTTCCTATTATAAGAGCTCAAATTTATATTAACCGTGCCTTTGTAACGGATATTTCTGCCTAATTAAATTAGCCGCATTCTATTCTTATCTAACTATTTTGGCGAAGGAGTTTGGCCGAGTTTTAGAAATTTGCGATTTTATACTATTGTTGTATTTGTACAGTCATTTAAAAATTACTATTTCAAGCGCAAAAATAAGAATTTAAAGGAAACAGATTTTTTTAAAAATCCTTTGTCCTGATTCCTTTTTTTTTCTACAATTTTCAAATGTTTTTTGTCTACTGTTTATATTAGTGCTGAATAATTCATGTGAAAATACATGCATATGTTTAATAATGAAGATTAAGTTCACTACGAGTGAAATACACTTAGATCAAAAGCGATGTAATAATGATAGTCCCATTTTTAATCTTTATTATTACATTACAGCTCGCAGTTTTAGATTATTATTTTTAAAAAAAAAGAGGAATCAGGAATTAAGAAATCAGAAACTTTCAAATTATTTTATTAAGAAGATCGCAATGAATATCTTACCAATATTCTATATTCTCGTTTTTACTTCTGACGAGTCTGGTTCATGTTGAAACTTATCTCTTTTCCGTTGGCAATTCCATAGTTACGGACGTAACAATTTGAAAGCTTTAAATCCATGTAGCAAGTCTTAAGTTTACTATTAAAGCTTAGTTTTTTTTTTACAAATACCTCATGATGGTATCTATGTAATATTCATTCCATGTAGAGTTCAATCTATTACAAAAATTAACAAAAAATATTAATGGGGTGTTACGGACGTAACTCAGAAAACTGCCAAAAGTAAGCATTGTCTTCATCAGTTAAACAATTCTGTGAATTATGGTTCATTTTAATATATATTTTTGGCTATATCTGATTAAATATGTTTAAGCTTTTAGAATTAGTCAAGCATTTGTATATACGAGTATTAGTAATTAATCTGAGGACTAATTAGTTTGTTACGGACGTAACATTTTGTTGTTACGGACGTAACATTTTGTTGTTACGGACGTAACAGCTTCTGATTTCGTACATACTATGCAAGAAGTATGAAGGGTACTACTTTTAATATTGGTCAAATTTTTTTTAATGGAGAAACTAAAGCTTTATGGATTAATGGAGAATTTTAGAGCTATGTTTTTTAAATAAATAATAATAGCATAATACATGAAAAAAAATTTCATGGTAATTCAGAAATTTACTTGTTAATCAGTGGAAGTTTGAGATTAGAACTTTACTTAGTTGACTGATATCTACATTATTGTCTCCTTTTTTTTGTAAACATATTTATGCCTAGACTTCTTAAAAAATTTATCTATGGTGCGCTATTATAATTTGTTTTGTTCTACAAATTGAAGTGCATGCAATTCCACGATCGGTGGTTAATTCCCCAAGCATCCATTTACCAAACTGAATATGTTGTACATTCTGATCAGCTATTGTAATACTGCAGGGTCCAGAGACTGCATCTAAATTTATTTATTTTTCTAAATCAAGAAAAACCTTTCCTTCAGTATTTGATGTCATAGAATACTTACTGTATTCTGTATTCACACTTTTTATTCGAGCTCAATGGTCCCACGTGTTTTTGGCAAAACCGAGTTATCATCTAAACGTTTCACTAATGACTTTGATTTATATATCAGGCGTATGCATAACAGTTACCTTTTCTGAAATATAGCACTGCTAAACTGTGCAACTGTTATATATATGGAAACTTGGTCATTGGTCCAATGAGGATTTAGTACTTCATTTTGCTTTGTAATAGTGAAGTTATTATTGTAGTCTACTTGAAGTACAATTTTTTTTCAGACATTTTATAGTCTTACTATCCTGTAAATAATTACTCTGCCTTTATTTTATAAAGCGATTTGCCAAAGATAGGGTATATTTTCTTCAAGAGTGATAATGGCAAAATCAATGTTTTTTTCTTGAACAGTCTTTATTATTTTTCTTTCTGGATTATCATCCTATGCAAACCAGAATATTAACTCTGATCCGTGTAGAATATTGTCGAAATTTCATACTGATCTTTGCAGATGACACATTTTCCTGGCATGAACCTCTGTTGTTTTGTTGAACACACTAACTTTGGTATTAATTTCTTCGACTTAATGAGTACAGTTAGTATCCTTTTATTCATATATTACAAACAAAGAAGTATAGGTTAGCATGATAACACAAATATTAGATGGCGTTTTGGATGATAAAAGGATATTTTGTGATCTAAGAGAGGCAAAAGACGATAATCCAATTTTTATGTTTGGATTTTCTCCCGGGGAAAAGTTGAACAATCTGCCAAATACCAATGCATTTACTATTTTCGAAATACCAGCGTATAAAAATAATATACAGATTAAATACCTCATTGAAAATTTTACTGAAAAAATAAGAACTAAATGCTAGTATATTCAGATGTTACATTCGTAACAGTTTCAGCAATATGTCCGTAACACAAAATGTTACGTCCGTAACACCGTCTTACAAAATTCGGATAAAGATAGAAAGCTGCAATTTTTTTTTAATGTTGCTTTTATATAACTAAAAGTAAAATCAAAAGGTCTAAAGAAAAAAATAATTAGAAAATCTTTAACGGAAACTTTTACCTAAATTTTGTTACAGACGTAACAAAATGAATCTTGTATTACAAAATCCCCTAAAAATTCTGTATTTAATTTTATTAAATTTTTTAAATCTTTGATTCATTAACTATTGCGTTTTTAAAAATAAAAAAATATCCATAAAATAATAAATCTATAATTTCTAAAGACTTTAGACAGTATGAAAGTATGTATTACATAATACATTTTTCTTAATTATCACACTTGACTTGTTTTAAATTTTTTTTCATTAATATTTAATTTGTTGTGTATCTTAAAATTTATATTTTCTGAAAATAGAGATTTCTAGCTTTAAAATGACATATCTCTTGAACTATTCTATAACATTTTAAAATTTACTACTTTATGGTCACTTTTCATGGAATTGCCAGTATAAATTTTACTTGCTTATACCTTCTAATGAGATAATTATTTTTTAAAAAGTGCAATTTTTGTTACGCTTCATCATTAAAAAAAATACGTCACGTTTAGAAACTTAAAATTATGTTTTGCTTATACTCATCATTGGTCATTTCTCATGAGCAGAACACATTGTTTTATACTTAGTTATACAACATCGCACTGATGCATTGAAAATAGATATTTGACGAAGAATCACATATGATAGAAATGTTTATCGAATCGTACGCATTTGCATTGCAAACGAGAAAACGAGAATTTATGTTTATTTTTCAGGAAATGATCTCAAAGTATTGAATTTCCCATACATCGAGGTACTGTTGTATAACATAGTGGTCTGTTTGCATTATAATGTATATTATTGTTTTCAAGTACGATAGCCGCAAAGTCTATTTGTATTGTGATAAATCTCGGCAAGGTGTATTTTATCAATATTTTACAATAACTCGAAATAGAAAATATAGACAGTCATGTTAACCCAGGCACGAAATTTTTTAATTGTCTATTTTAATCAATAAAACATATGAATTGCTTTCAAAACCAATATACTCTCTATACTTGAAACGTAAATTATTGTACTCTTCATTACTTACCATTATATATTTCTTAATAATAATGTGTGCGTTTTTTCTTCAATTTAGTTTGATATTTATTATGAATAAAAAGCTCCTTACTTTGTAGTTTGTAGTGTTTAAATATATTTTTTAATGTAATTACACGAAATGTATAATATAAACGTAATGCATTTGAGTAAAAACGTGAATGTGAGATAATTTAAAAAAGTTATTTTCTTCAAATGTTTTTGAGTAGACCCTCCTTACAAAGACTCCTCGAGATAGCGACCCTTTTTTTCCCAAAGAAATTTCCAATTGATAAATTAGCACGCGAACACTTTTTTTAAACTTATACTACATCACATACCGTTGAATTGGATGAATAGAAGTAGACGGGTGAATAGCAGCAGTTTTGAGGAAGAGTTGTTGTGGGTATATCGGTGCCTTGTTGAATGCAAACATTATGAAAAAGGTACTATTTAATCTCAGACATTCGATGATCAAATAACTTCCCCAACTAAAAATGGCGGAAGCTGTGACGTCAAGGTAGTTTGCAACCACGATAAAAATTTTATCCGGCATCACTGATTAGAGGCATCACTGATTTACAACGTGTTTGCAATATAAGTTTCTGAAATTTTGGTTCGATCTCACGCAAACTCATACCTTTTAAAATCTGTAACTATATATTTTTTCTTACAACTTATTGTTAATTGTTATGAATTTTTAAATGTATTTAGTCATTTTTTCGGGTGAATAGAAGCTTTGCTTCTATCTATCTATCTATTAACCTATTTTAAGGGCTAAAAATAGTAAACACTCGAAACGAATTCTCAATATGTCATAGCTCTCTTATTCCAACGTTATCTTCATCTTGTTAAATATTTTTAAGAATAAAATGGATCATTAAAGGAATGAACCGTTAATTAATTTGTTCTTTCAAAGTACAAATTGTGCAACCAGGTCTTACCGGGAATCGAACCCAATACTTCTACCTGATGTCGTCCGCACCGACCGAAGTCTGGGGCCTTATCCGTCGTACTACCAGAGCGACGAGAAGAAGTTATAAACATAGTAATGATAAAAAGGCAGGGCAAAAGAATAGGAATTAAGATTATTGAGTCACAATAACTCAGTTTCCATTTAAATAATTGACATCAAATAATGTGGATAACCATCTTCTGAACAAATATTTTAAGCTTGCCAGGTCGCTTGAACCAAAGCTGATATTAGATCTTTTTTTGGTCTACCCTCTACTTTGATTTCTACAGAAGAGTAATACACTCGATGTTTCGAATTTGGCTGTTCAATATCAAGTGGAAAATAAAGTTACTCTAAAACGGGTCGCTTCGACATTCTCAGAAGGTATTTCAAGTGCAATGAATTATAGCTAGAAAATGAAGGGCCGAAAAAAAATGTAACATTAACTTTATAATTTCTATTAATTTTAGAAGGGTTTTACTAAGAATATGGTCACAAATTTGCCCAACTAATACATAGAAAATATAATACCACAATAAGAAGTTTAATTAATTTTAGTCTCTTACTTGTGCAATTAAGATTCCTTTAAACTCATGAACATTGGCTGGTGCCATTACCTATTTTGTAATAAAAATCCCGCAAAAAATGCCAATATTTAAAATATTAAAAATATCAGTTTTCCTGCCTATCATACCTCTTTGAAATAATTTTCTGCACGACTGCTCATGAAAACTTTGTAAGGTTAGGTTAGTTATAGCACTGATTTTTGATCTATATGGGATGAGTGAAATCTTTCTTTTTGATTCATAATTTCATTCAAGTTTGGCTGAATGAAAACATATTTTCACTATCAAAAAAACAGTGCATTTTAACATTTTTTTTTCTTTATGATCCCGCGAGTCCTCTTTCTCTCTCTCTCTCTCTATATATAACATCGTTCCGCGGACAATCTTCCGGGAACTGCTGGACTAAATGACGCTGTTACTAAAATATAAGAAGAGTGCTTTTTTTCTTTATTGGTTTTTTTCTTATTTTTAAATGGTTTTCTCTATAGAGATCACCACTGACTGCAGCCTGTTATATGGTTATCGTTCTACCAAAAATCATAATTATTGGATGCATGTTTTGTCTCCGCCAACGTAAATTACGTTTTTCTACTTTGTGGTTGACATCGTACCCCAAACTTCACTATATTAAATTGCGAATTTATTTTTTTGCACAAAATAATACCTTTCATATTGAAATAAGCGCATGCTAACTTTCGAAATTATACGGGTTTTACTAGTATAAAACTTAATAATCAATTAAAGTATTTTTATATTAACAATATTCTGTAAAAATAATTTTGTCTGTACTGGTATTTTTTTTTCTAAATTGAAGTTTTTTAAAATTTTCAATGCTGCAACTTAAAATTTAAAAGGAGTAGGTTTTTTAAAAAGCTTCAACTTAAAAAAAAATACCAATACAACAACATTTTTTACAGAAAATTGCTAATATAGGGTACTTTATATGCATAATAAGTTTTACATTTGTACCAAAATGAATAACAAAAATAGAAATTTTCCTACTTTGTCACCTTAACCCAAAATTGCTTCTAAAATAAAAAATGTCATCGTTGTGCCCTAAACATTAATAAAAAAAAACAAGTGAGAGCTACCGATGGGCCTCCAAGCACTTTACGACCCCCTGTCTGAACCACAGAGTGAAGGTCACCTTTCAATTAGGGGAACGTATACATGTTTTTTCTGCGACAATCTTCATTCAACTTTCCTCTTAGCGCAGTGATAAACACGCCAAATGGCAATCCTATTCTACAGAGGGGGGTGAAATTCTAAGGCTGCTACTTTCAAGATAAAAACACCATGTCAAAATGCGCCAAACTGTTTCGCCAAAGTAATTAGGTAAGAAGAGATCGAAAAGATAATTCGGACGAATAGGTCCAAAATATAATTCGGACGAAACACATTCGGCTCAGTAGGTGCACACGAACCACACCAGTTTAGAATTAGACAGATATCTTAGATGATTTTATAAAATTCCGAGTACGAGTTTTTTTTAAACATAATGTCAAACAATTGTTCAAAGTGTTCAATTGGTGAAGAATCAAAATTTTCTAAACTCCCCAAAGCGATTTCGATTTTAAGGGTTTGAAAATGAATTATAAAAAAATTGTAAGCCCGTTGCAGATATGCGCATGTTAACGCAGACTAAACATAGATTAATATTATAATTCATTGTGGGAGGTCATGACTTGTTCGCCCTATTAGTTGCGTAACGAATGACCCCGCGGAGACAGGAATGTGGGGAAGCCCAAACCTCTAGGGGACATACTAAAGTGAGTGTCAGTCCAAAAAGTTCACCAAATCAAAAGGTAGACCCAGTCTGGAATCAAACTACCTTTTTAAATGTATCAAATCAAACTAATAACCGAACTCCACTATCCTTGATTATTCTCGAAAGTTTTATTTCCCTTTTATGCTTTTAAAAACAAGTTTAAAAACTACTTATTTGCGTACAAGTGGATTTAGACAGTGTTAGTTTATCTTTTTGCGATTAAATTTACCTGTTTACTTGCTTCCCAGAATAGGAGAATCCTATGCAACTAAAATTTTAATACATGCAAGCTTAATTAATCGCGGAAGCAGTAAATTGATATATTTTTATTTTAAGAACCGTGTTCTTTTAATCATACATTTTGCCAGATTAGCTTGTTTATATTATATAGGGTCTCCAAAATCTTTTAACGTTAAAAAATATTCAACTCACTTGGAATACTTTGCTTCTAAATTTTCTGATAGAAAGTTTATTGGAAACAAAATTTTGTAAAAACAAAACTTTTTTGACACACCTATTCTAATAATGTTTTACTTTGTCTTTGACCTATTGTAAAATGTCTTTTTATTTGCATTATTTGAACGTTAGAAAAGTGAAACAATAATTCAATAGTTACAGAAAATTAGGAATATTGAATACGTTTTAATAACTTTTTCTTAATAAGAATATGTGTACATGTTGTAATAAGAATATGAAGTAAGATGTTTAGTGCCAATTTAAAAGTGCGAGAATCATTTTCATACCAACGGGTCTCACCCGAATGAATTGTCATGCTTTTGAATTCTCTTTCTGCTCAGGTTTCACACTCGTACGCAATTTGGGCGATTTTCCCCTACATGTACGGAAGTTGGACAAAATAGGGGAAAAATTAGTTATACCCAAGTAGGACGTACGGAACTAGGACATAATCTGCGTACCATAATTTTTTTTTATCCTTATTTTGTGCGGTTTCCGTACAAGTAGGGTAAAATAGTCCGACTTGCGTACTAGTGCGCACGAGTGAGAACCTGAGCAGGATGGGACTACAACAGCAGTACTATTCAATCGGGTGATATTCGTTGCTATCAAATTGATTATAGCTCTTATATATATTGGCACTAAACATCTTACTTCAAAATCTTATTACAACCACTGTATTAAAAAAAGTTATTCAAAAACATTAAAAAGTATTCATATTGCTCAATATTGTTTCGCTTTTCTAACATTCAAATAATAGACAAATCAAAAAATTATTACAAAAGGTGTCAGAAAAAGTTTTGTTTTTACAAAATTTTGTTCTCCATAAACTTTATATAAGAAAATTTAGAAGCAAAGTATTTCAAGTGTGTTGAACAATTTTAATGCTTAAAGATTTTGAAGGCTCCTATTCAATATAAACAGGCTAATTTGGAAACATGTATTATTAAAAGTGACATGGTCCATAAATTAAAAAAAAAGTTATCAATTTACTCCTTTCGAGATGAATTAAAAATCGTTTGTTTAAAACTTTAAGTAGCATACGATCCTCCTTTGTGAGGAAGCTATTAAAAGCGGATCGTATACTTATGCTTTAGAAAATTAAGTCATCTTTCTATGAGTCATTTGGAAACACATGACAATTTTATTTTGTTTTATATTTTTTACTGAACTAAATAACAAACATAAATAATAAAAAACACACTGCCTAAAGCCCGCTTGTACGCACGTGGGAACAAGCACTAGATAATTTAGTTTATACGCAAGTAGGACGTACGGAAGTAGGACAATGTCTATCGTCACAATCCAATCCATTTGAAAACGACCGTCTCATTATGCGTAGGATGTATTTTAAAATCGCTCAATCCTCGAACTTTTTTTTAAAAAAATATTTTATTTATGTTATTTCATACAAGTTTTTAAAACATTAAAATTTGCAAATAATTAGGTTAAATTTTTTTTTGCAATTATCTTCAAAATAATGTGTTTACAATGCGATCATTAACAATAATAACGTTTCAAAGTAACAATAATAATTGTAAAAAAAGACAACTCCATTAACTAATATTTGCTTGTCTTTGTAAACTATATTTTAGATATGTATTACAATAATTTTATTAGTAGCTAATCCAAAAATTCTGTTATCTATAATTATAAAAGAAAGAGTCTGTCTGTAGATCGCTAAACACCTACTTCATCCGCGTATAAAAGGCTGAAAATTTATATATAAGTACTATTTATCCTCCTCAAGATTTGCACCTGAAGCTAGGATTTTTAAAATTCCATTTAGTTTAAGGATTTTTACAATTTCAGAAATATTGCATAAAGAATCATCTTTAAAAAAAAAAATATTTCTAAGATTCAAGAATGTGTCTTTGTAGCTTATTCGGTAGTGCGCGGGACTTCGGAACAATAGGTCACGAGTTCGAGTTCCATTTAAATTTTTTTAATGTATATCCCTTAACTTGTTCCCCAAGAGCAAACAGCTAGTGCTATATATATTAATTAGGAATTTTCTCAGCTCAGAATGGAAAAATAAAGTTCTAAGGCCATTGAATCATTCCATCACGAGACATTCGCAATGTATAAAAAAGGAGGTCCGTCCGTGTGAAAGGGCGAGTGTCCGGAGCAAGTAAGAGAGGGGGCGCTTACCGTCGCAGGAGGCGGCGGCGGAGGCGGCGGCAGCCATGTGGCGCGTGAGGAGGATCGGCACCGCGTCCATGAGTGAGTGCGGCCGCTTCGCTCGAGGTGCAGGCGCGGAGTGAGCGAGTGCGTGGGCCTACATGCCGACGAGGGATTAGGCGCCGACGAGCAGCGACGGGGCACGCCCGCTAATCTCCTCGGGAAGGGGAGGGGGGTGGGGGTGCGGCCCCTAATCCCTGGGACAGGATGAGCGTAATCCCCGGGGCGCCCGGATTATGTCCTCTTCCACACGATTATGAGCGCATTCGAAGCGCGCGGAAAAAAGGATTGTTGATCGAGACGAGGAATGTCATCCGCGAGAAGTGTGGGGAAACGCGTTCGGCAATGGTAAAAACGCATTTTCTAAAATAACAAAAAATAACAGAACGTCGATTCTCGTGACTGATTGAGTGGAATCAACCACAACCCATGGTTCCATTTTAAAAACAACGTCTTGCACTTAGATTAATTATATTGCTTTTATTAAATACATTAATGAGCACTTACGTTTAGAAAGGTTGATGACATAATCTTCACATTTCTATATAATTATTGAGTTACTACTTTAAGAAATCTAATTTTAGTTTTATTATTTTCCTATCCATTTTAAATTATTCTTTATATTTGCGTTAAAATAAATTTTTATAGTGTGTTTCATGCCGCTTTTAGAGCTGACCTATGCTTGGTTCGGGTAAGTATTTTCGAATTTAAAGTGCTTCGACACACCTGAGTAATAATTAAAATTATTAAAACAAATAGAACAATAGAAAAATCAAAGAAATGACGTAACAATGAACAAAGGAAAAAACTGAATTTTCATAGAAATACAATAATAATAAAATCAAAAAAAAAATTATGAAGGCATCCAATCTTGAGTGTAATAAAATATAATTAAAAAAATATATATTAAATATTTACGGTAAAAAAAATTAGTAATTTAAATTCCTTGCTTTCTAGTTAAGCGAAGACAGAATTTATTACTTGCTGAAAACCTCGATTTTAAAAATTGCAATACAATTTCCTTTTAAATCCATAGTTAATAAATTACGTAATCTATAGTAGAAATGAGTACTGTAGCTGTTAATGGTAGATAATTACGTATTGTTGGTTAATGTATAATCAGCTATTTATTTCAAGGTGTGTATTTATGGGTGCACGATTATAATAATAAATACATTTAATTTAATGTAGAACTCTAATTATCCGGATCATTTGGGTAGAGATCCGGATAATCGAATATCCGGATAATTGGATAATTCACTAAAAAAGGGTTATTTCTGAGGGAAAAAAACGAATTGTGTATGAAATGTGATTTAATGACTATTAAAGCAATTTCATTCATTGATAAGAAACTTTTAAAATTTAGATTTTGCTGATTTCTTTTTCCCCCTCAAACCGATCCGGATCCGTACAGTTGGCTATCCGCTTTGTTTGATCCGGATAATTGGAGTTGTTATATACAATATTTACAAGTTATTTACAAAAAGGTGGAGAATTGTTAAAAATGGTTTTAATATTTGAATGATTTTATTTAGATTTGCTTATTAAAATAAATTGCAATTGGGGGGGGGGGGGGGATGAGAGGATTTTTAAACAATGATTGTAATAATTAAATAATAATTTTTATTTTAGGTTTTAAATTGTTAATTTATTTATATTTAAAAATATTCATAACGATTACCATCATATAACTATGTCTAAAAGATTTTTAACGATTTTATATTTATTTAAAAAAAAATTATAATTATTATAATTAATGTTTTTTTACTGTTTTTTTTATTTTATTACTTTAAAACTTCTTTTATAATTTACAGTAGTATATAGTTCTAAATATTATTTATATTAAATTTAAATAAATTAAAAATTTTAAAACCTATAATAAAAATGATTTTTTAAAATAATACCAACTACAATTCATTGTAATAAATAAATCTGAACAAAATAATTAAAATATTGAAACCATTTTTAAAATTGTTCCCTTTTATTTTATAAATAACAAGTAAATATATAAATAACTTGTAAATATTGTATATAAATTAAATATAGTATTTATTTATTATATTATATTATAATCATGCATCGATAAGTACACATATTAAAATTAATATTCAATAGTACAATATGACCATTAAATGCTAAAACACTCACTTCTACAATAAATGACGCCATGTATTCTTAACTATAAATTTTAAAGGGACATTGCACTGCAATTTGTGGAATGGAGATGGGCAACACGTAAGAAATTCAGTCTTTCCTTAACTTGAAAGCAATGAATTTTAATAACAAATTATTTTTAATTTTTTTAGTTTAAATTTTTAATTTTTTTACTTTAAATTTTTAATTAAAACTTAAAATTTTTAATTAAAACTTAAAATTTTTAATTAAAACTTAAAATTTTTAATTAAAACTTAAACTTTTTATATTATATTACGCTCAAGAATGAGTGTCTCATAACAAGTATAATTTATGATTTATCTTTATTATTATTGTATTTTATGTAAATAATTTTTTTTTATTTGTTCATCGTTTCATCATTTCTTTGATTTCCTATCATTTTATTTGTTTTAATAATTATAATTCTTACTAAAGTGTAACACGGCACTTTTAATTCGAAATACATCTTTAAGTTAACTATGCCCTTCTAATAAGAATGGAAAACTTTGTTTTAATATTTTTGCCATTGCGCGTATTTTTTTACTAAGGCACATGAATTGTTGATTATTTGGATTCAATGTTTTACTTTAGTCTTTCTTTTTATGCCTTTTTAATCTTTCACGCACACATACAGGATGATCCAAAAGTGAAAAAAAAAGTAAAAATAAAAAATGTTAAAAGTACAGACATTGATGACACAATACGGTTTTCACAGAAATGCACAGACATACATGGGATTTTTTTTATAGCAAAACAATTTAGTACTAAAATAGTTACTTTTGTTACCGACATGTGTCGCTGTAGTTGTCTTAGATCTGCTGTCTGTCGCTATTTCGCCAGCATTTAAAGCTTATTCCAGAACCTAAACGTTCTGCCAAGACGAAATATACTATATAAAGTGTGCTTGTAAGTGTAAAACTACTTGAAGTTACAGGTACATAGATAAACACAATTAAAGCGTATCTTATCGGAGAAAATGTAATTGTATGTTGCACTATTAAAAAATAACTGTATGTGTATTTGTGCATATATGTGCAAACCACACCCTGCTAGTTGCTATACTTTTCGAATTATTGAATTTTTACTTTTTCTGTTACTTTTGGATTTAAATATATAACGTAAAATGGGGTGAGGTTATACCACTTTTTTGGTCTTTTTGTGAATATCTTCTCTATTTATAGACCCCCCCCCCCCCCTTTACACACACCAATGGGCCAACATAATTTTACCTAACGTATTCTCATTCTTCAGCTTTTTAATGATGGGTTCAACAAATATTTCTGTGGAAAGTGAGGGGGATCTAAAAAAAAAATATGTGGCATAATCTCACCCCATGGGGAGGTGAAGAGATTAGACCGCCCTTAACTCTCTCTCCTTTCCCTTCCTCTTTTCTCCCCTTTAAAACACGCTAAAATCTCCTGGTGGTACAATCACAACCACTCTAGAATTGTACTTAACACAATCACTCCCTTAAACGTTAAAAAAAATATTTGCAAAAATAACCTTTTTTTTTTAAAGTGGAGTTGAGTTTAAAGAAAAAATATTCAGTTTTTTAAAAAACATTTTAATTAAAAGCCTTTTATATTCACACTGAACAAATATTGGTCAACTGTCTTTGGTAAATTACACTTTTTTTTTCGCGATATCAAATAACATCAGCTGGGTTTGGCTATGGCCATTCATTTTCCCCTTCTTTTCATTGCTGAGATCTAGCATTCCTCCATTCCGTCGAGACTTCTCATCATTTTTCTGGTATACATTTTGTCGTTATATTTCACCGGGAAGTAGTATTCTGTGGAAGTGTTGTTGATGATCCTGGTTGGCTGATTTGATTTGAATTAAATGGTGGAGGGTCATCGGCGTAAGCAGCAGCCATAACGGCTTCATAAGTGACGTGCACTTCTTGTTTGGTTTGGTAATCGGTTTGTTTAGTAAGAGTAACTAGTTTACTTCTATTTACGGTTGGAAGCACTCATTTATTAATTTCTATGAATGGTATAATTTCACCTCCTCCGGTATAATCTCACCCCATTTTACGGTACATATACATATATTTGAAACATTATCTGCTAATAGAACGGGTTGTAACATGTTGGTGAAAATAAAAAATAAAAAAAAAACGCTGGTGCTAAAACTTTAATGAGGGATGAAGAAACCTTATGGATGATGTGATTAATTAGCTGTGTAGCCAACAAGTGCCAAACCGGAGTAGAGGGAGCTGTTTTCAGTTATTTAACGTTGAGTGGTGGGGGCAGCAAAGATATATAATTTGAAATTTGCTGGCCAATCCATATCTTCACTTTCTTGGTAGTTATTGAGCATGTAAGCGCGGTGAAACCGTACATTACCGTCCTTGAATAAAAACTTACATTCTACACTACCACAAAACAGACTACACTTATTTAAAATATGTCAAATCTGTAACTCGCAACAGCAACAGAGAACCTCTATCAAAGCTATGAAGGTATGATGGGTCGTTTAAACGAGGAATCTCCAAACCAGCACTCCAGCATCATGAAAGGAATCCATTTAAATAATATATTAGGAGTAAACAGATTTCTGATTCTTCCCACGTCATTCATTATACGATAAGAATTAGGCTATAAACAAAGTCAGGAAAATCTTTAAAAGAAACATTCCGTATTCAAATTTCCAAGAAAACTTACTAAACTCTGTTCTGAGATATTTGAGAAAATTATATTTCCTTTGAAATTACTCCTTTTAAAATGGAGTTTCAGGTTAATCCATAATATTCACCATTTTTTTTTATTTTTTTTTAAAGTTTATTGACACTTTTTACCCTAGTTTTCTTATTTAAAAGTTTAAATATGTTCACCTATTACAAATTTGTAATGAACGGCAGTTAGGAAAATATGACAGTTCTAAACAAATAGAGTAACCTGGAGTCAAGGAGTAAAGGGTTGGCACCGGATTGGACTGTCGTTAGAAGGGGGGTACCATCGGAATTTTGTGTTTTTTGTAGGGTTATTAATTGTTAATCAAACTCTATACCACCTGGGGCGGTGTTTTTGAAGTGTCGACACCTGTCAAAGGTGGTGGATGGATTTATGGTCATCTTTGACACGAGGGTCTCAGGAGGTAAAGAGGGGAAGGCGGATGTCAAACCGGTTGTCGGGAGTCTAAGGAGCTTAGTTTTTCCGGGGTGGCAACGATGACGTCATACATGAGTATGTGCTTAGGGGGATATCTTAGCAATATGGGTGTCTTTCAGGGTGGCAACGATTGAGGAACGGGTTAAAGGGGTGCAAAGGAAGCCGCTGCCCGGAGGGGGGAAATTCCTAGAAAGGGGATATGGGACCCTGTATGAGTAGAGGGGAGTTATGCGTTTTTTGCCTTTGGGTGTACGAAAATATGAATTTGCAGCGATTTAAAATATTAACTTTAATTTGCAAATAAAATTCCCCAAAATGTTAATATAAGAATTAATAAAATTAACAACGCAATATAATGACGAAACTGAAAATAGTCGGTTTTTCAACATCCCAAACTTTTTTTTATTAACACCAAATGCCCTTTTTTTAAGAAACTTCTGCGAATTCAATTACAGAAAAAGACCAATTATTTTAATTTTGCGTATTTTTTTTTAATTTCTCAATGATTTTAAAACTTGGTATTTTTTTCCGTAACAATTTTACCTGTATGTTGATTTCGTTATCATTGAAATATACATGGCAAATTAAATTTTAAAACGCACTTTACCTAAATAATATATATTCTTTATTT
The DNA here is from genome assembly GCA_963932185.1 of Troglohyphantes excavatus. Lineage (NCBI taxonomy): Eukaryota > Metazoa > Arthropoda > Arachnida > Araneae > Linyphiidae > Troglohyphantes > Troglohyphantes excavatus. Next base: position 59,848,706 of record OZ010676.1, on the reverse strand, counting down.
GTAGTAACTTTTATTTAGAATAGGAGATATAACTATTTTTTGTAGAAATAAATTTAGAATTTTTTTAAATAAACGCAACGTATATTCGAAATATCGAATATCTCAAAGTTCATTCAAAATTTATAAATTTGAATTTTTTTTTCAACCCAAAGGCAACTGAATCAGTAGTATTTAAAGTGGTTTAAGTTCCCATTGGTTCCATTCTCAAACATCGGCTTCAGGTTAGAATTTCGTTGTGTAACACTTTAGAGAAAGCCCCCACTTTTCTGATGCCGAAAGAAACCGCTTGATCTTTCAATTTATCTTAGTTACTTCGCGTCTACCCCTTAACATCTTTTTCATTCGTGGCGAATTTGCTCTAAGAGAATCCTCTTTCTTCATTTCGAACATATTCTGATACGGACACTTTTCTCATATCTATTAATCAACGGGTTTATTATCTCTCGCTTAATCCTATTAAATTTTGTTAAATTCGGGGTTTCTAATTTCTCTCTCTTTTAACTTGTATCTCGGCTTTTGTTTCGTTTTACTTCTCGCACATCCCCTCTGCTCCAATTACATCACATTTGCATGTTGATTATTACTGTTTTTTCGTCGACTAATGAGCTTAATACCCCATCGCTGCGAGTGTCCTGCATTAGGGAGCATTTTTATAGCTCAAGTCTTTTCGAGCTGATTAGATCACAAGTAGATAGACATCGCTTGAAAAGAACTCAACCAGTTTCTTTTGCGTCGGAGAACTCAAACTGATTTTTTTTCCTTTTGCTTTCAATGTGTCGAAACTAATCTCTAATGAGCCATGTTATAAATTAAAGTTTTAACTTATGATTTTTTGTTGTTGTAGCGACGGGTGCTCCTTATCCGTTCTGAAAAACATTCAACTAATCATGTAAAATGTTATTCATTCATGTTAACCCCCCCCCCCCCCCCCCCCCCCTCCATTTACACCAGTTGTTTTTTTCAAATTATGAGAAGCAAATATGTTTCTGCGTAACACAGTACCAAAGAGAAAATTAAGTTAGTGTAAACCAAACCAGTTAAACGTATTTCGTATAACAATGTCGTGACGTACGGCATGTACGTCATTGGTATTTCAGCATTATATATCTTGACGCACGACAGGTACGTCCCTGGTACTGAAGGAGTTAAAGTTCATGGTGGTGTCCCCGTTCGCTACTGCGCATACAATTTTATATTTTAGAAATAAGCTACTCCCACGTATAAAAAGCAAAGCTATCACACAGAACAGGTTAAATGAACAGGGAGAAACTTCTCTTGAAACTGAACTCAAAAATAGCATCCTTTTCCTGATTATCTAGCACGACTGTAGGTCATTTTCTCACAAAGCAATTCGACTCTGATAGAAACATTCGCCGAGTTCGTTCGGGAAATACAGCGATAAAAAGAAACTTTCCATAAAATTATTTACTACCAATAGGTTTGGGCGATGATTCAATACATACCGAAATTCCGGAAGTAACAAATTACCGAGATTTCGATTATGTAATTTTCGATTTGTTGAAAGTACACTCAAGTACGGAAGAACACTCGGATTTATCAAAAGTTAACTCCAGAAGAATTGCAATCGCTTATAAACAAACATAAGAGCCGTAATGCTTTAACAAAAGAGGCAAATTATCTATATTTTTAATATATATATATATATATATATATATATTAAAAATATAGATAATTTAGCTATTTGCTAGTATATATATATATATATATATATATATATATATATATATATATATATATATATATATATATATATATATATATATATATATATATATATATATATATATATATATATATATATATATATATATATATATAGTAGCAAAAGTACCCGTTCTTCCCACGGGGGATAAATGAAAATATATATATTTCCTCTCTTCCCAGGGATAATCGTATATACCAATTTAGAATTATTCCTCATTAAAAAGGACAAATAAAGTTGTTGTTTTTTAAATAAAGATTTAAAATATCTTTATTTTAAAAAAAATGGGGAGTTAAAAAGTTAAAATATCCTTATATTGTTTAGTTGCTAATACACCGATAAGAATCCGATAATTTCTAGGTAATCTCTCATAAGGTATGGAGTTTTAACCTAATAATCTTTAACTCCACGTGGAATCAGCCTATGGGGATAAATGGCATTCTATCGTGTATCGGAAAGTCAGAAGTTTCGAATACGACGATTCTAAACCCATTGTCTCCTCTGTACCTCTGTAACGCGTGGGAAGGAGTGTCACTTCAGTATAACTCACTCATAACTTCCGCCCGCATAACTCAACATGGATAAATAAGATACCATTGTGTAGAGGAAGGTAGACCGCGTCAACCAGGTTGGTCATTTATCCTCACCGCCCTCTGAACTTTGTATCGAGTAGGGTTCAAAAGTTTTCACGAACTAACCCGTACCGCGCGGCTTATATCTACCCGATTTTTTTAACTCAGATATCGCAAATTAATCTTGATATGACTATGATTATATTTTAGTTTTCATTGTGTACTTTAATTGATGACATTTTAATTACTGTTATCATCATTACTAGAGTATAATAAGTTTTATATAAGAATAAATATTTACGTAAAACTATGATTATATATATAATGAAGAAATAATTATTAAATTAAATAAACAAATCGCAATGATCTTAATTTTTCAATTTTTCAAAAAAAAGTTAGTATCAAGAAGCGTTTTATTAAAAATTGCCGGTTTAGCGCATTAACTTCAAGCGTGATTTTTAAATAAAATTTCAGAATCAATCTCGGTCAATCAATCTTGAGAAAATACGCAAGCTATTTCAAAAAGGCAGCAAAAACAAAGAACAGAAGTTTTTAAAGATGGTCAAATTAGGAAGTTCGAGCTTGAACACCAATGATTTAACTGTCAAAACAATCAGAATTTTCCGATTCGCTAGTAGGGCAATTTTAATTTAAATACTTCCAAATGCATTTTCCAATATATTATTTCGGCTACATCTTTGCAATCTTATCGGCTAGCAACTTGTGTACCTCATTAGTAGTTTGTATTTTTTGGCCATTGGAATACAGAACATTAAAAATGCAAATTAGATGAAAAATAAATTAAAAAGTTTTTTTTGAAAATAAACTGTATCAAATTCTTAATAAACGTGAGAATAACAACCCGCCGTAAATACTCAACCAAAAATAGTCTGTTTTAAAATACCACACAGCTTTCTTTTACTACGTCCAAATGCCCAGTTTTGTTAAATAATTTCCATGAATACTATTATTACAGAAGAATAACTACCTATTTTAATTTTAAGTAGCCTGTTTTTAATTCCTGAATTAATGTATTAAAAACTTGGTATTTATACTCTTTTTAGTAAATCTTTTCCCCTAAACTTTGATTTCGTTGTACTATTACTATTGCATTTGCATCAAAAAATAGCTGTCATATAAATATTTATTATGTTTCCACAGCAAATTAAAGCCAAAATGTACTTTATTCAAAGAGTAAACTGTTATTTATACTTGGCGATTAATACTTCTTAACCAACGGTGCAAACATGTTGCCATATCACCATGTACGTTCAAATAATTTGAAATTTTATTCTATATGTTGCTAATTAATGTTTTAAAGAGTAATATTCATTGGCACTATAAATAAAATATTTTTTAAATTATCAGTGTATGTATGTGGAATTTTATTCCTTTAATAACACTAAAAAGTAATATAAAGTTGAAAATTCACAGAAAAACAAAGTTTCGTACGTTTTTTTTTAATTACTTCATAAAACACTTTTAAATTAATAAATAAAATGAACCTTCATACACAAATAACTCACATTTTATAAAAGTATTAATCTAAAAGTTCGATCTATGGTAATGAAATATAGTTCAAATTAACCTGTATACAAATAAAACAAAAGACAAAATAATTATAATATTAAAACAATTCTAAACCATTTCTCTAAAATAAAATTATATGTCTTTTATTTTTTGTAAGAATCCGTATAGTAGCAAGAAGCCCAATATGCAGATTTTTTTCAATAATTATCAAATTAAACAAAACCTATGACGTCATTTGCATAGGGTCTATAACGGAATTTTTTTTTAATTGCGAACGATACTTTCATCCTAGTTAAATCCAAAAGTGAATGGCGTACATTAAAATAGTTATAATATTCAAATGAAACATCGTACAAAATTAAAAATTATCCCAATAAATTCTTAATTTTTTAACTATTCTGTAAATTCCAAAGCTCTACGTTTTGACGGAGACTTTCTTGTACTAACAAACAAACATCCGGACAGATTCTGGGAATTTTCAGCTTTATATATAAGATAAAAAGGGGGAAACAAAATTGTACTATTCCTCGGTTCGAAAACACGGAAACATAAGTTTAAGGTATACACCGAAGTGTTTACTTAATACTACCTACTGTAAGTTGTAATAATCATAAAATATCGATATATCGGAAATATCGATATATCAAGAACATGTATGTATCGAAAATATCAATATATTAGAAATATCGATTAATAGTTAATATATATTAATCGGAAAATATCGATTATTGTCTGGCGATTAATCACGATGGCAAAATGAAATCATCGCCCAAACCTAACTACCAGTATATCCATATAAATACAAAAAAGTATATGAGGAGAGTAATTCAAAAACATCTTATCCAAATTGTGATAATTTGAGAAAATCATATTTTTACTACACAAATGAGTATTTAGTAAAATAAAGTGCTAGTTCAATAACAGATTGAATCAAATTGAATTGAAAATATCAGTGGTCGTTTTAAATTCTGTTTTATCCAAACACATTATTTGTTCGAAAACTGCTCTTTTACGCTACCATGTTGCAATATCAATAATGATATAATTTAGTAAATAATCATTGTGTAGGAGTAGTTGTGTTTTTAAACTTGTCAACTGAAATGTTTTAAAACTATTTTTAAAATTATTAGTGCAATTCTAAACCTTGTCTTCTCCGAAAGTATTATAGTCTTATTGATTTCTAGAAAACATCTGACACATATAAGGCAAGTTCTGTTATCCTTTTATAAAATAACTGCCCATATATAAGACCCGAAAAGTTGCAACGCAATGGAATTCGAGATAGAGATATTTCAAAGTAACCGTTCGGGAATGAGAGACTCACTTATTTGCATTGGAACGATACCTTGTAGCACGAAAAACGCCAGCATAAGACAAACAAAAGATGGCGTAGATTATAAGAATTGATTCCCTCCTGAAACCAATGCAAATAAGATGTTTCTCTCTTTTTTTAAACACTTTTTTTACATTTTTCTTTGTGTTTTGCGCTGGCGCAAGGGAATGACACATGTAGTAAGATAAATACTGTGTGTGCTCGTATGGTTTGCATATAAAAATATATAATATACGTATAAGTTACAATTTATTTAGCGGATTTAGCCCATGGGGGTGAAAAAATAAGTAATTGATATTAAAGTTTTTTGTTTTGATACTTTGAAAAAGAATCATAGTGCCCTTGAGTTAGGGGTTAATTAAACTTTTTATAAAAATAATTTGTTGTTCTTTAAATATTTTTTTCCTTACACGGGGAGTAATAATAAGAGGAAAAAATGACTTACTGTTAGGATTAAAACGATTCCCTTGTCTTGTACACAATTGGCTACACTAGAATTACATACGGTTTAGGAATACGGTACGTTATCGCAATGGTTGTGTGCTGGGTAAGAAAGCTTTAAGAGCAGATTAGGGGTTGGAATGCAGATAATAACAGGCTGTTTGTTAGAATATGTATTAATTAGGCGGTTTATCTTAAATGCAGTTGGGTGATTTGGGCGAATAGCTTTAGGTGATTATTTGATTGAACGTCACACTGGAGTTACACAACGGGTTTTATTTTAAGAACGTAAGTAAAGTTACTTTTTTTTAATGTGTCAGTGGTAGGTTTGAGGGTGGTACATGAGGTATTTTGGGAGAACAATAAAACACTCAGATACTTCTTTCTTCACATGTTATAAACACAAAGAAATTTTTCTTTGCATGTTATAAAAACTTCTTTTTATTTTATTAGTTATAAAAATAATAAACACAAAGTAATTTTACTTTGCATGCTATAAGACTTTTTATATTTTTAATTTTATTAGTTATAAAAAAAATAATAAAACACTATAATAAAACGTATGGTTAGATGGTAGAAATAAGATCACATAAGTGTTGTACAAGAGGATTTATTAGGGTAGGATGGTAGAAATAACGTTGCACTAGGACTATACAATGGGATTTATTAGGGCTGGTTGGTTAAATTTGTAAAGACTAAGGGGAAACAAGCATTCATATGGATACAGTTTGAGGTGTACGCGTAGAATTTGGAGCCTGACATTTGATAAGAAAAATAAATATAAAAAAAAAATTAAGCGTAAAATAAAATTTTAAAAAGAAAAATGTAAAAATAAGTACATGTTAAAAAGGATAGTGTAAAAATTAAAAAAGAAAAAAAAGAAAGAAAAAAATTAAGTATAAAATAAAATTTAAAAAGAAAAAAATACAAGTTAAAAGAAATTTTAAAAAAAATTCATACCAGGTTTATAGTAATATCGCGGCACTTGGGAACTTAATTTGAATCTGTCTTACGTAAAATAAAGAAGTACCCTAGCAATATGTTGTAGCGGGTATGTCGAGGGTAAGAAAAAACGCACTTTGTTAAAAAATATTAACCAACGTAAGAGAGAGATCTTTTTTACCCATACCCAGCCAAAACCATATGGAGTGTTACGGAGCATATATTAGCCTCTATATGCGCAGATGCCAGGGGTGATTTTGTGAAGGGTCTTCCGTCTAATCAAAGGATAAGTGTCATAAATATATTAAAATATTAGCAAAAAGCGGAAAATATTACTATATGTATTAAAAATATTAGGAAAGTATAGAAAATAGAACCAAGAGTAACTAAGAAATGGGTGTACAAGGGGGTTGTCTATAAATGTATAAAATAAACGAAAGTATATATTACTACTAAAATGAAGAGACAAATACTAAATTTGCGACAAACTAGCTAAAATATTTGCGAAAACCAGAAAATATAGCATACTTTTTTTAAAATAGTGCCAAAAAGTCTATAAAAGGATAAAAATATCATGACATGTATTAAAATATTAGCAATGTGGTCGTACCTAAAACAAATTAAGTTAAGAAATTCATACTCTATAAAAGAAATTAACAGGACTACAGTTACAACACTTTCCTTATAATAACTTAAGTAAATGTTAATGAATGTAATACAAAATATTGCCAAATTACACTATTTTAGTGATATAACAAGCAAACACTTTGTCTTTAAAGATTACGATAACGAACGCAGTTTTAGAAACTAACATAAGGGCAAATGTATATAATTATCATAAAACACTACTTACTTTTGTTAAAATATCATAAAAATTATCAAAAATATTATTCAAATTAAGAAAAATATTACTTTATATGTTAAAATATTATCAATAGTACATGCCAACAGATCAAAATGACTGTTTGCACCCCGACAAATGTAAACCTACAGAGATTCGCAGCAATCTTGTCCAAATAAAAGAAATAGTATACGGCAAAGGGTTGAAAGCCAAGTATACCTCAGTGATGTTTAGCAAGTAGGTGGTGGACAAATTGTACAATGGAACTTCGATTTAAAAAAAATATTGTTAAAATATTAATTAAGTGGCGTCATTTATACTAAAGTAATGTCTTTACCCATAGTGAAATTATAAAACCCCGATAATTTACATCAATTTTACCAGGACAAAAGGGGTTAGTATACGGCCAAGATTTTACCGGGACAAAGAGGGTTATACGGTATAGGTAATCTTGAAAATATATTTCCAAGATCAAAACTTTGTAGCTTAATAGGTAGTGTGCTTGACTTCGGAACAATACTTATACAGCTACTTATATGATACAGCTACTTATATGATGCAGCTACTTATATGGAAGGCTGACAAAATAATTTCCACTCAAATGTCTTTTGGTACAACTGTACACCTGGTATGTTGATTTCCCCTATAGTAAAATACATAATTTTGCTTTATATATTTAGTCGTATAAGATTATCTATAATAATAAAAGTGTCACCTAAAAGAGTCAAAGCAGAACACCTATTTTCTTTGAATATAAAAGGCTGAAAATTTATATATCTAAATACTATTCTAAATACTATCTAAATACTCAAGATATGCACATGAAGCTCGTATTTGTAAAATTCCGTTTAGTTTTTAAGTGATTTTAACAATTTTAGAAACACTGTATAAAGAAACATATTTAAAAATATATTTCCAAGATCAAAACTTTGTAGCTTAATAGGTAGTGTGCTTGACTTCGGAACAATACTTATACAGCTACTTATATGATACAGCTACTTATATGATGCAGCTACTTATATGGAAGGCTGACAAAATAATTTCCACTCAAATGTCTTTTGGTACAACTGTACACCTGGTATGTTGATTTCCCCTATAGTAAAATACATAATTTTGCTTTATATATTTAGTCGTATAAGATTATCTATAATAATAAAAGTGTCACCTAAAAGAGTCAAAGCAGAACACCTATTTTCTTTGAATATAAAAGGCTGAAAATTTATATATCTAAATACTATTCTAAATACTATCTAAATACTCAAGATATGCACATGAAGCTCGTATTTGTAAAATTCCGTTTAGTTTTTAAGTGATTTTAACAATTTTAGAAACACTGTATAAAGAAACATATTTAAAAATATATTTCCAAGATCAAAACTTTGTAGCTTAATAGGTAGTGTGCTTGACTTCGGAACAATACTTATACAGCTACTTATATGATACAGCTACTTATATGATGCAGCTACTTATATGGAAGGCTGACAAAATAATTTCCACTCAAATGTCTTTTGGTACAACTGTACACCTGGTATGTTGATTTCCCCTATAGTAAAATACATAATTTTGCTTTATATATTTAGTCGTATAAGATTATCTATAATAATAAAAGTGTCACCTAAAAGAGTCAAAGCAGAACACCTATTTTCTTTGAATATAAAAGGCTGAAAATTTATATATCTAAATACTATTCTAAATACTATCTAAATACTCAAGATATGCACATGAAGCTCGTATTTGTAAAATTCCGTTTAGTTTTTAAGTGATTTTAACAATTTTAGAAACACTGTATAAAGAAACATATTTAAAAATATATTTCCAAGATCAAAACTTTGTAGCTTAATAGGTAGTGTGCTTGACTTCGGAACAATACTTATACAGCTACTTATATGATACAGCTACTTATATGATGCAGCTACTTATATGGAAGGCTGACAAAATAATTTCCACTCAAATGTCTTTTGGTACAACTGTACACCTGGTATGTTGATTTCCCCTATAGTAAAATACATAATTTTGCTTTATATATTTAGTCGTATAAGATTATCTATAATAATAAAAGTGTCACCTAAAAGAGTCAAAGCAGAACACCTATTTTCTTTGAATATAAAAGGCTGAAAATTTATATATCTAAATACTATTCTAAATACTATCTAAATACTCAAGATATGCACATGAAGCTCGTATTTGTAAAATTCCGTTTAGTTTTTAAGTGATTTTAACAATTTTAGAAACACTGTATAAAGAAACATATTTAAAAATATATTTCCAAGATCAAAACTTTGTAGCTTAATAGGTAGTGTGCTTGACTTCGGAACAATACTTATACAGCTACTTATATGATACAGCTACTTATATGATGCAGCTACTTATATGGAAGGCTGACAAAATAATTTCCACTCAAATGTCTTTTGGTACAACTGTACACCTGGTATGTTGATTTCCCCTATAGTAAAATACATAATTTTGCTTTATATATTTAGTCGTATAAGATTATCTATAATAATAAAAGTGTCACCTAAAAGAGTCAAAGCAGAACACCTATTTTCTTTGAATATAAAAGGCTGAAAATTTATATATCTAAATACTATTCTAAATACTATCTAAATACTCAAGATATGCACATGAAGCTCGTATTTGTAAAATTCCGTTTAGTTTTTAAGTGATTTTAACAATTTTAGAAACACTGTATAAAGAAACATATTTAAAAATATATTTCCAAGATCAAAACTTTGTAGCTTAATAGGTAGTGTGCTTGACTTCGGAACAATACTTATACAGCTACTTATATGATACAGCTACTTATATGATGCAGCTACTTATATGGAAGGCTGACAAAATAATTTCCACTCAAATGTCTTTTGGTACAACTGTACACCTGGTATGTTGATTTCCCCTATAGTAAAATACATAATTTTGCTTTATATATTTAGTCGTATAAGATTATCTATAATAATAAAAGTGTCACCTAAAAGAGTCAAAGCAGAACACCTATTTTCTTTGAATATAAAAGGCTGAAAATTTATATATCTAAATACTATTCTAAATACTATCTAAATACTCAAGATATGCACATGAAGCTCGTATTTGTAAAATTCCGTTTAGTTTTTAAGTGATTTTAACAATTTTAGAAACACTGTATAAAGAAACATATTTAAAAATATATTTCCAAGATCAAAACTTTGTAGCTTAATAGGTAGTGTGCTTGACTTCGGAACAATGGGAGTCCCGACAGGGTCTACTCATTTTTTTCTGTATACACCTTAAAGGGTTGGGCCAAATAGCTAGTTGCCAAATAAGATGTTTAGGCATAAAAACAAACGTGACTTAGTGGCTATCAATAACGAAAAAAACGCTCTGGATAAAATAGTCTAAAGCGATAAATCTAATTTAGTATTAAAATTGCGTTATTTGCTAATTTATTGCGAGCAACACAAAGAGAAGCGGGCAAATCTCTTCGTCAGATGCTCGTGCAACTTTAAATAGAATGCTGCCTCATCCTCTATTTACGCTCCTTCTTCGAGCTAATTCTACTTGTGACGTGTGGAGCTTTTGCATTTTTAACTCGGGGCCGGGCAGGCCCTCTAAGCGCGCCACACTTTTTCCAAAGCTGGAGGGGCGATGAAAAACAACAGAACGTTCCTCAGCTGGGTTCAGGGTGAAAAAGCAGCGGCAGCTCACCTGTGAATTAGAGGGAGGATGACAGCGAAGAAGAGACACGCACTAATCCCGGCCCCCTTTGACAGACCCAGAAATCCCGGTAATGTATCATTTTTACCTCTCGCACAGTCTTCGACTAATAGGATTAGTTCGCTCGCTGCCAGGTATGCAAATGACTTAGCAACCTGTCCTTCTACTTTATTAATTTGTCTCCGAAGAGTGGGTGGGGGCAGGGGGGGCGCTTCTTCCTTTTTTTCTCTTTCTCTCTTCGGGGCAAATCTCCTCTTCTCCAGCTTTGCTTAAAAAAAGAAGGGAGGGGGGGTGATGATCTCCCCCTCCTCTTTTTCCACTGTCCAAGACCGCGTGTAATCAGGGCGTGTCAGTTAGTATCAAGGCCTCTCTTTGGCGGACTCGGGCTTCCTTTAGCCGGTCTTCTTGTCAAATTTTAATCCCGACTCATCATTTTCCAATGGCTTCACATCAGCCACCCATATCGGCCTGTCGCGCTCAAGCCACCGGGATTAACTAGCCCCAAATGCAATTACAAGAGGCCGCGGATTTCATTTCCGAAGGATTAAGGGAGAGAGAGAGGCATGGGGGGAGGGGGGAGGGAGGCTTTCTTCTCCTTCCTGCTGCCACACAAGAAAAGACATGGGGAGGAGAGGGAGCGCGAGGCGTCACGCGCTTCTCTCGCGGTAACTCTCTACTTACCCTTCTTACGCAAATCAAATCGGCTCTATTCTTTATAGAGAAAGAGTTTTTTTTTTATCTTCGGTTCGGTTTGGAAGACCTTTCCCCTATCACTTTCTCATTCTCGATTACGCTAAGATAGGAGGTTATGCCTCCCTCTCACAAGGGAGAGGTCTCTCTCTCTCTCTCTCCCCACTGTTTCATGGTCTTTCAACAGCTACAGATTTGATTTGGTTTGCCAGCATAGGTTCGATTACCCGACAAAGTAGTGTTCTGTTTCTCTAGGTGGTGGTAAAAGGGGCGGGAGTGAGCGGCTCTAGTCGGAAGACAAGGAAAGAGCAAAACAGTGAATAGATAGGCAGAGGGGGGGGGGGGGGGGGGAGTCGGGAGGAGACATCCATTCAGATCAGAAAGACTACGATGGATGCTTGCGTGGTTTTAGGTAAAGTCGAATGGGACCTTTTTTGACGTGCATACGTCACTAAAATCGGTACGGGTACACAACCCCGCATCGCAATCTAAAAGAAATTATTTGTAAAATACCCATAACTCCAGGAGAAATCAGACTACTGGAATAAATGACCTACCATCGAGTAGAGGAAGGTGAGAAGTTTCGACCAGATCGATTTAAAACCCATTCCCCCTTTGACTTTTGTACCGTGTGATGGGACGAGGAATGTTGCCTCTGACTGTATATACGGTGTGACAGTGTGCTGTCGCACTTAGTAATTTGTATATGGGGGACCTGTACTCTACTATGTGCAAAATGGTGAGTTGGCTAGACTGACTGTCGCCGGGTTTATTGCTATGTTACGATGGTGAGGAGAGTTACGTCAGTGAGCCATTTATGACCACAACAGGATTGGTCAAGATCGGTCGTCAAGGAAGGCGGAGCTGAACACGATTGGTAAGCATGATAATTCATGCAGAATTTCAGCCCCCATCCCAAGAGACCACCATGGGAAACTACATTTTCCACCTCTTCCTACTTTGCCTTTGACCATGAACGACGAGTGATTTTTACCTCAAGGACTCCCGAATCATGCAAGACGGAAAAGTCCCGAATCCATGATCAACGGATGTCAACACAGTCCAAAGCCTCTGCTAGGAAGGACAACACCCCTAAAGACAGACTTCACACGAGACACTGAAGACCAATAGCTCATCCAACGGTAACGCTCCTCGACGTTTACGTAAGTCAGTTTAGCTAACCTATACACATACCCCCCAAACCTAATCTACTGATTTCTTCATGAACATAATTAAAAGTGTTAAAGTTATTAAATAAAGCACCTTTAAAAGTTAATTGTGTTATTTTATGTATATCATTCTCACCAACATTATTCCTCATAACTCAAGGGGGAATCAGTCTATGGGGATGAATGACCTACAATCGTATAGAGGAAGGTGGGTCGCATCGACAAAGTTATTAATTAATCCACACCTCCCTCTTAAATTTGTACCGCGTGGAGGGGATTACTTAAATTTCGGCCAAAGAAGTAGCAAGCCGAGCATGCGCACGTTCAAAGTATTCACAAACCAAACCTTATGGTAAAGTGAGGACCATGACTGCCATATTTTTCTTATCTTTTCCGAAAACGTTTCAAAATACATTCATAAACATCGGATACTTTCTGAAGTTGAATCCAGTGTTCTGAACCCGAAACTTACTCCTCATTACTGGAATTTTCCATCCAGTGACAGGCTTCCTCATAGATGTCCCAACACGTGGTCCCGGGAGAACTATTGACCAATAACCCAAGATGTTTTAGTAGTATTATTGTTGCACAAAAAATAGGTAATCAACATTTATTAGCTCTGAACACTGTTTTCATACTTTCTTTGCAGTTTATTGATATGAACCGGAAAAAAGTTATCTAGTGCAATTTTAAGAATTTTGCATAATATGAAGAAAGTGTAATTTTTGAATGTCAATATTGTCAAAATATTGAAGATGGTGAAACACATACAATTTCAAACATGGCCTGTATTACATAAAGTTAAACACAATATCGTTAATTTGTAATGTTGCCTTACTTAATTAAAATAATTAGAGTTAAATACGATAGAATTTGTTAATTAATAAATGCATTTATAAAATATATACGTTATTTATTATCTAAATTATATTTAGTAGTATACTTATAATTGGTACATGGATTTTTTTTAAATTATAGCAGCACATTTTATAATGCCAGTCGTCGTCAGATTTATATGAGAATGCTATTGTCTTTCTTCCTCGACTTTTTTTCTATTGTATAGCGGTGGGAATAAATAAAACCACTCCCGTTATTCTGCTACCATTCACCATAGTGCAAAACTAATTTCTAGTGAATAAAGTCTTTTATTAATCAATTTACAAAAACTGTACACAACTGGCCATCTTCACATTTTTACAATTTTCAAAATAACACCTACTTTTGATAACGTAGAAATATTTTACGCCCTCCAAAATAACATAGATATACATTTTCATTAATTTCCTATTATGAAATTCAGAGATATTCAATAATCCGTTTTCAGATTTTTCTTTCATTGAATATTTTTAAGCATTTTTAAGGCATGCTTAATAATTTCAGGGATTGTATTTTGTATATATGTTTTAGTTTACGACGAAAAACAATAGACAACTCTAAACTTTTGGAGACTTTTCAAAGTAGCTTTAACTTTTTTGTTGAATTTACATACAGCATTTGATACAGAATTCTTCACACTCTGATTTAGAGTTCGTACCCATTCTCCGAAAATAAAAATAAGGAGTTTCTAATTACTTTTTAAGGACCTTAAAATCAATTTATAAGGATCTTACTTTTAAATGCAAACAACTGGTCTACATTTGTAATGGAAAGTTAGCTCTAAAATCCCAAATAGGCTTCTTAGTAAAAAATAAGAATAAGAAAAACAAATTAATATAAAAGAGGAAAATAGGTGCAATCAGCAAGCCATCAGGTGCAAAGGGTTTACTATTTATATACAAAGTTATTGTACTTGATTCTCATTAAGATCAAACATTTTTAATAGAAGTTTAGTAAAATGATTTAAATAAAAGTTGTTTGAAGGACTTACGGTAGGGGCCTTCGGTAAACTTGAAAGTTTCTAACGACCTTTTGTACAAAAATAAGGAGTTTCTGCGTACTTTATAAAGGACTTTATGGGCACGAACCGAAAATAAGTAGTTTGTAAGGATTTCTAAGGGCCGTCCGGTACGCGCCCTATGTTTGCTTACAAATGTCACGTTTTGATACCTGCATCAGACAATACTGCATGTCAGTTTCGTTGGAGATGTGTGTATGGCAACGAACACATCTTTCTAACAGTTCTGAGGAACAGAGGTGGCGCCACTGGGGGTGATGGGGGGGGGGGCTGTAGCCCCCCCGTCGGGCAAGCCAAGCCCCCCTGTCGGGCAGAATTATGAAGTTCGTCGGGGAAGAAGTGTTAATTTAATTGTTAAAAACAAGTTTTTGTGAAACATTAAATAATTTTTTTTTAATAAATTGGATCTGTGTCATCTCGACAGGCAGAATTCCAACAATGTTACAGTTCATTGAAATCCCGACTTTTATGTCCGAATAAGGGACTCGGACAAGCATCCGATGGGCGCGAGTTCAATCCTCAGCATGTGTGTAACGATTTAGTAAACGGATGGTTGTCAAATTTGCCCTTTTCCCGACCAAGATACTATATTCTCCGTGTATGAGCTTGCTGGGAGGGCTGGATGTAACGTAAGGGTATTTAACGCAGTTAATTGAAAAGTAATAGTCAGTAAATTTAAGAACTTTTGGGGGGTTGTGGCGTTTTATTTCAAGATTGCTGGAGAGAGATTGATCAAGATTGATCCCGGGAATGAAGGACTTGACATCTCATCGTAATTTTGATCCTGTCGATATTTTTACGTTTAGGAACTTTAATTAACCTTTTTATACAGTAATTTCAACAAACAAACAAACAAAAAAAATTAGTAATAAAAAATTAGGTAGGAAGTGTCTCTCAAAACGACCGCGGTGTTTAAGGCATGTAACGTCAAACTAAACTCAAGCACTTTTTGGGTTCCGATAAAAAGTCTGCATGCTCTCAGACGAGTATGAGTTAGATGATAATGCAATTACGCCAACGCTGTTCAAGGCTTATGATTTCGTTATGTTCATGTTTTTTTTAAAGTTCACTTCGCCCACGCCCTGCATGCACCCTTTACACAGATACGATTTTAAAAACATTACATGTAAAGAAAAAGATTTTTACTCTTAGAAAATACCGTCTCTCGTTTGTACAATTGATCATGGATACTGAGCAAAATACGTATCTCCGGTATTACCGTCTGTAAAATTATTTCAATAAACGTGTATTGATTCATCCATTTTACTGGTCATAAAAAAAAAGCAAGTATATGACTCTAAGGCCCATTTTACACAATTCTACATTTTATGTCAACGAGTAAAACGCGCGTGAGCTTCTGGGTGATTCGAGAATTCATACGGTATGGGTTCTCGAATCACCGAGAAGCTCACGCGCGTTTTACTTGTTCGTGTAGAATGGACCTGCCTTACCTTAAATTGTACCTATTATAAAAACAAAAAATAAAACAGATTTTTTATTATACAACTGCAAGTCAAAAATTAGGAAAAAAAACTCTTGAAAAAAACGTTTTGAACTATTTTTTGTACATTGTCTTTACGAAACAAATTTGGCATGACGCAAAAAAAACATTTCATCCAACATTGATTACTTCAATAATACAGAAAAAAAAAATAGTCATTTAATTGCTGTCTCAGTTTACCAAGTTTTATGTTCATGTAGTTTCATTTTAACGAATGTGGACAAATATATCGGATTTAGCGCAGTCTAGTTCCAAACGTAAAATTTATTTTACTTTTTGTCGAGGCAACCATTGTCACTTGACCATAGAAGAACAATTTAGCCGTCCACGGCAGTCTGAGAGTAGCTTTATTTCCCAGACCAGACAGATGCCTCCAAAAGATAAAATCAGTTTCATTGAGTGAGAACATTGGTCCCTCTTCTATGTTTCTCGACCCCCTTGTGTTTCTTGACAAAGGGACAGCAAGACGCCCCTCTCGACTCGGATTCAGTTCAGCCTTAGGGGGCATACTAAACTGTGCGGCCGAGGCGGCCACCTAGGTATTGGAAGCAATGCCACTAAAGGGCAATTAAGGTGCCAAAAAATGTCATCTGTCACTTGTTATCTTCATCTTCAAAGGAAAAGAACTAAAGGCAAAATATTTTCATTCAAGAACACCCTTTTCCATTTTATAGTTTTTTTGTTCTTTTAGCTGGCTTTTCACTGGCAAGCTCTCTTTGAATTTGGGAGTCATTCATCTGCATAGGATAGGACACAGAGAGGACTGCTGACTGGTGTTGATACACTAGTATTTAAGGTTTCTAAGAAAAAGGAGGTCCAGTAAACGAACCGATCACTTGTATTGTAGTAGAACAGTCTGAGTTCCGTTCTTTATGAAAGGTTTAAAAAACTTGATAAAGTTTGCTGTTTTTAATTTTTAAAAGAGTAAAAATGCAGTAAAGTAGGCAATGCATTGCGATTAGTGAGTGTCCGATCTGCGAGGATCTATTATCATATAGTGGATTTGGGAACTACAGTACCGTCAAACTTTGATGCAATACGTATAAGGTGAGATGTCTTAAAAATTATTGTGATTTTTTTTTCTTAATTATTTGTACATGACAATTTAATAATATTTTATTTATTTTGTTAAGAACGGAGTCCTATCGTTTGTTGATTTTTATGTTTTCTGCATTTCGAAGAACTATTGCAATTTTAATATTGCCTATTTAATTTATTTAGTATGGTACTTTTTTCTAACAATACATTTTTTATATGAAGTTTAAAAAATACCTTTATTTTTATTACAATTTTTATTACTGTACATTTTGTGAAATTTAAATTTATTTGTAATTTAATAATAAAATATCAATATGGAATAAGTTTTTCATGTGGGATCGTTAAAATTAATATATTGAGAAATATTTGTTCTAAAAAAATCAGTTCAGAAGAAATCAGATCCTATTTTAAAGGACAATCATAGTTCAATTAGGTAGTCAGAAATAGTTTTCCATTGAATGGACAGTCGTTAAATCCATTAAATTTTTAATTAGTCCTACTAGGTAATTTAAACATGTTAGTGTAAGTAAAATGAAAATATAAGATTGAATTGATTAAAGAAATTTGAATTTTTAACAAATATATATTTCCTAAATTATTATTAGGTGAAACAAAAGTCAAAATAGGAGATTTCTATGTATTAGACACAGGCGATTCCATTGTCAATTCAGCTTTAATTTTTCAGGCTGACTAAAAAATTAAAAACGAAATTTTTTCTTATGTAACAAACATTTAATTTTATATGTTCACTGTTTCATACGACATTAAAATTTATAGAAAATTTAGATTGCTTCTAAAATTGAACAAAATCGCTTCAAAGTTTAAAAAAAAAAAAAAAACGATATCATGGTGAAAGTAAAATGTTACGGATAATAGATTGGATTGATTTTAAGATACACAGAAAGTTAAGTATTAAAAAAAATATTTTTAATATAATTTTTTCAAAAATAGTACAAATCCAAAATGTTTTCGAAAAATTAAAATATTTCTTTAAAAAATATGTCACACTTCCTATTTTTTTGTGGACTTTTAAATTTGTTATCTCAGTCGTAAATATATTGTTTGGAAAAGGTCGTGGAAGAAATAATTTTTTATTAAAAATTATTAAAAAAATTATTATTAAAAATTAAAATTTTAAAAATTATAAAAAAAATTAAAAAACTTTTTCATATTCAACCATGATTGATCTACAGCTCAATGTTATGAAAAGAATTTCATAAGAAATAACTCATCGCTCATTTCCGTTGCCTTTTATAAATATAAATGTTTTATCATTGTTTTTAAATTAAAAAAAACCACTAAATTAAATGACAGAGCGGTATGATATGTACATTTTTTTTACTTATCTTTTCCCCACTATACTTTAGGTTTGCGAAAACTGTAAACGAGTTAAATAGTAATTATTCCAACATAAAAATGATACTTGTTGATTGCAGTCCAGAATATTTGAAACTCTGCAATTCTTTAGTAATAACCCATTAAATATTACAAGCATTTAGTTATAATCATTTAGTTACGCAATATTTATCCTCGACATGTTATTTAGGAAAATTTTATACGTGTATTTTACGTCGGGGATATTAGCCCCCCTGTCGGGTAAGACTAGCCCCCCCGTCGGGCAATTCCTAGCGCCACTACTGCTGAGGAAGCAAGCCTTTGATAGATTGGCATTTTCTAGCTTTAGATATTCCTCATTCGCTAATGTTTTTACATTCAGTTTGAATTTCTGGTTGTGGCACATTTGAGGATGACTCAAAAAGGTATCAATAATATAAATACGTTTCTGCAATTGTTTTAAAACTTTGGAAAAATATGCTAGGCCCTAGCATTTTTAAAATCAATAAAACCAAATTCGAAATGTTCATTGATTATAGGGTACCAAATCTTCTTATTTTTAATAATTTAAATTAATTTTAAATAATTTTGTTCTAGATAATTAAATTTTCATTCGAGTTTCAATACTAAGTTTTAACTATGCCCTCCTCCCCAAATCCAAACTCTGGATTCGCCTTTTTCTCCCCACACTTTTGATAAGCACCGAACAACACAATTCACATTCCAAATGTATTATAATAGCTTCAAGCACTATAGAAGCGGAGTACTTTTGGTCAGCATCTCCAACTAGGAAAAAAGATCTCGAAAATAGAGAAATCTATGTCAAATCACACGAGGACAAAAAGGAAATCCACTCTTTTCGAAAGGGATCAAAAGGGCGCTTGGAGAGAGTTTAATTTTGGAATGAAAAGTACTGCGTGACGAGCCGAAGCAATAACTCGTCTTATGCGCGGTGTCTTTCCCGCCCAGATACAGAGAGCGTCCACCAGAAGTATTCCAAAAGAACTTGCCATTCGCGAAGCCAAATCCACAGAGCGGCGGTCATCTCGCGAAAGAAAGCCGCCGCCAAATCCACAGAGTAGCCAAATCGGTGTCGGAGGCGATAAGTGGCCAGGGGGGAGGACGAGTCAATTACAACTCGTAATCCGATGGCCCTATCACCTGGCGACGGGAAGATGGAAGCGAGGCAAAAACTTCAGTTCCAGGAGCTTTCCCGGGGCCCCGATAAGAGGCTCCCCCCGAACCCTGATCCGCGCCTTGTCACCTGTCAGAGGTGCAGAGGGATTTGGCTGGTCGACTCCAAGGGAGAAGGGTGGCCAAAAAACAGCGCTCTTTCGCCGAATGGATGGGAGTTTCTTTTCGATACAACCCCACGGAAAGATGTACATAGCCGTGCCGTTGGCATCTTGGAACGATCAAGCTTAATGGATCACTTAATAGTAGTTAAATTTTTAAGTAGTCTGCTACCGATAGTTACTTAATTTATAATATTGATCCGCGGGATCGTGCTGCTGGAGAACATTTTCATGCATATACATTAAGAAAAAATTTAAGTGACCCCCGCCGGAACTCAAACCGCGTTATCGACTAAGCTACAAAAGCATCTAACGATATCTTGGAATTTTTGTAAAGATGTTTCTTTATGCTACATTTCTAAAATTGTTAAAAATTATTTAGAAAAAAAAACTAAATGGAATTTTAGGAAATTGAACCTCAGTTGCACATTTTAGGATGAATAGTACTTATATAAATTTTCCTTTCATACGCAAAGGAAAGAGGTGTTTTCTGATCGATTCACAGGCTCTTTCTTTTATTATTATAGATACGATGGGATTCCACATACTTGCTTTTTTTAGAACGATCAAACTTATGGATCAATTATTAGTAGTTCAAGTAGTTTATTGCCGATAACTACTTAATTTATATTAATCCGCACGTTATTCTTCAAAGTTGCGTATGCAAGCAATAGGTTTGTAGAAAGAAAATGTTAAATAAATCCTTAAATTTTAAAGTATTGTTACCAGGGCCGCATTTGTAGATTTGAAATTCTACATTTGAAAGCCTTAAGCGCAAGTACGAAAGAAATAGGAATAGGGGAAAGTCCACTCCCAACTCCCCGACTTGGTCAATTTAATCAAAGTTATTAATGAGTTAATAAAAATCTTATAATTATGAAGAAAAAAAATTTCATTGGAAAAATCGCAGGTACAACAAAGTACAAACCATTTCAGTTTATCTAATGGAAGCAACGGCTATTTTTTTCACTTAAAATAATAATTTTAATTATTGTTTGGGAAAGTATAAGTTTATGAAATGTGGCTCAGCCCTAGTATGGTGAGGCCATACTAGCTAGGATAGCGCCAAAATCCCCCCCATCGGTGATTTTTGGAATTCTTTTTTATTGTTATTTTTAAGGAAACCTTCTCCTCATGTCTTCGGAATTTGGTGTAATTGCATTTATTAATTTTAGCTACAGATGCCTCTAAAAGGGGGAAATTATTTTATAGCCACCCTATACTAAATCACGCACATAACCTTCCTTGCATTCGCCGACGAAGGAATGCTTGAGAGAAGCACAATGGTAACCCTGCAAAAGCAATGGGTGCTAAATGATCGGCGTGTGTGTGATCGGGAGTAGATTAGAATGGCCACCCAATAGGAACTGGGACACGTGGGGTCAGGGCAGTCGTCGAACAGAGCCAGGGAGTCCCCCCCCCCCCCCCCCCCCCCAAAAAAAAAAAAAAAAAATTTAACTTCGGGTTGGCAAGTCGACAAATTCGGCAATTTTGCAGAACTACTAGTTAATATTTGACAGGCATTTTTTGATGTTTCAGTTCATCGAAATATTCGACGGGGTCCAAATATAGGTGGGGAATTGTTATATAAAAATAGAAATACTGATAGTTTTAAATTTATTCAGACATTTAATAAATACATCTAGGTTTGGATTAATTTCTTGAAAATAATTAAAAGAAGTTATATAATTAATATAAACAATACATTCTTTTTTTTTAATATGCAATTTAATTTGTTTTTTTCTTCACATTTGTAAAAATATATTCAAAGTAAAGGTGAGAGATTTAAAATTTTACACCAATTTTTGTTTGCAGATTAGAAAATCATATAACTCTGATTTTTTTTACATAATTTTAAATTGTACTAACGAGGCTTTTAAATTGACTAAACGAGGCGTTCACAACGCGAAATTATACAGGAGCACGGGGGTTAGGGGAGGGGGGAGCGGATTGTGGTAAAAGTATAAATACCGAGTTTTAAATTGATTAAGATATTAAAAAAAAAAACTACGTAAACTACGGTGTAGTAAAATAGACTTGTTTTTGTTTTTGCGTGTCCACAATTTTTTTCAGGACGAAAAAAATAACTATTATTACAAAAAATATTTTACCTTTTAATGCGAGTTTTACCCCCGTCGCAACGCAACTTCATTTAAATAAATATATTTATAACAGATTAAAATAAATAACGTTAAATTAACTATTGAAATTATCTGATTATACTGGGTTTATTTTATCAGAAAATCGCCGAAAGAGATTGTCATCGAT
Organism: Troglohyphantes excavatus; assembly: GCA_963932185.1. Lineage (NCBI taxonomy): Eukaryota > Metazoa > Arthropoda > Arachnida > Araneae > Linyphiidae > Troglohyphantes > Troglohyphantes excavatus. The sequence continues at coordinate 59,826,447 of OZ010676.1, read as the reverse complement.
GAGAAACATTCGAAGAAAAAAAAAGATATTCATATTTCCAAAGAATGCATGAGGAAGTTGAAAGTATATGACTTTTTTTCAGCCGATGACAATTATCCATAAAGATAAAGGAAATTTGCATACATGTAAATTAAAGTTCCGTTTTTGAGACTTTATGTAACGTACGTACTGCCATCTAGTGGAAGAATTACAAACCTAAAAATTAAAAAAAGTTTTCTTTCTCTTTACTTCCTGATTAATTTTTTGCATTTGGAATATGAAGAAACTGAATACTAGTATACAATGAATTATTTTTATTAGTATAAATTGAGTTGGTAATTTGAGAAGTATGAGTCGCCCTTAGCAGACGCGGGGCCCGGTCTGAACTTAGTAGGGGGCCTTTTTTGAAGATCCACACACATTTATGAATAAGTTTTCAAATGTTTGAAAAGCCAATCGGATTTCTTTATTAACTACAAATATTTGATGCGGCAACATATCATTTGAATGAAATATTTCTTTGATAACTTCGTTACATAAAAAGTCTGTATTATTTTGATTTTTTAAAAAAATATTTTTATCTATATAAACCTGTTTTTCTATCGAACGAGACCAAATTTATATCAGTCGTGATATTTATCACAGAATGGTTCCCTCTGAGACATTAATGGTAAAAAGTACAGGCCAAAGTTTTTTCGAACGAAAGCTCTTTTGTATATGAAAAATTTTACAGTCGGAATTTTTAATTTTTTTTTTTGCGTCAACTCAAAGCTTTTTGAATTTTCTACTTTCTTTTGGTAGCGATCGTCCTGCCAGAAAGAAGAAAAACCTCTATATCATCGTAAAAATGAATCCAACCGTCAGTACTCTTCGAACTTCCGGAAGGACATTATATGTTCTATCACTAACATGATATTTCATTTAGCTGATTATTTTGACGTTTCATGTGAAAAGCAAAGAAAAATAAAGAAATTCATTTTATCTGTAACATTCTTATTTTGTGCCTCTGTCTTTGATAAACACGGGCCCTGCGCGGTGGCACACGTCACACCCTCCTAAGGGCGACCTTGCGTATACTAGTTTCTCTGTTTCGCAAACACAACCAAAAAAATGTGTTTGGGGATGCAAAATCTTTAGGACACATGATGACGAGCATCTACTATAAAACATGAAACTGTACAAAAACCACCCTCTTTCTGGAATTGTTTTATTTTCCTTTACTATTACTTTTTCAACACATGAGGAGTATTTGTAAGTTGCGTACGATATGTGGTTATCATAGTATTTTAAATTCTTCAGATATGTAAACAATATTTATTATTCTACCACCTGCAAAAAAAATTATATCATAAAGGTCAGTTTTATTTAAAAATGAAGTTTTTTGACTAGTAGTCTTTTTAATAACCTTCTCTGAAAATGAATAATTTGCCTCTACGAAACATAGGTTCGCAATTAAAAAAATTGTGGGTTGTTTCGTTTTTTAAAGAAATTCTTTTACATATAATTGTGACACTTGGAGTTTCAAGAGGTGTTGGACCTTTAAAACTCCATACTGGTTGAGCCCCATATTCCACCATTATCACGTTTGCCAGTATAGTTAAAAGTGAAACTTAAAAACGTTAATACAGTTTAAAATTTATATTTATTAAAAAAAAATTCGGGTTTCTTTTCAAAAGCCGTGTGCTGATATAGCCTTTATTTTATGGTGATTGTTTTATTACGAATTCTATTATAACATTAATGCAATTACATAAAGTACAACACGCACTATATTTTTAATAATAAAAAACCACAATATATTTATTTTAACAAGGTCGTTTTGCTGATAAAAAGTGAAGAAACTATCGTTAAATGAGATGGAAGTTCAGAAAAAGAATGTAAAATTTAGCGTAGCGTAACAAAGCAGTCAGTGCATTTTCGTCAACACAATCAATCTCGTGGCGTTTCACTATCACTTGACATTGTTTCGTTTTCAGCTGATTTTAAGTTTAAATTTCATGTGTTGTTTATATCATCGGAATAAAAAAGAATGACTTCCAAATCCAAAAAAAAAAAATGGCATTCGTGTACACAGATTTTCATACTATCAAATATTAACTTTGTACTGCCATATTAAAAAACAGTGAATTATTTTACTAGAAGTTGAATGTTTTGTGCAATGATATTCAGAATATAATTTCATTAAGCTTATTATAAAAAAAAAACTTGACACTTATAAAATAGTACTTTGCATTTAAAAAAATGCGGATGACTCTGCACCAAAGTCTACCGGAAAACACAAAAACTCTTTAACAATTTAGATAAAACAACATGCAACAATTTTAAAAGTATTCAATAATTTATTTTGCGTAAATTAATTGATAGTTGCTACTTATCCATTCAGAGTTGATTGTTGATGCAATTTCATTCCAAATTAATTTTTAAAAATGTAATTATATTGCAATATGTATTTAAAAATTTAATTTAAAAAAAAAATTATAAAATTAATTTCATTCAAAATTTTATTTGATAGTTTTTATTTTAGCAAAAAAGAATTTTTTGTAAATGATTTTTTTTACGTAATAATACTTTTATATATATATTTTAAATTTAGTAATAAAAATTTAATTGTGAATAAACATTTATTAGAAAATTTTAATTTCCTCAAAAAAATTAATATTTAATTAAAATTAAATTGAAAAATATTTGAAAATTATAATTTCCTTAAAAATATTTTTAAATTTCTTTAAAATTAAATTTTTAAAAATCATTTAGAAGTTTTATTTTTAATAAAAAATATTTTTTTTTAGTCTTTACGATACATTAAAATTGTGATATATAAAAAAATAGCACTTTATTGTAATGTGGTAAACACTCATAATATTACGAAGCTCATAATATTCATTACCAATATACATTAATATTACGAACACTCGTAATATTCATTCGGCTTAGTGAAATCGTGGTAAGACTAACAGCGTTATACGAACGGTCTCGAGTTCGAACCACCGTGAGCGATTTCTTAAATTTATTCTGCAAAGCCAAGTTCCGGCGCGGGCCGCGGCGTTAGAAATGGAAGGGTCTATGCAAAATCTCATGCTATAAAAATTGTATTAGAGGTAAGAGGGAAGGGGACACGCTATTTTTTGGCTTACTTTGCGGGTCTCCCTGCAAAGGACCCACGACCCCTTACCCATTGGTTGCAGCGGCGTGTTCATGATGTCAACAGCAATACCAGCACCATTAAAGTATCCCTGTTAAATCGGCAAGGCTTCTGCGTACGCACCTAAGATCGTATGGCGCAAGTAATTTTATGAATTACTTACTACTTCCATTACACTGCTTTTATTACAGTCCACTTCGTCCTAATTGCACCTCTTACCTGGAACAACTTGTAAGACATACCACGTTAAAAATCAAGCATTTTATCAGTTTACTGATAAGCAACACTCGACTAACATATTTTTTCAAACCCAAATACTGACGGCGGACCTTAGAAGAGTTTTGCTCTCCCTCGCGCTAAGAGCTTTGACAAATAATCGAAAATTTGGCGATTTTGTATGGCTTGTCGTATTACGAATTTGGAGATTTTCCACCGTCACGTTGGCGATTGCAAAATCCGAAATCTGACAGCCCTGAGTTGGTTGCAATTCAATAATCAGAATCAGTTGGGGAGTGATTTTTTAGTTGCTCAGGTGATTAAAAGTTGTTGTGAAATTGGTGCTCGTGCGCGGCTAGCCTTAATGTATTCTTAAAAGGTTCCCAAGGAGCATACTAGTCATTGTTTGTCCTACTATGGAGTCTATTACTATTGTTTGGAGTCTATTAGATTGCTACATACTATTGTTTGTCATACATTGTTTGCATACTAGTCATACTATGGAGAGAGAAGAAAAATCTCACCGGTCTGTCCTGGGGGAATCTTCGTCGCGTGCCGGAACTCGAGCAGGGGCAGTGCTGGACTCCGCGGGCTGCTGGGGTCCGCGTCGCCCTTCTCCCGGAGCCGCTCGCCACTCACCTCGTGCAGGCAGCCGCCCCCGGACACCACACCGCCGCTCAGCATCAGACCCTGTAAGGGAGTTGAATAGTTATTATAAGTGGACGGCAGTTATGATGAAGTTATCGTGAAAAACGAATCTTTTTTAATCGTGATCCAATAGATTAAAGATTAAAGTAAAATAGATTAAAGTCATAGCCTTGCAGACATATTATGTCCTTTTCGCATTATTATCTGTCTGACACTGTCCATTATCGTTAATGTCACTGTCTCCCTCGCATTATGTTATGTCTTTCCCCTTTGGTGCTTAAACGAGAAAGAGTACGCAATGCTGTCCTTTGCTCTATCGCCAGTGAGTTTCATTTTAAAAGAATGGTCATTTCAAAATTAGAAGGGCACCAATTAGAGTATAGTACTAGCAAGAGCATGTCCCTCCGGTTATGTATGGGGTTCGGATTTTCCGACGGGACAAAGTTAAATGTCACAATCTCGTAATTGCTATTTAAATTTACAATCATCATCATAGTATATATTGTTTATGTAGTATAGATCCCTTTTACGGCTCTTATCAGAAAATATATCGGATTGTTGACACCCTAGAAGTTACAAAACAAAAAAAAAATAGTTTTCTTAATAGAATTTTACGGGTAAAAATCCTTTCAAGGCAACAGGTTTAATCTTTAGAAATTCATTTTTCTCAGTTGTCTTGGAAACTTCGTTATTACTTGAATAGACATAAAATTGAAAGTGAACACCGCGCGTTATAAAACTTTTAATGAAATCTATGCACGTGACGTCATCCCGTAGATAAATGTCATTTTCGAGAGGGTGTTTTTACGGATGCCAAGAGTTGTCGCCATCTTGTAGATGAAATAATTTCATTGACAAAGAGCAAAAGAAACAATTTTAATTAAACTAATTATAAAAAGTGTGCTTTTTTATAAAATTGTTGACTTATGTAACTCTAAAAATTGCAAATATACTACGAAGCTGATATAGCACGTCACACTTAAACGCCAAAGAAACAACAAATATGAATCGATTGATTTTTAAAGGGGATCTTAGTTATGGTTTTCTTATGTAGAAGTAAAGTTTTAAAATCAAGCGAATCATGTAGAGCAACAAATAATTTCAGAAACTTTGTAACTGTGGTTGATTTCCCCAATATATTGCACAACTGCGTACTTAGAGGTTGGTTAATTGAACATTTAATTACTCTCAGAAATAACACTCCCATTTTTGAGAATACTGCGATTGTCAAGGCTAGGTGTCGTCGTATTTGACAAAGTATTTTGTCATTGAATCTTTGCTTTTGACAAAGCAAGAATCCTCAAATTTTTAACGAAAGTAATTTACAAAGATTCCTTTGTGGCCTTTTTCAGGGACATTAACTCATAATTGGTCTGATACCCATATAGCCTCATTTTTGATGAAATAGATAAAATTAATTCACTTTTGAAGAGATATTTAATCGAAGCAGATAGCAGGCGTATGTTTCGTCAAAAATGACAAAAGTTCCTTCAGAAATGAGAAAGCATTTTTAACAGTGTTGTATTAAAAGAAAAATGGAGTGCATTTTCTGTTTGAGTGCAAAGAACTAAATTATTTATTTTCTCATGCATTTCCTTAAATTTTAATTAACTTTTTAAAAAATTTGCCGAAAATGCCATATTTGAGTTTAATTAAAATAATTATCAATTGCCTTTTTTAATAATGTCAACATCACTACAGCAAACATCCTTCAAATCAGGTTTTATTGGCTTCGCAATTCAATTAAATGTCAAATTAAGAAGATTGCAGTTTCCTTTTTTAAATCAGTTTCTTACTTTTTCATATAGATATATATTTTAATCTCTAATTAAAAATTGACTTGGTTTTATCAAGCCATGTACAATCACCAAAGTTTTTTTTTTGCGTCAACTGATTTTCAGAATATTGTTGATAATCCGTTTTATGGAGTGTAAAGAAAAGCAATTTTAAAAAATAATATACTGATTTGTTGAGCTTAAAATTTAAATCTAAATTATATATACCCAATAATCTCTTCTTTGTAAGCTGACTTAAAATTACACACTGATGATTAATGCGCACAACAAAAATCCTAGGCCTTGTTTAGAGAAGAATTAGGTTTTGTTATTTAGAATGATCAAGAACATCAGAGGGGAAAAAAATCGGCGGATGACATTTCTAATTGAAAAGAATAAGATTTACTTATCTTAGAAAGAGGGAGGGGTGAAAATAACAAAAAACATAGTACTAACATGGGAGATTAAAACGTTTTGTACTTTTTACGCAACATTCTTGTTGAGCGCTAAAAAAAACGGAAATTAAACTGAAAGCTAGTTTAAAAAAAGTAGCAAAAATTATTTAGTGATTATGTCTCGAAAATGAAGCATTGCGAAGTATTAATCCGTTTTAATTTAAAAATCTTCGAAGGAAAAATTACGATGCATAACGAAGGATTACCGAAGGAAGTCTTAAAAATAAGGGAGGGGGAGAAGGTTGCAGTTGAATAAAATTGGAGTTGAAATACTTTCCCAAAGTGATTAACACGCGAAATGTTTTTTTTTGTTTTTTTTTTAGTGCGGATCTCTACTCTCACGGCTCAAATATTTGAGCCTCCAATGCAGTCAAACTTATATAAATACTGGATATAAAACAAAAACCAGATCTTGTTCAATTTGAAAGTTTTAAAAGAAATTTCTCACAAAAAAATTATGTACGATTAAATTAATATCACATCTAGAATTTTGAAGGGTAACATGTTACACTACGGGTTCAGATGACGGGATATAATAGGAAATTTGGTGTTAAGTTTCCGTGTATACCCGATAAATGCTAAGAACTTTAAAATTATAAGACATACCTGAATAAGCAATACATTTTTTGAAAGAAGAAAAATGAAAACAATTGACACAACATAAACCATGAGCGTTTCATGCCCCACAAAAATGAGGGTAAAAATGGGTCAAAAAATTAATAGATTTTCAGAGCCGGAAAATTACTATAGCTCGAGAACGCAAACTGGATATAAACGTGTACAACGTTAAATGTATGAGGTGTCGTTTAACAAGTTCGTTGGCCGCCACGCACAGGCGCGTGATACGAACTTCAAGATAACAGGTAAAAGGCAATTATCGACTTGCATCCTTTTAGACATCGGCAGTAAAAGTGTTAAAAGAGCTTGACAAAGTACTATAAAATAAAACACTAATAGTGGAAGTAGTGAAAGAATTTTAAAAATATATAGTGACATAGAGTTAATTTGAACAAATTTTCTCTAAAATTTCAAACTCGTTGTAATATCTTCCAAAATAATAGTAAATACATATCGTAAACTGGTATGAAAGAAAAGAAGGAAGGAATGATGAATCCAAGGCCTCTATAACAGCAGCAAATCTAATGTAAAGGGGATGAGGCAACGTCGTCAAGTTGTGCACCAGTCTCGCGGACTCGGCAACTTCTAAAAAAAATTCACCAGCTATGAACGTCGATAATGAGCTTTATTTGTGATAACATACGACTCCAAAATGATTAAAAACGTCATAACATCACGGTTGAAATTTATGCTACAGATGAAGACGTTTGCCAGTTTATTTCGATCTCAAACTGCAATTAACAGTAAAACAAGGTAAAAGGTAAGTCTGAACTGAGTGCGATAAATTTACTGTCGCTGTTATGTTATACCCGTTCTACGATAGCCGTATTCTGGATTGTAGATTTAATTGTTTTAAATAGGTTCCTGATTTAGAAGGTATAGTTGTGGAATTTTAAATGCCCAACCAATTCTAATTTATTCTAGCATCAGTCTATATTTATCTATAAGCATAATTTAACTACATCGAAGTGTGTTCCCTCTCTTTCACCCAACGCAATACCACATAACAACATGTCACAAACCCGCTTCAGTCCACAGACTTAAGCATCACGAGGCATTAAATGATCGCCTGAAAGAGTTGTGGATCGACGACTAGAACACAGTGGTGGCGCTAGGAATTACCCGACGGGGGGGGGGGGGGGGCTTATCTTCCCCGAGAGGGGACATTACGTACCCAACTAGAGACGCCCTTAGGGGATGCGCGGTTAGTGCCACTGTACGAGACCAAGAGCTCAACCTAAAAATTTAAAAAATTTAGAGTATTACAGAAAAAAAAATCTTTTTCAAAATTTCATTTTATTTTTTAAACAAAAATTATTTGTTTGTAGCCACATGAGTGAAAAGTCGTCTAATTTCTTCAGCGTTCAACAATTCTTCTAATTTCTTCAGTGTTTGTCAAAATTATTCAAACCTTTAAAAGAAATTCAAAGTAGCAAAAATAAAAATGGTCTTTGCATTATATAACGCATATTACATAAAAATTGTGCTGTAGAGTTTTACCCCGGAGATTATATATTACAAATCGAGTTCTTACACAAATTAAAGTTGGCGTAAGAAAATTTAAAATTGTTGTTTTTTACTACGACAAAAAAGGGAGTTAAAGGGTTAAGACGTTATGTTTTAGCATCTTTTTCGTTCATTTAATTTAGAGGTTTTTAAAAAATTTAAAAACAGAGATCAAACATTTATTCGTATAAAAAGTCGTACTTCTTCCAACGAAAATCAGCTATTTGCTATGAATTTTTTTTCAGAAGATACAGTTGTAGACAGTGGCGGCGATTTGGTGCTAAAAGGGGGGGGGGGGGATCAAACGTGGGAGAGGGGGGGGGGTTAAAGATTTTTTTTTTTAAAAGCATAATTGTACTCAGGTGACCTTGAAACATTCGTTGGGGTACGACATTTTTCTTAGTTTTGGCAATGCAGTAAAACAATTGACTCATATTTTATTTTTAAAAAGTTCTATATTAAAAAAGTGAGGGGGGGACAACTTCCGAAACAAATGCTGGGAACATAAATGAACATAAATCGCTGCCACTGGTTATAGATCAATTATTGTTAAAGGTGAAACATTTTAAAATAATTTTTTTAAACAATTGTTTATTTATTCCATGACCTTTTTTTAAACAATATTACGAATATCCGATTTAGATAACAAATTTAAAAGTCTACAAACGAAGGAGAAAGTGTCACACATTTTTTAAAGAAATATTTTAATTTTTCGAATATATTTTGGATTAGTACTTGTTTTGAAAAATCTATTTATAAAAAGATTTTTTTTTTAATTCTTAACTTTCTATGTATCTTAAAATCAATCCAATTCGTTATCCAAAACATTTAGTTCACTTTCACTGTAATATCGATTTTATAAAACTACTAAAGCGATTTTATTCAATTTTTAAATTAATTTTTGTTTTTTTATAAATTTTAATGTCGTATAGGAAAGTGAACACGGTATGAAAGTTTCGTTACATAAGAGAAAAGTCGTTTTTAATATTTCAGTCAGCCTAGAAAATTCAAAATTAAGTAATGTTCAATAGACGACGGAATCGCCTGTGTCTAATATATACAGAATGGATCTCAAATGTTGACTTTCGTTTAACCTATTTTAAAGTAATTTAGGAAAATTAATAAAATTGTTAAAGAATCAGATTTATCTAATCAATTCCATCAAATATTTTCATTTTACCAACACTGCTTGTTTAATTTACCAAGTAAGATTAACTAACAATTTAATGGATTTAACGACTGTTTATTTCTGTTTTTACGACGGCCCACGACTGTCGTTACAATACGATCTGATAACTTCTGAACTGACTTTTTTAAACAATTTTTTCACAATAATTATTTTTAATGATCCCATAGAAAAGTCTCTAAAAATGATATTGTATTATTCAATTCCAAATAGTTTGATATTGCACAAAATGTACAGCAACAAAAGTTGAAATAAGGTTAATTAAACCTCGCACGAAACAACATATTATTACAAAAAAAGCTATTATATTAAAAAAGTAATGGCAATATAAAAATTACCGAAAGTTCTTCGAGATGCAGAAAACATGAAAATCAATAAACGGTAGGAATACGCCTTTCTTAAAAAATAAAATATTATTAAGTTGTCAGGTACAAATAAAAAATGTTTTTCGTAAGAATTTTTAAAACATCTCACCTTTTCCGAATTGTCAATTGTTGTTTCGAAAGTTTGACGGTACTAGTTCCTAAAATCACAATTTTATAGTGGATACTTCACGATTGCAGGGCTCGCAACACTTTTTCCATTTGTCCCTAGGGAAAAAGGGACCAAATATCTTAAAAAAAGGGACAAAAAGGGACCTACAAAATTTAAGCGTACGTTAAATTTTCGTTAACTATCACGATTATAAATATCGCACCGTAAAACTATTAATATTATTGAAACAATTTGTTAAATCTCATGAATATTTTAAACCTTATGTTGACCCCAAATTATAGAAACAAAGCAACGGAGTAAAAATAGTTGTAAATTAAAAAAAAAATATTATTTTCTATCCACTTGAAAGAAAGCTCGAAATGGTACGTTTCATATATGTAAGCTACTTCTCAACACTATACTATCGTCTATGCTTTCGGTTAGGGTCGGAGAACCTAAAAAATTACATGTGTAAAATCAATATAACTTCACTTAGAATCAGCCTACGGGGATAAATAACGTACGATCATGTGCAGGAAAGTGACTTTTCGAACCAGTGTATTTTTAACCTATTCTACCTCTGACCTTTGTACTGCGTTGGCAAGGGGTGTTGCACGTAATTGTTTTAATATACAATTCAACCCTCATAACTCCATGTGCAATCAGCTTATGTGCATAAATGACAAACCGTCGTGTAGAGGAAGGTCGAACACGTCGACCAGGGCGATTGTTAACTCATTCCTTCCTTTGACATTTGTACCGCGTGGGAGGGGGATCTATCTTGGCTGCAGTATATACTTCAGCCCCAATTACTCCACGGAGAATCGATCTTTGAGGAATAAATTATCCGCCATCGTGTAGAAGAAGGTACGCCACACCAACCAAGTTGGCTATTTACCCACTCCCTTTCTGAAATGTTTCCACGAATAAATTCTTCCTATACAGTGAGGTGTCCACTCTTTTTTTTTTTGCCGTTGGGGGGGGGGGGGGAAACGAGAAGGAATACAACGCGGGGGGAAAGAACCATTGAGAACCGACAACAATTTTTTACGTGTGAGTTTCGTTGCAGCAACAAAACTATTTTTAAGAACATACATTGAATCGTTTCGACTTTCTTTCACTCTTTTTTCTAGTACCAGTAAAATGTGAAAAAATAATTTATTTAAGTTTTTTTTAACTACATAGCATTCCACTATTTCAAGCATTATTCCAACCAAATTTGAAGAAAATCGGAGAATTATTAAAAAAGTTAGTAAATTTGTGCGAAAACATTAAAAAAAAAATTCATTTCGTAATTTTGGCCAAATGTCATGAAATTTAGCAGGGATGCTACTTACTACAGGAAAAGTCTATTTTTCGAATCGGAAATAAATCGAACAGTATTTCCTTAATTAGAATATGAGGTACTGAGAAATCGTGTAAATAAATCCACACTAATGTGATAAATTACATTTGCAAACACAAAACAGCTAGGCTTTTTCTGGTTTAATGATATTCGAGAGTTGTAACACCCTAGCTGCAGATTTAACACATATACGAATATGATTGTAATGACCATTACATAATAAAAAAAATAGTTAAATAAGGAGGAGAAAGGGCCAGAAATGCATTATTATTGTTATTAAGGGGTGAAAAAAAATATTTTTACTAAAATAAGGGAAAAAGGGACCATATTCTGAAAAAAAGGACTTTTAAGTACCTCAAGTAACAAAAGGGACTTTTAGGGAAAAAAGGGACCTGTTGCGAGGCCTGCGATTGAACCTTCACTAGTCTCAATGCTGACTTCAAGCGACCTATCCATTCATATGACCTCCTATTTCTTGGAGACCTTAAACACAAGTGTAGTGATGCGATACAAAGCAATTCCTCTATGTATCGTATCTTACGGCAATGCAGATACACAACCCTCTTCGAAATCAACCTTTGTAAAAAAACCAGCTCAAAAAAGAAGAAAAAAGGTGTTCTGGAAATAAAATGTTTTTCCTTCTTTGTCAGCCGTTTTCTTCGGAGATACCAAGTGAGAGATGACAGTTTTACTACCTAAATTGCCAATCCCTCGGACAATTGGGTATGGCCTTAGAGCCTACTCTTTAAGAGGCTAAACTGAGTCCGAAAGTTCGGATGAGGTTTCTCTTTGTCAAGAAGTGCAGTGTCACTGTCTGGAAAAGAAAGCAACCGCCGTGATGGCAAGGTTTCCCCGACGAAAAGTTAAATAATTGCGTAAATATTGCGTCTCGAGCTAGACTGCGGAAAATGTAATGTATTTTTGTATGTAATGCAAACAAATGTTATTATAACAGCAAATTTGATAAAATATTTCATAATTTTTGCTTGTTAATACAATGAATTTAACACCTTTTCCCCGACGAACTTCACAATTTTGCCTGACGGTCGGCGCCACCTCTGCTAAAAGAGTGTAACAGTAAATTATTGGTGTTGGCCACATATATAATTTATGTTACAAAAAAGGAATACAATATTCTCACAAGGTAGTAGTTAGAATTCGTAACTCTCAAAACGCGAAATATTTGTTATGTTTGAACTCGGGTACAAATAAAAGCAATTACACTATTCTGTACTGACTATTAAACTGTAGACATTCATCCCCTCAATTGTATATCGGAAAATCCCCTTCAAGTTGAGTGTCAACCATTTAAATAGAATTAGTTAGTTATGAACGTAGTCAAACTCATAGACGCTCAAGTGTGAGACCTCTCCAAAACGAAACCCACTTGTGCAAATTGTACAATTCCTGTGGGTTGGCGATGCAGTCCACGGTGTGTCTGTGGTTTGTCCATGGATTGGAATTAAGACCATAGTCTATCTATGAATAGGGAATGGTAATAGTTGAATTTGAAACCTCAAAGTAAGACACAGGGAAACACGAATAAATACTCTTCGATTTTTTTTTTCTACAAAAAGCGATCGTTTACAGACTCTTCTTTGCAATAATGAAACAAAAGCCAGTTTAGGGAGCCACACTTAAAAATAAGAACCCTATAATAAGTTCTAAAATAAAACGATTGCAGATAAATGCACACGGAAAGAGCTGAAGTAATCCTCTTCAGCCGAAAATCGGATTACAGCCTCCGATGATCGCAAACAAAGATAAGATCTCGGTCACGATGTTTGAAAAGTCATCCCTTTAATCCTTTCCCGGATATGCCTTGATCACAATAAAATCGCAGACGATCGGATAGCGTCGAAAATTTGAAAGGATTTGCGATTTTTGCGAAGCCGCGACTAATCCCTCCTTTCCACCGAGGAATCAAAGCCGAAGATTCCTGACAGAGACTCGGGAAGAAGGCATTCGACAACGGAATCCGATAAGGTGTGGAGAACCGGGAATGAGAAAAGTCAGGCCGACGGAATCCCATTCGCTGCCATTAATTCCCAACCCACCGGTTGGACAGAAAATATTAGACACATTCGGATAAGCGATAAAAATATACTTTCGACATTGCATTTGATTTGGGATCGATGATACGGGAGGGTTTCGAACCCTGTTCTCTGGTGCTGGCGAAATTTAAGTGCGAGGAGATACGCACACAAGATATCGTCGGCTTAGAAGTATGTAAAACCACATGTATTTAAACCACAGATTTAGCAGCCGAAGCGTAAACTGCTTAAAGACGAAATCCAAAGTCAGATATTCACTTATTTGGTTCCAGACCATAACTTCGGGACGTGGCTGGATGTCAATTAACGGGACAGCCACGTTAAATTAAAACTGCGAAATCTGACAATCGCTTCGTCATTGCATCCATCCCTTGACTTTTGACGAAACGAGAATCTACAAATTTTTAACGAAACTAATTTACTCAGATTCTTTTCCGGTGATTTTGATTCTTATACATATATTGTCATAATTCAGACGAGTCGTTCTGGGGTGGTCGATAGAGCATTGGACTTCAGAAAGAGAGATCCTAGGTTCGAGTTGGACCATCGATATTTATTTGAAATCGACCTCATTTTTGACGAAATACATTTCTTGAATAAACTACACAAAGAATTCTCTCAGTTGTACGAAATATTTAATTTTAAGTCTCGCTAGAAATTTTTATTAAAGCATAACATTCATCGAATATAATTCATCTGAGTAGATGGGATTGTTTTTTGGTATACTAGAAGTGAAAAGTTAGAAGGAAGTTAATGTTTCAACGCGAAATATCGAGACAAATTTACCCCGCGACTGCTAAGGGCGGCCCTGGTTGCAGTGGTACATTTTCAAGGGAGCTGTAGCCCAAAGTGGCAAAATAGGATGGCAATTTTGATATAAAGTATTGACATGCGAAAGAGAATCTACCATTTTTTTTTCTTTTTGAATTATAACGTTTTATTTAGTTAAAGTTAGTGGAATGTTTTTGTTTGATTTTTTGAGTTTGATCTCTATAATAGGAATAATACTATATAAATAGAAGGGCCCATGTTATATATTTTCCTTCATAAAAATCGGTTAAATTACAACACAACTTCGAAGAATATATTTGAAAAAATTAATGGTAATATTTTGACCTTCTCAAAAGGTTTGGTTTCCTCAGAAATTATTTTCAGTTTAGGAGGTAATGTTGTAACTAGACAAAGGGCAGCATTGCTATCCTAAAATGTTCATTTTTCTAGCACAACATTCTAAAAACTATCATTTTTTACACAAGAAACGTTATTTTGATGTTTTTAATTTTTCTTTTTGATTTATTTGATATTTAAATTTTTCCTCGATATATTTCCTTCTTAATGATGTTACATAGTTTTTTATTTAAAAAAAATATTGTCTTCATTTATGAATGTGTACAGCAATGTTTACTTAGTAAAATATACTTAAATATATTAATTTTATCAAATAAATTTCTGTTGTCGTAGCTATTTCATAAACGAGTCATTAAACATACAATCGATAATATTTTTGTATATTGTTTACTGAATATTATTATGTGGTAATATTTTCATTAATTTTTTAAAAATAGTTTGAAAAAACTTATTAATTCAGATTAAAAAAAGCATTTCACTGCAGGAAAAAACAAGTGTGATTTCTTTTCAGAACATTATCAAAAAATAATTTGTGATTTTATTTTTAAAGGAATGTAATAAAGAAATATAACATTTATGTACGTACCTAAGGTATCATCAAAAGTTTTGTAATCAACATAATTACAAATTTCTTGCTGACAGTATTCAATTCAGAAGTATTACTTAAGGAATTATTTAAGGTTTAAATTATCAATTAGATTGTTCAGTAATAATTTTAATTAATAGTGTTTAGATATCTTAATGAAATGTATTATTTTTATTTTTGGGGGAAAGGGGATGATACCAAGAAATATTTTGTTTTTCAGCTTGGCAAATTTGACAATTACGCCTTTTGTTTTAAAATTTTTATTACATTTTCTACAAAATATTATCTCCGCCATTGCACAGTGCGGCCTCCAGTATACAAAACTCGAAAAAAAACTTTTCGTTTGGAAAATATGAATTTTGGACGATTAATAAATATTCATTGTTACAATAGAAAAATATATTAATAAATTGGTGATCGCTAAAATTATATGAGATTAATAGAAGTGAGCTTAAATTGCGAAGTAGGAATATCAATGTTGTATAAAAACACAGTGGAATATTTAACTTAAGAGACTTGGAAAAAAGTTAATGCATCAGAAAATACTTATCAGAATACTTATTTTATATATAAGTTAGTATTTTCCATCTTGTACGATGATAATTGTATGAAATTGGCTTAATAGTAATTAAAAAAATGTCTTCCAAATTGCATTATTTTTTGTTCAGTAGTTTTTCAAATATACCGGATTTTGTCAATTATACTTTAATTTTTTACACCATGTAAATTTTTGAAGTCAGGTTGTATTTCAAGAAAATAATCTGTGACATTAATTTTTTTAAGCAAACTCATATAAAAAATTAATTTTTTTATACATATATAAATTTTTAGCATTGTCACTGATCATTTGCGTAGTAAAATTCTTAGAATGCGTACTACTTTTTAGTTTGCTTGAGTATAATTTATTGTGGTATATGTAATATAGTTAATTTTCTTTTGTCTATAAAAAGAAAGTTATGGTTTGTCAAAAATTACAATCCAGATCATCTTGCATGATTAAGATACATAGGCGCAAAGCTATCAACATTATGGGGAGTTGGCTCAACATTTTAACTTTCAACTAAAGGCACTTGCGTAATTTTTTGGGGGTGCTAAATTGTCTTCTAAAGTTCAAAAAGGGCTGCAACTCGTTCAACCTCAAGATAGGCATGTAGTTAAAAATATTTTCAGGGTGGACATGGGCAAAAGAAAGAAAATAGTTTTATTTATTTTCATATCCCCTTATAAAACCAAGTATAAAATTCTGTGCCATCAATCAGCTAAAAAAATTGCCTTTATAGTGCAATATAATCTTCCCTTTTTTACATTAATAGTTTTACAAAATAGAAAAGGTTTTGTAAATGTCTTTTTATCGTGTAATAATGCTTTGATACTGAATAATAAATGCTAAAATATAAACTCATATTGAGAGGCACCTCAAAAGCATCCAAAACTAACTGTAGGAGGTAAATTGTCCGAATGGCGCGAGGGGTCGTCCATATATTTCATAATGCACATGTAGGAAATAGATTTTCTGTCCTGCATGAATTTATGTTGTATTATAAGTACTTTTCCCAAAAAATGTAATTTAAGTTACAACCGAACTTAAGTAAGAAATTATACTAACTACTATTACGTGTGTGAACACAGTACCTTTTGACACACATTGTTCTTTACATAGCAAATCATTTGAGTGCGGGGTGCCACAATCGACTGCTCGAAGGTTTGCCTATAAGCACCATAATCGACTTCTCAAAAGGGGTTTCAGCTGCTATCCTGAGTATTCGAAATCTGGAGATCACAATTGCTCGGTACCATAAATCGACGTTAGGAGTATGTGACATTAGCGCACGATACGTGTGTGTGCTTAAAACTGTTGGCGAGGTGCCGCGTATGATACAATACATACAGGGAGAAAATCATAGCCTTAGAGCAAATTTTAAGATTCGCAATAAAAATAAAAGAATCGCAAATTAAAATAATCGAGACAAGGAATACCATATCATAACTTAGGAATTAAACATAAATCCATACAGAACGGAAATCTCTTTCCCTACATGCGCATTCTGCAATATATGAACGACCGACCCCTCATACGATTGGGTCAAATTTACCTAGATTCAAAATTGTCACATATGATTGGTTAACTTTATCTAAGATTTGCAACTTTATGAAATAAATGTTTTAAATATGTTTTTTTATTTAAAAATATACATTATTCACAGTAATTTGAACATCTTTTAAAAACAAAATAATTGAAGAATAAATTGAATTTTTTTGTAAAACAGCAGTTTTGTTTTTTCAAAATAGTACGTTTGAAGCATTGAATTCTCAAAAGACATTTCAAATTGTTAGATTTTGATAGCTGAGAATTCTTTCTCCTTTCCTTCATTATTTCATGGGCAAAAGTAAGTTATAACCGAAATATAATCGAATTTTTTTTTAACCAATTAAATGTATCACACGAAATAACTTTAAAAATATTATTCGAACTTCTCCAAAAGCGGGAGCATCGTTTCAAAATAATCAGCAGTTTAAATTTGTCGGTCACTTTAAATGTTTACAAGTTATTTAATGCAAAATATAATTCATACTTTAATTAATGTTAAAAAACGTTGGTAAAATGTATACTTCATTTAATTAACTTTGTTCGCAGAACATAAGTGGAAGAGTGTGAGACAGACAGAACTATATTCAATAACAAACACGCTTTGAAAAAACCTACGAACACATTTTTACTTTTCTTGAGTTACAATAATAATAGATATAACGTTGCCACATACTAGAACTAAATACAGAAAATAAACAGTCGTTGCCAACTTCATCCAACATCCCCTCTCAACGACTATATGTACAATACACTACTTCATATAAGGAAATACATAAATATACAATGTTTACAAAAAACCAATCAAGGAAACTATTTTTCGAGTTTTAACAGCCTCGAGTGGTTTTGTTAAAATGTCCGCAATCATACTTTCTGTAGGGCAATAAACCACTTGTACGAGTCCTTTTTCTTTTAAGTCTCTAATAAAATGAAATCGAGTGTCAATATGTTTTGTTCGATTAGATGCTCGTTCATTCTCCAGTAGTTTAATGCAGCTTTGATTGTCCTCAAACATCATGAATGATTCCGGAATTTCAACTTGAAAGTCCTTTAAAAGTCTCATCAACCATACTCCTTCTCTGCAAGTCTCTGACAAAGATACGTATTCCGCTTCAGTTGTTGAGAGCGAAACACATTGTTGCTTTCTACTGGCCCAGCTGATACTCCCATTGAAAATCTTGAAAATGTATCCGCTGTTCGACTTACGATCTGTTTTGTCGCTGGCCCAATTAGCATCCGCGTATCCGATAAGTTGATTAGCATTTTCACTAGCAGCATCACTAGAGTCACCAAGTTTCAGCTGGTATTCCTTAGTGCCTTTGAGGTAACGAATAACGCGTTTTACCTCTATCCAATCTGCTTCAGAAGGTTTGCTTACCTTTCTACTCAATATGGATATTGCTACAGATATGTCGGGTCTTGTGCAATTTGATATGTAGAGCAGGGCACCAATTGCACTTCTATATTGAGTGTTATCTTTTAATTGAGCGTCAACTTCGTTCCGTTTTTCATATCCAGGATCCAATGGTATTTTCGACGTTTTTGAATCCTGTAAACCAAATCTTTCGATAATGCGATTCACATAGGATTTCTGATGGATTGAGAATGTTCCATCTAAATTTCTATCTACTGCGATCCCTAAATAAAATTGCAAGTCCCCTAAATTTGATATATCAAATTTCTTTTCCAGATTTCTGCTAACTTTAGAGATCAGATCTTCTTCCCTGCAGGCCAAAATAATGTCATCAACATATGCCATTAAATAGATCCAATTTCCTTCTTCTTGTTTTGAATATAAGCATTGATCGGCTTCAGATCTAGAAAAACCTTCTTCAGTCAAATGCTCGTGCAGTTTCTTGTTCCACGCTCGAGCAGATTGCTTTAAGCCGTAAATACTCTTATGAAGTTTGCACACTAAGTGTTCCTTCCCTCTTTCTGCAAACCCCTCAGGTTGTTTTAGGAATAAGGCCTCTTCAATATCTCCATTCAAGAAAGCAGTTTTGATATCTAAATGCTTTACTTGCATTTCATATTTTCCAGCAACAGCAAGAAGTGTTCTGAATGTAGTCTGCTTAGCTACAGGTGCGAAAACTTCATCGTAGTCTTCTCCATATTTTTGAGAAAAACCTCTTGCAACATATCTTGCCTTATAACGACAAACATTTCCATGTTCATCAAGCTTCTTTTTAAAAACCCATTTTCCTCCTATGGCTTGACGTCCATCGGGTAATTCTGCTAAATCCCAAACTTTATTCAAGTTGAGAGAATGCATTTCTTCTTGCATGGCTTTTATCCACTCTTCTCTTTCAAGACTATTCACTGCTTCTCTATAGCTCGCCGGTTCACTTGCAGGCATAGCAAGGTTGCAGGTCTCTATTAGTCTCTTTGGTGGAACGTCTTTTGTTTCTCTAGACGATACTCGAACAGTCTCAATCTCCTCTTGAGTCCCCTCTGCTTCACTCGAAGTATCATCAGTTGTATCCATATCAATTTGATATTTATCTTCATGAGAATTTACTTCATTTTTATTTACTCTACTTGACATTCCCTTATGCGACGTTTCAACAAACTTCACATCTCTACTGATATAGATTCTATTTGTTGTTCTGTCAAGCAATCGGAAAGCTTTTGAACCTTCTGCATATCCTACAAAAGTTAATTCTCGAGCTTTACTGTCAAGTTTTCTTCTTTCTTCATCCGGCACATGCATGAAAGCCCTGCAACCAAAAACTCTAATGTGCTTCAAATTAGGTTTTTCACCATACCACTTCTCAAAAGGTGTTCCAACAATTGCTTTTGTTGGCAAACGGTTCTGTAAGTAGTTTGCGGTTACTACAGCTTCTCCCCAATATTGGTTTGGTAGTACCGCATCAATGAGCATGCAACGGACCATTTCCATCAAAGATCTGTTTTTACGCTCAGCACAACCGTTTTGTTGCGGTGATCGTGGAGCTGTCATTTGATGTTCAATACCTTGGCTTCTGAAGAAAGAACGCAGACTTTCATTAAGATATTCTCCTCCTCTATCACTCCTGATGATCTTCGGCTTGTAACCAAATTTATTGAAGCAAATTTGTACAAAATCCTTGATCTTCTCACTTGTTTCACACTTTTTAGCAAGTAAGTAAACGTAACAGTAACGACTGTAATCATCAATGAGAGTCAGAATATACTTTTTGCCTACGGGCGTTAAAGTCTGTAATGGTCCACAAAGATCACTGTGAACTAAATCCCCAACAGATTTCGTGTTTGTCTCTGAAACTCTTGGAAAAGGAGTACGTGCCAACTTTCCTTTTGCACATGTCTCACAAAACATAATTTCACTGCAATCATCAATACGAACTCCAGTTGCGAGTAATTTCTTTTCTAGCATTCGAATCGATTCTGGATTTCTGTGGCCAAATCTACGGTGCCAGTTATGCAAGCAATGTTCATTTACTGTGAATCCCGTGAATAAAGCATCTTGTTTGCACTCCAATTCATACAGATTGTTTTTCGTTTTGGCAATTCCGATGACTTTGTCACCTTTCATTATGTCACACCCATTTTCATTAAAACTCACTGAAAGTCCATTCTTAATTAATGCACGTACTGAAAGTAAATTTCCATTTAGATTTGGAACATATCTAACACCAGTAACTAAAACTTTGTGCGATTGTCCAGAACTGGTTTCACAATTCAGCCATAAATTTCCGATGCCTTTGGTACTAAGAGTTTCTCCGTTTGCAACTCTTATAATCTCAGATTTACTCATGTCGATATTCTCCAAATACAAATCGGAATTTGTCATATGACAAGTAGCTCCTGAATCTATATACCATTTACTTTTCAAAGAAAAAAATGTGTCTGAAAGCAATAATCCTCCATTTGCATATTAACTTCAGATTCCAAATCACTCACTGTCGTCTGTGTAGTAATTTTAGCAACTTGCTGCTTTTCCTTCTGAAATGCCTTAAACTTATAACAATTTGCTTTAAAATGTCCTGGCAGTTTACAAAAGTGACAAATAGCTTTTGTTTTATTCTTGTAAGAAGATTTATCATTTTTAACTTTTAAAACAGTTTCCCCGGGTTCCGTTACTGAATAGAGACTTTCACTCTCTTTCCGTCGCCCGTACTCGCCAAGAATTTTCTCGCGTACCATTGCGATATTTAAATCAGTTTCTGCGCGACATTCCAAAGCAGTAATCAATGTACCATAAGTATTAGGTAAATTAGCAAGCATCATACCCATTGTAAAACGTTCTGTTAATGGTTCGCCAACAGCAACCAGCTTATCAGAAATACTTTGAACTGCGTGAATAAATTCTTCGACATTTCCATTTTCAGCCAACTTCATACTTGCGAGTTTTCTGTACATGTGTACAGCACTTGATAAAGTCGCTTTTTCGTGGTGCTCCTTTAGTTTTTGCCACACAAGTCTAGCTGAAGCTGCCGTTCGAATCAAAATATGTTGATTTTTCTCCACTAGCAATCCAATAGTTCCGATAGCTTTGCAATCTGCTGTTTTCCAATCTTTATGCGCTTTTTCATCTGAAATTAATGGCGCTTCTTCAGTAACAGCAAACCACGTATTTTCTCTTCTAAGAATCAGTTCTGCTTCGTATTTCCATGATTGATAATTGTCGTTATTCAACTTATCAATGCCTACTCTCACAAGATCCGCCATTTTGAACAAAATTAATTCAGTTTCTTTACCTACGTCTTTCGTTTGACGAATAAAAAGAATACCACTAAATTAAATTATACTAGGCAACATACGCTGGGCTACATAACCTGTTCGCAGAACATAAGTGGAAGAGTGTGAGACAGACAGAACTATATTCAATAATAAACACGCTTTGAAAAAACCTACGAACACATTTTTACTTGTCTTGAGTTACAATAATAATAGATATAACGTTGCCACATACTAGAACTAAATACAGAAAATAAACAGTCGTTGCCAACTTCATCCAACATACTTCATTTAATTAACTTTCAAAATTTTATTTTCTGATAAATGATACAATACATTCGATGCAGAAATACTTTTAAAACATCTTGAATATTTTTTTTAATATTCTTTATCCGTTATTATATACCACAAAAATTTCTAGAGTTAAAATATAAAATGACATTATCAAGAAAAGATTTTTCCTGAAACAAAACAATTAACATATAGGATTAAACACTGTAACTATATATAACAGTTTTTAAAAAGTTAATTTCTTCAGTTTGCACCAACTATAAGCATTAAAAGATTCTTACTTTAAATTTGTTTTCAACACGTAAGTTGTGAACTTTTCTTCTCAAACACATGTTTCGTCCCTCAAACATATGCTTAACAAAATTATACAGGCACAGCAGGAGCGGACTGGCACTCAAAAACGGCCCGGGAAAATTTTGAATTTCGGCCACCAAAAAAAATTTTGAAACTGATGTTTGTTATTAAAATAATGAGCCCATAATTTGAAAATAAAATAATAAATAATATCAACATTTAACTCTTTAAATAAAGTTTATTAATATATTTTAAAAGTTATTAAAATATTTCAAAAGTTATTAAAATATTTTGAAAACTATTAAAAGATTTTAAAATTTATTAAAAGGTTTTAGAATTTATTAAACGGTTTTAGAATTTATTAATATTTTAGTTGATAATTAATATTTTTAATTATCATACTGGAATTTTTAATACTTTTGGAAGGTTTTTAAGAGGAAGCCACCAACGGTCCTGTCCAAACAAAATTATTCCTTCTTTCACCCGAGAAGCACTGGTCAAAAGAAGGAAGTAGGGGCTAGGCCATGCGGCCTCTCCTTTACATTCTCACGTTTCGACCGCCTTTTTGAAACTGACTTCACGTTGACCGCAGTCCATAGGCCACAGCTAGAACGTAGTTTCAAATAAGGAAATAATTTCGACTTCTCAGAGATACCAAGGCTTCCTGTTTTCAAATTTGAAACATTATTGAAAAACCTGTGTTGGCTTTTAATATTTTTTTTTTAAATAATTTTTTATTTTTCAAGAAATCACCGGGCACATTTTAAAAATATTAACCGGCCACACGGGAAAATTCCAGATCAACTCTATGGCCAGTCCGCCACTGGGCACAAGGGTCGCCACATATAGTAGACTAGAAATATAATTTTTCAGCAAATAGAACTAACTATGCTATCATCCTTGAAAACCTACTACCCATATACCAGGAAAAAAAAGGACTTGCTGTCTCATTGTCACATTCCAGGTTTACTTGTTGATTGTTTAAGTCTTCAGGGGACTGTGTTTCATCGGAGCCGGTATCGTCCTGCTTCAGTGTTGGGAACCCCAGAACAAGACCTGGGGCTAATGCGTTTGTTTCTATGAAAGATTGTCGCTCATTCAATTTGCATTTCATGGAACGTGTGTGTTCATGAAAGTCGGCGTATTTTTTTTTCTGAGAAAGAAGAATGCAGGAAATTTATCTGCTGAAGTACGCCGGCCGGTCCCTTCGACGGTGTTCTATTGGGAGGGTCCCCAGGGCGAGAACACGCGAGGGGGGGGGGTTGTCCCATATAAGGGGTTAGATTACCGTAGTTGCTGTTAAATGAATAATAAAAAATTAAATAGAAACAGAGTTCGGAATTATTGGGGGGGGGGGGAGGGGCTTATCCGGGTTTTCAAAATATTAGGGGGGGGGGGGGGCTCGGGCCCAATATCGTTTACGATTATGTTAAGGTATACATTTTGGAGAAAAATTCCAGTATTTATCTGAGTAGGTGTTAAAACAAAAAGAAAGCATACTTCTATAATTTAAAAAAAAATTATATAAAAAAGTTTTTATTTACCAACAAGATGGAGCATTTTGCGGTAATTATGTTGTAATTGTTCAGGCTTCTTCGATACCGACGAATATAAATAATTTTGTGCTCATATATATATATGAAGTATAGAATAATAGTAATAATTTTTGTAATCAAATTATTAATATAGTAATTTATATACGTATAAGTACAATTTGGGATATGCAGGAGGTTTGTTTAGTGTAGGGGGGGGGGGGACTTTATTTTTAATATATACAATATTTAGCACATATTAGTTTCACAAATATTTAAAAGCACAATTATTTAATTAATTTTGTTGTATAAATTACTAGTTTTAATGAAATGTAAAGACATTTGTAGTCACTTACGGTGGATTTTCAATACCTTTGATTGTTGAATTCAGATATTTTTAACGGTTGTCTAGAATTGGCACTGAAGAAAACTGTTTTTAAAGTAAATATTAAAAATGGGGGATACAAAAATTCAAAAAGCCATTTTTCTTCTATATATCTACCTTTCCCGAAGTATCCCTAAAAAAAAACGACAATAATACTACATTAATCTACAAGCAAAAGTATTTTAATGCTGAGAAAAATTTCGTAGGGTTAAATAAAAGTGCAGACATTTTGTAAAAAAGCAAAATAAGGCTTCGTTTTAGTGGAAGATAATGACTATTTAAAAGAAATTAACTGAAACGTAATTATGATACTAAATATTTTGGAGAATCAACAGAATTTTTTTTTTATTATGCCAAAACATTTTGCGACTTAACTAAACTACGAATATCTACACCAACGATATAATAATGTTATATAACTTACATAATTTTCGCTTTATATAGTGAGCTTCTAAAATGTACTTTTTTTAATTGAAAAACTTCATTTCACCGATCCAAACGCTACAGGTTTTGTTTTGATTATGTTTTCCAAATGAAATATTCTTCAAATAAACGCGTATATTTTTGCCTTTTAAAATTTACCTGAGAAAATTTTCAATAAAAACTACAATTCTCTAAAGTTCAATTAACTTGGTTTTTTCTTCACCGAAAAATTTGTTGTAAATGTAATATCTAAGATATTCTAGAAAAGAGTTCTTTTATGGGAAAAACCTTTAAGTCATGAAGAATAACAAAATGCATCTTTAATATATTTTTCTTAAACCGAGCTCCTTTCTAATTTTATTTGGATATTTCAGAAAATAAAATATACATAAACAAACTACCAGCGCTTCCGGGGAATTTATCCATAAAAATAAACTAATGATGTGTTAGTTCTTTCTAAGAAAATAGTCAATTTTGTTATTACACACTTATTATTAAAAAAAATTATTAATATAGTAAATATATTTAATATAATTTTATTAACTCTCTTTAATCTTGCAATGCAATTTTAATCCCCTTCTAAATGTCATATAGACTTTAATCTTGACATATTTACCTAATGAAGATGTTAAAACGATAATTGTTCATAATATTTAGTATTTATTAATATAAAGTTTTATTTTATATCGAAAAAATTGACAGCCAGCGGTAAGGTACGTACTCACGTTATAACAGCACTTAATTGTAGTATATAAGTTTTAACTTAATTAAATCCTTCAATTTGGCTATCTAAATCTTTTAGAATGTATCGCAAAGAACCTTTTGTCAGGATAGCTTTTAAACTTTTATTAACGTTTATTGTTTTATAGTATATCATTCGCACTTCCATTTTAATTCACCCTTTTTCAATGCACAAAACTGCGTAATCCTTAAACTTTAGAATACTTGACAAGACCTTTTGACATCGTAAAT